>OZ024865.1:23244631-23394631 GCA_964017155.1 Oasisia sp. SBJ-2009
TGGGAGTGCCAGGAATGATTGAATCTCTTGTCATTTTATTCAATTTTTACATAGTATTGGAGATAGCTTCATACAGAAACCTGTCCATCTGTGATTTGAACGGGTAAACACCATTGTGGAAGGGTAGAAATGGTGGTGGACGAGTAAACAATGAAGGAGCAAAAAAGGTCTTTCAAAATCATAGATATTAATTATTATCAATTACGGCATTGTGTGTCATGTATGTGCAGGGCTTTATGCAGAACGAAATTATTGCCAGTCTCACATGTTTTGGTGGACACATGGATATTAATTGTTAAGGCAGTTTAGACACTTTAAATGTGTCTGATGACCTAAACTTGACTGCAAACACGCATGTGACACCATTTACACTCACTTTTGAGGCATAACTAACGATATCTATGGTTTTGGGAGATCTTTTTTTGCTCCTTCATAGTCCACAACACAGCTCTAGTCCATCACATAGCTCTAGTCCACAACACAGCTCTAGTCCATAACATAGCTCTAGTCCACAACACAGCTCTAGTCCATAACATAGCTCTAGTCCACAACACAGCTCTAATCTACAACATAGCTGTAGTCCACAACACAGCTCTACTCCACAACACAGCTCTAGTCCACAACACAGCTCTAGTCCACTACACTGCTCTGGTCCACAACACAGCTCTAGTCCACAACACAGCTCTGGTCCACAACACAGCTCTAGTCCACAACACAGCTCTAGTCCACAACACAGCTCTAGTCCACAACACAGCTCTACTCCACAACACAGCTCTAGTCCACAACACAGCTCTAGTCCACTACACTGCTCTGGTCCATTACACTGCTCTGGTCCACAACACAGCTCTAGTCCACAATGCAGCTCTAGTCCACAACACAGCTCTAGTCCACAACACAGCTCTAGTCCACTACACTGCTCTGGTCCACAACACAGCTCTAGTCCACAACACAGCTCTAGTCCACAACACAACTCTAGTCCACAACACAATTTTCTGGTAATTTCTCATAACCTGGAGGTGATTGCTCTCTATGACATCTGGCCCTCTGAGAGTCCCTGCATGCTATAAATAGACAGAAGGATGAATACAGACAGCGGTGCTTCACTCAGTCTGCGCCACACTCAGTCTGGCCCAGTATGAATCATGCCATTGCAGTGTACAGAGCATACGGTTACTGCCAGGAATCTCTAGAATTAACATTTAGTCAGCTTTCCCTGTCAGACAGCTGTCAATGTATGGGTCTCTCGCTGAACTAGTTTCCCTTCACACAGTGACTGATGCCAGTGGAATCTATGTATTTATTTTCCTGTTGTGAAGTTGTCAATGTTTTGGAACTTAATGTAATATTTACATATATGATTAAAACTCTCCCATGTAAAAAAGTATGATTTGAAACATTTTCTAATAGTCAAATATTTTCTAATAGTCAAGTGTACACACATGCATACAGTTTCAAGTTGGCATAATGCTGGGCATCTGATGACATTATTAGCGTTTCAGTGTTTAAAAATATCTGAAATCAGTTATCCCAGAAACGTGTTGCCATGGAAACAGCAGGCATAACTACGTACTCACGTTTTTGATTCATGTGGAGACTAGTTGAGCAGGTTGCCTTGGTGATCATCTTCAACTTCATTAATGTAATTTTCACAGAAGTGTCCTAGTAGACTACCCAGCCATTCTGTCATGGTATTACAGTGTTACTTTTTGGCGCTTTGAAAAGTCAAGCCATGACACAGACACACGTACCCACAGCGCCAGTGTCGGAAGTTGGTTCTACAGTATTGTGAAGCAGGAGGGAGATGGCTGCCTAATTCCCTTGTGGTCTTATCTCTTGATCATGCAGCAGTAATTGTGTAGCAAATTACAGCATGTTATCACAGCAAAACATGCGTCCGGTGTAGTGTTTCCTCAGGGTCAAGTTACGTCCATTTATCCCAGCAAATTCCCAAATAGTTCATCCGTTGGAGTACGTTCTGGGATGTGACATTCCGTCGATGATTTCCCCCAGTGTGGGCTAGTTTCGGCAGTGCTTTCGTCAAGATTGTAGGTCAGTGGATATGATCCATTTTTGGCAATCCAGCTTGTTTTCCTGCTGACTGCTTGTGGCTTTGGTATATCGTTAAATGGTGCGCAACGATGCAGTTTGTTTTTGTGGTGATTACGGGAGAGATACTTGAGAGGGTGGGTTGTGTTGGTTCCACCGACTGATTTGGTTTATCATGGCGTTTATTAGAGGTAGGTAGTTTGCTCTCGTGGTTTCTGCTTTGCTGTGAATTCAGACATGCCAGGTTGTGGTGACATTGTATTTGACATGATTGATCAAGAACATTTTAAAGTCCTAAATATTGTTATATACATATATAACTTACCTAACCAAATTCCTCATCATATAGTGCAATCTCTATTACATTAGTTTCTATAGATTAGCAGCTTTTGAATACTAAATAATTGTAATGTATAGCATATTTGAATTGGACCTTGTGTATGTGGGATTGTAACGTAGTTTGATCAGGTTTTTGGTCAGGTATTTGGACTCTTTAAATGCAAGTTTGTGGCATATTTGACCTCAGATCTGTATTAGTGTGATAACACTTTGGTTGTATGTGTTGATTATCCCCTCAACACTTTGGTTGTATGTGTTGATTATCCCCTCTGTATTGACCCTATTGGCATGCCTTGGTGCTGTAGTGACCTTACATTCTCAGCTAATATGCTTTCATATGACTACTTTTTTACATGTTCTTGTTACCATGTACCTGATAATATATCTTGTTTATTCCTGTTAACATTTTGGCAGAATATATGTTGAAGAATTTTAGATATAACATTTATACATGTTCTTGCTAAAAGCATTTTATCAGTGCTTGTGTTGTTGCACTTTTCCTTTGACCTACAGAGGTATGTTCCTGTAGGTAGTTGATACAGTTCTGTTAGTACTGTTCATGCCAGCAGTGTAATATCAGTGTGTAATGCAGGTTGCTGCAAATTCAGCAAATGTAAATTTAAACAAAATTACCATTGCCACAAAACAAAAACAGGTTCAACAAGGAGAAGGGGGTAACACAATCTGTGTAACCTGCCCCTGTGAAATATTTGTCAAAGCCATTTTTAGACATTTAGATTGTAAGAATAAATATGTTCTTAAATCTAGTCTACGCTGTTTCTTCACCAACTCCACAGTGTGTCCAGTGGATCACTTATCATTAAAATTAATGTGTTTTTCTCAGTTTGAACCTTTCTACCACAGGCGTGTTCAATGTTGAATATCTTTGACTATATGTGAGCTAGATCCATGTTTAAAATTATGCAAAGTTGGAAAGCTTAATATGTCTTCTTTGCAATGGCGTGACTATCTCAATTCTTTATTTTTTTTCTTGTCAGTATTTTCACAGCTGTTCATAATCTAAACAACTTTTACTCTCCTTGTCTATGACATTAGTACATGCTGCCATTAGCATAATGTATGTGCCATTATTAGCAACAGAATCTAATTGTAATACGGCAACAACATATAGTATATTACCTGTGCCACAGGGTCCAAAATGTTGTTGTAGTTTGCTTTAGAAACCTCCTACAAACCTTTGTAATGATCAGGATATCCATTGACTTTGTTATTTAAACAAAACAGATAACATTGCATAATGCATGTCGTGTTGACAAACATAAGTTTACCATTGATTGTTTTTACCTATGCAACTTTAAAATACATTTTGTGAATTTTATGCAATTACTATAACAGATGCAGAACATGTAATTAATCTACAGCAAATTAGAATTGAGAGAGGTGACTCAACAGGATTGGAACTGACCCTCACCGCTGTACAACAGGGAATAAGTAGGAGAACGTAAAATAAATTAAGTAACATATGGGTTGTGCTTTAATTATTATTCTTTTTAGTTGGAAAGATTTATAAAATGCCATGTATCCGTGTTAAACACCTGCTCAAAGGCGTTTATAGTATGAAATAAGTAAATACGTACATATATAAGCTAAATAATTAAGTTAAGTCAATAGGTTAAATAAATAAGTTACATAAGTTAATCAAATTAATAAGTTAAATATAATGCTAAATTGACTTGAATATAAATTACAAATGATGCAGAATTTGTTATTTTATTCTGCTAAAACAGGTGCAAACAACCAACACCTGTCACATTGGCTGAGCCACAGATAAGCCAAGTATTCAGCCCATAACCCTTCAATCTTTGATGTAAGCAGCTGCCCCAGTCTCCAGTGATAGCTGTTCCATGTGGAGGGAATCGAGTCCCAGTAAGACACATTCTCTCCCACTCCCTCCTGCTCCCATGGGTTGGTGGAAAGCCCAGGGATGCTAGTGGTAACGCCATCAAGGTGGGAAGCGTCCGTCTGTTTGGTTGGTCGGAGAAACAGATGTGTTTAATTTGCTTGCAGCGAATGCCTACCAGGAGCTGCCCAGACGTCAGGGCCCCGTAGTCTCCCCAAAGCCACGACTGCAGGACCACTCCGTCGATACCCTCCTCACCGACCTGGAAGGATCCGTCCCCCAACCAAACATGTGAGTGAACTGTGTGTTGTGTTGTGGGGTCACATTGATCCGCACTCATTAATTAACATGTGATTGCTGCATGGTTGTGGACCCAGAAAGGTGGGATGTTGTGGGTTCGAAGATAGTAGGGGTGACCCTGATTACTGATTGCGGGATGTGGTTCTACGTCGTTGGAGAACAGGTTTCATTGTGAGTTGTGTTGTTTATGTGTAGTGTGTTTGTGTTTGTGTTTGTTAGCATATGTTGTTTACTTGGTTCTGTGCTGGATAACCAGTTCTTTGGAGTGTTGATTGCATTGTTGAGTAACACTATCCCTGCCACCACATTGGGGAGGGACCAACAGCTCTGATGTGGTGCAAGAGGGAGTAGTGTTGCTTTGTTTAACGTGTAACATTAAACTCAAATATTCTAGAAGTGTTTACACTTGTACTGTGTTGTGCCTATTGTTTTTTGCTAAGTTTATATCACACCTGTACTTGTCAGTAACATAAATGATAATACCAAACAAAAACTGCCAGTGGTCAGCAGCAGGGGGTGTTACTAGTTCCATCACTGAAAGGAATGGATTTGGCTTCGGGTTTCTTGAGATGTCTACTGACATGGTAGTGGGGCTGTTATTTTTAGCTCTGTCCTGTTTGTGGCTCAGCAGTGCTAGAAGAATTTACATGGCAGATCATGTGAGATGCTGGGGCTGTCAGGTCACTGAGAGAGTACATGCAAATGTAATTAATTACAAGAGAACTTTTCCATACAGGGTCATTCAAAATGGCTTCTTCTTTGTCTTCAGTGATAACTCTCGCTAGTTAACTTACCACTGCATCTTTGTTTGTAACATTATATTGGTGAACACTTCAGGTCAGCGGGCCAGTGTATACAGATGTACGAAGGGTTTCAGGTTTTTGAAAACAATTAAATCAATCCAATATTGGGGTGAAAATCTTGCTTTGATCTTGGTTTAATCATTGAGTTTTAATTTGTATACTTTGGAATATAATATGTCACCTAAATTCAAAGGGATGGGTATGAATTAACAACAGAAATCTGTTGTAAGTATTAATTAAACAATGTCCTGCCCTTGGTATACACCACATTTTGCCATGAAATGTATACATTGTTTCTAAGGTACTGAACACGTTATAAGGCAGACACATTAATACGAATAAACATATTTTGTTACAAAACAAAATATGTTGTTAGATATGTTGTTAATTATAAAGTAAAATCCAGACAAGAAGGTATCCAGTTATTACTACCATTCATGGCCAGCTAAGCTGTTTCACGTGTGGTTGTGTTTTACCATAACAATGCGGGGAATTGAAGACTTGAAGGAATGTGGATATCAGATTACTAATGCAAATATACATTATTGTCATTGTAAGTTTGGTAGTTTGCCATTTTGTTATGCCTATACTGTTGATGGTGTGTGGGCGATGATTGTGAAATGACAGCTAAAAATGGCTGTATCACCAATTTATGGAATGGAACAATTTTAAAAACAACTAAACTGGGTTTGTTACATTACATGAAACAAATGTGCCCTTTTAGCAGGTGGTTGCTTGCATTTTGGGGTACTTTTATTGCACTGCTAATATCTGAACTACCATAGTAATTTTGTATATAAGAAATCTTTTAAACAGGAACTTTACACCTTAGACAATATGATTAAAATGGCAATTTTGTAACTACAGTAAATAATACACATGTTGGTAGGGTAATGTTGAATCAAATGTTATACAAATGAAAACATTACCTTTATGTGCAGTAGATCATGTGCAATAAAACCTTGTTTTACATTCACCCCTGTACTACAACCACCTCTCAATTGTGGACACACTGGGATAGTCTAAAATAATTTCCATTATGGTGAAGTGTAGATTAGTTTACAAAAAATGTCACCTTGCTATTCAAAGTGACGTCATGTGTCCACTCCCTGGGTGGTCTTAATTGTGACGCTTGGACTGGTCAGTTCTCTAGATCACCTCTATGTGACCAATGGGCGTTGAGACGACAGTTTCTACATTTCTTGATCTTATTTAATTCACTTTCATTTGTTATGTCAGTTGTATATTAACTTTAAATGCATGTGTAGCATTGACATCAGTATGCTGTTTCACTCACACTGATGTGAGCAGTTTCTGTGACACAATCATAATAATAAGTTTTTGCCACACATGTAAGAAATATTTATATATGGTATCAGCATTTTAATCAGAGCCAGTTTTTAATCAATAGCTTGTAAACAAAGCATCAAAACTTGTTTTAGGAAAGTACAATATTCGTAAGACAATATAATTTTCTGTGCCAAACATTTATTCTCGGTTTCTGCTGAATCAAGGTGAAAATCATCACTATATGACAAGCCATAGTGCATTAAGTGGGTACACACCAGGGGCTATATGACAACTGTCCTGTGGGGATTAGTGTCAACAGGTGCTCACAGCTGTGGCCCGTAAAGCAAAGTATTACAGAAGTGTACATCATCATCAACAAGACGGTGAACTATATGTTAATATCATGTGATCTTTCTTTGCTACTAAAATATGTCACAAAATGCCTTATTTTAACTTGAAACATACTTTATTACAAGTTTATAATCTAGGTCACATCCACCCAGTGGTTTATATATTATCTTGGTCAAAACTGAGATCCATAAAAATACCATAGGGCAGGAGAGACTGATATTTAACAGAAACCATGATGATGACTGTACAGTGTACATAACAAGTATTTACTTCTGTTTTTACAGGCAACAACAGCAGGCTTACTCGCCCCAGCCCCAACAGGCTTACTCGCCCCAGCCCCAACAGGCTTACTCACCCCAGCCCCAACAGGCTTACTCGCCCCAGCCTCAACAGGCTTACTCGCCACAGCAGGCTTACGCTGCCCAAGCCCAGCAGGCCTACGCTGCCCAGCCACAACAGGCCTACGCTGCCCAGCCACAACAGGCCTACGCTGCCCAGCCACAACAGGCCTACTCCCACTATGAACAGGTGAACATTCGCCAGACCTCCAGTCAGGCCTACCCCTCACCACAGATGGCACAGCAGGCCATGATGCAGGCTGGCAGCACTGCGCCTCCCACAATGCACCAGGGCATGGCACCAGGGGGCGCTCAGCACGGGACAGCATCGACAGCAACGAGGGAACTGGACGACCTGATGGCGTCTCTGTCAGAGTTCAAGGTGAGGATTAATTAATTTTTTCCAATTTTTTTCATATAGCCATGTCATCTGTGTTAATATTTTTATCTTTTTTTTTCTTTGTCACCAATTTAATGGTTGTCAGCTTCATTGCATAATGTGTTATGCATGTTGTCATTCCTACACTTTGTCTCAGTTTATTGCTCACACACATAGTTGTCACCTAGAATCACTCATTCTGACTAATGACACATGTTACTCCCTCTACCTCAACTTATAAAATTGATGACAGTAGATGATATTAATTTTACGACTGAGAATGTTGCTGAGTTCAACATGGTCACACAGGCGGTTACAAAATGTCACAACTAATTGAACAGTGACATGTGGGTAAAGCAATGCTAACACATAAAATTATTACCAAAATTTGGGTGGCGCTTCTAAGCAAGTCGGGTGGTTTTCTAAAAAAAAAAAGTAGGCACAGGTCATGCAACTGATCCTGTACATATACCTCTCTTAAACATGTCCGGCTGAAGTGTCCAAGTTTAATCCAAGTGGCTCCCAACTTGTCTTTATGAAACTGGACAGTTGAAGACTGTGAGAAAGGCCTTCGATCTCTGTTTTACCTGTTTTTATGAACCCAGATGTGTCAGTCTCCACTCTGACACGCACCACTGCACAGAGGACAGAGCATCCTGCCTGTCAGTCAAACTCACATCTACCCATCAAATGTGGATAATAATAGCAGTTGGTAGGAAAACCAGCCTTTTAACACTACATACATCATTTATCATTCTAATTATAAACCTGTCAGGTGTACTAAATATAGAGATAGAATATTATTACAGTGATATTACTTACTATGTAACTAACTATATTCCAGTATAATTTCTTCGTGTGCTTGTAGAGTTGTACCACACACAGATTTAGGCTGGATGTAATGATAATTTTTTATGAGTTATTCTGGATATGCTTAGTCATTGCTTACACCACCATTGAAAACATTCATTTTAACTGTGCAAATTGCTTGTCTCGGTTTAAATATGCAGAGTTGCTTCATTTTTGAAGGTTCAAGTTTTGTCATGTGAACAGACACAGGCACCCTAATATTTGAAAAAGTATTTTCTGTTACTTTTATATGGTACCTTGTGTTTTGCTGACACCTTTCTTTCTTACTGTTTTATCAGACACCAATTTATAGCAATCTTTGTGAGGTATAATTTTTCACTGATGGTGTTAGTAGCATTACCTTAAGTTGCCAGAAGTAGCCTAGTGAGACACGACATCATTACGCAGGTATGTTCATAAACATATATGTACAGTCATTTAATTATATTTCAGTTGCTTCTGCGTTCAGACACTGAATTTTTTTAAATAATTTTTAGGTGTCTGAATGTATACTGCCTTTTTGGTACACACTAATACAGAGGTGTATCACACATGTAC
The DNA here is from genome assembly GCA_964017155.1 of Oasisia sp. SBJ-2009. Taxonomy (NCBI): domain Eukaryota; kingdom Metazoa; phylum Annelida; class Polychaeta; order Sabellida; family Siboglinidae; genus Oasisia; species Oasisia sp. SBJ-2009. Next base: position 23,253,746 of record OZ024865.1, read on the forward strand.
TAATACACACCTGTCTTCCCCTACAGGTGACTGGCTCACCCCAGCATGTGGGTGAACCACCTTATGCCCAGCCGATGAAACTGACCAAGATGACCGCTGGTGACCATGCCCAGAACGCCTCCGTCAATGTGATGCAGCAGCAGGCAGTGACATCTGGTGTTGAACCCCAGAACAACAACCTTGAGGCGATGCTCGGCAATCTGCACTCAGATATGAGTCGGCAGGGAGTGACGACGGTGCCGAAAGGCCACTGTGCCGCTTGTGCTAAACCAATCGTTGGCCAGGTCAGTCGTGTCATTGTCTCTCGGTGCTCATATTTTCTTTGTTAAATTTTGTTTTTTAATATTGACTACTCAGAATGGTTCTGTTTCGGTTCTAATCATTTCAGCATTATGCAAAGCATCATGGGTAAAAAAAATGTCTTGCAAATGTTGATGTTGTTTCCATGCTGTCTTGCACATAGACAAGTAATGGCCATGTACATTATTTTGTGCCTTCAATTATTTAACAGCAATATAACTGAAATCATGTTGATAGAGTCGCAGTGCCAAAATTAGTGAACCTAACTTTTGAATTTTTCATACGATCAGACATACAGTGTACATGAACATGTCATTATTTTACTCACAGCAAAATTATATAATATAGAATAATATTAGCCTTGTTACTAATCATACTCAAGTGATTACATCACTCGTTTCTAAAGGTAAATAGACCCTATTGTGGATAAACAAAGTGTAATATTTGATGATTTTGCCATCATCATAGTCAAATATTACATTTTTCAAAACACAAATGAAAATACAAAATGTTCACAAAACAAGCATCAAATCGACAAAGATCGTGTAGTGTATTTACATTACTGAAAGTGGCACCACTGGTTGCAGGTGATTACAGCTCTCGGTAAGATCTGGCACCCGGAACATTTCACCTGTTGTCACTGCAAGCAGGAGCTGGGCACCTGCAACTTCTTTGAGCGAGACGGGCGGCCGTACTGTGAGACCGACTACCACAACCTCTTCTCTCCCCGCTGTGCTCATTGTCAGGGGCCGATCCTCGATGTACGTAAATAATTCACCAGGGCCTTGATAGTCTCGAAAAGCCTTGAACTTTATTGAACCAAATTCAGTAAAATCTTTGAATTTTGAAGAGTAGTCTTGAAAAGTTTAAAATTTTATTGTGGTCAATAAGATAATTTTTGACTTGACTATTGTGATGAGTAACAGCCAATGGAGGTCGGGCTGAAATCTTAGCCCTATGTCATTGTTGGTCTTTGGAAAGCCAAAGCACAAAATAATTTGCAAAGTGCTCCACCAAGATATTTTGACATTCTTCCCTTCTCTCAGCAGTCCATGTGTACACTAATGTTCTACACCTGGAGTGTGGGTGGGTGACAGATGACCTCACACTGCAGGTGTTTCTGTTTCCTGTTTAAGTCTTATGTCAGGTGCATCATAGTTTATTTTATATTAGTTAATTTTTTCTGTTCACTCTTCCTTCTTTATTTTGGTGTATATATATATATATACATTTCTGTGACTGGTGGATTTTATTTCCCCTTTTGGGGATTAATAAAGTACACCACATTGCAGAATTAGGAGGATAATATTGTGTTTATGACTTACAGAAATGTGTGACAGCGCTGGACCTCACTTGGCACCCGGAGCATTTCTTCTGTGCCCAGTGCGGCAGAACATTTGGGGAGGACGGCTTTCACGAGAAGGATGGCAAGGCCTTCTGTCGGTCAGTGCTAGTTACTACCTTACGTTAGTTTAGGGATGACCTAACCTTGCATTTCCTATTTACCAAACTCTGCCAGAATGTACCTCTCCATCCCAAACTGTAGTTACCTTTCGCTACCTTACTTCACGTTGCCTAACTATATCTCACTCTAACTATATCTCACTTTAGTTACCTTTCAATACATTACTTTACCTTGCCTAACTGCATCTCACTAACTATATCTCACTTTAGTTACTTTTCACTACCTTAGTTTACCTATATCTCACTCTAACTATAGCTCACTTTAGTTACCTTTCACTACCTTACGTTACCTTGCCTAACTATATTTCACTCTAACTATATTTCACTACCTTACTTTACCTTGCCTAACTATATCTCACTCTAACTATATCTCACTTTAGTTACCTTTCACTGCCTTACTTTACCTTGCCTAACTATATCTCACTAACTATATCTCACTTTAGTTACCTTTCACTGCCTTACTTTACCTTGCCTAACTATATCTCACTAACTATATCTCACTTTAGTTACATTTCACTACCTTACTTTACCTATATCTCACTCTAACGACATCTCACTTTAGTTACCTATATCTCATTCTAACTATATCTCACTTTAGTTACCTTTCACTACCTTACTTTACCTTGCCTAACTATGTCTCACGCTAACTATATTTCACTTTAGTTACCTTTCACTACCTTACTTTACCTTGCCGAACTATATCTCACTTTAGTTACCTTTCACTACCTTACTTTACCTTGCCTAACTATATCTTACATTTCCTTAGCAGAGCCGACCTTACTTTACCTTGCCTAAATATATCTCACTTTTCCTAGCAGAGCTGACCTTACTTTACCTTGCCTAAGTCCTAACTATATTTCACTTTTCCTAGCAGAACTGACTTTACCTTGCCTAACTATATCTCACTTTTCCTAGCAGAATTGACTTTACTTTACCTTGCCTAACTATATCTCACTTTTCCTAGCAGAACTGACTTTACTTTACCTTACCTAACTATATCTCACTTTTCCTAGCAGAACTGACTTTACTTTACCTTGCCTAACTATATCACCTCCGTAGCATACCTTACCTTACTTTATTTTGCAGGAGCTTACCTTACTTACCATATTCTGTTTTACCTTGTCTTATAAGATCTTGCCTTATTCTGTTTTACCAGATTGGACCTTTCTTTACCTTAGCCTACTTGTCTTAGCACACCTTACCTTTCTTTGCCATGCCTTGTCTCAACAGAACATACTTTGTCTTACATCAGTTCGTGCCACTGGGATACTTTCACCAGTGTGACATGGAAATAATCTCCTCAGTGATTGATGAGATTATAACAAACTGCCTCTGCCGTAGCAGTTTGTTTTTTACTTGAAACACCTTTATTTTAACAGTGATTACTTTTTAATGATGGGTTTTTATACATGAGCGTTTTATCTTAATGACATGGTCCCTATGAAAGGTACCGGGGTACCGTTTCACTGGGTACCGTTTCACTCGTATAAAGGGCTCTTAAGGAAAATGTATCATTAAACAAAATTCATTGTTAAATTTAATGAGTTTTTCAAAACGTAAATATCCATTGCTGTATTACCTAGGACACTATTTCCGTGACACACCAATGACAATGTCTCGCTGCCGCGTTGTGATGTTGACTGTTTTCAGGTATTCAAGATCACTGTTAAGGATAAAAATATTTATTTTAAGGTGCAAAATCAGGTTTAAGAGCTCTTAACAACGTTAGTGAAATGGGCCCCTGGTAGCTATAATATTATACTGTTTTTATCAATTGAACACTTCTGCTAATTACCGTTGTTCCATCTGTTTCGTACAGGGAAGACTATTTTGAGTTGTTTGCACCAAAATGTGGCGGCTGCAGTCGACCAATCATGGATAACTTCATTTCGGCCCTGGGCCGCCAGTGGCACCCGGAGTGTTTTGTGTGTCAGGTGGGTTTGTTACAGCCATTTTTATCAGGCCTTTATACAGAACCAAATTTGTCCCAGTCCCAAAATGGGTATTTGGATATGCATACTTATAAGCCAGTCCAGATGTTTTAGTGTCATTTTGTGTATGTACAGAAATAAAAAATATTCAGTGCATACACACAAGACTCGTTTTCAAAGTGTAATTAACATGTCAGTGAAGCAAGGTTTTCTGGCTCCTCAAATATTTATCTATTAAACGGTTTTTGTTTCAAAACACAGTATATTAAAATATCGCATACTGATCAGATGATTGACTGAAAATGGATATATTGCATATTTTAATAAAAAAATATGGTGCTCATGGTTTGAAAACAAGAAATTCTTTTGTGCACCTTATCTAATAGGATTTGTCGTGTTTATGACATTATACAGCCTCCTAGCTCAACACATGTTTAAGCAAACAATTCATGTTTGGGCAAAATTTCAAAAATGGTTTTGTCACATTTTCCACTGTGTAGATGTCACCAGTTCTCAGTATGTGTATGTCTTGCAGGAGTGCCACACAATGTTTGGCACCGGCAGTTTCTTCGACCACGAAGGCATGCCGTACTGCGAGACGCACTACCACGCCCGCCGTGGCTCCCTCTGTGCTGGCTGTCACAAACCAATCACCGGCCGCTGTATCACGGCCATGTACAAGAAGTTCCACCCGGAGCACTTTGTCTGTGCCTTCTGTCTGCGTCAACTCAACAAGGGAACCTTTAAGGAGCAGAATGACAAGCCATACTGCCACCCATGCTTTGTGAAGCTCTTCGGCTGAGTTGGCGGGAGGAAGAAATTTTTTGTTTGGGAAAAAATTGCAATTGAAAAGACATGGTGTTAGGTAATAGAGCGTGGCGGATTGGGCGGGGTCGTGTTTTGTAAAATGTATCGCTGCAGTGGTGTCGTCTGGTGAACAGGATTGGTACTAGTGCACATGGATGCCGCTGTGGATATGTGAACCTGGCAGTGCGGTGGGTAGTGTGTTTGTAGTCATGCTGTGTCATCAGTCATAATTTACCCATTTCTGTAGTAGTCTTATGGAATATAAGAATTTTGTATAAATATTTGCAGTCCTTTGAATGGTAATTTGAAGGTCCTCAACATGTAGACATGTGACAGGTGGTTGGACAAATACTAGACAATATGTGCTTTGGGGACATTGTGAATTTATAAAACCGCTATGAAATACCGATGTTAAGTTTGAGTACTGGATTTATATTGCAACATGACCACTCAGTTTAAAACTATATCCGCTACAAAGTATGCTGTAGCTGGTGTAAACAAAATAATAGCACCTATACTGCCAAATTCCATGGCAATTGCCATTTGGCAATCATGCCTCCTCAGAAATTAAACAATTATTCACTGCCAAATTGAAGGTGCTTTTTAATGGTGCCTAATAATCTGAAGTCAAGGCCAAGTACTCTTGCCAAAGTTGAGGCCTGTTATTATCCCAAAGTTTCCTTCAACTCTAAAAAAATCATCCTTCAAGTTTTGTTGCTTATGTTGCTGGTACGTTTGGAAGTAAACATTTTCATTTTGGATTGCCACCAAATCTGAGTTGATTATCCATTATCTTTCCAAATTTACATCATCGCTGTCTTGTGGACTTTCTGGTTTGTGTAGTTTCAAACTGAAAATGCAATGTATGTATAGAATTTTTTTAGAATACAAAAGTGGTTAATGCTAGATAAATACCAGTATTAGGAATAACATTTATCTGATGTGACTGTACAATATTAGTTTGTTAAAGTAATTATATCTGAAGGGTTGTTCTCAAAGTTATTTTATTGGCTTCAGAATTTTTTATGTTTCTTTGAAATGCTTGCAAAGTTCTGTAGTAATGCTTTCCAGTAGAATAATGTGATAGGTGAGTGTCGTCATTTATTGTTGAGGCATGTTATATCATGCTTGTATGGGAAATATATAATTAGCAAGCATAATTTTTTTAGCATACATGCAAAAATGGATTAAAAAACATCAGAATGTACAATTATATATATTAGCGTAAATCAAAAATGTTTGCATATACATGGAATATATACTATATTTAGTATGTGTGCCTTTGCATGGTGCAAGTGTTCACATGCATAAAGGTCAAGTTAGGTCCACTGTATACAGCAATTAATATGTGATGAAACATTCACGTGGCTCATTACTCGCAACTCCTGGCTTCAAACTAATGTAGAGCTACTCTGTTTGGGACCTTAGGTAAATGGTACGAAGGCTTGTGTACAGTTGTGTCAAGTGTTAGTGTTTCTTCCAGCACAAACTCTAGGTTGGCTATAAATGAAGGATTGCTGCAACTATGTATTGCCTCTGTACCATGACATGTAACAAATTAACAGATGATATCCCTGTGTATATTTCTTGTTGATGTATGACATCATTTTAAGCGTGGCACTAGTTAAAACAAAATCCAAGGCAAATGTGTTGTGTTAGCTAAAAAGGCAACGTTGTTGGGTTTACAGAAACTGCTTTTGTACCTGTTATTTTATAATCTATTGTTGTACTATGTGTCTGTTTGAAGCATCATACTTGTTAGCGCGAGATGTAGTTGTGTCAATATACAGTTAAGATGACCACAGCAAAAGTAGAGCTTTTTTAATTATATGCACGTGTCCTTTCTATTTCTGCGCTCCTAATCTTGCATGTTTGATACTAAAAGTAGATGTGCATGTTTTATAGCAGCAAATATTGATGCTTTAAAATGTGATATAATAATTGTAAGGTAGGGAGGCAAATGTTCATGTTTTGACATGACATTTTACAAGGCATAACATTTCAACCTTTCATAGAACAATTTGATTCATTGAATTAGAATAGTTGATGAATGTCAGTATTGTTTAGAAACTTGTCCTGACGTGACTAGAAGTCTCATACCATTACATAATATTTCAAATGGATATTAACATATTGGTCTGATAGACTAATCTTCTATTTTGATGATGCAATTCAACATGAGAAGATTATGTAGAAGAATTACGTATGAAATTATTGTACTTTCTTTGGAATGTGTGGTTGGTAGCTGTTTCTATACTCATGTGATGCCTATTAACTGTTGTGTTAACCTGTACTTATTTACATGAACACACACAAGTAATCTGCAGAAATCAGTAAATTAGCTTTAATATATAATTTGTATGCAACAGTGACAAAGAAATATTTTTTCTAAACTGTTTGTTGTAGTAAGAACATAACGTGATTGTAATCAAATATATGTAAATAAATGTGCATTTTTGCTAGAAGCAAGTTGGTTTTGTTGAATTGTTGTTGACGTTTTAGCAAATTAGATGTATTAGAAAAGAGATGGAATTATGGAATGCTCATAATTCAATACCATATCACAGTATACATACATTTGACACATGCGTGCATGCATTCGCATATGTGCATCTATCATGTGAGTGCATGTATGTTACCTGAGACACTACCTAGGACTGCACCGACAACAGCAGGACTTACATACAATACAATACAATACAATACAATACAATACAATACAATACAATACAATACAATACAATACAATACAATACAATACAATACAATACAATACAATACAATACAATACAATGTTTAACACTTTATGGTCCTGGACCGGGAAATTCCTTGTTGAAAAGCATCATGGAATGAAAGTTAAAAATATGGCTGATCTGTTCCTTGTCCACCTTTATTATATAATGATTTGCTTGTGAAACATGGACGTCTTACTCTCAGCAGATACAGAACAGCATACCAGCCATGGAAATGAGGTATTTTTGGAATATCTTATTCGACTTGCAATATTTTATGTGACGATCAATGTGAACATTTTTATTTGCACGTCAGCCGTGTGTGTGTACACACTTCAACTTCGTATATTCTATGATTATTATATTATCTGGAATATATCTGCATGGTTATGTATAAAATTGCATGCAGACATAATGCCATGACAATATGTAATATATGAACGCTGCAGATTCCACATGCTCAATTTAATGACTGGCTACCCTATCTACACAACGCACAAAGCCTAAGGCCAGCATGGCGCATACAGAGAGCAGAGGCAGGTCGACATCCGTGTCAGTGCCACCTGAAGACATGCGATAGGTGATGTACAGCACAGGTGACACACAGCACAGGTGACACACAGCACAGGTGACACACAGCACAGGTGACACACAGCACAGGTGACACACAGCACAGGTGACACACAGCACGGGTGACACACAGCACGGGTGACACACAGCACGGGTGACACACAGCACGGGTGACACACAGCACGGGTGACACACAGCACGGGTGACACACAGCACGGGTGACACACAGCACGGGTGACACACAGCACGGGTGACACACAGCACAGGTGACGAGGGAGAACAAATTAAGGAGTGAATCAGAGGAACCTACATATTAAGATAAACATGGAATGGGGAGTGCAAGGAAGAGACAGGGAGATCAACATATAAAATGCAAGCGTTGGTAATAACGATAATAAAAAAAATGTAAACATAAAAAGGTAAAGGCGAGGCCCTACTTAAAGGCAGACCAGAATTGGCAGACCGCGCGGAAACGGCGGACCACATTCACAAAGATGCCACCGATCGGTACGCTCCATGTTTACAAGCTTTGTTGTTGTTTGCGCGTGCGATCGTAAACACTGGAGACTTTTATTATTGTGTTGTACTAACAATTCTAAATGTAATATCGAATGGTATTACTTGTATTTATTAAATCCTAGAAATAATTTAAAATGTTAGGCCTTACTAATTAACTCTACGAGTATTCACTCAGTCAAAAACAGAAGTCCCACATAATAGTCATAGATGGTAGAAGGCAGCTGCATACTATCCGTTTATTTAAATCGTTTGATGTAATGACTCGGCTAAGGGTACACGTATAACATAGGGTACTAATTCCCGTTATTGAATACCGAAACGGTCACCTGGCAGGTGAGGAATTCTGAGGCTCCAGCCGTCTTTTGATGTTCTTTGATCTACTGTGAAAGGGCATATATGTGGATTGATCTTGGATTGCACTGCTAGCTGCACATTCGTTAATGGGTGGGTGAGTAGTTCGTGTTTTTGAGGATTATTTAATAGAATGAACTTCCCTGAGATCATGGACATTGTATCTGAGGTTAGCTGTCTTTTGATGTAACAACTCGCCTAATGATACATGTTTTCAGAGGACAATATACACTTGTTATTGGGTGCCGGCCTTTGGTGAGGACATCTGAATTCAATTTCACTTCAATAACTTTATTCTGGAACATTACATCCATATAAAAAACAAAATTATGACTAATAACTATATCAATAAAGCATTTTCCTCCAATGGCGACACAGTGGTGAAGTACGTATACCAAGCATCACTATTCATGACACTCTGTAGTATTGCATTGCCTGATCTAGCTATACACGTCAAAAAACTATACACATTTTTTCTAATTAACATTTTACATATGGGTAACGCCTCTTGACACAAACATAACTTGCACTACAATCTCGAGGTTCATTGCATAAAAATTTAAACATATTATTGTATGCTACACACAGTTTTCTCATTGACTCTCCTCAATAGCAACACCACAGCTGGCATGCATATAATGAAGTACAATAGGATTTAAATAAACTACACATATAAAACTTTCGGATCAAGACATTACCCTGAGCATAAATTCTCTTGTATTGCCTAGATATGTCATCATTGTAGCACAGATCTTCTGTGATAATATGCCGAAGATATTTATACTTTCTAACCCTTGGCAATGTTCCACCATTTAGCAAAAAGTTTGGAATGTGTACATCTTTGAACTTTTTATAAGAAAATATCATAATGTTACTTTTGGTACTATTGTATTTAATATCATGTTCTATCTCATACTCTGAACACACAGATAATAACATTGATGAATAAAAAAAGTTATATAAAATAATATAAAAGTAATAGTAAAAACCTATTTGAATATAAATTTAATAACATAAAAAATATTATTAAAAGTTTAATAAAATACAACATATTTAAATATGTTCAATAATAAAAAAATATTAATATGAATGTAGGCCATATACAGTCATATGCATGTTAAGATTTATTATATAAATGTTACATATATGTAGTACATGATGGCTCATCAGATGCATTTATACGCCTGAATTCATTTGCATATTATCGTAAGGCTGCCACATGGGTTTCCCATGAGTAACAAAGACAGGGCTAACCACGAAGGAGGGGGTTTCCTGCTGGTGGTAGGACCATCCCAGTAGGTTTCCTGTCTCCGAACCACAGGGGTTTCCTGATGGAGCTAGGACCATCCCAGTGTCTCATGCTGAATGAAACAAAGGTTTCCCACCCTTGGGGAGGAGTATAAATGCCAGGTCAGGGGAAAACACGTGGCTTTTGTGCCAGAGACTGAGAGGGCGAACAGGTTGGTTCGGGCGGAGAGTTTAATGGAGCCACTTGGGGCTTAATTTGTATCAGTAGTTTTGCTACACATGGGCAGTTAGTTTGTGACATATATTGTGTAGTGTAAAAATAAAGTTTGTGCCTATCAGACTTTATACAAGAGTGTTTATTTATATTTACTTATATCAAAGTTAATCCCCTGTAACTTACTTTGCCGTTGCCTAAGAATAATCTCTAAGGAGTGGTACGACAATATGAATATATGTACATGTTGTTTGTAACAACTGAAACAAAACAGTTATTTGAATATATTTGAATATTTTTCACAGTTCATAGGCCTACTGATACATTTGAGAAACAACTAAATTAAGCAACTAGGACAACTGTAACTGGAATAAGTATAGCCATTCATGGGAAGCCAGCTGTTTTGTAGATAGGACCGGCTTATGTAGACCGCTGTTTTATGTAGACCAAAACTGGTCTACATAAAGATTCGACTTCTTAGTTCACAACTAACACAATTGAATTGATCAGTACCATTGCTTGTGCACACAGTTCTTATGACAGTGAAGTACTGTGCGTAATTAGTTTTTAAATGAACAACATCTAGTGATTTTGAGCATGTTTTCTCCAGCGCCGTGCATATTTTTGAGTATATTGTGTGCCGGGTTATGTGTACCGGGTCAAAGTTCTTATAAATCTATATTTATGGTATATACCGAACAAAGGGTCGGAGTTTCGTGTTCAGTGTATGATATGCTTCATACTGATGCAAAAGGCTATATTATTATATGTAAATTAGTAAAACTTGCATTTTGTCTTTAAAAAATGTTGGTTTGTTGTTGTTATTGCATCGATACATTCCGTGATCATACATAACTTGGGCTTAGACTTAGTTTATATTTCTCAACACTGTTTTACTGTTTACTAGATTCGGCGTCTACCGCAAAAAAAGGCTAACTAAATATATGCAGCTTCCGGCGTTGCTCTGGTCTACATAAATCGGCATCTGTGCATACACGGTTTTTATATAGACCAGTTTTTTTGCATATACCTTATTTATTGAAATATTTTGATGAACTTTCATTATGTGTTAAACATTAGTATTATAAACAATGTTCCAGTTTTACATCTTTGGAAAATGTATTAAATGAAAAAATACGTCTGGTCTACATAAGCCGGTCCTCTAGGCACTGGTCGACATAAGCTTCCTTTAGGCTTATATATATATATATATATATAAAAATATATATATATATATATATATATTTTTTTTTAATACATATACTAAATTAGAGGATATAACAACATTTCTAAGAAAAGTACATAAATAATTATGGTTATATTAAAAGTAGAACAAACAATATTAAAACAAATAAATTACTTCATAAACTACATGAGAGTGTCATACACGTTGCTTCAACTGTCCATGGTTTCCAAACCTGTTGCTGTCTGTTCTTTTGTATTGTTCCTTGTCGTGTTGTCTTCAAGCATCCAACTTCCTGTTTCCCATCTGATGTTAATAGAATGGTCGCCATGCCTGCAGGCAGGGGCATTCTTTACTTTGAGCTCCTTCTCCAACAATGACATTAGTGGAAAAATCTCATTTAACAATTACTCAAAGAAACAAGTGTTTTCGCAAAGTGTCATGCATCTACTGTTAAAAACAGCTTCAAAGCCAAAGGGAGTTAATTCAGTGCTTCTTAGAATAAGCCAAGGCCAAATGTGCACTCAGAATCTGCAATTCTGAATTTGGATGACATCGCTCGATTTATATATATAATTCATTACTACAAACAAAGGCTATTGTATGGCTTAATGTATGGCTAGGCCTAGAACATTAATACCTAATTAAGACTGATAATTGCACGTTACGCAATACATTTTAACAATAATATTTGTAATGCTAAAAAGAACGAATCGAACTTCATCTTGCAGTTGCAGCTGATTGGAACTTGGCTCTTACCTTCCAACCCCGTTCACCAGGTTGGTGGTTTCCCCGACGATCCATCATATCATGTCTTCATACTGTATCTCCGGAAGAGGGCACCCACCTCCCGTACTTCTGCCGCCCAGTTAGAAAGTATGTAGCAAATGAACACAAAGATATACATTAATGGCATAATGGTAAAAGTAGGTTCTTATATAGCGCAGTAGCCAATCCGTAGGACTACTCAAAACACTTAACACTACTTCCCTGGCAGACCTGATCAGTCAAACACTATCTTAACTTCTCTAGGAAGTATTCAGCCACACTGCAATTAGTGCACAAAGGCCGAAGGCTGCTCATACAAAAATATTTAATAAATAAGAAATAATACAACAATATAACCATTTGTTCTACAATGTTTGCACACTGATGATATTAAAACCACATTACAGTAAATTAATGAACTGCAAGACAGGTATCCAAGTGTGTAATTTGTATGCTAGCCTCTGTAATATAATAACATTGTAGAACATTGGCTGGCTATTGCACAGCTTTACATATACTGGAAATAAATATTGAGTTGAGAAGCTACAGTTTATAATAAAAAGCAAGAACATAACTATGATCAGTTATGATTAGTATTCAAATGTATGATCACTTAGAAATGGTGTAATCAACTATGGCTTTTTAGAAGCTATTTTTATCTGCACTACAACATTAGTACAGTCCTGATAACCATAACACCTGTAGACAATCTAGACATAGTCATGGAGTCGATTACATTGCAGTGTAAATATATTACAATTACACCTGTACTTAATTTCCTTCCTATTACTATCACATTATTATTAATATTCAATTAATTACATGTCAAAAATATTAGATATGAGGAATTTGTTTTAAATATCATTATCAATAATGTTTCGGTCAATAAGCCCATGCCAGGGGTAATTTTGCACGGAGTTACCTGTTGGTATCGAACCAACAACTAAAACCGAGACAGTAGCAGATACCATTGTTATAAACATACAATTTGTTTGATAAATTTATTCAATTACTCCAAAAGGCAAGCTGATTATTTTTGTAAGACTATGGTCACTTCTCTCCCTCCTGGCCTAGGTATTGCATGGTGTAGTGTAACAGCATTATTAACAGATAACATATCGCAGCGATAATGTGGAAACAAACGAGAAACGAGGGTGGTGGCACGAACAGGAACATTTTAAACGATATATTATTTTACTTGTTTTTAACCTGATTTACACTACGGTAAGGTACTTAGTAAGAATTGTTAGTTGGTGTCCCCTGATTAACAAAAAATAATAAAAATATACACTAATTGTTTCTACATTTTAAACGTATTCTAGTTTACTTCTATTATCGCCCAGTAAACAAATCGTAACCAAGGTACTGCGACCTGTTAAATGTCATTGAGACTGGTACATAGACATAAAAGTTAAACTAAATTTAGTATAACTCTACATTTTAAAAAACAAAAACATTTCCTGGCTTGGGTCTGCCTAACATGGCCTCATAAACGGTGCTGCTCTTTGTGTGCCCAGTGTAGGCCCTGGGACGAAGACCCTACATTTCCATTTCCAGTACTTCTTCTATACTATATTCCTTTTGTTCCTGTTCTTAGCACATAGCAGTACCATCCATGCTGTTGCACTTCTTGACAATCAGGAACAATACATACATTTTACAGGATGTTTTACCTAAGTGTTGTTTTTCTCGTGATTGCTTTTGCAGAGATTAAAAACAGTACAAATAACCATTGTAAAACCCCACATGAAAGCTTGATAAATAGATCAGTACCAGAAATCTCTCTCATCAAAGCATTATCCATCAACTTGCATCATAAACCAAGGACATCCAGAGCAAACCCCAAAAAATTCCCACAATACTTCATGTTGTATCTTCTTGTTCTGGCAAATGACATTGAACTAAATCCTGGCCCTAGGGCGCCCAAATACCCTTGTGGTGTCTGCCAAAAAGCTGTAACATGGAAACACAAAGCAATTTGTTGTGATACTTGTAACACCTGGTTCCACACACAGTGTGAAAGCATTAGAGACACAATATATGACACAATGCAAAACTCAAATACATCATGGAACTGTCTAAAATGCGGTATGCCAAATTTCAGTAGTACCCTTTTTAATTACGACGACATTGAACATTCTGAAAACATATATCAGCACATCTCAAATTCAAATGACAATTCCGTTCAACTTCCGTCAACACCAGCTGGGTTAGGACCCCCACTTCATACATCTTCACCTTCCAGTCAGAGAAAACAGCACAGTTACACCCATATTCCCACCAAAAAAAACCACTGAGAATCATCAACCTAAACTGTCAATCACTAAAAAACAAGAAAGCCGAATTTTTATCACTCATTGATAGTACAAAACCAGACATCATTATTGGCACAGAATCCTGGCTTAGTAACAGCATATCAGACACTGAATATTTCCCTGACAAATTTAATGTTTATAGAAATGACAGAAATGAAGACCAGAGAGGAGGTGGGGTATTTGTTGCAGTGAGTTCTGACCTGATTAGTGAAGAAGAATTTGAACTAGAGACAGACTGTGAAATTATTTGGATAAAGATCTGCTTAGCTGGTTGTAAACTGCTTCATATATGTGCCTACTATAGACCTAATGTAAATGACGAAAACAGCTTAGAACAGTTCGAAATATCATTAAACAGAGTAAAACAAAACCAACACATATTCATTGGAGGAGATTTCAACTTCCCAGGATGGGATTGGCATAACGAACTGTTAAAATCAAACTGCCAAAATGTATCGCTACATGAAAAATTCCGAAACATTCTTGATGACTTTGGCCTTATACAAATTATACATAAACCAACAAGAGGAGATAACACCCTGGACCTAATGATAACAAACAATCCTACTAACATAAACCGAACAGAGGTACTACCAGGAATTTCAGACCATGACTGTTGCTACACAGAACTAGACATAAACCCAATGAAACAGAAACAGAAACAGAGAAAGATTCCCCTTTTCAATAAGGCGGACTGAGAAAATTTCAGACAACAAATGAGAGAAGTAAACAAAACTCTTCAAAATTGCTATGAACAAAACAGTGCAAATACATTATGGTGTACATTTCGGGATACCATTGTCAAAGGAGCTGAAATGTACATACCATCCAGAATGACTAAACGTAGGGATGGATACCCTTGGATCACACAAACATTAAAGAAACTTATGAGGAAAAGGGACAGAATGTATAAAAATCACAAGCACACTCCAAAATACAAAGACCTAAAACGAACTATACAGCAACAACTAAGATCTGCCTACTGGAACTATGTAAATGAGATTGTCACCTCTACTGATGATGGTACTCAAAAACCAAGTTATGCTAAGAAATTTTGGACGTACATGAAACACTGCCGTACAGACCACACAGGGGTATCACCACTCAGACAAAATGGAATCCTACATTCAAACCCCACAGCCAAAGCAGAGATACTAAATCAACAGTTCCAGTCAGTCTTTACAGATGACCAATCTCCTCAAGAAACCAATCTATACAATTCAACTCTACCAGAAATGCCAGACATAGAAATTACAGAAACTGGTGTACTAAAACTCCTGCAAAATCTTAAACCCTATAAAGCCCAAGGACCAGACAACATCCACCCAAGAATTCTAAAAGAGTTAGCTGTTGAAATTACCCCATCATAATCTTTCGGAAATCATATGAAACAGAAGAAGTCCCCAAAGACTGGTTAAAAGCAAATGTCTCACCTATCTTCAAACATGGCCAAAATACCTTGCTTCCAATTACAGACCCATCTCCTTGACATGTATAGCATCTAAATTAATGGAACATATCTTAGTTAGTAATATAATGAAACATGCACAGTCACACAACATCCTTTACGACCTTCAACATGGCTTTCGATCTCGTGTGTCATGTGAGACACAACTCATCCAGTTCACAAACGACCTAGTCACAAATATGCAATCTGGCGCACAAACGGATGTCATAGTGATGGACTTTTCTAAAGCATTTGATAAGGTCAGCCATACCAAACTAGTTGACAAACTCCATCACTATGGCATCCAAGGCAAAACAAATTCCTGGGTTAAAGCATTCTTAACCGATCGATCACAAAGAGTACTAATAGAGGGCGAGGCTTCTTCTGAAGTCCTTGTAACATCAGGAGTCCCTCAAGGTTCTGTACTTGGTCCCTGCCTATTCCTTTTTTACATTAACGACATTCCAGACAATATTACTTCTACAGTTAGACTCTTTGCTGATGACACCATAATGTATATAGCTCTTAAGCCTAAGATAAACACAGCTGCACTCCAGGAAGACCTTAACACACTCGACAAATGGACACAAAAATGGAAAATGAGTTTCAACCTTGAAAAGTGCCATGTCATCCCTGTTACAAGAAATAAAACTATCACTAAAACCCAGTACATTCTCCACGGACAACCACTTCAAACTGTTTCACAAGCTAAATATCTTGGCCTAACCATAACATCTGACCTTCGGTGGAATGCCCACATAAATAGCATCTCTTCAAAAGCAAATAGATCATTAGGCTTCCTCCGCAGAAATCTAAAAGTATCATCAATCCAAATAAAAACTCTTGCTTATTTCACCTTTGTTAGACCTATCCTGGAAAATAGCTGTACTGTCTGGGACCCTTACACCGCTACACAAATAAATAAACTTGAAATGATACAATGCCGAGCAGCTCGATATGTTTTACATCGCCACCATAATACGTCAAGTGTCACCAATATGCTCCAGTCATTAGGCTGGAGATCCCTAGCAGACCGTAGAAAAGATGCAAAACTATGCATGTTATATAAAATATCAAATGACCTAGTGGGCATACCTGCAAATAAATATCTAATTCCTTCAAACACAGTCACTAGAAAGCAACATTCCTTGTCTTACGTTATCCCTCACTCCAGATGTAACTACCACTTGTATTCTTTTTTCCCAAATACCATTCGACTTTGGAACTCCCTCCCCCAACATATTGTAAATAAAAACAGCCTTGATTCTTTTAAGAGCAATATCCAGACTTTCCATTATTCCACCTTTTAGATATAACTAGTTTTTTTTTTGCACGCATTACTTTTACATGCACAAATTACGGCTCTGATACACTGCAATGCACCCAAAACGAAAAAATATATATACATATATATATATATATATTTCTGATTTTTCCTGTTCGCCCGCCTGTATCTTCAGCATGTTGAAGCTAGGCGGTACTCGGAAGAAGAAGAAGAAGACAAGTGTTCTGAGGACTAATTCAGATAAATATAAGTAAGTAAAATCAAAACATTCACAAAATAGTACAGTGCATACTGGATATGTCAAATTTGCAGAAACCCAATTTTGTCAGTTCAATTTGCATGTAATCTATGCTTTCCCAATCCCATGCACACACCAAACTATCAGGTACCCAAATATAATTCAATGAGAGAAATATCAAGTGTGTGTATCTAAATCATTTAAAAATCTTTACCAATATGGTAATAGCCATTTTATATATACCTTAACTGTCCATGAACTGCAGTATACTTTTTAAGGAATCCTAGCATAAACATGACTTTAACACGAATATCGCTATGAAGACCCGACTGTTGGTCACCCAGCTTGGATAATGAAACATAAACAAAGCTCCGATAATTCATTTTATCGCTCATTCAGTTGTATTTGGAACGTAATGTAAACTTACCTTTAGCTCAATGTCAAAAGTGTCCAATCCAACGACATATCAGCACAAACTTCATCAGTAGTAAATAGGTACGATGTCCAAGGCGCCACCATTTTTGAAGGTCCACAGATCACAAAAAAACTAAAAAATTCAAAGCCAAACCATTTTTAAAATACCCAGGATTCATAGCTGAGATATCAAATTATCCGTAGGAATTAGTCTCTTAAGTATCCGCCAGATGGGGCCACCGCTAGAGGCTTTATCACCACCAGATACTTTCGGATGTGTGGGGTCTGATAGTTTAAACGTCATGGCCTATTCGCGGGACGAAACGACGTGATTTGTAGACCTGCTATAACACTGGCTTAAAATCAGTTGTCTCGGACAAAAGAGTTGCGTTTCAGTAAAATTAACGGCTGCCGTTGTTTATCTGAGGTATCGAAACAGACGTGCAAACAGAAACCGCATTTTTCGCGGCCGAACGCATCTTACCTACTACGCAATCGCAACCAAAAGTAATTTTGAAACCGGAGCCGGAATTAACTGCGCAGCCGTAACCGGGAGTCATGCGCAGCCGGAACCAGAAGTAATGTGCAAACGGAACCGGAAGTCATGCGCGGCCGGAACAGGAAGTCATGCGCAGACGGAACCGGAAGCCCTGCGCAACAGGAACCGGAAGCCATGCGCAGACGGAACCGGAAGCCATGCGCAGACGGAACCGGAAGTAATGCGCAGCCGGAACCGGAAGCCATGCGCAACCGGAACCGGAAGCCATGCGCAGACGGAACCAGAAGCCATGCGCAGACGGAACCGGAAACCATGCGCAGCCGGTACCGGAAGTCATGCGCAAACGGAACCGGACGCCATGCGCAGACGGAACCGGAAGCCATGCGCAACCGGAACCGGAAGCCATGCGCAGACGGAACCGGAAACCCTGCGCAGACGGAACCGGAAGCCCTGCACAAGCAGAACCGGAAGCTATGCGCAGACGGAACCGGAAGTCATGCGCAGACGGAACCGGAAGCCCTGCGCAAACGGAACCGGAGGTCATGCGCAGACGGAACCGGAAGTCATGCGCAAACGGAACCGGAAGATCAAAAAAGACAACTTACCATCGTCCCAATCCGTGTTGTTAAACTTACAACAAACCAACTTCCTGGCGACTCGGCGCGGCGCGGAGATGTCAAACGGGGCTCTCCAACGCCCAAATGAGGTTATCACGCCACAACAATGTCGCTAGACGGCCCGTCGACGTCCCGCTCACACAACGCACATCGTGAAGAAAAACACCACGTCTCGCCGCTGTCATAACAACGTTAGAGACGGCAAATCGGCTAGGGGCGCGTTGGTAGGTCGTTTGAAATTTGTGTCCACTAGGTTTTTCTGCTCTTGAGGGGAGGCCCAGGGAAACTCCTTTTAAGAGCCTCGTATTAACCGTATGACGGTGAAACCACATTTTTCTAAGACCCACAATGACAGAGAATGTGGCCGTGTGAATTGCAATATTTTAGGTGGATTATTATTTATTTGTTGAGTGAATTTGCGCTATGTTCGAATAATTATATCTTCGTAGCACGCGGAGGAAGTTTTCTTAAGCTCGGATAGTATTTAGATGAATATTTAATAAGAAGACCCTGACACTTTCACATAAATCGCATGTAGCGCATTGTAGCTAAATCGTTTTGAATTTACCGCCCATTGTCAGGATTGCCCTGACGCAATGACGGCCATCTTGGAGTAATTTAATATCAGATTCTAATCTAACTGCATTTTTGAACACGATATTTCAAAGAGATATTTTGGTGTGAACAAATATCTAAAAATATAATCTTTCTAATGTGGTTTATATTCCAAATGTATAAGTTTATTTGAGTATCGTATCACTAATACTGGCAAAGACAGCTTCCCCATGCTCATTATTATAATGCTTTATGGTGAGTGGTATGTTTTAATTTTATTTACAGAGAAACATCACCAAGAGAAATGTTTAGGTTGACCAACAGAGCAGCAATGAAAATGTTGACTAAATATCTTTAAGGGTATAGCAGTTTTAACTGCATTTCAAATGACTGATTTAGCCCCCGTGTGAACGTGTGCTACACAGCGCGCTGTGCAGGCCAGAGCCGAGGTCACAGATTTGGTACCTTATTTGGATATTTATATGTTCCATAACTTTTTACTGCTTAAATATATTTAAATTCTGTAAACGGTATCTTATTACACATTATACATTATACATACACTCGACATGCACCATCATAAACGTAGTAAATCTATTTTGAATTTTGTTTGCCGGTCCCTAACAACGTTGAATTATAGAGGCCAGTAATCCAAGCGAAAATACATCGTGAGCAGCACGCTCAAATATCGCACATTGACAGCAGTTGCAACAGAAAACGATTCGTGCTCGCCGCCCTACAACACACACACGTCTCACCGCTGTCATAATTCCGTTGAGTTATAGACGCAAGTAATCGAAGCGAAAACACACCGTGAGCAGTACGCACAAATATCGCAAAGTGACAGCAGTCACAGCAGAAAACGGTTCGTGCTCGCCGCCCTATAAAACACGTCTCGACGACGACAATTCGACCGCAGAAATTTAAAACTCACTCTCGACACAGTAGGATATATCCTAGTATCTGCATCATGTCATAACACACATCATGTCATCGTGTTGAGAGCGGTCTGGGGACATACTTCGGAAGGAGGATTTGCAAGTTCGTTTCTCACACTCTGCAGGAGTGACCCAAAAGTCCGCAAGCTATTGTCATATACAATAGTAATCATATTCATCTCAAATATAACGTTATTGGTAATCTATTATCACGTATATCATGCATATTATATATATATATATATATATATATATATATATACACTCCTAAAGACAGCTTATGTCGACCGATTATGCATATGACACCACTATTTTATGTAGACCAAAACTGGTCTACATAAAGATTCGAGGTGTTAGTTCACAACTAACACAATTGAATTGATCAGTACCATTGCTTGTGCACACAGTTCATATGACAGTGAAGTACTGTGCGTAATTAATTTGTAAATGAACAACATCTTTAGTGATTTTGAGCATGTTTTCTCCAGCGCCGTGCATATTTTTGAGCATATTGTGTGCCGGGTTATGTGTACCGGTTCAAAGTTCTTATAAATCTATTGTTATGGTATATACTGAACGAAGGGTTCGAGTTTCGTGTTCAGTGTATGATATGCTTCATACTGATGCAAAAGGCTATATTATTATGTGTAAATTAGTAAAACTTGCTTTTGGTCTTTGTTGCGAACCGATAGATCCCTCGAATATTGGTTTTGCCGTTGGAAATCGGCAACTAATTTTACAGCATCCACTCAATTGTTAAATACAATGTACAAACATGTACCATCAAATGCTAGACTCGGCGGTCTACCGCATAAAAGGCTAAATAACTATATGTAGCTTCCGGCGTTGCTCCGGTCTACATAAATCGGCATCTATGCATACGCGGTTTTTGTGTAGACCGATTTTTTGCATATACCTTTTTTATTGAACTATTTTGATGAACGTTCATTATGTGTTAAACATTAGTATTAGAAACAATGTTCCAGTTTTACATCTTTGGAAAATGTATTAAATAAAAATATATGCCTGGTCTACATAAGCCGGACCTTTAGGCACTGGTCGACATAAGCTGCCTTTAGGCTTATATATAAATATATATATATATATATATATATATATATATATATATATATATATATGTATGTATATATATCATCATGCTGTCGGTCGCGAAGCGACAAAGACTGCTTCCATCACTTGACTGTTGCTCTCCATTTATCTCTCTGCTGTGAGAGTGATGTCCAGGAGTCGATCTTTATGTCTCTCAGCTTCAGGTTTCTCTTGATGGTATCCTTGAACCGGAGACGAGGGCGCCCTCTCTTTCTCTGACCAGAAGAGTAGAGAACCTGCTTTGGTAGCCTGTCTGGTGACATCCTCATGAGGTGTCCAGTCCACCGGAGATTCTTTCTGATAAGAAGATCTTCCATAGATGGCAGCCCTGTCTGTTCGAGTATTTCCTTGTTTGTCACTTTGTCCATCCAGGTTATCCTCATGATCGACCGCAGATGTCGCATCATGAAGGCATGCAGCTTTTTCACCTGTCGTCTGTACACTGTCCAGGCCTCGGCTCCATATAGGAGGGTGGGCAGCACGATTGCACGGTATATCTTGCCTTTAACCCGCATGGACAAATGGTGGTTGTTCCAGAGTCTCTGGCGTAGTCGGCCGAAAGATGCACTAGCCTTGGCCATCCTCCTCTGTATTTCATCGTCAATGCATCCATCACTTGATATAGTGCTTCCGAGGTAGGTGAATTCCAGAACAGAGTTCAACTTGTTTCCATCAACCATGATATCCTCCTCTCGGGTTCTTGTAGAGTTGGGTTGGTACAGCACCTCGGTCTTGTTGATGTTAATCTTCAGGCCAAACTTCTTTGACGCATTGGAGAAAGCATCCACTATATTCTGCATCTCTTCGGCAGAGTGTGCAACCAGTGCACTGTCATCTGCGAATAGCAGTTCTCTCATCAGTATCCGAGTAGTCTTGGTCTTCGCTCTGAAGTGTGCGACGTTGAATAGGTCAGCGCTCTGTCTGGACTGTATATAGACGCCATCCCTCATGTCTGGGAAAGCCTCGTCGAGCATTGCTGATAGGAAGATGGAGAACAGCGCGGGGGCCAGTACACATCCTTGCTTGACCCCATTTGTGACACTGAACGATTCCGAGACTTCCCCTCCAACACTAACATTCGCCATCATTCCAGTATGTAGTGCCTCGATCATTGCTGTGAACTTCTCTGGGCATCCATACTTCCTCAGTAGCTGCCATAGCCCGGTCCTCCCAACTGTATCGAACGCCTTACTGAAGTCGACAAATACCATGTACAGTGGTCGGTCCTGCTCAATGCACTTTTCTTGTAGTTGTCGGAGACAAAATATCATATCCACGGTGCTCCGGTTATCTCTGAAGCCACATTGAGTCTCTGGAACTACCTCTGGTGTGTGGGTAGATAGTCTGTTGAGTAGGATCCTGGCGAAGATCTTGCCTGCTATGGAAAGAAGAGAGATTCCTCTATAGTTCCCACAGTCTGTTCGATCACCTTTCTTGTAGATGGTTACAATGCTGGCATCCTTCCATGCTTGTGGTACAGAACCCACCTCCCAGGCATTGGTGATTAGTTGGTGCAGTCTGCTGAACAGATTGTCTCCTCCGTGCTTCCATACTTCTGCAGGAATTCCATCTCCTCCAGGTGCTTTGCCATCTTTCAGGCCGGCGATTGCTTTAGCCATCTCATCCATAGTTGGAATCTCATGTAGGCTTGTCTTGATAATGCGCTGCGGGAAGTTGTCCAAAGCTTCTTGATCTATGTCTCCAGGGACGTTGAGTAGCTTCTGGAAGTGTTCACTCCATCTTGACACAACTCTCTTGCTGTCAGAGAAGGTCTCCATTCCATCTGCTGATTTCAGTTGAACAGGTCCCTTCTTTTTGGGTCCCCACACTTCCTTCAGTCCATTGTAGAAGCCCTTCATGTTGTTACTGTCAGCAGCTCTCTGCAGCTCCACTGCCTTCCTTTCCCACCAGTCTGACTTCAGTGCACGGGTGTGTTTTTGTAGCAGTCTGCAGGCGTCTTTATATGCTGCAGTGGTGGATCTAGTGCTCCTGGTTTGCAACACTCTCTGATGGGCTTGGTCTCTTCTGCTCATAAGAGTCTGTAGCTCCTGGTCGTTGGGGTCGAACCAGTCCTGATGTTTTCTGTCTGGCTTGTCAAGATATGTCTTGGCTGTGTTGTACACGACCTGCTGCAGAGCTGCCCATTTCTCGTCTGGTGTTGAGTTTTCCTTCTCCTCCCATTGGGCGAGAGCACTGTCCATCTCCTGCTCAAACCTCTCCCTATGGCTGGTGGTACTTAGTTTTGCTGTGTTGAGCTTGGTCGGCTTACTTCTTCCTTGCCTGCTGTGCTTTTGTCGTATTCTGAAAGCCACTTTTGACCTCAGCATCTGGTGATCGGTCCAACAGTTTGCTCCACGCATGGCTCGGGTACTGTGGATGTCCATCTTATCCCGACACCTCCTGATGATGAAGTCGATCATATGCCAGTGTCTGGAACGAGGGTGCATCCAGGTGGTCTTGCGTTCATCCTTCTGCTTGAACATGGTGTTTGTCACTATCAGTTCGAACTCAGAGCACAGAGCCAGTAGAAGCTTGCCATTGGAGTTGCATTTCCCAATGCCATTTTTGCCCATGACCAAGGGCCACTTGTCATTGTCTCTTCCTATCCTCGCATTGAAGTCTCCTATCAGCAGTAGTTTATCTGTACGAGGGATGCCACTGAGCACACTTGCCAGCTGGTTGTAGAAGGCCTCCTTGTTTTCGTCTGGGTTTGTCATTGTCGGAGCATACACGCTGATAATTGTAGCAAAGTTGTCCTTGCTCAGAGGTAGTCTCATCGTCATGATTCTGTCACTTACTGGCCGTGGCATTTTTGTCAGCTTTGTGACGATATCCTTTTTGATAGCAAAGCCCACTCCGGCCTCCCTTCTTTCTCCTTCGCGTTTGCCACTCCAGTAGAAAGAGTATTCCAAGTCGTTGAGACTACCAGACTCTGAGAACCTTGTTTCACATAGGGCGGCGATGTCGATGTTGTATTTGGCAAGTTCCATTGCTACTAATGCCGTACGTCTTTCTGGTCGGTTAGCTCCTTCTCGGTAGAGGAGAGTCCTGACGTTCTATTGTCCAATTGTCAGTAGTTGTCTTCTTTGTCTTCTTCTTCCTAGCTGATTTTTCACTGTCGATGGAAGATGAGGTCGAGCAGCGCGGTCCTTGGTAACCCGGGCGACGGCCGATCCGGTATCATGTTTCGTGCAGTTGTACATTTCATGGAAGCTGCTAGCAAAAATTGTTGAAGTGCCGCTGGCTTTTGCAAGTTACTAGCGACACTCTCTCGGGGAACAAATAGAGGTCTCACACCGGCAAGAACATGTCAAGACATGCGCAAACTATTTGTCCCTGCAGTGGCTGGTCGATAGATGTTGGGAGTTCCATACATCAACCGCCCTTGATGCTGCCACAGTGACATGGTTTTCTGGTTAGGGTTTGCTCCCTTAGCCTTCGGTTCTGACAAGAACCTGTACCACAAGGCAATGGTTTACAACTCTGCATGGCAGGGGCGTCAAACTCCCTGAGGTATTGCAATACCTGCATTGCAATACCTGCATACCACTATATATATATATATATATATATATATATATATATATATATATATATATATACACACTCGTCATTGTGTATGTAAAAAGGTATTATTCGTTTCCATTGACATTCATGTCTCTTGCTTTATTTGTACATATGTTGAACATGAATAAATATTGCAATTTAAAGACAACAAAATGGAACCGGAAGTAATGCGCAACCGGAACCGGAAAAAGAACGTATCGATCTTCATCTTGCAGCTGCGTCTGATTGGAACTTGACTCTTATCTAGTAATTTGTTGAGATTTATAATTTAGTCATCCATCTACACAGATCTCAGTGCTATACCAGTGATAAAGACTGCACAATAAAGTAGGGCAGCGAATGTGAGCCACAGTTAATTAGTTTAATAGGTTGCTATGATCCAAGTTGTCAAACACATTCGAGCCTTTCGAGGCACCCAACATTGTGACATTCGTAGAAGAGCCATTCGCAATACACTATCGAAAAGTTGTTCTAACAGAAATATGAGCATCTATTAAAGTCCTGCTTTTATAATCAAAATTGATTGGCACATGTAGTAACAAATATGGTAACAATGGATAATTATTGATGACTCAAATAGTTTGCTAACAATTGTTGCATACACAATAAGTCTATAATTGTTTGTATCTAACAAATCACCTCAGTTATTTCTAATGATGATAACAACCATCATTACATCAGGTAAACATACATGCATTAACATACTACTGTATAGTGAATAACAGTGACATACAAACATGGAGTTTTTCATTCGCATACTTAAGATGTTCATTACTTATAAGGTCATAACCAGAGGCTTTTCCAATTGGCATAGTATTAAACAATATGAATAAGTTATGTTCTGTTCTGATCCAATTGCAAATTATGCTAACACAGACAAACACAAAAGTATGCTCACCTAGGAATTGTGAAGGTTCATCAGCTGTTATATAGGAGTCCGTGGGCATATCTACTGTCAGAATAGAAATCATTCATTGTAGTAATAATATTACTGCATTAAAACTTACTCAAAGAAACAAGTGTCTTCTCAAAATGTCATGCATCTACTGTTAAAAACAGGTTCAAAATCAAAGGGAGTTAATTCAGTGCTTCTTAGAATAAGCCAATGCCAAATGTGCGCTCAGAATATGCAATTCTGAATTTGGATGACATCGCTCGATTTATATATATATATAGTTCATTACTACAAACAAAGGCTATTGTATGGCTAGACCTAGAACATTAATACCTAATTAAGACTGATAATTGCACATGTTACGCAATACGTTTTAACAATAATTTTTGTAATGCTAAAAAGAACGCATCGATCTTCATCTTGCAGTTGCAGCTGATTGGAACCTGGCTCTTACCTTCCACCCTTTTCACCAGGTTGGTGGTTTCCCCAACGATCCATCTTATCACGTCTTCATACTGTATCTCCGGAAGAGGGCACCCACCTCCCGTACTTCTGCCGCCCAGTTAGAAAGTATGTAGCAAATGAACACAAAGATATACATTAATGGCATAATGTTAAAAGTAGGTTCTTATATAGCGCAGTAGCCAATCCTCAGAACTACTAAAAACACTTAACACTACTTCCCTGGCAGACCTGATCAATCATCCTTGTGGGCCAGGGTTTCATAGGTAGCATCCTTGTGGGCCAGCAGGGGTCTATAGGTAGCATCCATGTGGGCCAGCAGGGGCCTATATGTAGCATCCTTGTGGGCCAAGGGTCTATAGGTAGCATCCTTGTGTGCCAGCAAGGGTCTATAGGTAGCATCCATGTGTGCCAGCAGGGGTCTATAGGTAGCACCCTTATGGGGCCAGAAAATGTCTATAGGTAGCATCCATGTGTGCCAGCAGGGGTCTATAGGTAGTATCCTTGTGGGCCAGCAGAGGTCTATAGGTAGCATCCTTGTCTGTCAGCAGGAGTCTATGGGTAGCATCCTTGTGGGCCGCAGGGGTCTATAGGTAGCATCCTTGTGGGCCAGCAGGGGTCTATGGACATGTAGCATCCTTGTGGGCCATGGGTCTATAGATAGCATCCTTGTCTGCCAGCAGGTAGCATCGTTGTGGGCCAGCAGGGGTTAATAGGTAGCATCCTTGTGGGCCAGCAGGGGTCTATGTGTAGCAAACATAGCATCCTTGTGGGCCAGCAGGGGTCTATGTGTAGCAAACATAGCATCCTTGTGGGCCAGCAGGGATCTATGGGTAGCATCCTTGTGGGCCAGCAGGGGTCTATAGGTAGCATCCTTGTGGGCCAGCAAGGATCTATAGGTAGCATCCTTATGGGCCAGCAGGGATCTTTGGGTACTATCATTGTGGGCCAGGGGTCTATGGGTAGCATCCTTGTGGGCCAGCAGGAGTCTATTGGTAGGTAGCATCCTTGTGGGCCAGGGGTCTATAGATAGCATCCTTGTGTGGCCATGGGTCTATAGGTAGCATTCTTGTTGGCCAGCCTAGATTGTACCCCTGGCACATCCCTTTGCAAAACTTCTTTTAACATCATTCAATGAAATTGCCCACAAATAATCTGGTCAGTCTCTGATCATGATATATAACTGTGGATGATTTTAACCACATGCTACTTGTGGTTTGCAGACCCAAGTTTCCAGGTATGTAGCACAGCGAAGTGACCTTTGACTTCCAAGGATGATATGTGGGTTGTACATGTTGTAAAGCCTCATGAACAAGTAGGGTTGGATCTGCTGCTACATTAAATTTAATATATTTTATTATTATATTATTAATTAGTAGCTCTGTAATTACAGTGATCGAAACCTACGGTATTACCATTAATATATACAGTGCCTGGTGGGCAGTCAAACAGACTTCTGAATGACAGGAATGATACAGAAGTGTAATAATATAATCCATGTTGTGCTTCAATTGATAATAAAAAACCACTGCCATTGTGACAAGTAAGTGTCTAGTGTTTACTCTCACAGAGATCCATGCAGGAGGCTATGTTCACATTACTGATCCAAAGAAAAACAATTCTTGCCAGCACCAAAGCAATGACCTACCAGATTTTAGTTCTACTTAAAGTCTTAATTATTGTGCAAGCTCGGTTAACTTTTTCTGACTCAACAAATTGGAATATGTCAGACTATTTTATTTAGATATTACTAAGTTGCATCGCCCATATAATTATTGTCTGTACTGTAGGAATGTGTCCAAACTCTCACTTACTTACTTACTTACTTACCTACTTACCTACTTACCTAATTACCTACTTACCTACTTACCTACTTACCTACTTACCTACTTACCTACTTACTTACTTACTTACTTACTTCGCTCGCTCAGAGCATAGGCCATCGACTAAGGAACGCCACCGTTTTCTGTCAGTGGCCATCTTCTCCATTTCTTTCCTGGTGTACCCCATCTCTTTTGTATATTTTTCTGTGTCTCTCTGCCAGGTGTTTCGTGGCCTACCTCTTCTCCTCTTCCCTGGGGGGTTCCATGTGATGGCTTGACGGGTGATTGTTTCTGGTGGTTTATTTAGTGTATGTCCTATCCACCTCCATTTTCTCTTCTTTATTTCATTTTCTATGGGTAGTTGCTTGGTTGTTTTCCAGAGTGTGGTGTTGGGTACCTTGTCTGTCCACTTCAGGTGTAGTATTCTGCGCAGGCATTTGTTGATGAAGGTCTGCATTCTCTTTAGTGTCTTCTGTGTGGTTCGCCATGTCTTTAATCCATAGAGTAGAACTGCCTTGACATTTGAGTTGAATATTTTCAGCTTGGTGTTCATTTTGATGTGTTTTGCTCTCCAAATGTTCCTCAACATGATGAATGCCACTCTTGCTTTCTGTATTCTTGCTTTGACGTTTTCTTCTGTGCCTCCATTTTTGTTGATTGTGCTGCCCAGATATGTGAATGAGTCTGTCTCTTCCAGTGGCTCTCCGTTCAATGTAATGGGGTTGTTGCTCTTTGTGTTGGCTTTCATAATCTTTGTCTTGCTTCTGTTGATGTTAAGTCCTAGCTGTATTGATACTGTTTTTTCCTGCATATGTTTGTGGCTGTGTGAGAGGAGAGCGAGGTCATCCGCAAAGTCCAGGTCCTCCAACTGGCTCCAAGGTGTCCACTGGATCCCATTTTTTCAATTTTATTTTAGTCTTTTTCATGATCCAGTCTATGGCGAGCAGGAATAGGAACGGTGACAGAAGACATCCTTGCCTCACTCCTGTCATCACCATGAAGGAGTCTGTTAGTTGTCCTGCATGAACGACCCTGCATGCCATATCTTCGTAACTATTTCTTATCAGAAATATAAATTTCTCCGGTATCCCGTAGTGCTGTAGAAGCTTCCACAGCATGTCTCTGTCGAAGCTATCAAATGCCTTCTCGTTGTCTACAACGTTTATATACCCATTCCATGTCCCATTCCATGGATTGTTCAACAATGATTCGCAGTGTTGCTATTTGGTCGGTGCATGATCTGTCTTTACGGAAGCCAGCTTGGTGGTCTCTGAGCTTGGCATCTACCCCTGTCTTCAGTCTGTCCAAGTTACTCTGTTGATGACCTTTCCGGGTACTGATAGGAGCATTATTCCTCTGTAGTTCTTACATTCTTGCATATCGCCTTACTTTGGGAGCTTCACGAGGTACCCTTCTTTCCATTCCATTGGTATTTCTTCTTGTTCCCATATCTTCCCGAATAGGTCATGCAGTATCTCTATGTCAGCCTTGATTGCCTCTGCAGGAATTTTTTCTGGGAAGCTTTCCCTCTCTCCATGTGAAGGATGGCGTTCTCAATCCAATCTCTGCCTTACTTGGTCTTTCGCAGTTTATCTGGGGTACTTCTTCAGCTGGTGCGATGTCTGGAGGGTTCTGAGGTGGTCGCCGGTGTAGCAGTTCTTCAAAATGTTCCCTCCATCTCTTCAACTCTTCATCACTGGTAAGTACATTGCCATTCTTATCTTTGATGGGTCTGTCTGTGTGCTTGTACTTTCCTGCTAACTTTCTTGTTACATCATACAGTTGTTTCATGTTTCCATGGGCTGATGCCTCCTCTGCTTCCTTGGCTAAGTCTTCAATGAAGTTTGGCTTGTCTGTTTTTACGCTGTTCTTGACTACTCTGTTTGCCTCTGTATACTCTTCCTGCGCTGCTGCCTTTGCTGCTCTCGTTCGGCTGTTGTTAACTGCACCTTTCTTTTCCTTCCTCACTTACACGTTGTTGACAGTGCCTGCAGAAAGTTAACAGTGCCTGTAGAAATCCAGTCTTTTTGTTGGTATTTTTTCATTTTCCAGAACTTCGCTGCATGTGCTGGTCCACATCGTCCAAAGTCTTACCATGGTTTAAAATCTAAATAAATCATTAGTTGGATACATCTATGCATTTGTACAGTTAAATTTGGATCATTATAAGTGCATCACCTCCCACTCATCTCTTTTATGTCCAGCCATTTCCTTGGACCACTCACCACTGACCTGCTAATAATATTTGTTTTTCAAAAAAGGGAGCTATTTGTTATAACTAACATTTCTAACGCGCTGTATCCCTGGAACCACCTCATTCACACATAAAATGTACACGGGGTCATAAAAATATAGCCTGTTAAATACATTACCTGGTATATATATATATATATGTTATATATGTACATTGTATTGCACACAAATATATATATAATAACATTATATTTATTCTGTGATATATATATATATATGTACATTGTATTACACACAAATATATATATATATATAATAACATTATATGTATTCTGTGATATATATATATATATATACACATTGTATTACACACAAATATATATATATATATTATATATATATATATATATATATATAACATTCTATTTATTCTATGATATATATATATATATATATATATATATATATATATATATATATAGAACGAGAGAGAGAGAGAGATGTCATTGTTGTAGTAAACTAGTAATACTAAAGAATACTTACTGTGTTGGTGAAAATAAAAACAAACAAACAGCAAATCCAAGAATTGTTATTTCGTCTTTCAAACATTGTATATGCTAACTTGAAGTACTGTAGTTAAAATTTGCTTATTACTCGTCTGTTATTACTGAAAGACATCTCAACATCACAAGAACACCGTAAAAACAGCAACTATAAGGCGCCAACTAGAACAACGCACGCAAAGGGCCCCCCACGTAAACGATGGAATCTTTGTGAATGTGGCGTTTCCGCGCGGTCTGTGGTCGGCTACCCAGCCTCCGTGAGGTGGCAGCACTTTTAAGCCCCTCAACGTCGCCTGGGGAATTAATGGGTCTTAAGTTTCTACATCCGGGTAGCCTTACCCCAGATTAGGGTAGAGACGCTGATTGGCTCTCAGGCCAACTATGAAATTAAAATTAAAATTAAAATAACGATATACTTTTATAAGATAATAATATCATATGAAAAGTATTCAACATTTAACACAAAAGTAAGTAAAAATTCAAATTTACAGTTGATTATAAAATAAGAATTACGGCAGAATTAACCAGTATCCGTGAGGTGGCAGCATTGTCTAGCCCCACACGGATAGCATACAAATTAAATAAGGATACCCTTTTATCAAATAATGGTGTATTATAAAAACTATTCAGAATTAAACTTATATTAACACCGTTAATAAATAGAAATACAAATTTGCAGTTGTTTATAAAAAAAATCTATTACGGCAGTCTCCGTGAGGTGGCAGCATTGTATAGATCACGCGGATACCAAACAAAAGCCGGCAAATGTGGCAAGACTGTCTTCTCGGCGTAGTTCCGCAGCCGACCGACAGTCGGTTAAGCGAGACTACGCGGTCTGCCAAAACTGGTCCGCCTTTTAGTAGGGGCCGAGTTATTTCAGTTAATAGCTTAGTCGACAGATGGCGCCACCGTCAAGGCTGTCATTTGCTGCGGGACAGTTGACGACGTAATGGTCTCGTAAACGCAGGTGCGCTGTTATGTAGCAACTAAGCGAAATTGTATGTTATTTCGCAGTTTTATAACCCAGAAGGCGACAAAGACTACCGTTATGTGTTGAACTAGGATAGCCGACAGGTACACATTCTTTTTCAGTGCAATAACGAAGCGAGATTGCAGGGATAACAACGTTGCAACGTTTTAAATTATAATAATTTTGTTATCATTCTCATCATTCTCCCATTCAAATTCATTCAGAAATAATGTAGGCTCCGAATAATGTATCTGTACTGGTCGTTGATCGATGAGTCTTGATCACTGAACAACATTTAGAGGAAACAGTTGAGAAGAAATAAAGAAAAAGAGAATATACAAAACGGAGTGGCTATACTAGCGTGTGGGTACCTTTCATCGACAGGGTCCCTATAATGATCGACCGTTTCATAAATGCAATAAATTTTGTGATTTGGTGTTGACTGTTACTGTACTAACGTACGTAATTGGGTACTTTTGCAGTTTAGGCCCGCACCTCGAAAAAACCATCAAAATGTTCACCTACGATGACCAAACTTCGTATGGTTTATCTACTACACCTGTACTACGCGTATGCATTTGTCACGTGATCGAAAAATAATAATTAATGCCTGAAATCGATCCAAATGTGTAAGTAAATAACGCGCTTTCCTCGTCGAGTCCCTACTGCCACAGTGAACTCCGTCAGGTGGCGCCTGGAAAGCGCGTTATTTACTTACACATTTTGATCGATTTCAGGCATTAATTATTATTTTTTGATCACATGACAAGTGCATGTGCATAGTACAGGTGTAGTAGATATGCCCTGCGAAGTTTGGTCATCGTAGGTGATCATTTTGTTGGTTTTTTCGAGGTGCGGGCCTAAACTGCAAAAGTACCCGTAATTGTATAATATACAATTACATACGTTATTATGTGTCAACAAACACGCCAACTGATGTCATGCCAATGGGCGCATCCATGTTGTATGACACATCTCATCTGGTTTTGTCATGCCATGTCATATATATATATATTTATTTATTAACTAAAAACCAACCAGGCTATTATCACCAAAGTGGGGTGTTCCGATCAAAATTTAAGCATTCCAGCCATCTTATTGTGTTTGGGGCATTGGACCAGGCAGTTGGTGCATTCAGGTAATTATGATGTTTTATATGACATTTATTTGATTAACTGTGGTAAGCTTGCATCAGCATAATTGCACCAAGGTATACTGTGGGAATTATAGTCGCAATGCCCCACTGCCTGAATGCCCCACGACCGGAATGCCCCAAACCTAGTCGCAATGCCCCAACCACGAAGTCGCAATGCCCCACTTTTGGTCGGAATGCCCCAGTGATTTTATTATTATCATAACATGTTAAAACATTACATTTTATTATTGCCAGACTTATGTATATAATATATAATACAATAATATACATTACAACATTACATAAGTAAATGTATAATGAATACAAAATACGTTTCGTTGATTATCTGTACATTATTGAAAGTATAACTGAATTTATGTTTTGTCTCCGTATATTTCTCCGTATATGTTTCATCTTTGTGCGATTTGTCAAACCTATCATGAACATTAATATCGATTACAACAAATAGTATTTATAGTATTCACCTCTTTCCCGACTTTATCCCAACCACTACTAATCCCTGTAATTGAAACACTGCGATGGAACGAAAAACATAAACAAATAACCGGAGCAGTGTGAACGTTACGGGCTGCTTTATCCCTCTTTCTTTTCACCTGTCACCCACTAACACCATTTCTATATATCACTTTAATTGTATATATGTTGATTTAATAAAAGTAATTGTCACTTTTGTTTTCAATATTTATATATATATATATTGACGCACGAAGCAAGTACAACTGGAACGCATTCAATAATGTAACAAAAAAGATGTTACTATTATATAAAATGTTATATATATATATTGCCGGACGAAACAAGTACAACTGGAACGCATTCAATAATGAAATAAAAAAGATGTTAGTATTATATAAAATATGTTTTATATATACATACATTTATAAATATATATATTCCCGAACGTAACAAGTACAACTGGAGCGCATTCAATAATGTAACAAAAAGATGTTAGTATTATATAAAATATGTTATATATATATATTGCCGCAAGATTCAATAATGTAATAAAAAAAGATGTTAGTATTATATAAAATATGTTATATATATATATATATACATATATATATATATATTGCCGCAAGAAACAAGTGCAAATGGAACGCATTCAGTAATCTATAATATATATATATATATAAACGACTACCAAGAAAGTGGGACATTCCGTCCAAAAGTGGGGCATTGCGACTTCGCGGTTGGCGCATTGCGACTTTGAGATTGGGGCATTGCGACTGGGGCATTCAGGCAGTGGGGCATTCCGACCACATTCCTACTGTGGCATAAATATTTTGTTGATAATGAAAAAAAGGAACGATAAGCAGTTCACGTCTTTCCTGCTTGTTGTTTATTGTGTCATGATTTGTAGGTATATCTCCTGTGTCTGTATTCCATATTGTTTCAGATAATCAGTCAATAAAGTAATTCTGTTGTCATCAGTACACCACAGTGGACCCAAGCATGAGACTAGGTGGCTGCAATGTTGTTTAGCAACAGTACTCTAGGTTCTCAGGTTATTTACTCCAACCAGCCCAATCTTGGGCTAACGCAGGAGTCACTGAGGATGATTCACTGCCAGGGTGCTTGTCGTCCTCAGTGGTTCTTTTACGTCCCAAATTGAGACGGGACCGACATTAACGTGATTCTCTGATTCACGAGGAATACACAGTCCCCAATGTTGAGAGCCAGATTTTTATATCACAACTGCCGGTACCGGGGATCGAACCCATGACTCCGGCGTCAGAGGCGGATGTGGTAACCACTACACCACCGTTCTCTGGCAGCAACTTTAGTTGTTGCAATTGTCAAGAAACCAACATTTTGTATCTGCCACGTACGATTATAAAAGTATGAAAAATCTTGCAGAATCTGTGGATGCACAGCAATATTATGCAGATCCATATGAATAAATACATCAACACGTGCATGAAAATAAGCATGTTTGTGTCACTCCTTTTGAAATATATATAAATAATTGTAACACTTATGTCCTTGAAAATTCAAGGTCAGAGGTGAAACAGGCAGAATAACTTGGCATAATCAAGAGTCGTCATTGGAGCATGGAACTGGCAAAAATGTATGGTGGAAAAAATGGCAAATAATAAAATATGTGAGATTTGCAGTTTGAACTGTTACTGTTACAGCTTACAATGGATGCTAAATGCACCTAAGTCGCAGGCCAAAAGCAGTGATACATCATAGCTCTGTAATAGTTACATCTTCAGCAGACTCTTGAGGTCAGGCTACAATTTCACCCCTGAATCAAGATGCCTCAAGATCTCCCCCAACACATTCTTTCATCCCAGCTCGGATTGCTCACACACCACTAAAAATTGACACAATGATCATATTTTGCATTCTTAAATATGCCTGATGATGACGAATTGAACAACAAAGTATTGTGCTTTATATTAATAGAAAATGAGTTTTTGTGATTTCCTGAGAAGCTAAACAAATTAATGTTTGTTTAATGAGATATGCATGGTCTAATAGCAGCTGAATTGTTTGTAGAATGACTGACCAAACAGGCCTGGCCCCGAGTATATCAGCTCTAGGTGGAGCTGTGAGGCGACTGTCTTCACTTCAGATCACTGCTGATACATACATACAAATATCTGCAGGTTGGTAGTTGTTTCAACATGTCGCTTCCGCTAACAGTTAACTTGACATAATTTCTAACAACGATTATGATCCCAAGGGTCTTAGATTTTGATCCCAAAGTGTTAGACAATCAGCGGTTGGAAAATTGTTTAAACAAATCACACACTGGCCACTGGGCAGCACAAGGAACATGTACTGGACTAACTGAGTGGGATGACCATCTCTGAACTGTCACTAATAGCATCCTGATATATGGATTATTAACATAAAGACATGTTTTAATACATTTTGTACATGAACAATTAACTGCATTGTTAATTCCATATTCAACCCTTTTAGTTACTGTGATTCCTTTTTTGAAACGAATTACCACTTTTGTAATTACCTTATTTTATCTGTATATCTTCAGAGTCGCCAAATCTCACGATTTACTTCACCACCGATGGCACCGATCCAAGGCCTCCAGGTCATCACATTACCCATAGTGCACCAGGACAGACACACCGATATCAGGCACCTTTCAAGTTGAAACCTGGGCTAAGCAGAATTGTTTCTGCAGTTGCAGTTTCAAGGTAAGACACAAACCATTACACAGGTACTCTCAAAAAGATTGTCAAGTGCATACATTTATGGTTTCTCCCTCAACTGTCTATTTGCATAAGGGTAAAGAAGGAGTGTTTTAACACAACTTCACTGGGATCACATAGACACACCATTGCAATCTCATGTGAGAGATTCTGGGTTCGAAACCTCTTGCTGCCAGTTTGAACATCTGGCAAGTTTGTTCCCTCTACATTGCTCTAGTTCACTCAGCTGTATGAAAGAGTATCTGCATGTAGATAGTGGTGGATATTTATATGTAGTAATTGCAGCATAACTGAATGCTTCCCAGATAAATAGTGACTGTGTTAGATACTTAGATAGAACACAAATGCAGGAGATGACCTGAAAATTGCACTGCATGGGCATTCTCGAGGACTATATATATATATATATATATATATATATATATATATATATATATATGTAGATATATATATGTGTGTATATATATATATGTGTATATATATATGTGTATATATATATATATATATGTGTGTATATATATATATATATATATATATATCAGGCTGTGTAATAATTGTTGTTTTAATTTTTTTTAAATCTGATGGGGACTGTTTTTAAAATGCGCTTTTGAAAGGGTTCTGAAATGATTTATCAACCCAGTGGTATCCAAGTTAAAAAAATATTTAATATATACTGTAACTACGTGCTCATCAAATCATGGTCACATTTCCTCTAAATGGTATGTTCTTAAGTTATGACAATGGTTGTTCTAGCATTTCAACTTTCCTTTAAAGGTTCTGATGTCTGTGCCGTATTCTTGATTATCATAACTATTTTAGGGATTTAACGATTTCCAAAATGGTATAATGATACATAAAACTGTAGATGTGTCTACATCTGACCCAGTGGTACAGTGGTGACAGACTGTGGTGTATAGGGCTTTGGATTCTCAACTAAGTCAACCCGGGTTTGAATCATGTACTGTCATGTCAAACCTTGGGCAATGTTTTTCACTCTACATTGCTCCAGTTCACTCAGCTATATGAATGAATATCTGGCTGTAGAAAGTGGTGGATATTTGTGTATGATCAGTCTTCATGCACCAATTTCAGCATGGCTGGATGCTTCCCAGAGAAGCCGTGATGGTGTTCGATTGAACAGGTCTGCCAGCCCAGGGAGTAAAGTGCAAAGCACTTTGAGCAATGCCAAGGATTGGATACTGCACTATATTTATAAGAAATAATTATAATATGAAAATGAAAAAAGCATAGCATCCTTTTCAGCATAATATGCTCAAAGGTGCTTTACAGATTTGATCATTACAACAAGTCACAAATACTAATAGAAAATATACAAGATCATTAAAATTAGTCATTGACACTAAAACTTTAAAATGCAGTATTTAAAGATATGTAATTTACAAAATTTCTCTAAAATAAATACACTTTAAGACTATCTTTAAAAATGCAATACAGGTGTACAAATGTAAAAATGTTATAAATAATTAACATAAGAACTGACATTTGACATTGCGTGCCCAGTAGAGGCAGACTGAGTGCCATGGCAACAGAACTGTTTGACGTGAAGGACGTCCCCAGATACAGTTCTCTCAGTCTCGAGGATGACAGCTCAGTCCTGTCTGATGTGGACTCGTTCGTGAGCACCGACACATACACTCTCAATGACAGGATCATGCGGAGACCGTCACCTAGCACCGGGGACGACATCACAGAGATCTCTGTCTCGGACATCTACTTCAGTCCAAGGTGACTGCTCACTGCTGTAACATCTTTTTTATATAGACGCTTGATTAATATTTATCAAAGGATTTTGAAGGCATTTTCATAATAATTGTAGTTACTTACAGGTTTTATGTCATGCAATTAATATTTGAGTTAAACATATATAAAAGGATGCTCTTAATGAAATATTTTTGATTTCACCAGGGGAAAAGTTTACAGCCGACATCCAAACACTGCAAGGGAATTGGATACATATTTTGAGGTGAATCACCCCAGGGTATTAGGGGGCTACAGGGGGCAGGTCTGGGAGGAGGAGGAAGATGGGGGGTGGACATCCAGTGAATCCGATGTCGACTCGGAGGTGACAAACTACTTCAGGATGGCTCAACGGCAACAGAACAACAAGAGAAACCTTCCCCACAGCAGGGTGAGTGACAACGATGTGACAACAGGACACAGAGTTCTGTGGACCATTTCACTAATGTTGTTAAGAGCTCTTCAACTCAATTTTGCACTTTAAAATAAATTTTGATCTGTAACAGTTATTTTGATTACCTAAAAATGTCAACAGCACAAAGCACCAGCAGACATTGTCACCGGTGGGTCATGTCCTTGGTAATACGGCAATGGAAAGTTCCATTTAATTTTTTTTTATTTAACCCATTTTTTAAAGCTGAGTTTTCCATAACAGCTGAAGTTAGTGAAATGGTCCCCAGGTCTTTGACAGCCACAAGAGAGACCCAACACAGTCTTCTTACTTCATGACACAAATTAGCCTCGCCCCAAATTCTCACTTCTGGGCTTTTAGTCAAACTGCCGCACCATCTTGTGGCAGGCTGAAGTACTTCCTATACCTAGTAGTAATCACCAGCCAGTGGCATCACTCAGGGAGATTAACTCAAAAAATATGTGAATTTAAAATAGTGTCATTGCGATCCATGACAGTAATAATAATGCATATCATAATATGATAATGCTAAATTTAATAGAATTATTATATTTAAAAGTATTATAATATTTGCATTATTAATTATTATTAGTATTATTAATTTATTTCACCTTTTTGAGGCTCTATGAAACAGCTTCACAAAAACCTCCAAATACACCCTCTTGAAGCTTAATTGCAAAAATTATGTTCAGGTTAAAAAAAGCTCTGGTGGGCAGTGGTGGCACCCAAATGCAAATCTCTTCCATAAATATTGAGTGGGATCATCCTATACCCATCTCAGCTCACACCAGAAATATTGCAGCTCATTAATTGCCATATTCATAGCCCATATTTGGCATTCAGCCATCAAGGTGATGTCCCATCTGGGCTTAAAACTGCATTGTATGTCAGATCCAGTCGTCCCAGTACAAATTTGATGAATAATGCCACTTCTAAAGCCTCTTTGTAACATATAATTTCTTCAAGTAACTGGCCAAAGATAGACAGCTCTATATAGTAAATTATTTCCCATGTTTTATGCTGATCTCGGCATTTCTTGCAGTTTGCCAAAGACCATTCCTTGGATATTAGTTTGGATGTACTATAATCACACAGTGGATTGATATATTTTCATCTGACATTAGCATGTCATACCTACTAACTATATTTTGTGGACATTATGACACGCTATAATTATCTGAAAACTGTATGTTTTTAAATTTCAGAGTCATAGCCGGGAACGAAGAACTTCACCCTATTTAAAAGATGATTACCCAGGTAATTTATCCTAGTTTTTAATTATTTTATGTGTGTTTATGCTGATATTTTCACTGAACATAAATTGCACATTTTGCAGAAACCTGTTATGTTAACTTCCACAGTTTAAAATCAAATATATTAAAACTGTATTTTTAATATAATTGTAGTATTTTTAGCTTAAGACATTCATCAATTTAGAAACAACTATGTTCTATTAATTTAAGAATTATAAATGTATTGTATAAATAAAGGGAATTTTCTTGCATTAAGGAAATATGTTTCACTCAAAGTAAAGGAAATGTTGAGAAAACCATTCTTACTGCCACAGTTTTTTTATTGATCCGAGTTCACGTTTATTGCTGAATAACATAAATGAGGTATAAATTATTACTGGTAGAATGTACATATTTGTTTCAATGCATATACATAATATGTTTTTCAGAATTCTTTACCGACAACGGCCAATCACATCGCACGTATGATTCACCTCGGTCTGCACTGAGGAGTCGCCTCTCTCCAGCTAGCTTGCTGGAAGATTCTAAACGTACCCAGTTGTCAAACAACTCCCACAGGGTGTACAGCCCTAGGGTGGAGGCATACACCGACAGGACGTACACTCTTACTGACCGTAAG
Organism: Oasisia sp. SBJ-2009; assembly: GCA_964017155.1. Lineage (NCBI taxonomy): Eukaryota > Metazoa > Annelida > Polychaeta > Sabellida > Siboglinidae > Oasisia > Oasisia sp. SBJ-2009. The sequence goes on from OZ024865.1 coordinate 23,294,104, forward strand.
TCGGCCATTGTTCCCGAAGCTGCAGTGCCAAGATCAGAGAAGGAAGATGGCCGCCACACGCCTCTGTCAGACATTGGGTACAAACTGGGGTACAAATTTGCAAGTGGTGACATATCTGACATCAGCGATGACGTCGCCGAGAGACGATTGTCAGCACGGAGTGAAAGTGCAAAGGTCATCGCATCGAGGAATGGAGACAAGGAAAATCGGAAGGTCACTAGGGAGAAGCCAATGCCAACACGGAAGAAGTGGAGCAAGACTGGATTGCGTGAAACCATGGCAACCGATGATGATGTCACAAGTTCCGCCTCAAGCATCAGCACTAGTAGTGGTAGTAGCTGCAGTGCGAAATCTGACCGGAAAACTGCCAAAAAACACCACAATCAAGTGGTGAAGAAAAACGCTGTGGCGAAAGTTCCCGTGGCTGTGGCGACACCTGGTGGTGACCATCTGCGGGGGTCAAATCCGGCGATGAATTTCGTGAATGACTCCGGGACCCAGATCAACTTCTGGGGGGTGGAGCCAGGGGAGGCCATGCAACAGATGGGGACAGACCTACACACCCTGATGGACAGAGGGCAGCAGCCCCGGGCGCACGACACAAGAATGATATCTGGGGTAAATATCTGGGTAATGGAGATTGATTGTTACGGGTGCACATGGCGTGTATGTGTGCATGTGCATAAACATGACTAGAATATAGAGTAGAATATAGAGTAGAATATAGAGTAGAATATAGAGTAGAATATAGTATAGAATATAGTATAGAATATAGAATATAGAATATAAAATATAATATAAAATATAATACTTTAACATCCCTTAGGAATTCATTTTAAGTGTCTGTTGTGTTTGTTTGTGTGAGTGTTTGTGTGTAAATGTGTGTGTATCTTATCTTCAGCATCTTATTTTAATTTTCAGACAGAACTGTCGTCTGAAAACTCCACAGTTGATGAAGTCACAGATCCAGTGGCTCCACCTGTTGCCAAGACTGAGCAGGTTGCACAGCATTCGATTGTTGACAAGTTCCGCAACTTCTTCGGTGTCGGGTCCAAATCAAAGTCAAAACAGAAGAGGAGGAAGAAGGGGCAGAGAGACAGTGGTGGAGACGAACCATTTGGGCAGATCAAACAGCAGTGTTTAGAAGCAGGAACTCTTTGGGAAGATCCCTGTTTTCCCGCCTGTGATGAATCCCTGTTTTTCCAGGAGAAACCAGCACTGTGGCCTGTGGAGTGGAAAAGACCTCATGTGAGTGGGGTTTCTACTCATTCTATGCCCCTTCTAAAGTCTCTGCATTCACTTCCTGTCTGATGTTGTATCATCTTTACAATCTGTAAGCCTTCCACTACATTACTTACCACACACTTTCCTTCAGTGGCCATTTACAATCTTTGTTGTAAGAAAACATGTTTAGCTTCAATTATGTAGTTCTGATTTATGTTTTTATCCCTAACATCAATATTGGGATTAAGGCTTAAATGTGGGTGCGCCTACGTACTCTTTGGAATATGCTTCATTCTAGTATTAAATCAGTTGAAAATATTGCTAAGTACTGCCGCCACTTAAAGACACCATAGCTCCCTGGCAGATCAATCAATCTCATGATAAATGGAATTGTTTATTTAACTCTGAAATCGATTAACCCTTTTGTACTGATGCACCTCTGAGCTTGGTTTCTATGGACTTAGACGCAGTAGAAGTTATCTAATTATGATTATTACTGTATCCCTTTGCAATTCAATTAACCTACTGTAGGTGCATTCATGCATTCATACTTGTAGACATATCTGTACTTGTAGGTGTGCTTTCATGTAAATAATGTCATTTTACCTTGAAACATGCTGTTTTGGGACATTGCCCCCATTGAAAGTTTATAATTATGCCAAATGATTTTGTTTGTTGTGCCTCTGAGCTGGAATTTTTAAGGACAAAGCTGGACTATAGAAGTGTTGCAATTATATTATTATATTACATAGCTTTCATACATGTGGCTACATATTAAATATCGCACACTACAATCATGTTAATAACAGGTGCAGTTTTTTCTTATAATCTATCAGTTTAACTGTAAATTTATTTATAGACTTCTGGTAATATCTGAACTGTTATTTGCAGGAGATCTGTTCAGACCCGCTGCTGTTTGTTGGTGGTGCCAGTCGGTTTGATGTCATACAAGGCGTCCTAGGTCTGAATTCTTACCACATTGACATAGCATAGCTATATCTTTCATACATTTGCAAAATAGTATTTGTTACGCTGGTATTTGTAGTTGTATTGTTTGTGATTTCAGCAGGTTCACTGGGTCTAGTAAGACGACTGATAATGGAAATAGTATATATCAATAACCAGACAATACAACCAATAAGAACATATCTATGTGAGCATGTGCACACAGACTACACACACACACACACACACACACACACACACTCACACACACACACACACACACACACACACACACAAACCACACACAGACACACATACACCAGGACATACACATACATGTGCACACAGACTACACACACACACACACACACACACACACACACACACACACACACACAAACCACAAACCACACACAGACACACATACACCAGGACATACACATACACCAGCACACACACATGCATGCACATTGCACACACACATACACACACAAATGCATGCACACACACCACACACACACATGCACACAGCCACACACAAACAAACACACATATACTCACACACACATAAACACACATACACACACGCACATACATACAAATATTCATATAAACACACATACACACACACATGCATGCACACACACCAGCACACACACACATGCATGCACACACCTGTATTTTTGCAAGACTATAGTGAATTTATAATCACAGGTATATATATAAAATCCACTATTTTTTTAAGTGACAGACGACAGATCGTTGAAAAGTCATATAATTATTATGAATGTATTGCAAAGGATAAATGCACAAATATGTTGCAATGGAATAACTTTAATGAAAGAAATGTCTACTGTATTATCCTGGACGACTGATCTGAGACACTTGCTCTGTGTTCAGGAAACTGTTGGTTGCTGGCGGCCGTCGCATCGCTCAGTTCTATCGAGAATCTTCTCCACCAGGTGGTGCCACCAGACCAGAGCTTCCAGAAAGATTATGCAGGTATTACTTACTAAATCCACATCACTACGAAAATAGCGAAAAGGAAAACCCACTTTTGTACGCTGTTATATTAACTGTTTTCTTAATTTAATTCCAGGTGATTCATTCCTTGTTTATTTCCTCAGTTGTGGCTTTCCTCCAGATTAACAAATTAACCAATGGGCCATTTCAGAAATATCTAACAAATTCAATGTTTTATTGGTTAAAATGATTGTTTGCATGATGGTTTGACAAACAAAATCACCATTACTGTCAACATAATGCTCACTGTGAATAACATGTGACCACCCAAGGTGTGTTGGAACTATGCTCAACCAATCACATGGTCTGTTTGAGCTGTGGTCAACCAATCACATGGTCTGTTTGAGCTGAGGTCAACCAATCACATGGTCTGTTTGAGCTGTGGTCAACCAATCACATGGTCTGTTTGAGCTGTGGTCAACCAATCACATGGTCTGTTTGAGCTATGCTCAACCAATCACATGGTCTGTTTGAGCTGTGGTCAACCAATCACATGGTCTGTTTGAGCTATGCTCAACCAATCACATGGTCTGTTTGAGCTGTGGTCAACCAATCACATGGTCTGTTTGAGCTATGCTCAACCAGTCACATGGTCTGTTTGAGCTGTGGTCAACCAGTCACATGGTCTGTTTGAGCTATGCTCAACCAATCACATGGTCTGTTTGAGCTGTGGTCAACCAATCACATGGTCTGTTGTAGGAGTGTTTCGCTTCCGCTTCTGGCAGTATGGCCAGTGGGTGGACGTGTGTGTGGACGACCGACTGCCCACTAAGGACGGCAAACTGATCTACATGCACTCGCGACAGACGAATGAATTCTGGACACCGCTGCTTGAGAAAGCTTACGCCAAGTTAGTTCACTTACATATATCAATCACATCACATCACATCACATCACATCACATCACATCACATCACATCACATCACATCACATCACATCACATCACATCACATCACATCACATCACATCACATCACATCACATCACATCACATCACATCACATCACATATCATATCACACCCCCACCTTCAGGCCCCCAACACTTCCCCTTACACTCCTTCAGGTTGAAAATCACTGTCAGGGTTGTTGGTTGGTGGGTGGGGAGATGGGTTTGTGTGTTTGGTTTTTGTTGGTTGGTTGGTTGGTGGCTGGTTGGTTGGCTGGTTGGTTGGTTGGTTGGTTGGTTGGTTGACTAGCACACATAGTGGTTGATTACTAGTTTGGTTTGGCTGGCTGACCGACCGACCGACCGACTCACTGACTCACTGACTCACTGTGTCATGTCCCACAGGTTGAACGCGTGCTATGAGACACTGTCTGGAGGTCTCACCAGTGAAGCGATGACAGACTTCACTGGCGGGGTGGTGGAGAAGTTCAACTTCCGTGATGAGTTGCCCAGTAACATGTTTGCCATCATGCTGAAGGCTTGTGAGCGAGGCTCCCTGCTTGGTTGCTCTATTGATGTAAGTCACATCAACAACAATACTCCTTCACAGGGTGACTAGAAAAAAACTTTTTTTTTATTATACTGTTTTACTCTTGATAACATTAACAATATGGAATGGAATGGAATGGAATGGAATGGAATGGAATGGAATGGAATGGAATGGAATGGAATGGAATGGAATGGAATGGAATGGAATGGAATGGAATGGAATGGAACAGAATAAAACCTTAACATCCCTTGAATAATTTATTTTTAATGTATGTATGTATGTGTGTTATGTGCATGTTTGTGTGTATGTATGTGTGTGTATATACATGTGTGAATGTCTTTCTGTATGTATGTATGTATGTGTGTGTGTGTGTGTGTGTGTGTGTGTGTGTGCGTGTGTGTGTGTGTGTGTGTGTGTGTGTGTCTGTTTATGTATGTGTGTGTGTGTGTGTGTGTGTGTGTGTGTGTGTGTGTATGTGTGTGTGTATGTGTATGTGTGGAGTGTGAGCATATATTTGCTAAGGTGAAGCTCAGTGGCAGTACATGTATTGCACATAAGTTGGATTGTGACACAAATAAATGATTAAAAAGTGTGTTACACTTTACTACTCTGTGACAGACCTGTTCAATGAAACAGCATTTTGGCTTCTCTGGGTATCATCCAGCCATGCTCTAATTAATGCCCAGTTAATATCCCACACTATCTATAGCCAGGTACTCATTCCTACAGCTGAGTGAACTGGAGCAATGGAGTGAACAGTTGTGTCCCAAAGGTTGACAAGTCACCACAGGACTCAAAGCCAGGTTCTCTTAGTCTGATGCTCTAGCCACTACGTGCCACTGTGCTACACTGGTCAGAGGTACTAGATGCAGACATCATCACTTGTCACCACTGGTTGTGACACATCTTGGTGACACTGGTTACAGGCAGCTGGTGGTCAGATGGAGGAGGAACTGGACAATGGCCTGCTCCGAGGCCACGCCTACTCCATCACAGCTGTCAGAGTGGTCAGTATTACCTGTATTTGTTATACACCCTGTCTGTCTGTCTGTCTGTCTCTCTCTCTCCTTGTCTCTCACTCTCTCTCCCACTCTCTGTCTCTCTCTCACTCTCTCTCCCACTCACTCTCAGTCGCACTCACTCTCTCTCCTTCTCACTCTCTCACTCTCTATCTCTCTTACTCTCTCAATATCTCTCTCACTCTCCCACTCTCTCACTCTCTCTCCTAGACTCTCTCTCACTCTATCTCCCTATCTCCCTCACTCTCTCTCTCTCCTTGTCTCTCTCTCACTCTCTATCTCTCTCACTCTCTCACTCTCTCTCACTCTCTCACTCTCACTCTCTCACTCTCTCTATCTCACTCTCTCTCTCACTCTCTATCTCTCTCCCTACCTCTCCGTACATGCACATGTGCTTGCGTGCATGTGTTCACCCATCTACATATCTCTTCTCTCTCAGTATGTATCTTCCCCTTCATCACTGCCCTCGCTGTCTGTCTACCTGGCTAGTTACCTGGCTAGTTACCTGGCTATCTCTCCCTCCCTGTCTTCATCCCTGTCTTTCTCCTTCCACTCTCTATCTCCCTTTCTTTAGCTCTGCCCTCACTCCCTCTCTCCCCTTTCTCTATCTCTCTCACAACTTTTGTCTCTCCACCTCCTCTCTAACTCTAACATCTCTCTCTTTCTCATTCGACACCGTTATTCCTTCCATCTCTCAGGTCTAACCATTTATTTTGTTACATGTAATGAAAATAAAATAATGAAAAGAAAATTAAACCAGTGTTCGTCATATAACAAATTAATCTTTAATTTTAATTCATATTTAAGATAAACTTGTAAGTTTTAAGATAAACTGGTAAGTATTCCTAAATAATGGTTTATTTGAGTGAGTAGTTACACAGTTATGTAAGATTTATCCAAGGACAATCATCTTTAAATGTTTCTTTTAATCTTCATCAGTTCAATGGACAAAACATACATCTTGACCAGGTACTTGTTTGGAAATTTATATTTGCATGCATTGTGCTTAGATAAAGAGTCTATATTAGTTTGTTGTTTTGCTTTGCATTATAATGTGTTAATATACTTTATTATATAATGCACATGTGCACATATTATACTGGGTATGTCACAGCTTTACCCTGTAGAAATATGTATCCAATCAGGTAGTAATGTAACAAACATATAAAGTTATAGTAATTTACAAAATAATAATAGAGATATTGCCGAATTGTATCTCTAGCATGAGCCTGAATGAGATTACAATATTAGCAATGTATATAATGTATTAAAATTTACTCAGTTGACTATACTGATAATTATTAGTTTTGTTCAATGAGAGTAAGTAATATACCGGAGGTAGTGATAAGGGTATTACATTTGCAAATATTATTAGTTATTTATATTTATTGTTTATATTATTGTTTATTTATCATTTATATCATCAATTTCTATTGTATGTTTAAATGTTGTAATATTATGTGTATTTTTGTAATGTTAATTCTAACCATTTTCTGTAATGTACACTGTGTGTATAATTAATTTTGTGTTCTATATTTATTTGATTTTTTGTCTACATATATCATATACCAAGCTGGTTGTTTCTTGAGCACTTTGAGTCAAATCAGTATAATGACTGCTGATTTGATTCATGTAGAAGAAATTATATATATATATATATATATATATATATATATATATATATATATATATATATATATATATATATATATATATATATGTATATATGTAAGAGTTATGGAGGAGAGTGGAAGACAACCCTGTGTTGTCTGCCTTTCAGGTGGGCACAAAAACAGGGTCCAAGGACTTGGTGAGGGTAAGAAACCCTTGGGGCAATGACTGCGAGTGGAAGGGGGCATGGAGTGACAAGTAAGTCTGTTTTGCTCAGCTGTTAACTTAATGTAGACCTTGTTACAAGGACATGTTTACATCATGATATATGTCTTACAATTGTCTAACTATCCATTGTGTCATTATAACTTTACATGGCAAAGACAGATATAAAATTGTATGTCTAAATTAACTTTCTGATGCATTTATTTTTGCATGCATTGGTCCCTTGCATCTTCTGTAATACGTATATAGTGGAGGTAAGGTTATATTTGTTACTCTGTTTGGTGAAACTGGCATTCAACTGTACTACTTTAATTGACATACCAGGGTAGTTAACATCAAATATTGATATCCTCTTATTTGCTTTGTTCCAGCAGAATATAATGTCAAATACCACAGGGGGTAATTAGAATTAAGACGCAGATTTATTCAGCTACAATGTGTGTCATATTTAACTATAATGTTGTGCTGTCTATGTTTAATTTACATTTTTTAAAGATACTACCTCTGGTAGTTTGTAAATTATAAAGCATGTGTTGTATGGCAAAATATCTGGGTTCATAGAATGAAGTAACCTTCTTTGTATTCCTTTGGTGGAAATGTTGAGCTTGATCTTTGAGGATATAAGAAATCATTATTATTTTAAGGTGTTGTTTGTAGATTGTAAAACATTGTATGGCAAACATCTGGGTTCAGGGAATGACTAAACTGTTTTGCCCTTTCATCGTTCCTTTTCCAATTCCACCTTTTGCTGTTCCAGGTCAAAGGAGTGGAAGAATCTGCCAGACAGAGACAAGGAGTCCCTGGGACTCACATTTGATCATGATGGCGAGTTCTGGTAAGTTACAAAATAATATTTGCCAAAATACATTTTTAATTTGCTACTAAGATCCATAGTTGATGGAACACACTGTTGTACATTTCAAATACTCTCTTCCAAAGGTAGTTAATTTCTTACAAAATGTACTCTACATTATATGTTTCTTTCTTATGCATATTCTCAAAAAGCACAGGAAATGTATGACTTTGTAATAGTGGGTTTATAGGACAACACCATTAATTGTCTGGTGCCATCTGTTCTTCTGGATGTGTGCATTTCAGGTGGAAGAAAACTCCAGAATGTGTTGAGTATCTTGTCTTTTCATTTGATTTTTTTAGTTTTACTTGGTTATGGAAGATTAAAAAGTACTGTCAGTTGGTGTTGTGACAGGGCAAATGGAATACCAGTTACGACTGGATTCAAAACCTCCTCCAGAAACTGTCTCCTGAGGCCACCATGTCATTATTTAGAATGACAAGGTCGGCATGTTTTCAGTGCTGCCACCTCACCTGTGGAACGATTTGCCAGATAGTCTACGACTTATAGATTTGCTGGAAGTGTTTAAGTCTATTACAAACACATCTTTTTAAGGTTGCATTGTAGATTGCAATATAAGGAATTTATTTTGACCATAGAATAAAAGTATTTTAGTATCTTACATTATTATTAACTATTAACACATTACTCTGTTTTATTACTCAGTTATTTTTAGTTTATTGATTTATTTATTTATTGGTGATAAACTTAGTCTATACCAGAGCCGTAATGTAACGAAGTACTTTTACTTCGTTACTTTACTTAAGTAGAAAAGTTTACTTTTCTTGAGTAACGAAGTACATTTTTTTGGAAGTACTTTTACTTGTAACGAAGTACAAAATATGTGTACTTTATCTAAATGTAGTGAAGTACTCATAATTTCTTTGTTAAATTTGCAAATGTCCTAAAAGCACCTGTCGGAAGCAAGGTAATGTCTGCAGTTAGCATAGATTTATTTACAAATATCAGCCGGAACTTAAAACAAACAGATATGTTAAGTGTCCTGGACTGGCCAGATCAGTTGTACAAACGATTTGCTTTGTCACCTGATGAAGCCAATGAGATAATTGCAATCTGGGGTCTGGCTCTGGTGCTGCTGAGCCTGAACTGAGTGTTACAAGACTTCCTGACTGGGCCTCTAAGACAACAATGCCCATGAATGGCATTGACCCTGAGATTATTTAAAGCCTTGCATTGAGTAGACATCAAAAACAGCTGCCTTACTTGTCTTCTTGTGTCTTGCACATTGTTGACACAGTTGATTAGCTTTAGATGTTCACTGTGGACTGCACATGCTATATATATCGAAGGCTCCCCGTTATCGCCCACCGCAAACCTGCCGGTCTTGTGGAACCACATCTTTATAATTTCTATTTATTTTTAATATAGATCTGTGTTTGTAACTGTTTAATTTAACTGAAGTTTTTTTTTATAAATATTACAATTAGTAATTATTACAAATGAAGACATATTTCAAAAGACACGTTATTATAAGCATTCATCTAGACCGAATGCCTCCTTCAAGTAACACAGGATAAAATTAATCATACATCCATCTATAACCCACGATGATAAGAACGTTTTAAGAAAGATGTAACACCCCTATGACAACGTGAATTACTTCTAGTTCAACTTATGAATACAATGGTTGCTGTGGGCCTATTATTAATAAAGCATGGTGTATATACAGCTTGTAGGTCTAGTTGGCCTATGCAGTATTGTTTGCATCATTATAGTTCTTAGTATTAAATATTATATTTTATGCATAGCGTGTACACACTAAATTATAATTGTGAATGTTTTGTTTTATTCACAACAGTGAGAACTAGTTTCAGGAGAAAAGTACTTTTGTGTTTACTTCAAGTACATATTTTTACTTGTACTTCAAGTACATTATTTTAGAAGTACTTTTACCTTTACTTGAGTAGCTTTTTCTAGGGTTACTTTTACTTTTACTCAAGTACAAAATAAATCTACTTGTTACAGCTCTGGTCTATACATCATGATTTCTAGAAGCTTTATTTATCTGTTTATCTAGTATTGTCATTTAACATATTGTCTTTACTGCGTAAGCTTAATTTATTATGTACATGTTATATATTCATGTTTTATCAGTGTTGTATTTTATATATTCATATGTTGTATTATATGCATGTCTGAACAGAAGTGTATTTTGGATCTATGGTGGTTTATAAATAAAATTATTATTATTATTATTATAAAACACCAGTTGAAAGGCATAACTGAACACACAGCTGCAATACTCTCACTTTCTCAGGATGTCCTTCCGCGACTTCTCTACCCACTTCCAAAGAGTGGAGATCTGTAACATCCAGCCCGACTCCCTAGGGGAGGCCGACGGTCGTGGGAAGTGCTGGGAGTACTGCATCAAGACGGGAGGTTGGAAGAGGAAGGTGAATGCGGGGGGCTGCCGCAACAACCCAGGTAAGACACGGCAGAGTTTTGCAATTTTGCTGAAATAAATGTTTTTGGGGTAAATGTTGGCCTTGATTCAAATTGTTTGAGGGGATAATTTTTGCCAATGCCCGTCACCCATTTCTACATCTCCTCTCTCAATCTTGTGCATTCATCTCATATCCCAATCTTGCCAAATCTCATCCTACAGCCTAGTCTCATCCTACAGCCTAGTCTCATCCCACAGCCCAGTCTCATCCTACAGCCTAGTCTCATCCCACAGCCCAGTCTCATCCTACAGCCTAGTCTCATCCTACAGTCTAGTCTCATCCTACAGCCTAGTCTCATCCCACAGCCTAGTCTCATCCTACAGCCTGGTCTCATCCTACAGCCCAGTCTCATCCTACAGCCTAGTCTCATCCTACAGCCTAGTCTCATCCTACAGCCTAGTCTCATCCCACAGCCCAGTCTCATCCTACAGCCTAGTCTCATCCCACAGCCTGGTCTCATCCTACAGCCTAGTCTCATCATACAACCTAGTCTCATCCTGCAACCAAGTCTCATCCTGCAACCCAGTCTCATCCTACAGCCTAGTCTCATCCTACAGCCTAGTCTCATCCTACAACCTAGTCTCATCCTACAGCCTAGTCTCATCCTACAGCCTAGTCTCATCCTACAGCCTAGTCTCATCCTACAACCTAGTCTCATCCTACAGCCTAGTCTCATCCTACAGCCTAGTCTCATCCTACAGCCTAGTCTCATCCTACAACCTAGTCTCATCCTGCAACCTAGTCTCATCCTACAGCCTAGTCTCATCCTACAGCCTAGTCTCATCCTACAACCTAGTCTCATCCTACAGCCTAGTCTCATCCTACAGCCCAGTCTCATCCTACAACCTAGTCTCATCCTACAGTCTAGTCTCATCCTGCAGCCTAGTCTCATCCTACATCCTAGTCTCATCCTACAACCTAGTCTCATCCTGCAGCCCAGTCTCATCCTGCAGCCCAGTCTCATCCTACAGCCTAGTCTCATCCTACAACCTAGTCTCATCCTACAGTCTAGTCTCATCCTGCAACCTAGTCTCATCCTACAACCTAGTCTCATCCTACAGCCTAGTCTCATCCTACAACCTAGTCTCATCCTACAGTCTAGTCTCATCCTACAACCTAGTCTCATCCTACAACCTAGTCTCATCCTACAGCCTAGTCTCATCCTACAGTCTAGTCTCATCCTGCAACCTAGTCTCATCCTACAACCTAGTCTCATCCTACAGCCTAGTCTCATCCTACAGCCTAGTCTCATCCCACAGCCTAGTCTCATCCTACAGCCTAGTCTCATCCCACAGCCTAGTCTCATCCCACAGCCTAGTCTCATCCTACAGTCTAGTCTCATCCCACAGCCTAGTCTCATCCCACAGCCTAGTCTCATCCTGCAACCTAGTCTCATCCTACAGCCTAGTCTCATCCTACAACCTAGTCTCATCCCACAACCTAGTCTCATCCTACAGCCTAGTCTCATCCTACAGCCTAGTCTCATCCTACAGCCTAGTCTCATCCTACAACCTAGTCTCATCCTACAGCCTAGTCTCATCCTACAACCTAGTCTCATCCTACAGCCTAGTCTCATCCTACAGCCTAGTCTCATCCTACAGCCTAGTCTCATCCTACAGCCTAGTCTCATCCTACAGCCTAGTCTCATCCTACAGCCTAGTCTCATCCTACAGCCTAGTCTCATCCTACAGCCTAGTCTCATCCTGCAACCTAGTCTCATCCTACAGCCTAGTCTCATCCTACAGCCTAGTCTCATCCTACAACCTAGTCTCATCCTACAACCTAGTCTCATCCTACAGCCTAGTCTCATCCTACAACCTAGTCTCATCCTACAACCTAGTCTCATCCTACAACCTAGTCTCATCCTACAACCTAGTCTCATCCTACAACCTAGTCTCATCCTACAGCCTAGTCTCATCCCACAACCTAGTCTCATCCTGCAACCTAGTCTCATCCTACAGCCTAGTCTCATCCTACAGCCTAGTCTCATCCTACAGCCTAGTCTCATCCTACAGCCCAGTCTCATCCTACAACCTAGTCTCATCCTACAACCTAGTCTCATCCTACAACCTAGTCTCATCCTACAGCCTAGTCTCATCCCACAACCTAGTCTCATCCTGCAACCTAGTCTCATCCTACAACCTAGTCTCATCCTACAACCTAGTCTCATCCTACAACCTAGTCTCATCCTACAGCCTAGTCTCATCCCACAACCTAGTCTCATCCTGCAACCTAGTCTCATCCTACAACCTAGTCTCATCCTACAACCTAGTCTCATCCTACAGCCTAGTCTCATCCTACAGCCTAGTCTCATCCTACAGCCTAGTCTCATCCTACAGCCTAGTCTCATCCTACAACCTAGTCTCATCCTACAACCTAGTCTCATCCTACAACCTAGTCTCATCCTACAGCCTAGTCTCATCCTACAGCCTAGTCTCATCCTACAACCTAGTCTCATCCTACAACCTAGTCTCATCCTACAGCCTAGTCTCATCCTACAGCCTAGTCTCATCCTACAACCTAGTCTCATCCTACAGCCTAGTCTCATCCTACAACCTAGTCTCATCCTACAACCTAGTCTCATCCTACAACCTAGTCTCATCCTACAGCCTAGTCTCATCCCACAACCTAGTCTCATCCTGCAACCTAGTCTCATCCTACAACCTAGTCTCATCCTACAACCTAGTCTCATCCTACAGCCTAGTCTCATCCTACAGCCTAGTCTCATCCTACAGCCTAGTCTCATCCTACAGCCTAGTCTCATCCTACAGCCTAGTCTCATCCTACAACCTAGTCTCATCCTGCAACCTAGTCTCATCCTACAGCCTAGTCTCATCCCACAACCTAGTCTCATCCTGCAACCTAGTCTCATCCCACAGCCTAGTCTCATCCTACAGCCTAGTCTCATCCTACAACCTAGTCTCATCCTACAGTCTAGTCTCATCCTGCAACCTAGTCTCATCCTACAGCCTAGTCTCATCCTACAGCCTGGTCTCATCCTACAACCTAGTCTCATCCTACAGCCTAGTCTCATCCTACAACCTAGTCTCATCCTGCAACCTAGTCTCATCCTACAGCCTAGTCTCATCCCACAACCTAGTCTCATCCTGCAACCTAGTCTCATCCCACAGCCTAGTCTCATCCTACAGCCTAGTCTCATCCTACAACCTAGTCTCATCCTACAGTCTAGTCTCATCCTGCAACCTAGTCTCATCCTACAGCCTAGTCTCATCCTACAACCTAGTCTCATCCTACAGCCTAGTCTCATCCTGCAACCTAGTCTCATCCTACAGCCTAGTCTCATCCTACAACCTAGTCTCATCCTACAACCTAGTCTCATCCTACAACCTAGTCTCATCCTACAGCCTAGTCTCATCCTACAACCTAGTCTCATCCTACAACCTAGTCTCATCCTACAACCTAGTCTCATCCTACAACCTAGTCTCATCCTACAACCTAGTCTCATCCTACAGCCTAGTCTCATCCCACAACCTATTCTCATCCTGCAACCTAGTCTCATCCTACAGCCTAGTCTCATCCTACAGCCTAGTCTCATCCTACAGCCTAGTCTCATCCTACAGCCCAGTCTCATCCTACAACCTAGTCTCATCCTACAACCTAGTCTCATCCTACAACCTAGTCTCATCCTACAGCCTAGTCTCATCCCACAACCTAGTCTCATCCTGCAACCTAGTCTCATCCTACAACCTAGTCTCATCCTACAACCTAGTCTCATCCTACAACCTAGTCTCATCCTACAACCTAGTCTCATCCTACAGCCTAGTCTCATCCCACAACCTAGTCTCATCCTGCAACCTAGTCTCATCCTACAACCTAGTCTCATCCTACAACCTAGTCTCATCCTACAGCCTAGTCTCATCCTACAGCCTAGTCTCATCCTACAGCCTAGTCTCATCCTACAGCCTAGTCTCATCCTACAGCCTAGTCTCATCCTACAACCTAGTCTCATCCTGCAACCTAGTCTCATCCTACAGCCTAGTCTCATCCCACAACCTAGTCTCATCCTGCAACCTAGTCTCATCCCACAGCCTAGTCTCATCCTACAGCCTAGTCTCATCCTACAGCCCAGTCTCATCCTACAGCCCAGTCTCATCCTACAACCTAGTCTCATCCTACAACCTAGTCTCATCCTACAGCCTAGTCTCATCCCACAGCCTAGTCTCATCCTACAACCTAGTCTCATCCTACAACCTAGTCTCATCCTGCAACCTAGTCTCATCCCACAGCCTAGTCTCATCCTACAGCCTAGTCTCATCCTACAGCCCAGTCTCATCCTACAACCTAGTCTCATCCTACAACCTAGTCTCATCCTACAACCTAGTCTCATCCTACAGCCTAGTCTCATCCCACAACCTAGTCTCATCCTGCAACCTAGTCTCATCCTACAACCTAGTCTCATCCTACAACCTAGTCTCATCCTACAACCTAGTCTCATCCTACAACCTAGTCTCATCCTACAACCTAGTCTCATCCTACAGCCTAGTCTCATCCCACAACCTAGTCTCATCCTGCAACCTAGTCTCATCCTACAACCTAGTCTCATCCTACAACCTAGTCTCATCCTACAGCCTAGTCTCATCCTACAGCCTAGTCTCATCCTACAGCCTAGTCTCATCCTACAGCCTAGTCTCATCCTACAGCCTAGTCTCATCCTACAACCTAGTCTCATCCTGCAACCTAGTCTCATCCTACAGCCTAGTCTCATCCCACAACCTAGTCTCATCCTGCAACCTAGTCTCATCCCACAGCCTAGTCTCATCCTACAGCCTAGTCTCATCCTACAACCTAGTCTCATCCTACAGTCTAGTCTCATCCTGCAACCTAGTCTCATCCTACAGCCTAGTCTCATCCTACAGCCTAGTCTCATCCTACAGCCTAGTCTCATCCTGCAACCTAGTCTCATCCTACAGCCTAGTCTCATCCTACAACCTAGTCTCATCCTACAACCTAGTCTCATCCTACAACCTAGTCTCATCCTACAGCCTAGTCTCATCCTACAACCTAGTCTCATCCTACAACCTAGTCTCATCCTACAACCTAGTCTCATCCTACAACCTAGTCTCATCCTACAACCTAGTCTCATCCTACAGCCTAGTCTCATCCCACAACCTAGTCTCATCCTGCAACCTAGTCTCATCCTACAGCCTAGTCTCATCCTACAGCCTAGTCTCATCCTACAGCCTAGTCTCATCCTACAGCCCAGTCTCATCCTACAACCTAGTCTCATCCTACAACCTAGTCTCATCCTACAACCTAGTCTCATCCTACAGCCTAGTCTCATCCCACAACCTAGTCTCATCCTGCAACCTAGTCTCATCCTACAACCTAGTCTCATCCTACAACCTAGTCTCATCCTACAACCTAGTCTCATCCTACAACCTAGTCTCATCCTACAGCCTAGTCTCATCCCACAACCTAGTCTCATCCTGCAACCTAGTCTCATCCTACAACCTAGTCTCATCCTACAGCCTAGTCTCATCCTACAGCCTAGTCTCATCCTACAGCCTAGTCTCATCCTACAGCCTAGTCTCATCCTACAGCCTAGTCTCATCCTACAGCCTAGTCTCATCCTACAACCTAGTCTCATCCTGCAACCTAGTCTCATCCTACAGCCTAGTCTCATCCCACAACCTAGTCTCATCCTGCAACCTAGTCTCATCCCACAGCCTAGTCTCATCCTACAGCCTAGTCTCATCCTACAACCTAGTCTCATCCTACAGTCTAGTCTCATCCTGCAACCTGGCTTTTGAATGTTATCTGTATGAGGGGCCTTAATTCCTGCTTCATAAACATTGCAGTCCTAGTCACAACCCTAAGCAATTCCGAACATATAATTTTTTGATATCCTTAATGGCAATATTACGATTAGTCTAGCCTTCTAGTGACTACCCCGGTAGTGCAGTTGCAATAGTTTTTGCAACATAAATAGGCAAATACTGGTGAATGTGCCATAAACCATGAATATGCTAATAACACATTCGACAAATCTGAAAAATGTGTTCTCTAAAACAGTACTATCATGGACACTGTCTGTGTAACATGTTTTGTCGGAGGGAGGGTCCAATAAACCATGAAAACACCCACACATATTTTTTTCGTGGACCCCGAGCTTCGCATTATAACGAGGCGTGACTGTAATATATATAGTTGTATATATATATATATATATACATATATATATTATGTACAGTTTCTATGTTATATACATGTATATATATATACATATATATTATATACAGTTTCTATGTTATATACATGTATATATATATATATATATATCTATATATAAATACACATATATTAATATGTAGTTTTGTAGCTAATCTGCAGCGTGTTCTGCTGCAGCCACCTTCTGGACCAACCCCCAGTTCCGCGTGTGTATCGTTGATGCTGATGAAGATGATGAGGAGGAGGTGGGGACAGTCATCATTGGCCTGATGCAGCAAAGTAGACGCAGACTGCGCAGTCAGGGCTACAACAACCTCACCATCGGCTATGAGGTGTACGAGGTAAAGAGCCAGGAACTTATTACTTTATTTAGTAGTATATAGAAAAAGTATAAATTTTACCCCATGTACATAATTCAGTTGTATTGCACCATACAGATATGTATGGAAATGTGCACTTACACATGTACATATACAACCACATCTTGTTTGTCTGTACACTTTGGTTCACATGGTTTTTGGTGGGATATATGAAGTGTGTGGATTAGTGAGACACCTAATTATTATACATGGTATCAATATAGATCCCACACAAAACATAGATCACAAAACAACTGGAATATTGAAGACTGGGTACACGAGGCATGACTGTGTGTGTGTGTGCGTGCATGTATGTGTATATGTATGTATATGTATGTATGTCGTATTGTATGCCTGCCTGCCTGCCTGCCTGCCTGCCTGCCTGCCTGCCTGCCTGCCTGCCTGCCTGCCTGCCTGCCTGCCTGCCTGCCTGCCTGCCTGCCTGCCTGCCTGCCTGCCTGCCTGCCTGCCTGCCTGCCTGCCTGCCTGCCTGCCTGTCGTCACTGTAGGAACTAGTCAACTTCAACCAACTGTGTATCAGACACAGTTTAGTTTAGTGTGCAACATATAGCGTAATTGAGAGAAGTTAACAAAGAGTGAGAGATGGAGAGAGTGGAAGAGATGGAGGAATGGTGAGACACAAAAAGGAGGAAAACAAATTTGAGCTTCAAGTGACACGGGGATGAAGCGTAAAGTAGTTGTTAGTTTACTTGTTACAAAGTAAATATTTGCCAACATTGTACACAGATTTGCCAAGGGAGTGAGAGTTGCCCACTGGACCAGCAGTTCTTCAAGTTGTCACAGCCAGTGACGTCGTCTCCCACCTACATCAACACCCGCGAGGTGTGTGGACGTCATCGCCTGCCTCCAGGACAGTACTGCATCATCCCAACAACGTTTGACGTAGATGAGGAGGCTGATTTCATTATTCGGTTGTTCAGCGAGAAGCCGAATGAACTGGTGTAAGAATCTTTTTAGACTAACATTGTTATATAAGCATTTAAACATCAGTCCTTTGTCACTTACTTGATTCATATCATTGAAATGTGTTTTCAAAACTAGTCACTAGACGGCACCACCACACAATACATAATTACACTGTTATTTTCGGCTGGGCTTGGTGTCATCCCTTTAAGATATAAATAAAATCTACAGAAGTATAAAATGCTTCATGTTCAGTAGCTCATCAGCGATGTGTTATATAAGAAACCAACACGTGATGATGTTTATTTCAGGGAGGCGGATGAGAAAACTGGTGTCATTCAAGCAAAAGTATGTTATGTTATGAATATTACTGTATATTAAAGTGTTGTACCGTTGCCATTTTAATATATGATCAATAAAAATTTGATTATTATTATTAGAGATCATACATAAGTAAATGGGTTTTGCCACAAAAACAAAACTTGTTTACAATTCGTAGATTTTCATCCATCTAGAGGAAATTGTTCCAGAAACGATTTACCAACAAGACTGCATTAATATATTACATAAAATTGTGCAATTTCAATTTAATAAGGACAAGAAAGATTTGGATTTATGTAAAAGTTATGTTTTGCTTATTTTGCTTATCATGTATTCAGCCACCATGAAATTAATTAATGTTCACATGTCAGAAGAAATCGTTATTTAATAATAATAGTAGTCGAATATGATATGTGCATGGAATGACTGTTTTTATAGTAGTAGCAATGTCATTAAGAAGATAATTTATATACAAAACCTGGATATGAGTGAATGTATTTTAGCAGACAGACATGATATCACTTTTAACCCAGACCAATTTCATTTGTTTCTTCTGTTATCCAATATAAAACAGTCTTGTGATGCACATCATATTACATTACTACATTGATTCACCAGAGGGAGGCACCAGTGAGTAGTGCGGCAAACAGCCACCTGAGGTCAGAAGCAGAGACAAAGTTCAAAGAGTTCGGAGGAGAGGATTTGGAGGTCGATGCTTTTGAATTACAGAAGATTCTGAACAATGTCTTCACCAAAGGTGTCCAGTCTTTTCATATATTCTTATTGCTGACTACAGTCTCAATAAGCCCAGGCGAAATACAGAATTTAAGCTGAATCAGTTGTAATCTTGTTGCATTCCAAAATTTGGCTGTTTTAATTTGGGCAGTTGTGGCTAATGTTACTTTGGGAATTAGGAAATGATTTGAATATATGTTACACCTCAACCACGTACTGAGACAATGGTCAAACAGATAATGATTAGACCTGTGTACCATATACCAGTACACCATTGAGCCGTTTCTTTTAAAACATCAAAACCATTATTCCATATGGTTATATCACTCACTGACAGTTGTTTTAAGCTTCCATAGCTATGTAAAACTCATAAAAATAAAAAGACAAGTTCAACTCATCCTTGTGTTCCATTCCATATAAAAGCACTCACCAGGAAGACCAGATGTGATGGTAGAAGTTGACTGATGGTGTTGTCCCACCAAGCCACAATGTGGCGCCACAGTCACATAACCATGTTTCCTTTGAAAAAACGTTTAGCGTACCATATGGTACATACCATATACTGTATAGAGCCAAACAGAACACAGCTCTAGTAATTATATTGGGATTTCCAGTGAAGTTCCCTTTGTGGTGGGGTGCATGTGTTTTGACCATTTTGCCGGATTCACGGTACCCACAGCGAGCATGACAGTCTAACAGCCCTATACGTTCAGGGAACTTCTCAGTGCAAAATGTATTTCCATCTATGCACAAATGAAGTTATCATTATAATTATATCTGCTAGATTTTGACCTTAAACTTCCACCCTTGGCTTGTGAGAATGTTAACGGAATCATATTTATTTCATTGCCAGGAGTCACTCCCATGTATAAACTAGAAATACATTAAAACAACTGTACTTTGTCCCACTTTGGAATGAGGGAATCATCCAACTATAAAAGCATACACTATAATGATATCCACATCCAGCAGTAATATAAGAAACAAATGCACTGTAACTAATGTATGCATTTGTTTCGACTAAAGATCATGTTGTAGTTATTAAAATAATGTTATAATTGTTGTAACTTCTGTTTACAAATGTGTCAACTCAGGTTGTCTGTTTCAGACTTCAAGTTTGGCAGCTTTGATATCAACCTGTGCAGAAGCATTGTGGCTTTGGAGGATGTATCCATTTCATTTGTATAACACTCCTAGTGTTGATCAGTGTAATGAACTGCATGGACAATGTCTGAGTCTGACAGTTGGTGTTAAAACACAGATTTATACATCAGTGTTTAAGGAATCAGTATCATGTCACTAAGATTGTCAATAAGATATTATCTACCTGTAGTAGTTTCTTAATTCAGTGGCAAAGCATACTTTTATATTATCTTAGAGAAAACAACGAATATTACATACATCGTTATTATTCTAGATGAAACAACAATTTAAAATATCTATTCTGCTGACAGCAAAATTGTGTTTTGAGCAATATGTTGCTGTTGATGTGATGTTATCTTCAGTGAATCAATGTATAGTTTAGTTGAAGTTTTATAATATGTTTTGTTTCGTCTCCTTGACCACTGGCCACTACAGACTGACCAGACGGGCCGACTGTCCTTGGACGAGTTTCTACAGGTGTGGAACCTGCTTCAAGCCTGGAAGGTGTGTCTTTGTATTTACAGGACACGAGAAGTTTTTGAAAACTTGTTGACAGGATAATTCACGTTTAGTCCCCACCTGGTCACACATGGAGTGTGATGATAATTAATCTAATTCTAATATGATTATACATTTAAATTTTTATTTGGTCATTGCTATCCAATGAGAACTTAGTGACTGTATTTTGATACTACTCCCAAGTGATTTTGTTTTGAGTTTTAAGTATGCTTTGAGACGGCCCAAAATAGGTGATTGTTCAAAGAGTGAGTTGGCCTGGTGTCCTAGGTTCCACCTGCAACACATTTAAGTGGCATCGAGTTTCAAAACAAAATTGATTGGCAATAATGGCGAGGTGAGTTAACTGCAATACCCTTTTGATGTTTAACTTTCCCATGTCCTAGACAACAAACTCACCATTACAAAATAGTACTCTGTCATTTGTGGGCAGTGGAGCTGACACGCTCCCTTAACTTAACCTTGTCATTGACCCTGGTTGCAGGTGACATACAAGCAGTATGACAGGGACCACAGTGGAGCCTTCAATAGCTATGAACTGCGCGAGGCACTCAAAGCTGCAGGTGAGCACAACATCACTGGTATATGATAGATATCTGTGAAATGGACAATTTATAATTTAATTGCATATACAATGGATAGCTGCCAAGCCAAAGATATATTACAATTTTGTCGTTTAACTGTACATGTATTATCCTTGTGTTCTTAGTGTTATTGTTGATATTTTTATTGTACATATTTTCAGACTGCAGGCAAGATAGTAATAAGAAAATCTAGAGTATATTGTAAGCATTGTGGTAATATCATTTACATTACAAACTTTGAATAGTTCTCTGTATGAAATCAGTTCTTCTTTTTTATGTTTCTACTCTTGATTGGTGAAGAAAACAGTTGTGTTTCACAAATGTTCTGTCATCGTGTTAATTTGGTTTCTCAAATTCAAGCTATTTTTCTGCATAACATTTTTGTAATAGTTTCACATTCACTAAATAAAATTTTTCATTTTGACAGGGTACAAACTGAGTAATTCGGCCTTCAACACGGCTGTAATGCGATACAGTGACAAACAAGGATTCATCAAGTTCGATGACTTTGTGGCATGCGTTGTCAGACTGAAAACTCTGTTTGGTATGTGCATAATTATTGTAGTTAAGTTAATTACTGAAAATATTAATAATAGTTATATTCTTGTATGTTAGATTACATGAGAGACCATGTGAGTAGGTGGTGTTTTAGTATCATCCATTGTGGATTAATTTAAATGTATATATCATTTAAATTATGTTGCAACTATTATGATGCTGACATCATACTAGTTGCAACCTAATACATAAAATGAGGTACAATTCTGGGTTCCTACACATTGACCAGTATCACAGGAAAACGTTATCATTCTGAAAAACCTAAATACGGAACCATTGTTTGAATCATATAACTGCTTAACTTCGCATTGCTGAATGCTACCGTGTGACAGCAGGAAACTGATGTGATCATGTTTTGTTTGCAGATGTTTTCAGCAATGCAAGTGATGGGGAATCAGCAAAGTTCTCACTTGATGACTTCATCAAAATGGCACTGTACTCATGAGATCAGGGCAGACAAATCTGATGGAAAACGTCAACTTAAATTCTCGCTCACAGTATCTAAAACCTGTAATATCATCCAAGAAATAATTTTGACTTATGTAGGCTTAGAACAAAGGAGGCATTCAAATATTTATTCATATATGTGTTGTCGTTTTCAATAGGAACATATTGATTACTATACGAGTCTAAAGACAGTGATTTATATTGAAATCAATGTATTTATCTATATAACAGCTGTTTATTAAAAAGTTGATGTTACAGAGTTCATTACCACACAATTATAATGATGGTTATATGGCAACAATCAGGTTTCAGTATCACACTAATGTACATCTAACTAGTGTTTGTGAAAAATAATAATTGTTTGCATGCTTACAATGTGGTATTTTAAAGTAATTTATATATATATATAGAATATATATATGGCTATGTTGTATTTTAGGATATAAGCAGCGTTTTAATCCACTGCTTACATAGAAGCCCAATATGGGAACTGTTACAACACTTCATGGGACCACCAACATTTCAGCTTAGGTTTCTTTTCAAATGCTGGATGGCAACAATAATGAATGATGTCATACTGCAACGTGTATGCATACAAAGTTTTGAGACATTGTCTTTTACATGTGCTAAGAATAGTTTATCTTTCACCCATCTAATTACTGTAGTTTGAGATATACACGACTTTGTATGTATTATTTATTTGCAAGATAAAAAAGACTTAACAAAATATAAACACAGGCATGTATTTTATGTATATACAATTATAGATTTGTATTTATGTGTAACTTTATAAACAATTATGAATACATCATTCTGCAATGTATTCAGATGCATATTTGATAAAATTTAATGTGGGTTTTTCCATTATTCTGCATATTGAAACTGTGATAATAAAATTAGGTGTATAACAACATGGAATGTTTTGTTCTCAGTGTAATGTCAGACAAGTAGAATTTCAAACAATATAATTTATTATGCAAACATTTTTTGCACTTTTGTAAAACAACAGAATCTACATTCTTGACAAATGTGATGCCATATGCAGCCACTCTAGAAAGAAAACATGTGTCTCTTAAGGCTACCAACCTTTCACTAAGAAAATATCTGGAAGATCAGGTGGTTGATTTAATTGAGAAAAAAAACCCAGTTAATTTGTAAACATAATACTATATTTCTTTTATAATTTCTTCTAACCTGTGGATCTCTTAATTGAGATTTGCTAAAATAACCATACGACGGTAATTGTCAAAATTTTGGTTGAATTAAAGTATTTTTCACACATTTATTGATACATATGCACGACACCATCCTCATGTCAGTGTTCAAACTGTGCACTATGCAGATATTTCACTTTGTGAAATTACACGGAAGGGAAAACAATACATGTGACACACCAAAGTGTATCATGACATTTTAGCCACATCAAATATTACAACTTTGTGAGCAGTTCCAACACCATGCAGCTCTGTGAGACTAGACAGGATCACCGCTTCATGTCCCCAAGGTCATCAATGCACTCTTCATCAATCTACAAATGAAGCAAATATACCTTGTTATTTGTGTAGTAAGTAGCCAAACATAAGATGGAAAAAGAGCCAGGCTACTTCTGAGGAACATTTGCGACAAACTGGGGAAAAGGGGTTTTAGGTGGGACATGGGGAAGACTTTTACACACACATGGAACCTAGCACAGTTTTACACATTTGTCTTCACATGCGACTTCAACTTCTTTACATTCAAACACACCACAGATAACAACTGAAGGTTTATAGTAGCAATCTATGTGGCATATCATTTTCATAACACTTTTATGTAAAAACCATGTATGTCAACATATTATATTCAGACATTCACCACATATAACAATTGAAAGTTTATAGTAGCAATCTATGTGGCATATCATTTTCATAACACTTGTAAAAACCATGTATGTCAACATTACATAAATAAATGCACAACTATTATTTATGTTTATTAATAATAAATAAGACATGATTAATCTGTCATAAATAGAGCTTAATTAGTGGTGCATCAATAAAAAGAAGATTACAATATAAAAACAACACACCAACACCCATAATCCATGTTTTTGTGGGGGGGCAAACCTCAACTATCTTCCAACTGTTTTAGTAGAAACCTTTCACTTTTTGCCATGCATCATATTAATTGTTAGTCAAATGATTAAGATTTAAGTTAAATATAAAACAACATTTCATGATTAGTCATTATCCTGAAGAATGAAAATTTATTAGCAATGATGCAACATAGAGACAATTAGTGGCAACAGGAGATTACACGACATGATGACATCACAAGCAAACTTGCCTGAGGCCATTTTTCCGATATGATATCAAAGAGATCATCCTTGACATCACCCTGGATGACAATCTCATCGTCTCCCGTCACCGACGAACCACAGGAGAAGGAACTGGCAAAGAACTTGCTCGCTGTCTTCAGGTTTATATCTGAGACACCCATCACATGACAACCTATACTTGTATTAACAAGTTGACACACTCGCAGGTTCACTCACATCCTTCTATGTCCATTCACACCTTTGGACTATTGGCCTCCGATTTACCAACTGGCAATGAATGTCAAAAATCATTAGTTAACTTTAGTAGCAGTTATTTGTTTGTAAGTATTGACTTCATAGTCAGCAAGCAAAATAATATATTACATATAATGATCAATGCTGATTCATATAAATGCATGAAAGACACATTTTGTTATTTTACCTGGTGGTAATAAAAAATCCTTTCATTTAACTGTTATTCATTAGCATTTAGACAGTAGCAGTTACACTTTTGCATGAAATGGTTGAGGAGATGACAGACACTAAAGATTGGCTTGGCACTTCTTGTAAGTCAGCATATGTTTGGCAATGAAGTGAACATGACCACCCTCACAGTGCAGGGGTTGTGGCACTGTTGATTGCACCCCTGGCTGATTGTCACTGCAAACTGTGGGAGTGAGCTGAGTCAAACTATAACGTTATAGCAATTGACTTCACCAGTCACTACTGCATCAATGGTGGGAACAGTCTAAATACCTGCCCAATTTCAAGACAGACACGACTGGTGGGATCACAATGTAATGAGCCACTCATGACCTAAGCATTACATGTAACACCGTGTGACTGAAATCACCCAAACTATTATGTCAGACTGGAGGCCAATCACCCTCCTTGTGGGAGACTTCATTGGCTGAGGTTAAAAGAGGAGTTTTTGAAAATGTGATTTGCCAGGGGTAGAGAAGAACCAGTGCTGATGTAATCAGACACAGCCACCTCTAGCATGCGAGGGTGGACATCCTGTTCACCTGAGAAGTTAAGGGGTGTTACGTACCATACGTAGCCAGTCCGGTGATGACCGTGACGTACTTCTTCTTGCCCCTCGGTGCCCTCGACAAACACACCCTCTGAGGCTGGTCTTGCTTCTTCTTCGTCTTAATCATTCCTCGCCCGCCCCGTGACTGCCTCTTCTTCTTGCCACCGGCGGCAGCACCGTCTCCTGATTCTGCCTCCTCTGATCAGCGACACATGAAATAAAGTTTCTTCAAAACATCAGACAGGTTTCTTTTTATTTGTTTGATCAAATCAGAAACTGGTCAATTGAATTGCTACAGAACGAACTTTATTATAGATATGTTTAGCTCACCTGAAATAAATAAATGTAATGTGCATTCACGTCATGCATTTGTTGCTTAAATGGAATATGCATTTAATGTTTCAAATTGAAGGAATATGCATATAACGATTTAAATTTATTAAAGTAGATAACATCTGCAGAAAATTAGTCTAGAATAAATTTACTAGAAACTGAGATAACAATCCATGAACATGGCACAATCAGCAGTGTCACATTCACTAATCAGTCACAGTTGTACACTGTAACTTGTAAGTTCAAAATTGCCAGGTAATATTAACAACTACCACAGAGCACTGTATGTATGAGAACGCTACCTTTGTCTCCCAGGTAGAGTTCTAATAGGTCATCTGACAAAGTTTTCTCCATCCATTCCTTGGCTTTCTCGTAGTTGGGATGGTGTTCCACATACTGCAAACAGTCAGTACGTCACTACGTTGCAACATTTAAAAAATGAATATACATTAATAGTATCAACAGAGTGTACTACATTACAAATGCACCTAAAATATGTAAATTATGTAGTCACGTCTTGTAACTCTTGTTTATCCTGTTTTCAATAAATAATTGTTTCACCTTCCAGATGTTTTGTGTAGGAACCATCTTGATATCATATATAATCAGATGTGTCACTAATCCGAACATTTAATTTATCTGACCAATAAACAAGGAACTAAAGGGTCCAGGTAAACGAGACATGACTAGTTGTGTATACTCTTGTTACATTTACATATTTAGTCATTTAGACAACATCAAAGGGCTACGTGATTAAAATTGTGAGTTTACAATTCAGAATGTATGAAATATTTTACTGATTACCAGAAGCCAGAAGGTAAATGATGCTAACTATATCCATGGAAATTAAGCTAATAATTATATCCAATCAGTTAAGCTAAAACCGATGATGCTAAGATCTCCAATAACGTAGGAATTGACCTCAGTTAAATGTTCTGCTTGGAATTTGAAGTGTAATAATCAGCTCAAGGTTGTAGTAGGCTATCCATCATCACCACCACTTACAAAATCATACACTGATTTGAACAAAGGGAATGAATTGAATCATTGAATGCCAAATAAAATCTAGAGGTGCTATAACGACATATATAATGATGTCCAAGCAACTATTTGTGGCATGTTATCACTATCTGTTTTATCACTAATTTGTAATTCGAAAAACACTGAAAATGTATTTACTATAAACTGAAAGATCAAAGGTCACTCACCTCCAGGGGCCAGCCATCACAAACTGCAATAAACCAAAAAGAATAATTGAACAAGTGTCATAAAATTGTTAAATCACAGTAACTATACTATGGAATTACTTAATATTTTTTTATAAATAAATTTGTTATTAAATTAAGATGACTGTATATAATGAATTTGCAACTGTTGTAGGGGGACAATTGTTGTGAGGTGGCTGCAGGTTAGCACCAAGCTGATGATAAATCTAGGTTCAACTAGTATATAATTATGTGTGAAACAGTCCTGAAGTTTCTCTTTCTTACTGCGATTTTATGAACATAATCTTTGGGCCATAGTTCATTAACATTTGTCGTGGCCTTAGCCTCCACCATAATGGGCCAATAACTATCTCTACCCCGGGGTAATTACAATTATATCAATTACAATAATGCTTTTTAGCTTACCTCAATCATGACCTATAAACTATTCAGAAAATGTAAATGGACTTAACATATATTTGGGCCATCAATGGAATATTCATAACCATTCATATGTCTGACAAGTAACAACACAAAACAGAAGATATTTACCATCACAATAGATGATTTTCAGTGGATATGTCAGCTTTGGGTTTGGACCATCATATGTAAAGAACTTTGACTCCTCAGCACTGGCCACAGCTGTGTCCCCCTCCGACATTGTGACAGCTGCTGACAACAAACACTGTCTTAGTAGGCCATGCGAAGGATTCTCATCAACATAACCACAACAGATGGTGCTTTGAGGTTTACTGAGTTTCTGTATCCACAGGGGCAGAAACAACTCCAAAATCTGGGTAGCCATCAGGGCCAGCAGCTTGACATTTCTGGTAGCCCACACCCATATCTGGTAGCCCAAAATGTCTGAATAAATTATTTATTTATTATTATTTATTATTACAAGCATTTTTAAAGCGCCGTATCTCCGGGACCAGCCCGTTCATAGGCGTACACACATTACAATCAAATGTACATAGAATCATACAACAACAACAAAATCTTTAAATGTATATATAAATGAATTAATAACCATAAAAAATAAAAATAAATTATTCTGTATATAACTCACTAACTAAAATTTTGGGCAGAGTGGTACACTGTAGTATTTCTTTTGAAGCGTTGAGGTTGATATGCCTCTTTCTACTTTCATTCACTGTCTTAACCTTGTGGATTCTGAACAACTATCTTTTGTGGTTTTAAACTAGTTTGTACAGAATAACTACTTTTTTGTGGTAACTCCATCAAACTTGAATGTAGACAAGGGATTTGCTGACAGTTTGACATCCAAGTTGACACACATCGATCGAGAAAAACAGTACTTTCTAGCAAGATCAAATCAGCAATGGATCATAGATGTTTCACTATTTGTGGTATTGGTGACTATGAGCAAGAGTTGCAGTTGTTTAGTTATTATGTCTGATGACTTGGATAAAAATGTGAAAAGCAGCAGCAATGATGGCAGCCATGATTGACATCGGCGATACTTTTTAGCATTTTAGCCACAAAAGAAAACTGAGTTTTATGTTTCTTGTTGGCCATCTTGTTTCTTGCATGGAATTTTGACATAAATTATATATTTATTATTTTCAATATGTTTTTTAGTCACACAACAGTAATTTTGATGAGAGAGTATAGGCAACTGTATTCTGATTCATACAATATCATCTTGTTTTGTGCATGCACGTGTTATATTATATCCACATAGTACTTGTGATGGCAGTGTCATTTGCGGATATGTACTATTTCAATCCTGATTTGAGAGAGACAGGACCAACTTCCTGAGTGACATAATATAGAATCCCAATTGATGTATGAATGTTACTTTTGTGTTATTCCTATAAAATACCTTAAACCTTGCTATGATATAATAACTGATAAGATAATTGGTTATAATTGTGAAGCATTTTCATATGTGTTGTTGGCCATCTTGGATATTTGCCACATGTAAATTATATACTAACTAATTTCAATTAGTCATACAACAATGATGTGTACACCAATATATAAATAATTCCTGTCTGGTTCAGATAATGTACACTTTTATATAATTACGATGCAGTGTTTTTATAGCACAGTTCATTATGTGAGCCCATGTCTAGTTAGTGTTGAGACTCAAAAACTCAGGGCTTTATTATAATATAGATAGGCTTACATATTTAAAAAAAGTGTTAGCACCAATGCTATTTGATGGCTTATTTTATTTGAACAATGCTTCAAATAGCCCTGGCATTGATACATTACAAAAACGTATGTTATGTACAAAAGAAACAGTTTTCCCATATATAATAATCATAATCGTGAAATTTGTATAGCACTGTTCCAACATCCGTTGCTCACTGTGCTGTACAGAAAGTTCTTAAAAATAGATAGGACTTTAGTTCAGCTTTAAAAACAGCAGTGATCTTAGTTAATGTCAGATGCTGCAGTAGGGCATTCCAGACATGGGGCTGCCACGCTGAAAGCTCTGTCGCCCCAGAGACGCATTGAGCCATTGTGCGTGGCACACACAATAAATAGTGTTCGACCTAATCGGCTGGCGTTGGCTTACACACTGTTCAATGTATCCAGGTGCATGCCCAGTCAGTGTTCAATGAGTGAGTAGCAGGATCTTGAATTCAACTCGCACTGCTATCGGCAGCCAATGCAATCAACAGCAGTGTAGCATGGCTATATTTCATGGCGCCGTCGATCAAGTGGGCTGTTCAGTTCTGCACTTACCAAAGCCATTGTATTTGTTTCAGATGCAGTCAATATAGCAGTGCATTGCCAACATCAAGTCTGCTTGTAACAAATACATTTATGACTTGCACTGTCGCTGCTGCTGTCAGATACGAAGATATCGTCTGATCCCCGAGATGTAGCAGAGGTCAAATATTGCTGACTTGCATACAGCAGTCACATGCGACTCCGTCGTCATTTCAGCATCAAACTGGACACCAAGAATAATTGAAGATTATGAACACTATGAGTCACCCTGACCAAGCAGTGACCACTATGAGTCACCCTGACCAAGCAGTGACCCACAGGCAACAATTGCAGCCTGATTTTCTTTAGCTGTTGAGATGAACCATATACTATTACCGGGGTACTTCTGTTTTTGAGTTATTCAACTTCAAGGAGTTTGTTTTTATCCATATCCTGGATTTACACACTGTTCAATGCACTCAACAGCTGTGGCAATATCCTCCTGACGGGGTTTCACTGTGATTTAAATTTGTGTGTCATCAGCATAAAAATGTGACATCAAATTGTTGTTCTGAATGATTTTCGATAATGGTGCTGCATAAATAGAAAACAACTGCGAACCGAGTACAGAACCTTAAGCGACTCCACATGTAGGAGGGCAAGCAGGTGATGTACAACCATTAATGTGGACAGATTGAACTCTGTCACTCAAATACGACTTAAACCAGTGTAGTGCAGTTTCGATCACTCCAACATCATGTGACAGTCTATGTAACATCACACTATGGTCTAATACAAGACCAGTGGAAGTGCAGCCAGCCCTCCTACATCAATGTTTTAAACTACCTCATCCTGTCAATTGGTCAGTTTATAACCCAATCATAGCGCCAAAATAACATATGGCATCTAGGGTGGTATTTGAGGGTGTTTATTGTTTACTGACATTGGCCTCATTGATGTCTTTTAAGTGGTTAACTGGATACAATTGTTGAAACCCAATGGAAAGCCAGTGACTTGTCTCAGAAACTTGACTAGCACTGATGATTACGTCATCAATGATCCAAATTTTATGGTAGACCGTCAATGCTACTGCTGTCGCCAATCATAGTAGCCCGACAGCAATTCTGGTAGCCTTGAGCGGGCTAACCACTATTTCGAACCCTGATCCATCATATTAGTA
This sequence comes from Oasisia sp. SBJ-2009, assembly GCA_964017155.1. Lineage (NCBI taxonomy): Eukaryota > Metazoa > Annelida > Polychaeta > Sabellida > Siboglinidae > Oasisia > Oasisia sp. SBJ-2009. The sequence continues at coordinate 23,325,414 of OZ024865.1, forward strand.
TTGCATATACCATATCTTTGATTCTAATTCCAGGCAACCTACTAATAGGTGTGATATTAATTAAAGCATACTATTATTTAAATGATTACGATATCAACGTGATCTTATGTATTTTTTTTCTTCTCAAACATGGCTTCAAGTACTTAATCATGTCAGTTTGTAACTAATACTATTATGTGTACACACCGAAACATATACTAGCTCGAAGTCATAAGAACCCCAATAAATCATTTTGAAAAATAGAATAGTAATTAAATTAAGGCCTTCGTTAAAGTAAACATCTATTGTAACACAACGTCACAAGTCTAAAAATGAAATGGTTATTCTTACTTACCAGAGTTTAAACATATGTTCAACAATTATTTTACAGTGTGTGGCTTTCGTTGAAGTTTTGGAAGGACTCTGTCCATATTCTTCAAATTTACTGGTGCATTATATATGCTAAAGTGGCTATGGTTTGCGTCGTGGTGCTCCAAATCCGGTCAATTAACGCCGACAGATGACAAATCCATCCTATTATCGCCCAGTATACTATGAAATTACTATCTAGTTTTTCGGTTGGTGTGATGGTATTCTATCGTAAAATATCAATTGCATTTAACAAAGTATAACTATAAATCGTGGTCAATTGTTGAATTACAGTAACCTATAATCCTAACAGTTACTCAGTTATAAACCAAAATCATAAAATCGCGTTCAACCTCACCGGAAGTTATTTCCACGTGAAATGTCGCCGCACGAAATATCCACCGGACGAAATATTTACATAAATAAATTTTATTATTATAAAATAGCCGGAGGCGGAGGGTAAAATAAATGCACTTGGCAGGGAAGTCGTATTCATACCGTAATTGCTTTTTATTGTACTGTCTTTTGATCGAGTAATACATATAAATAACCACGCACTAATGAAATAAATTATGTTGAGATGGTTGAACAAAACATTCTTTGACTTTGAAGTTTAGTATTTTTCATTCCCATTCGAGCTTATTTTTATTACATGGAAATATTACATATTTGAAATTTCTATGTTATGGTTATAACAGCTGCTGAGTTGTCTATTTAATCGCTATATAGATGTGCCGGTTCGTACGATTCTCTGTCTCAGCCGCATTGCTTTTGTAGGTTGTTCCTGCAGCTGGCGGCTGGCCTTTGACCTTGACATTGTCGGGCATGTTCATGGAGAGGAGTAAACGATCGTCTGCTTTACCTTTTAATTGTCGTTGGAAATTACTTTTGAGGGATAGTTTGTCTTCGTAAATACGAATATTGTAAAAAAGGGCAACACGAATTAATTGTGTTGTCTGAATTTTTTGTAAATACAACAAACATAGTCACAGTATTTGAAATAGTGGGACGCGGTGTGTGTGCTCGGCGAGCTACCTCCGATACCGGAGAGCGGTGCCGTGCGGGTAACATAAACGGGGTGAGGAATCGGCGGTTTTCTTGTTAATTAGCTATAAAAACAAATTGGTAGGTCGTACCAGTTAGCATTTCCAAACACCTACTTACCCGTTTTAATTATTAATATAAGTGCATGGAATAGACAGACTGTTAAAATGATACAACGTCATAAATAAGAAAAAGACATTAGTCATTACATAACATATCATGACTATCAGTATCAGTCATCAGATCTCCTAAATGAAATGCATTCGCAGTATAAACACCACAGGCTGTTCATTAACTTTCTTGCGGTGGCCGGTGGGTAGTATGAACAGTTGCTTACAATTTCATCCAATGAATCCCAGGCACAGTCTGGCACACCTGTTTCTGATACGTGCGCTATAGTATAGGTTCATACAAGTTCCATTGTTCCAACCATACCCACACACCATGCGTTGTAGCTAGATAGTGTCATTGACATTGTTATGATTGTGTAGGTAAAATATATTGGTTCATCAGCATCTGAAAACTGGAGATAACAGGAACGTAATCTTAACTGTCTTTTTAAAATAATTGTTTAAGGGTCATATTCACAGTCGATGACAACAATGACAATGTAGCAGCTGAAGAAAGAAGCAGACAGCTGTCATGTGGTTGAAGGTGATGGTTGTGGTGGTGCTGATGTCACCGTCAGGTAACTGGTTTTGGTTATTTAATTTTAATAAGGTTCTAACCTGTATATAAGCATGTATGCCTGTTCTGGGACATATATTATGAATTAATTTACCGCAATGTCAAGTGTAATTACATGACCACATAAAGTCTGCCATGAATTTTTATTGTTAGCCTGCCTAACATAAAACGTTCATAAAGTGCTTGTTGGTATAATTTATAGTTGTAAACATTACATACATACAATTCACAGTTTTTAGTTTATGAAACAAATGTATATTAAATTGAGATATGGATGTATAAGTTACAAATCCATTATTGTTTACTTGGAACTTGTGTAATGCTGCCTGTCAGTTATATTAAATTATCGTTGCAGCTAATGGGGGTGGAATGTACATAGATGTCATCATGATGCCCCCATTTAATTGTGAGTAAAAATTACAGGCAACTATGGATACATAATTTGTGCCAGTTTTAGTGACATGTTAAATGTTATGGTAATACAGTTAGGCATACATTGGCTATATTGATTTGTTATTTATATTGATCAACAATTTGCAAACACACTTAAATGTTTGGAGTGCATAATCAGCACACAATGTATAGAATTTTCCGTGACACACACATACATACAGGGTTTGAAATTCGTCAATATATCTACTTGTTTAGCACATAAGTAAAATCAAAAGTTCACTTGTCCTATAAATAAATTCAAAACCTACTTCTCTGTAATTGTTCATATTGTATTGGTTGTAAACAGCTAAGTTGTCCCATGGACAACAAGTAGTAACAATTTCACATGTCCAGTGGCCAGTATGTGACAACATTTGTTTAATTTCTAGCATCTGGCAACATCAGTTATTGTGACCTTTTTTACCGTGACAGAGGGTTAATATGTGGTGCTTGTGACACGGGCAAGGTGGTCAGTGTCAACCAGACAACTTGTCTCCGTAAGTTCAAAGTTCATTTGCTAGAAATCTGATGCTACAGTAATAGTCACTCTCAACTATTAATGAAGTGCTTTTGTTGGTAATAGGGTACAGAGAAAGGGTTACAAAACTTATTACTTATGTGTTGATATCAAATGTTGGTTGGTATTATATATATATATATATATATATATATATATATATATAATATATATATATATATATGTAATATACCATATACATATATATATATATATATATATATATATATATATATATATATACCATATACGTATATATTATTTATTAAATATTATAACTGTTATGGGCTACTACAGCCAGCTAGATGCCTTTCCCAGTCACATGGCTACATGCATGTTTTCTCACACACAAGCCAGTTGAGATGTGTGAGTATTACCTAAAATCACACATTTGTGACACCAATTTTTATAGCGTAACTGACAGTATCTATGATTTTTGAAGACTATTTTTGTGTGTTTGCTCCTTATTTTTTAACCAGTCGTGTGATTTTTCTACCCGTCGAAAACGGGTTTGATCTGACCAAATGATGGGTGAACAGGTGTCTACATAATGCTGGTTCACATATTGGAGGAGGTTTTGTGTGAAATATCACGTCTTGCAGATTGTACAAGCAACTGTGCAAAATGTGAGTTGTCTGGGCAGAAGTGTGTCAGATGTGATACAGGCTACACGTTGGCACCAGACAGTACTTGCAAGAGTGAGTATCTCTATTACAAAACAGTGTTTGTTTGTGTAGCGTGAATGGTGCCTCACATTTTCGATTGATAGCAAACTGGCACTACAATTAAACAAATCTTCATTTAACTTTGTATTTTCTCCTTATAGTCACAATCTTAAATTCTGTAAAATAGATGTGCAACATAAGTGCTTCGAAAAAGTCTCATTGATGTCACTCCTGTCGAACCTTGATCTTGTAAAGCAAAGGGCACCTCAGTAGCAGCAAATTTGATTTACAATATTTGGGCCAGTAACCTTTTAGGCAGGCCAATAACTTCAAATCTACTGGCCCGCTGGCCAGTAGATACAACCTTAATATCAAGCCCTGCTGCCTGTTGGCCTGCCTGCCTGCCTGCCTGCCTGCCTGCCTGCCTGCCTGCCTGCCTGCCTGCCTGCCTGCCTGCCTGCCTGCCTGCCTGCCTGCCTGCCTGCCTGCCTGCCAGCAGTGAACTCTGTTCAAACTGTTTACTTTGATGCATGGCGCCATGCACGCTATCAGTCTACGCTATCTTGCTGGTCATGTAACCATTTATGTTCCTACTTGGGTTCAGCTGACCAGACTCTTGATGTTGTTGCTAGGATTAACCTGGAATGGTTCGGCCGATGAGCTTTTTCATGCACGGGACCCTACCTTTGGAACTCGCAATGTTTTCTTTTAATATGCAGATCTTACGTAATACATATACATTGTGTTGTAACATAACTTTCACATTCATAACCTATTACTTTGTTTGACATGTAAACACCCCTGAATCTACCTCCTAGAGATATGTGCATGGTGTTAAACTAAAACGGATTGACTGATATTATTATAAAAATGTTTTAAGGACTTCTTATGATAGATATAGAGAGAGTTAACTTGATCATTTAGTATGAATATATAACTATAGTTGACCATACTGAAATGTGGTGGTTTGGTTTCACTTGTCAGAAATGCTATTGTTTAATGAACATGCATTAATATTAGCAGTTCTTTTTATTTCACAGTCACTCCAATAAGTAACAAGTAAAATAGTATTCATTTGAACCATCAAAGCACATGAAAATCTCTATACTGGCATATGTTGCTTATTTTTTTTACCTGTGTTACTTTGCAACAAAGAATAGGACAAAGTAGTTTGTAGAAGTCATTAAATAAATTGTGCCAAAACGGAGTATTTAATAGAAGCTGTGGAGAAAAGTATGTACAAGAAAATATTTGGTGACAGTGATGTCTGTTTCCAGAGTGTCAACCAAACTGTTTGAACTGTGCTCCCAATGGAAAATGTCACCCTGGAAAATGCCAGCCCCACTATATATACAATAACAAGACCCAAGCATGTGAACGTAAGTTCCTGTTACATATTCCCGGTCATTTTCGTCATGTGTGCTTGCACGTGCACCCACATAAACCCATACGTGCACGCACTGATCAATGCATGCACATACACACAAATGGAGTGTTATTTATATGATAGAAAGCATGCTCCTTGTGAAACACCTGTAAATGATAGATGCATTATATTATAATAGACTGCCTACATTACCACTGACAACTGTGACATTAAGACTTTCTTCAAATCATATATGTACAGTGTTTCCATTGGGTAAAATGATGGGTGAATTGAGAAAGCGCAGAAGGCACAATTGCATTGGGGTCTGCCAACATGCCCCCAGAACTATTTTAAAAGGTAGCTGCAAACTGGTGTATTATGACAGGTCTTTTAACCTATTCCCTCACATATAGTAGGGAAAGAAATGTATAAGTTAGTACATTCAATTCAATTCAATAACTTCATTCCAGACTCAACAGGGCACATACAGCAAGTACATGTGACTCTGAGGTCCATATGTTGACATTAGGTAGACAATATATACAGTATACATTCTGACCCAATGCTGTGTATATAATAAAAATGTATACAGTTGTTTCAGTCAAGTGTTCACATATAAAAGCTTGTTCCAGTGTTTACGGATCCTGGAAGTGAATCTAAGTGAGAAGTTAGAATGTCATTTAAAAGAATTATAGTTAACAGAGCTATCAAGTTGACACATCAATCTATATACCATATTCCTAATAATTTTACTGACTGGCAGCATTGTACATCAAACAGAGTGCATAGCAGGCTGGTACTTTCATATTTTGATGTACCAATAAACAATTTAAAAATCTTGTGATATGCAATATGCAATCTATTTAATGTGGATTTCTTACAATTCCATGGGTGAGCGAGCAATATGAACGAAACAGTGTGAGCTTAACCTCTAGGGATCACATACTAAACTTTCGCAGTATAATATTTCCTTGTACATACAGAGTTCTGCGTTGAAAGATCATCTGAAATATAGTTTCCAAGATATTTATATGTAGCTACAACATGAAGAGTAACCCCATTAGCTTAAATTCAGGGATAAAACATCCTTTTAAGGTCGCAGATCTAAATATCATAACTGCACTCTTCTTAGCCTTGTATTTCACATCATGGCTCATTCCAAATGTCTCACATTCATGTAGCAACTGGCATAGTCCTGCCAATGAAAGGGAAATCAAGACCAAATCATCAGCATACATTATGTGATTAATAGGATGACCATTCATGCTACATCCAACATTACACGTTTTAAGTTGTTTGCTCAATTCATCTACATAATAATAAATTTTACTTTAAATGAGTAAGAGGATAATATCCCACCTTGTCTAACACCATTGGTTACTTTAAATTTAGTAGAAAGCACATCACCCCACCTTATGCAAGTGGTCTTGTTGTGATACCAATAAATTAATATTCGGAGTATATACACTGGTACACCCCTTTCACTGAGATTCTTAAACAACGTTCTGTGATTTACTCTGTCAAAGGCTTTCTGGCATCAAGAAAACATACAAATACACTGCCATTCAGAGTTCGATAAAATCAATAATTTTCCATAACACATATATACACTGATCTGTACCATGCTTCTTGAAACCAAGCTGATTCGGATTAGTATCCAAAAATATTTCAATTCTACATAGTATCATTATTTCAATAATTTTGCTAAACATACTAGCTAATGCAACTGGACGGTAATTGTTTTTAGAAGATATTTTACCAGCTTTATCCTTAATCACTGGCACAAGTACAACTGATAAGATTGGCTCAGGCAGAAATCCATGAGCAAAAAAACAAGTGAAGCACAAAGATAGCAAGGGTACAAGTGCCTTGTCTGCATATTTTATATATTCCGAACATATGCCATCTGACCCACAAGCTTTATTAATGTCAAATTTCTTAATCGCATTTGTAACCTCCTCTACTGTGACCACAATTTCATCATAAGGTGTATCACAATCATATTCACACACGTCTACACTACTATTGTTAACACAGTTTAAAAGGTCACACATTTTGTTACGCCATAGATCTACTATCTCTTTTCCACCAGATACACCTTCGAGGACGGAACAGGAGTATTACAGTTTTTTTTATTCTTGATAAATCGTAAAGAATACTTGAATCTAGCTTTGCTTTTTACATGCAAATCGTAAACAGGTCCCTGCCTGGGTTTCCCAGCATTAACCCACATGTGTCTGACTTCTCTGGAGGTATCATACAAACTATCCACATACTCTGCCCATCCCGGTTTATTTTTATACGACCTCTTCTTATTTTGCGAGGATTCTTCACCAGCTTGTATTAGTGAATTCACTATGTCATTATACATTTTATTTAGAGGTTCCATATGGTTTTCATTCGTGCATTGTGTATCCCTACATCCTACAGCCACTGTTGGTATATGAATATCATGTAAACATCTTTCAGTAAGCATACAATATTTACTGATGTCATTATCAGTCATGTTATTCCATCTTATTTTTGCTCTAACATTATTAATACTGCTCGTTAAATTTGGTATATTGTCACTATTTATGTACACTTTGAACGGTATATGATCTTCATCGCTGACATCATACATAATGTTGATCTTACTTATACTACACCTGTACTATGAAAATCATTACTTGCTAACACATGATTTAGACAGGAAGTTGTATTCCATCTTTTACTGACCTATGTATATGATCTTTCTGGTAAGTGTGCACAAGATGAAATTTTAAAGTTGTTTTCAGAGCAGAAATTTATCATATGACCTGCAAATAATGGGTTATCAATATCACATAGGTTGGCGTTCCAATCACCAATTATGGCATAACAAGTATTGTCTAGTTCGTCAGTGATTGCTTTAAGAATACCCAGCTTTATACATTGGTTCATTATCATGACATTGATAGGGCATATATATATACATTAAATATGAACATGCTTGTGGCTAGCATTATATTTGTAAATACTCACCAGGATACAGGAAATAGCTATGAGGTGTCAATTTAGCACATTTTGAGTGAGATGGCTTAGAAAAACAGCATGATGGCTCACCTCGCTCATTCAATAGGGAAAACACTGTATGTATATATATATTTGATAATGCTGGTATCAGTCATGTGGTCTGATGTCCAAATATTCTAATTGTAGCTTGTCAAAGCAACTGTGACAAATGTGAGTTCAATAAAAATGAGGCTCTGTCCTGCATTCAGTGTGTTCCTGGATACTCCTTTGTACATGGCTTACCATGCAGTGGTGAGTCACATTTTAAAGTTACAATATTTAATTGTCTTCTTTGTGTTCTATCTTCTTTCCCTTGTAACCAAAGTCGGTGTTGAGCTACAAAATTAATTAAGTTAATAATGAAACTGTTATATTTAAGTAAATTGTATGCATGTATGTATAGGTATATGTATATATATATATATTATACATGTGTATATATATATATATATATTTATATACATACATATGTATATATATATGTATATATATATATATATAATATATACCACCTGTATATAATATAATATACATGTAATATTAACTGCATTCATCTTTGTCTTTTTTTAGTATGGACATAACACTGAAAATTGTGTCTTGTTAAAAAAAAAGTTTTAATTAAATACAATAGATTTCACAAGGTGTGTAACTCATAATGATAATGTGCGAACTATTTTATGTACTATTGCTCTCATGACCTTGATTCCACAACTCAATGAAAAGCACTGTGAAACCTCTTGTAGCTTGCATGGACAACTGTGACATATGTGATGATGTCAAAGGCGAACATGTATGCCTGAAATGCACAGATGGCTATCACTACAGTGTTATAAACAAGGCTTGTCTCGGTGAGTTTCATCACATCTTCCCACCTCAATTTGCATGTTCACCCATCTTCTATGGACTGTGTAGGTAACATTCTTATGAGCTCCTAAGCCCAATGTTTTTATTATGAAATCAGTTTTGCTCCTTAAGCAGCGGTGATCTTTTATACTGCAAGTTGTCAACACTAGGACACTGGTGCATCACAGAAATTGAATCGTCTGTCGCACAGTGACAGCTTTTCGCAGTTTGAACAAATCCTTAAATATAACAATACTGAATTCTGTTTGATGATGGTTTATCCTTAGACACAAGTTATCAATCATATTATGAAAATACTAACCTCAGTAGTATTGACAAGAACATCCTAGAAGTATTTTTGGCAAAGGTAATGGGCAAATTTTAGAACTGTTGCTGATTTAACAATCACGTTTACAGTTAGTTTTATAATGAAGTATTTTACTTGAAAGCAAGAGTGCAGCTTCGATATTATTTATATGTCACACATACACACATTCACACATTCACACATACACACATACACACATACACACATACACACATACATACATACACACACCCTTGCACACATACACACACTCATGCACACACATAATTTTTACATTAGGTATAATATTTATTCTTCAGAAGGAATAACATCCACATACCAGTTTAGATGCTGTGGTAATATTTGCCTGAGGGCATTATTTTCACACACACACACACACACACACACACACACACACACACACACACACACACACACACACACACACACACACACACACACACACACACACTTGTATTTGTAAAAAAATACCAGTTTGCTTCTTAATTGTTTAACCTGTCCAGATGATGTGATATTTCTACCTGTCCACAACATGTTTTACCCATCCAGATGACTAGTGAACATGTCTCTACATAAAACTATGCTCACCTTAACACACACATATGTAATATTTTATACACATAACGTATGCATAACCACATGCCGATCACTTCACAGAATGTCCAAGTAACTGCAAGAACTGCACTGAAGGAGCGACAGGAGAAATAATATGTACTGAGTGCATCGACAAACATGTTTTGATAAACGACGGCCTATTGTGCCATGGTAAGATTTGTCTGGGCACAAGTGCCTCTGAGGTGGATTCATTTATTCTTATTTTAGTAGTGTTTAAATAAATAAGGCAGATGACATTTGATGTGTTAGTTATTGTAAACCATTTTTATGTTTGTTTTTGTACATGTAAATGATATTGGTGTCAAATATATAATTTATCGTAGCTATAACTGTTTATGCAGGAGTGTATAATATTATGTTTATGATGGCCCATAGGAAATCATGCTGTATGTGTGTGTGTGTGTTTGTGCATGCGCGTGCGAGTGCGTGCGTGCGTGCGTGCGTGTGTGTGTATATAAAATATATATATATTTAGATCTGCGACCTTAAAAGGATGTTTTATCCCTGAATTTAAGCTAAAAGGGGTTACTATGCATGTTGTAGCTACATATAAATATCTTGGAAACTATATTTCAGATGATCTTTCAGATGATGATAACACTAATAGATAACACACAACTCTATATGTACAAGGAAATATTATATTGCGAAAATTTAGTATGTGCTCCCTAGAAGTTAAGCTCACACTGTTTCGTTCATATTGATCACCCTTGTATGAGTCACATGTACTTGCTGTATGTGCCCTGTTGAGTCTGGAATAAAGTTATTGAATTGAATGTGAGTGTGCGTGCGTGCGTGCGTGCGTGCGTGCGTGCGTACATTCACTGCTGAAAGTATTCTTTGAAGATGTAAGACCATATTTGACTTTTCCATTTCCTGCAAACTTTGAGTAGTTCAATTATTTAAAATTTCACAATATATTTAAGCTCCACTGATAGGCATGCCCAGAAAAACTGGTGACATTTCAATTCCTCAGTTTCCCACAGTCGACTATAAAACATGGTACCCCTTCATGTCTGCTAGAATTATACAGTGATCTGGTGTGTTGATATCACCAATGAAAATGACACCAGTGTCAATATGCAGAAAAGCACCGGCTGACATCTGTCAAATGTCGTCAACAAAACGTCTCATGCCAGTTATATTATACTTGCCAAACAACTTCCTTCTTCTTTCCCATGATCGCTTGCGGGGTGGAGGCTATATTAAATTTGATCATGTGGGAACAGTTACAAACTGCTTTAATATGAAGATGGTAATATCACAGAAAATGTAATCAATATTCATTGCCTCCTCTGCTTCCTTGTCAGTTCCTTCCTTGCTCTCTTCTCTTCTGCAAAGATCACCCATGTGTGGCTGTTCAGGCCAACCCTGCGTGTGTCTCTTTTCAGGCTGTCTTCCCATTGGAGTTTGGGTCTTCCCCTTCTTGATATACCAGCCTCATCTGCTTGTCACATTGTGTTGACGGTATAATAAAAATTGAATGAGACGTTGTGTTGACGGCATGTCTTGCTGACTTATAAAGTTGTTTGGCAGGTATAACAATAAAACAGGAATGACATGTTGACAGCATGCCCTGAGTCATGGTGACTTATGAAGTTGTTTGGCAAGTCTAATATAAATGGAATGAGACATTGTGTTGACAGCATGCCCTGCCGACTGCAAGAGGTGTGACTATGATGATGGGAAAATTTACTGTTCTGGTCAACAGTGTGATGATGCATTTGTCCTCGATACCGACAAAAGCCAGTGTGTTGGTGGGTATACTTTCTCTTGTTATACATCATTACTAACGATATTACTGTGTTTATTTTAAAACAGTTTGTAATTGTTTTCATATGATCAATTTTAAATATCCGTTCAGTCCAGTAGATTTGTTATTGGACTTCGCTACTGGCTTATGTTATTCTAGAAAGTATTTCAGTATTTGGAACTTGAAAGAGAGTTGACTGTCCCAGCTTATACACAGTACTGAAGTAAGTGGAGAAGTAACATACACACACAGACTGACTGTGAGACTGGATTATCCCAGCTTGTACATAGGTGTGGGAAGTGAAGAGTTATTAGATACCATAGAGACTGGATTATCCCAGCTTGTACACAGGCGTGGGAAGTGAAGAGCTATTAGATACCATAGAGACTGGATTATCCCAGTTTGTGCACAGGCGTGGGAAGTGAAGAGCTATTAGATACCATAGAGACTGGATTATCCCAGCTTGTACACAGGCGTGGGAAGTGAAGAGCTATTAGATACCATAGAGACTGAATTATCCCAGTTTGTGCACAGGCGTGGGAAGTGAAGAGCTATTAGATACCATAGAGACTGGATTATCCCAGCTTGTACACAGGTGTGGGAAGTGCAGAGGTACCATAGAGAGGTGGTTATCCTAGCTTATATACATGACTGAATGTGAAGAGATAACACATATATATTTGACAGTCCCAGCTTATAGACTGCACACAGGGTTGTTTTGTTGTATTTCCCTGGGAATACATACCAGCACATTGGTTGCCCTGAGCATACTTACAACAAGTACATACATACAAGATGTTGTGTTGCAGAGTGTCCTCGTGGCTGTGCCAAGTGCAGATACAGCAAGAGCAAGAAGACCACCAAGTGCATGTCTAGACGCTGCTTCACAGGCTACGTACAGGATGCTGACAACACTTGCCACAGTAACATCTTTTATTCACATTTTCGATATCTAGTAATATGCATCGTCAGCTAGGTGACAGTTTTCAGAATTGTTCTGGAAAATGTAATTTCAGTTGAAGATATTTTCTACAGGAATCAGCTTTTGCATCTGAGACGACCAGGGGAGCATTTCACTAATGTTGTTAAGAGCTCGTAAACCCAGTTTTGCACTTTAATATCAATTTTTATCCTTAACAGTTATCTTGAATACCTGAAAACTACCAAACATCATGATGCACAAATGGGACAATTTCACTGGTGTGTCATAGAAATAGTGTCCTAGTTTAGGCTTGGTAATACAGCAATGTATACTTGCAATTTTGAAAAACATTGTTATAATTTAACAATTCTGCATAATTTCTTTACAATTCTTTGGCAAAAATGTATAGGGAATGTTTTATCCAAAACAGTCTAAAAATATAATAAATAATAATTGTATGTTTTATTTCAGAAAAAAACTCCATATAAATAAATAGAAACATGCATTGATAACATGTTTTTATGTATAAAGTCTGAATCCAGTGAATCCACAGTTTCAACATACAGTATATGTGACTTGTTAAAAAGCTATTGATAATACAGTTTATAGGCATGTCAGTTCCACTCATGATGCTAAGGATAGCCTATCTGGTTACACAGTTTATCTGCATGAATTGATATTAGCAACAGTGAACATGTGACTAGTGCTACATCTCATAGGCACATATTCAATATTCTGTATGCATTGTTAAATGCAAAAAATAAATATTATAATAATTCTCTGCTTGCTCACCTCGAAAGCCCTTATTCCTATCTACAAGGGGTTGGCCTAGTCCTCCTTCTCCACTCTGTGTGATCCAGGGACATATCCACAGTGACCTCTACCTCCCTCATGACCTCTCTGGTCTGTTGTTTCCACGTCTTCCTTGGGCGTCCCCGTCGTCTAACACCTGGTAGTGCCAGGTTTATAATAGGGTGGGTGACATTATTCTCCTCTCGTTTTTGCATACGCCCGAACCATCTCAGACGTCCACTACACATGACCTCGTTGATTGGTGGGAGGTTCAGTAGCAGTCTTATTTCTTCATTCCGGATGTGCTCCAGCCTTGATACCCCAAGGACCCCGAGGAACATCCTCGTCTCTGTGGTGGCACTTTTCCTCTTCTTGTTAGTCTTCATTGCCCAACATTCACTGCTGTATGTTACAGCGGCTGTAAAGATATATACAAAACATATATCTGGGTCAGAACACGGTACTGGTACACAAAAACAGGACATCTTACTTATAAATTCAAAAGCATAATTTTGTTTCAAAATGCATACATTCTGAAGCAGGAGGTAAATGACATAAGGGCAATCAAAGCTGGGACAACATTCTTCATGACTAAGAGGTGACAACACAAAGTTAATACATAAGACAGTAGGTAATATAGGGACACAAATCAAGGTTAATATGACCATAAAAGTTTGGGGTTCTCTTAAGTAATGATACTAGATTCTCCATGCTGGATGAGAGCAGTGGGTAATGTGGGCCATTATATCAGTTTAATATATTGTCATTACCAGAGGTAGATTGGAACCGGGTAGGAGCTAACATAGCCTTATAGCTAAAAACATTCTTTCAAGGTAAAATCCAGGAGAATAGGCTTAATGTATGAAAATGCAGTGTTAACCAAGGCAGTATGTAACAGGGGCACTGTAATTGCCAGAATGTATGCTGAATGGGTGGAATGAGCAATTGGAATCAATTGGAATGGACTTAAAACACATCAATGTGCTTTGAATGAAATTTATACTTCATGTGTCATTTAATAGAGCGTAGAGCGCAGTGGCTCAGGGGTAGACCTCCGGACTCTCGACTAAGAGAACCCGGGTTCGAATCCTGTGCTGCGGTGTTAAAACCTTGGGCAAGTTTTTTCACTCTACATTGCTCCAGTTCACTCAGCTGTATAAATGAGTACCTGGCAATAGACAGTGGTGGATATGTGTACGCGCAGCCTTTCGCACATTAATTGTAGCATGTGGCTGGATGCTTCCCAGAGAAGTTGAGATGGTATTTGATTGAACAGGTCTGTCGGGGAAGTAATGTGTAAAAGCGCTTTGAGCAGTCCTATGGACTGGATACTGCGCTATATAAAAACTGACCTTTTTTTTAATAGTGGTATAATGTAACTCATCTGTTAGTATGACTATTATAGAATAAGGCATATTCATGAGCGGCAGAATGACAATGGATAGATATGTTCAATATGTGACAAAACTGCCAACGTAATGCCATTGTGTGGCACATAGCACATAGATATATTTTAAATCCATTCCAAGCCTTTCCAGCACTCATTCCTGCAATTACAGAGCCCCTGTGTAAAATGGACGATGTGTACCAGTACTGTGTTCTGATCCTGTAGCGTATATATTCTACAGATGTTCTGTAGATTGACTGTCCACAGGTACCAGTGTGATGACTTGTTAAACAGAGTGTGCCCACTGCAAGAAATGTTCCTGGGTGGAAGAGAGAAGCCGGCCAGAGTGTAGAAATGACTCTTGCATGGATGGCTACGTGTGGACACCTGAAGGCAAATGTATCAGTAAGTACTGATAAAAGAAGGTTGTCCATGCACTCATTTTTGTTGTATAATTATGCAACTGCAGTAAACATTGGATATTGTAAATATTGCTAAGGACCAGCCAATATATTTTTTTATACCCGAAATCTGGTATATCTGAAATAGATCGCGTGTAGAGGGGGCTCTTGCAAGGAAGGCTACATAAGGACACCTAAAGTGAATATCTTGGTAAGTAATGGTAAAGGAATGTTTTTTGTGTGTATAATTATGCAAACTACAATAAATTCCATATGTAATAAATATTGCTTAGGATCAGCCAATTTATTTGTAATATCAGAAATTTGTTGCATCTAAAATGGATCATCAACTTGGTAGATACAAGTGGAAATGTTAAAGGGAATGTGCCTGATATTTGTTTATTGTACAACAATGTAAATTAAATATGCTGTATAATACCGAAAGCACAGTATGGTTTAAGCAAGTCAGTGCTACAGCCCTCAGATGCTATGATCACTGAATACTGCATTTCCAATGACTTGACATGAACATTTATTACATTACTTGAACTCAAGACATCTGCTGCAAAAATGCATTTCATCAACAGGAACATCATATGTATTCTGAAAATTGAATACTCAACAAGTGATATATTATTAATTCAAAATCGTAAACCTAACAGAAACATCATTCACAATTAGCATAATGACCGAATATACTGCCGCTGGTATTTGCAGGTTTGCCTCCATCAGCAATGTTTACAATGGCGTAATTTACTTACAATGATCTTCATTGGCTGTATCTGGCAAATTACATCACTAATGCACTAATATAAAAACAATCCACCTAAGCATCCTGTAGCATAACAATGCATCCTGTAGCATAACAACAATCCATCTAAGTAAGCCATAAGCCATAAATGACATAAGTAATGATTTTTGCAATCAGTTACCCAAATAGAAAAATCTTGAAAATAATTCAGCGATTATCATAAGCATTGAATGGATAAATTCTGAAGTTGGTTCTGCCTCATTGTAACATATTTTTTTATGTACCTTATCATTGACAATAACTACACAATATAAAATATACATGCAAACAGGAGGCACACGTCCTTTAGACTTTAGGCTTCTCTACAACTGGACATGAAAAATATGCAAACTATAGGGCACAGAAAGGAACAACAGGTTGGTGTTTATTTTATAGAATGTCCAACTGGATGCAGGGTATGTGGAATTAAGAAGGACGGTTCACTTCTGTGTCTGGGTAATGGATGTTCCTGGAGTGGCTATGTTCAGAAGTTCCTAACAACTTGTTATGGTGAGTAAAAACATGTCACAAGGCAAAGAACAGGTGTTTCTTTAACCAATGGTAGTTAATCTCCGTTCTTCCCTCCCTAATTCCCTCCCTCCCTCACTCCCTCCACCCCTCCCTTCCCCCCTCTGTTCCTCCCTCGCCCTTCCCTCCATTTTGAAGTTTACCAATTTGGTGCAATTTAGAATGATATTCAGTTTATGTATAAGGCTCATCAAAATGAATTGCCGTTAAATATCCAAAGGCTATTTGGTAGGCATGACAGAAGTTCTACACAAGAAGTGAAGATAATAGATGGTATGTGTCTATGGAGTAAAACTTTGGAACTCATTGAGTAGGTATTGTCAACAGAAGTAATATCATTGTGTTTATAATTTCATCATAAGCTTTACTATATGTTTTTACTTTTTTTTAATTCACATCAAATAAAAACCTGTTACTATTGTCGGCAAATGACATTATAAGTAGTTTTACTTCAGTGTTAGTCTGTTTCACCATTTCACCAATGATCGTATACTTAACATGTTCTTTGAAGGGGGCTGAAACGCTTTAACAACCATTGCCCAAACATAAGAACATACCATATATCACATATGTGACCATGATTTGATGAGCACGGAGCCACAGTATATGTCAGATATCTTTGACCACTGGCTGCCACCCTATTACATCCAAGCTGCATTTGGTTTGACTAGCTCCTATCTACTCAATGTAAATTTACAATTTTTTCTTAATTTCTTCATCACAATGGTCACATATTCTGTAAGTGGGGGTGTTTGTTCAAGCATTTCAGTTCCCCGTTAAACTGTTCGTCTGATTTGTTTTGATTGATTGTATATTATTCAGTATGTTGTTTGTCACTGTGTTTATTATGGTGTTCCTGTTACAGCCTGTCCTGAGGGTTGTACAAAGTGTAGTTATAACACCAGCACACACACAATAGTCTGTGAAGCCGGCAGTTGCTTCGATGGATATGTGTCTTCAGATCTGTTGTGTATCAGTGAGTATTAACACCACCCAGTATTATACAGTTAGTGACTGTGCACTGCTCCAATGCTAGCAGCAAGTCAATGAGGGGCACGCTATCAACCACATCCAACATCTTATGACCTTTGTTTACTCCATGTTAAGCATTGCTGTTAGCTAAAGTTTACATCATGGGGAATACCTCAACCAGATTCAGACACTAGACATTCAGGGCTTTCTTGTACTATATATCCAGGAAATGATATTGATTGAAGGGAAATCCAGAAGAATGCGATTTGAATAAGTGTGCTTTATCGGTTTTGTTTTACAGAATTCATGTGTGAAATGTTACTCAGCCTTTCTATACAGGTTGTAAAAGGTACTAAATAGTAATATAAATGAGAAATAGGCATTGCAAATGGTAGTAAAAACATAAAAGTATATCTTGGTGACAAACAATTCAAAATTGTAAAGAAATCATGTTTGTATGGCGTTTTCCCAAAATCAAGTTCGATGACAAACGACTCCTGTCATTAGGACACATCACATTTAACTAAACATTAAGCTGCACCCAATGTTTGCCTTTTGACATTCTTGGCAATGCATGTGGATTTTAGCATAAACATTGTTTGTTATTATGTTTCTAGATCAGCAAATCTGCATAGTTATTGTGATCTGAAGCATTTAAATGTTCTGCTTTTGTGCAGTCTTGTTGCCTATTTGACACTTGGGTATGATTATTCAATGCTCCATTTCATCTGACTGTATACATGGATGTAGACATCGATTGTTATTGTGTTTGTAGTCTCCATGCAGTAATTATAGCAAATTCAAATAACATATTATGTTGGTGTGTGAAGAGATATGCCAGGGTCCAGACATTTATGGGAAAGCACTTTGAACAGTTCTAAAGGTGGACATTTTGCATCAATAGCATTCTTTTAAATAAATATGTGCATGATTTGTTTATTTAGTACAGTAGTTAATTCAGAAACTTACAGAGAGTGGAGTTTATGGATCAACAAGGTTTTATGGTAATGTTATTGATAAGAATGCTATTTTTATCATTCGTTTACATTTCCTGGTACAACATGTGAAGTGAATTGACATATGTTTGACAGAGTGTTCAGCACATTGTCTCCAATGTGACTATGACCGTCACAAGGCAACAAGACACTGTACAAAATGTGAGGCTGGCTATGTAGTCAATAAAGACATCTGTCTTGGTATGTGCATTTTATTTTCCTTAATGGCCCAGATACACTGTCGGGCAATGCCATAGAACAATGCAGCACATCTGATGTTTGCTAACTATGTTGAATGACCTCCTATTGCCACTCGTTCAGACAGTGTTGGACAGAAGTGCGACTATTGGGTGAAGGTCACTCTTTCACTGTTTTGCCAAGATAGGGTGTGTGATATGCTGTTTCAGTGGCTAGTGAATCCCCCATGTTGGATAAGAATGACGCATGTTGGATTGCAAACACCAGCAATGCACCCAATAGGTCACTATCGTACAACATTGCATGATAGTGCATCTAGGCCTTCAGGGCTCACACTCATGAAATTTCATATTTTAAATTAAAGATCTGTTATGACTGTACAACTACTTATCCTAACCTGACAAGATTCAGCATATTATGTCTATAATAATTATGAAATAAAATAAAGTTATATGATTGTATATTGCGATATAGAAAATTTTACATTTCCGTTTAGAATCAGATTAACAAAATTATTAATTTGTGCACCAAGAATCGCTGCTGCTGATTAGATCGGTATCAGCCAGCATTACCCCTGGCTTATCACTGTGCAAACCTCTCAATGCTGAGTCTAATACCCCGTTCACACTAGCAAATTTAATCCGGTGCGAAACCGGTTTCGCTCCCCTTGACCGTTCACACTACAAAATCTAAACCGGTTCAGTGAGTTGAACGGGATTAAACTAATCCACCTCCTTGAGGTGGTTTCAAACCGGTTTAGTTTTGAACCGGTTCAGATTGCTAGTGTGAACGCAAAGGGGATTAACGCCAAGTCGCACTAACTTTGACATAATTAATGCCACATGTTGAGGCCAGTGACGGTTGGTCAGTCTGGGCTCTTAGCATCACATGACCTAATTAATGCCCAGCCCAGTTGCACCCCTAAGTCATTAATCAAAAGAAGTCAATTAGTGGACTGAAACTACTCCCACTCTGGCTTCTATAGTGTGAACGCGTCGATTTTTTTAACCGGTTCAGTTAATGTGCATTAACTAAGCCGGTTCGAAGCTTGTTTGTAGTGTGAACAGGGTATATGAGATCACACACTGGATCAGTGGCTGGGATCAGTGGCGGCTGGTCAGATGATCATAGATCATAGTAAAACTCATTTAAGCTAACTGTGGCTTGGGTGTGTGCGTGGGTGTGTGCGGGGGTGTGTGTGGGTGTGTGTGTGTGGGTGTTTGTGGGTGTGTGTGTGTGGGTGGGTGTTTGTGGGGGTGTGTGTGTGTCTGGGTGTGTGTGTGTCTGGGTGTGTGTGTGTCTGGGTGTGTCTGGGTGTGTTGCGTGTTCATGTGTCTGTGCATGTGTGTCTGTATGTGTTTGTGTGTCTGGGTGTTCATGTGTGCATACATGTATGCATGTGCATTTAAGTGCACTCATCAGACACTTGTTTCAGCGTGTCCTCCCAACTGTAAGATGTGCAAGGGTGATGCAACAATAACATGCGTAAAGTGTATGCCAAACTATGTCATGGACGACTCAACGAAGCTATGTCACAGTAAGCCTACTCTTAGTGCAATGACTTATTTTATGGTAATGTGGTTATTTATGGTTATTTGCTTGGGCTGAATAAATGTACAATAAATGTCATAGATTAAACTGTCTCAGATGCCTGCATCACTGCAACTAAAAAAAAGTATTATAGTGAATAATTGAAGTGGAGCACTGTCAGCGACACATAAGAGATTTCTATATTAAACGTTTTTGGGTGAAACTACATGCACACTTACACTTTTATATGTATATATATATATATATATATATATATATATATATATATATATACACACACACACACATATACATATGGTCAGTTATCACAAAACATTGACAAAACGTTTTTGTAATCTACCCATTACAAAAACATACAGCATGTATTGTAATGGTGGTCACGGCAACCGCCTTGGTGGTGACAGGTACCATGGGAACCCAACTTTTACATGTGTATCTTCAAAATTATGGAAGATACAGGCAAATAATCGGTATTTTCTAGCAATTTTTGGAAGTTTTTTCTATAGTACTACTATACTAACATGAATTATGCATTAACCAATAATCACGGGTGTGTGCTTCCTTTACCCATTTAATGGTGTATAGTTCGACAGTCTTTAAAAAAGGCAGTGTTTTGTTGAATGGGCGTGCCACAGGAACAGTGTATGTGGTGGGGTAGTTTGGCCGATACCGAGTGTATGCAAATTTTCAACAAAGCGTATGCAAGGGTAAATAATATCGTACAAAAATACTAATTGTATCTATATGTTGACACTTCCGTTTATATAACATCTGTATAGGTTAAATTGGCCTCCCAATTTTTTTAAACCTGTAATAAAATATAATAGACATATAATTTTTATGTAGGGTAGTTTTTGATGATACCAAATTAATGACATAGACGCACTGATTTTGGAGAGAGTTTTAAATATTAGTGGATGTTTTTTTCACATATTTGCCTGGTGCTACTTAAGGTACATGACATATACACAAGACCGAGCGTATGCAAATCAAATATCTCAGCAGATTCTGTCGACGTTTCGTGATAACTGACCATATACATATATATATATGTATATATATATATACATATATATACATATATACATATATATACATATATATACATATATATACATATATATATATATATATATATATATATATATATATATATATATGCTTCTGGCAGCATGTTTAAGGCCACAACAGTTTTAGTCACTCAACATTGCTCTAGTCCACTCAGCTGCATTATATACATCATGCATATCAGCATGTCATAATATATTATTATATTCCATGGGTTAAGTTCTGTTGGTGGCTCAATAGAATGCTCTGATATAGATTTACATATGCTGTGCTACTTACAGCCAACTGTGTCACTCATAACTGTGCCTGCTTCCTGCTGGCCAGGCTGTCCTCCAGGCTGTGCCATCTGTAGCTATCACTTCACTTCTAACACTACAACATGCGGCTTCCAACAATGTCAGGTCGGACACGGAGTCACCAGGAGTGGAGGATGTAGTCGTATGTATAACATAGCCAGTGTTGGTCATGTCAAACTATGCTGAATTAGTTAACCACTTTAGTTAATCACTGTTTTTTCTAGCTTTAATGAATTACTTTAGCTGTTATTATGCATAGAAAAGTTTTTGGTGTAATGAGGTTCGGTGTCGTGTCGTGTCGTGTCGTGTCGTGTCGTGTCGTGTCGTGTCGTGTCGTGTCATGTGTGTGTGCCTGTGTGTGTGTCTGTGTGTGTGTGTGCATGTGCGTGCCTGTGTGTGTCTGTATGTGTGTCTGTGTGTGTCGGTAAGATATATGGTGTGAGGTGTGTGTAGTGTATATGGTGTGGTGTATACATGTATATATATATATATATATATACGTGTTTGTTTGATGTGTATATGTGGTGGTGTGTGTGTGGACACATGTATATGGTTGCATGTATGCGTGTGTGTTGGTGCTTATTCTCTCACTAATACATGTCATTTTTCAAGTTTGGCCGTAGTTGATCCAATCACTTCTGTTCAACAGTGAAATCTGTAATTCACTGATTGTAGCATGCATGGAAGGCTGCATAATATGTACTGAATTTAAAGGCTCTATGAAGTGTCGTAGTTGTAAGATTGGCTATATCATGGACAAAAACAGTAAATGCCAAGGTAGGAATTTGACATACACTGTAATAGGGTATGCAAATGATTATCATTTCTGCTCTGTTTTCACAACTGGTCCCCACTTCTTTTTCCATAAGCATATTTAAAGTAAACATTAGTGTAATATGCAAACAATTTAATAATAGTGACTTAATATCTTCATAAAGGTTGCTACCTTCTGGATAAATCTTGATTGGGTGGAAGCCTATAAACCAGCTGAGGCTTCTGGGATGGCAGAACGCGTATGCGAAAGAATACATAACTCATTTAAGTCTGGGGATCAGATCACGAATAAAAATGACAAAATAGCGTTAAAAAAATGGCCGGATTACAGTGCACAGTGTTGTACTTTATTAATTCACAGTATACAGTGATGTGTCTTTTTATATACTATACTTCTTTTGCCTTTACAATATGCGATGCTGTATTTCTTTTAACTTTACAATAATGGTGCTCACAGTACATCGTTTGACTTTACAATAATGGTGTTTAATCATTTAACTTTACAATAATGATGCTCACAGTCCATCTTTTGACTTTACAATGCTATACTTTTTTGGACTTTACACAGTGCTATGCTTCTTTGTAGTTTACAATATATAATGTTGTAAGTTTTTTGAATTTACAATATGTGATGCCATACATTTGCATTTACAATATGTGATGCTTTACTTTTATAGACTTTACAATGTATGGGGGTTTACTTTTTGAACTTTACAAAACATGATGCTATACTTTTATAGACTATAATAAAAGATGCTGTATTTTGTTTCTTTCCAATGCACAATGGTATACTATTCCCACATGCTTATGTTTTTCTTAATTTGATTTGGGTGGTGCTATGATTTACTTCAGTTTCTTTCACAAAGGTGAATCCTTGATAGCGACTGCCACGTCATTTGGAGTCTGCTGACCCTTAGTAATATTTCGTTATCTATCATATAGTATACCATGTTTACCATACGTCTATGATTATATTTGTAATTGTGGGTCAAATAAAAACAAATTCTTCTTCACTAGCATGTCCTGAGAACTGTGTGCGGTGTCAGTATCAGAATGATGATAAGACACTTGTCTGCAAGAAGACTGCGTGCTTTACAGGAACCAGTTTCACGGATTATGACATCTGTGAAGGTTAGTATATCACACCTTTTGTTTGTTCATATACATATATACATATATATTTGAAACCACTCCACAATATATATGTATATACTACTACTACTACTACTATATGTATATATATAACTATATATATATATATACAGCTGTATATATATACATCTTAAAGGCTTTCCCTATCAACAAGCTATTGGTCTAGACTTCTTCCTCCACCCATTTGATCCAGGGCCATATATATATATATATATATATATATAAACATTAAGGATAGCACATGAAAGCACACATAAGTACACTTATTCCCAATGTAGTCCGAAATAATAAAAACAATAGTAAATGGTCCTAAGAAGTTCCTTAATAAATAAATAAAAATACTTATTATAAAATTAAAAATCTCAATAGACGATGTGCCTCCATAAAACTATGTGTACTCTACTAAACTATGTCCTAAATATGATGATTCATAGTAAGATTAAGTTACCAAAAATTATAGTAAGATGCAACTTTAAAGGGGAGTTGAAACACTTGAACAAGCATTGCCATTATATAAGAACAAACCTTTTAGAGTATATTTTAAATAATTTTTTACACTTGGATATTATTGACTACTGGGTATGTTTTATGTTTGGGCAATGATTTTTGCTAAAAGTATTGTTAGATCGACATTGTTTTGTTGTGATTGGCAAGTTGTTCCATTTGATTGTGCTTGTAAGGAAGGATGTTTGTGCTGAACCCTAAGTGCAGCAGTTCAGAACAGGATTCTTAATCTTGACAACCTGGGTTTGAATCCTGTGCCGTTGTGTCAAACTGTGGGCAAGTTTGTTCACTCTGCATTGCCCTAGTTCACTGCACTGTATGAATGGTACTTAGTGTGCAGTAGACAGCAGTGGATATTTGTGTACAAATAGTCTTTGAGCATTAATTGAATGAATGCTTCCCAGAGAAGTTGAAATGAAAATCAATGAATGCACAACTTACAGCTGTACATATGCAGTGCAAGTAGCCAACACCAAATACAGGAGGATATGGTCATGACAACATTCTGGCATAAACGTATGGTTTGTTCTTGATATAATAAACTTGAAAACACATACGTGTCCAATGTCTTACTGTACGTTGTTGGTCAAATTTGTTTGGGTGGGTGATGGGTGGGTGGGTGTTATGTTTGCAAAGCGTCTTAACCCATTAGAACGCAGCCAATTTTAACTTGAAGCCTGTGGCTCCTCAAATATTTGACCTATATGTTTAAAAATATTGCTTGCGCCATTGACTTTGTTCTAGCGTCTTTATTATTCAATTCTCGCAATTGCATGTTGTATGGATTTTGTAGATAATAAAGGTACCTACACAGTGGTGTCAAAACTGTTGTTATAATTTAAAAATATGTTGACCCTTTCTTGGTTGACACTATGACATTTTGAAACTTTTGGTAAAATAAATACTTTGTTGCGGTGTAACTTTTTTATGCTTGAATTTCTACTGCTACAAGCTGAGTTTATTTAAAAGAACATTAAATTATCTACACACTGGTATAAAACTTGTTATAGTGAGGAGTGGGGCCTCTGTTACAAGAGGCCGGGTGGGGAAAGTTTGTTTGAACACCCCACCTTTGCTAATATTGTCATTTACTAACTGTATATTGTCTTGAGGAGTTTGTATACATCCTGCATATAGTCATTATATGACCTTTATCAACAATAAGAAATCTTGTTTATTTATTGTAGCAAACAAGCTCAGGTCTCTGCCAGTGTAAGCATCAGCAGGGTATAAATTACACATTTTAGCTGTACAGGTGGCTGGCTGGAGGACATTTTTAAATGTCCAAAAACACACAATTTTATGTTATATGTCTAGATAGGTGTCGCATTTATTGCATCTCTTAATCACTAGATGCAACCACGTAAATCGAATTCAAATGCTGTGATGTATTCGCTGGCCAGGTATGGCCGACCTGAGGAGATTATTGGTGACCGTCCATGCCCGACTTGAGTGCTAATCGGTTAATCATCCACCAAATATGAAAAATAATAATTAAAGTACAGGGATATGTGAAACATCAACCAACCAAAATTAAAGGCACTTAAGTTAACTGATAGACTGATAGTGCATGAGGACCACATTAAAAATATGTGTATGTCTGTATGCTAATCATGTGTTATAGTTGATATATATATATATTATATATGTTTCTGCTTCATTTACTTTTGCATTTAAATGCTTTTATTTGTACATATAAATTGTTTACCAAATAACCTCAATCAATCAAAAAAATGTGTGTCTGATTTTAATCACTGGAATAAGATCAGAATATGCTTGAAAAGTCGGTTTGGAATACGTACTTTAACTTTTTATTTGTTGCCAGTGTGTAACTGTGTGTTTGTTGCAGAATGTGATATATCTTGCACGAGATGCACTGGGCCTGGGCCTGATGAATGTTCACCCTACGGATGCACCAAAGGATATACATACAACAACAAAACCCAGCTCTGTCAAAGTATGTGAATGCATTTATGTTTTACAATACAACAGTACAATACAATAAATCTGTATGTGCCTGCTGCCACACACACACACACACACACCCTCTTATGCAAAGCAATAATGCAAGACCAATGTAGATTGAAATATGCCAACTGAATGACAGTTACTTTTGTTTATGTTTTATGTAAACAACAACAAAGGTACATCAACACATTGTCACAGCAAGTATGTCGGGCCCCAGTGGTATTGGTACACAACACCTACACATCCTAGACATATTACCAGCCACCAACACTAACTAAATGATGATGCTATATTTAAAATTGACACCATACTGGTGGGGTCACTACGCTACCAGGTCACCCCAAAATCAAATGTGACCGATCCCCCCCCCCACATAGGATTATTATTATCCACTTGGATGAAATTCATCTGCAGTATTTGTCTGTCATATTCAAACTGGTGTACATATAAATAGCTCAATAAATAAATTACAACAGTAGTAAAAGTATATTTTAAATAAGTTAAAAATAAATTAACAATGTTTTTTATTGACTACATAAAAATACATTAAATAAATAATGTCAAAATTATAATAAAACCAAAAAAAGTGTTATTATATATTGTGCAGATTTTTATTTATGCAGAAGGAATGACACAAATCAGGAATCGATTGAATTAAGTCAAATTATTGCCATGTAAATGTATTCACATTCATTATTAATTGCATCGAGATGTATTGTCACAACAACCACAGCAAGCATGTGGGCCCCTGACTGCTAATTCTACACAATATGAATAATTCATAACTGCATGGAATATTTTAAAACACATTTGTAGACATGCACAAACCTAGTTATGTTTTTTTTACATATTGTGCAGTGTTTTATATACATACATATATATTTATATATAATTTAATATATATACATATATATATATACATATATAATTTTTTTATATATACATATATATATATACATATACATATATATACATATATATGTGTATGTGTATATATATGTATATATATATATGTGTATATATGTATATATATATATATATATATATATATATATATACTCCTAAAGGCAGCTTATGTCGACCGATTATGCATATAGGACCGGTTTATGTAGACCAAAACCGCTCTACATAAAGATTCGATGTATTAGTTCACAACTAACACAATTGAATCGATCAGTACCATTGCTTGTGCACACAGTTCATATGACAGTGAAGTACTGTGTGTAATTAATTTTTAAGTGAACAACATCTTAAGTGATTTTGAGCATGTTTTCTCCAGCGCCGTGCATATTTTTGAGTATATTGTGTGCCGGGTTATGTGTACCGGGTCAAAGTTCTTATAAATCTATATTTATGGTATATACCGAACGAAGGGTTGGAGTTTTGTGTTCAGTGTATGATATGCTTCATACTGATGCAAAAGGCTATATTATTATGTGTAAATTAGTAAAACTTGCATTTTGTCTTTTAAAAATGTTGGTCTTTGTTGTTATCGCATCGATACATTCCGTGATCAAACATAACTTGGGCTTCGACTTAGTTTACATTTCTCAACACTGTTTTACTGTTTACTAGATTCGGCGTCTACCGCAAAAAAGGCTAACTAAACATATGCAGCTTCCGGCGTTGCTCCGGTCTACATAAATCGGCATCTAGTCATACACTGGTTTTATGTAGACCGACTTTTTTGCATATACCTTATTTATTGTAATATTTTGATGAACTTTCATTATGTGTTAAACATTAGTATTAGAAACAATGTTCCAGTTTTACATGTAATGTAAATGTATTAAATAAAAAAAATACGTCTGGTCTACATAAGCCGGTCCTCTAGGCACTGGTCGACATAAGCTGCCTTTAGGCTTATATATATATATATATATATATATATATATATATATATATATATATATATATATATATATATATATATATATATATATATATATACATATATATATAAGTGTGTGTATATGTGTGTATATATATATATATATATATAATGTTATCTTTTGATGTTGGAATATAAATATAAAGAAGGTTTATAATGCCATTTGGTATGTGTAATGTTGTATGAGTGCAGTTATACGAGTCTTTAGACAGATGAATGACAGACACACACAAGGCGTTTACTGTAACTTCCTGTAACTTATTCAACCCTCATATACAGTGCAATGAATCTGAGATGGTGTTCAATTGAAGAGGTCTGCCAGGGACTAAAGTGTAAAGCACTTTGAGGAGTCCTAAAGATTGGATTGACTGCCATAATGTAATTTGTAATACATTTATGCATGTCTTCATAAGTTGCTGTGTTAGAAAAGACCTGGTTACAGTGACTATATAGAGGTGTATCTAGTCTGGGCACTGATCTTTCACCAGTCATGTAGACAATTGTACATGCATTTATACAGTTGTATAATAATCGTGCTTCAACAATACTGTAATTAGATTATGTCTTGTGTTTGTGGTAATGATTGCGAATATTCTTCTCGCCACTTTTCAAATATCTAGGAACTGAGTACTCAACTGCAAGTGTGGCATTTTTGTATTGTATTGTTGAAATGAATATCCCATACATATCATATAATCAGGGTACAGTATTGTCACAACACTGAAAATGTCTGTAGTGGTGTATGCTCATTGTATAAACTGATATCTCCATTGCTTAATAATATATGTATATTTACATTTTCTTGAAACAGGCACCTCCTTTCCTAAATATTGGGGTGCTAATCCTATTTTCAGCCCTTTCACAAAAACATATATTGCCAACCCAGTTGGCTGGCTGGCTGGCTGTGACAGTACCCTGTCACCAATGTGTCATGTTTTGCCTGTAGAGTGTGCTGACCATTGCAAGGTATGTGACACTGCTGGTGTGGGCAACTGTGACCCGGGCCACTGTAACACCAAATTCACATTTGTGGCGAACACTCAGACCTGTCAATGTAAGTCTAAAGTTTATGCATAACATTTCTTTATATGGGTAAGAACACAGTACTGGTACACCAATACAAAAATAGCTGTCTAAGTCACAATAGATATGGTAGTTTTTCAATATCCAGTTTATCTGTGTTTATAAATAATCACAAAGTAATCAAATACATGTGTACCATAATGTTAAGAAACAATAGACAGTTATTGAGTCACTAATCAAAACCGAACAAACAAGTCGAAGACAAAGGTGATAATGGAAACTGATACACCAATATATGTCAACAACACTCAGGTTGAGAACGTTGAAAGCTACATCTACCTGGGGCAGAGATACAGCACCAGAGACAAAAACCAAGACAAGGAGCTCCAAGGAGGAATCATGGCTGGATGGACCGCATTCACCAAGCACCGTGACATCTTCAAGGGTAACATTGGAACATGCTTGAAGAGACATATCTACAACTCAGGCATACTTCCAGCAATGACATACAGTGCGGAAACATGGGCATTCACCACCCATGCAAAGAACAAGCTAGCAGCCACACAAGCAAAGATGGAAAGGAATATGTTAAACATCACATACCGGCACAGAAAAACAAACATCTGGCTTAGAGAAAGGCCCAAGGTCACAGACATGATTGAACAAGTGAGAAGACGGAAGTGGACCTGGGCAGGGCACGTCAGCTTGATACGAGATAACTGATGGACACTGTGTATCACCACCTGGAAACTCTACGAAAGGAAAAGTCCTAGAGGAAGACTGGCGAGACGTTGGAGAGACAAACTAGACGACTACTGGAAGGGTACCATCTGGCAGAGGATAGCGCAAGATAGGGAGATGTGGAAGCAGCACGCTCAGGCCTTCGCCCAACCACGGGACATTATGGCTGCACAATGATGATGATGACGATGATCAAATCAAAGCATCACTTGTAAAGGTTTGCTTTAAATTTAGGATTAAATAAAAAATTACAATTTCAATTAATTAATGGGATCCAGAATGGTACAAATTTTGCATCCTTGATTTAATTAAAAAAATTATAATTATGTTTTGTACAGCCTTGAGCATCAAAATGGAAACTGTGCCTCATAAATAATACCATTTTAACTAAGGTTAACTTGTGCATTATATTTTAATTTTACATAATCAAGGATTGAAATATATGCACGCACGCACGCACGCACGCACGCACGCACGCACGCACACACACACACACACACCACACAAACTATATTACACCAGTCAACTAATGTTATTTAATTTTGGTTGATATTTACATATATCTAACACATTATTTATTAGTTTTCTTGTTTAATTAATGGATGATTAACTTGATGTGACAGCATGCGGGGCCCACTGTGAACAATGTCACAGCAGTGGACAGGGCAAGTGTGATGTCTGCAGCGAAGGCTACACCTTGAAGGCTTCAGACAAAACATGTCAACGTAAGTATCTGTATCATAGAAACAATTTCAAAGGTTCAGCAAAACTGCAAAGACTTGGAGCTACTGGTCACTGAATCCGTATTGTCCCTAATAGAGAGTAGAAAGACTTGGGTGCGCGTCTATTAATTTAAATAAAGTGGGCCAGCTAAAACGGCTTCTATGCAGAGTAGATAACTAACCCACAACGTGGCGCGACTGAAGTATGCATAATAGAAACATAATCCACTATATGGCGCCACTGAAGTATGCATAATACGTCCGCCACACGATGTCTATGTTCGTGGTCCTGACTAGAACTGTTTAGAACCATGAGTCAATAACTGGCGTAATTATTCAGCTTGTTGATTTATCCTAAGAAGCAAATAACACTTATTTACTGAAATACAGGTGCTTGAATATGAATTTATATGATAATTATTCTGACTTTTTTGTGTTATATCGAAATTGGTTGAGGCCAGCCGAAATCTGCAGGAGTGGGCGATACATCTGGAAGTTATGACATGGATGATGGTTTAAAGTTTGTCTCTAGTCATATCCAGTTGCATAAATCCATAAAATTTGTTGTGTTGTGTTTATCTTGATTGATGCAGTAAAATATGTAAGCCGCACCTATGTTGTTTCCACAGTTGTTGCTGAGAAACTTTACACATATAATTGGCGGTTAATTTAACGTAAACAAATTCACCATTTGTTTAATTTGCGTACATGATAGTACCATAAAATAACAAATAAAAGCCCACTGTGTTAGGGATTTACGTTGATCATATTTTTACTTACAAGTATCACCAGTAAAGGTTTGGTTGCCCTATCCACAGTTATTGTTTTTTGAATTACATTAGTCTGGGTGTCATCACAGCTAATAATTTAATCTCTACTCTGTTGCATTTAAAATGCAGAATGGCACTAATCGTCGTACCTGGACATTAGAGTAGACTATGGAGATAAATGTTAATGAACTTTACTTTCACAGTTTCAGTGTACTTGGTGAACATTTAACCTCTTCATGTTCAACCGAATCTTAAAATTATGTGGGACTTCTTCTTTTGCTTAAATTGCACTTTCTTGTAAGTTACAAATATCATGTGTTAGTTTAAAAAAGGACACTTTACTGATTGGTCATGTCAATGTCCATGTTCAAAAATTATTTCTAGATGCGATCACCGCTAAAATAAAAATTTCACTGAGCAACAGATTGTTGCACTGAGTGTAGAAGAAGAACTATATGCAGAACAATTATGAAAACAAATATATACACATTTATCTTAGCTACATTGTATATTGTACTGTATTGATACATAGGTATACAGATTCACAAGTGTTACTAAACTAAAATAAATAAATAAAACTATAACTGGATAAAAATGAAGTTAAGAAATTAGGAATTATAATCATCAAAAGAAATAGTATTTTTTTTTACAAATGGTTTATAGTGTCACCAGTATAGAGTGATTCTGCAAAGTAAGTTCACATGGACTCGCTGAACTGAAACGTGGTGTGACATAAACAGGAAACAAAACACAAACACTCATTAAAGGTGATTCTTGGCATGAAAATGTACCTGTGATACAAAAAACACTTGTTGATGGTGATCTGGACAAGACATGTGAAACAGACACTGAAATAAGTTGAGTGATGTCACGTTTATGACCACAACATCCCGTGGATATGTTCTGTCTATGATGTCCAGTACATTATACCTAAACATGACACAAATTATTTGATTTTTTTGAAAAAAGTCATTGAAGGCAACTCTCCCTTTTGCTTTTCTTATATTCTTCCATGACTCCCTATATATCTCTCCCTCTGCCTCTGCCTCTCCCTCTCCCTCTCCCTCTCCCTCTCCCTCCATCCTGGAATGTGTGACAATGACATATAAGCCGTGCATTATCTTCCCTAGAGCTGACAATGCACCAATGCAGGAGCTTCCTCTATGTTCCCTAGAGCTGATAATGCACCAATGTAGGAGCTTCTTCTATGTTCACTAGAGCTGACAATGCACCAGTGCAGGAGCTTCTTCTATGTTCACTAGGGCTGACAATGCACCAGTGCAGGAGCTTCTTCTATGTTCACTAGGGCTGACAATGCACCAATGAGCTTCCGCTATGCATTCTGATGTTTCTTTTTAGAATGTGCTCTGGGTTGTCGTATTTGTGACACGAATGGTGCTACATTTTGTGACAACAATGGCTGTAAAGAAGGTTATGTCTACAAGAGTACTGACAAATTATGTCATGGTAAGTAGACGTTTTTTAAGGGAACATCTGGCAACAAGCTAAAGAATTGTGCCAAGGCTGTAGAAAAGGCTTAAGTAGAAGCATTGTAACGTTTCTTCTGCTTGACTTACTGTTTCCCTGGAAACAAAAAACTAAATGACTGCCATATTATGGCATATGTGGCTCATTTATAAATATATGACAACATCTCGGAAGTAAAAATGACATGGTGACCTGGTTTATATTGTTGTATTGTTCTAAATATGCCCGACAATGTGCATTTCAAATTGTTTATAATGTTTA
Source organism: Oasisia sp. SBJ-2009 (assembly GCA_964017155.1). NCBI lineage: Eukaryota > Metazoa > Annelida > Polychaeta > Sabellida > Siboglinidae > Oasisia > Oasisia sp. SBJ-2009. Next base: position 23,358,239 of record OZ024865.1, read on the forward strand.
TATTTTTTATTTTGAAACTTTGTAGATGTAAATGCAACATTTTCCACACATTTGCATTAATTATTCCAAAGATAAAGCACAAAACCTTTGTCAAGAATATGCAGGGTGACAGAACTGACCCAACCACCAATCACCACCTCATATTTAATTCTGGAGTGTAGTTATTTGGCGTTGCCAAACATTTGGTTTCCAAAGGAGTGTCAGAGTAATGACATGTTTACAGGTCCTCTTCTGGCTGTCTAGACATTCCTGCTTCTTGTGCCAGCTCTTTCTTTCTGTTCACATTGGAGCGCATGTGTCTGAGTTTGACACAATCCATAATAGAGGAGGTGCAGTATAGTCAGTATGTACTATGTAATCAGGGTTCAAAATTTGTCAGATTTTAACTTGTCCAGAAGACAAATAGAAAAGCATTTCACGTAAATTGTTCCACAACAACATTTCAAAATAACTTATAAGGTAATTAACAATCTGTACATGTGAATAGTGTGTGCTGATAGCCCTGTCGAAGGCAGTGCTAGAGAAGAACAGTGCTGCCCTACACCCTAACTAAGTTGTCCCACGGACATCTAATAGTAACAATTTCACTTGTCCAGTGGTAAATCTGGTTGTCCTGGGGTAGGGGACAAGCAGAATTTTGAATGGTGGCACATGTAATTGATATTAAATAAAATGTATTTATAGCATATTGTTAATTTTCTCACTCATTCATTTACTCATTTATGATTGTTGTTGCTGTTGTTAGGATGCAGTGAGCACTGTGCCATCTGTGACAAAAGTGGCCGTGGGAAATGTGACTTCTGTAAAGAGGACTACTTCTACGATGATGCAGAGCAGAAATGCCGTAAGTGAAACTGGCCTACTGTTCTCTAATTTCCCTGAATTTCTCATTTCTGCTTTCTTTTCTCTTTCTTCCCTTCCAAGATTCTTACAGTCACTGTCAACCATCTCTCATCCCATTCCCAACAACTTGTTCCATACTCTCCTTCCATTCCCAACAAATCTCTTACATATCAAGGTTAGGAAAACTTTGATTTGTATTTGAAATTTTTAATGTTCGACCTTTTTCTGCCATTTGATTCAAAATTCAAAAATCCTGTAGATGAATACCTTTCATCTATCTTCTTTTACATCCTCTGACCATTCTGTGCATCTCATTTGAGTGAACTTTAATATTGCGAACATGTAAATCCACATATACAAAACATTTAAATTTAGCTTTTAAAGCTCTGAGTCTGATATTCTGTTCATCAGTTCATTTGAAATGCCTGCATTTAAACTTAATTCAAAGCCACTGAATATGCATTTTAATTCAATTTGTATTTGGAATTTCTGAGAAATTCTGTTGGGTTTTTAATGAATTTCCATATTTGTCCTATCACATAATCACATCTCAATTGTAACTTGTCTTTTTTCACCCACTTTCTGGTATCTGCTCTGTTTGAAAACCATTTGCCAGTTTGCTCTGGACACGTAGTTCACCAGTCTCCTTGAACCCCTTCCTCAACAGCCAACTTTAATACCCTCCTAATCTACTTGTGATGTATCATGTCAAGCAATAACTAATCTACTTGTGATGTATCATGGCAAGCAATATATAATCTACTTGTGATGTATTGTGTCAAGCAATAACTAATCTGCTTGTTATGTATTGTGTGAGGCAGTAACCAATCTACTTATAGTATATTGTGTCAACAATAACTAACCTACTTGTTATGTATTGTGTGAAGCAATAACCAATCTACATCTAATATATAATTGTGTGAAGCAATAACCAATCTACATCTAATATATAATTGTGTGAAGCAATAACTAACCTATTTCTAATATATTGTGTGAAGCAATAACTAACCTTCTTCTAACATATTGTGTCAAGCAATAACTAACCTACTTATAATATATTGTGTCAAGCAATAACTAACCTACTTATAATGTATCACACGAAGCAAATAAATAAATTGTGATGTATCATGTCAAACAATAACCAATCTACTTGTGGTTGTATTCCACTGTTGTGTGTAAAATATAAGGAGATGCTAAACAACCAGCATGTTACCAGTTACCTCAGTGTAATGCCTTATGTTTCTCTACCTTCAGGACAACTTTGCATGTCAGGCCAGGCATTATCCACAGGGAAGTGTCCAGGTATGTATCTTGTCAGTCCTTCTTCACCATTCATCATTCAGAGTTTGCACTGGACTCTTCAAGAACACCCGATACACTGTATAAGGAATTAACATCCACTTCAAGGAAAAACTTTGAAATCCATTATAATAATTATAATAGAAGGGTAAGTTTTACCATGTTCCAGTGTGTTTGTTATAGTAACAGTCCACAGTATATGGTATAAAATGAAATTGCTTTCTTCATAGTTGATTGATTTATTATGTCACAATTTGTTAATTATTGTCACAGTCAGAATAATGTGCATGACTTCTACCACGCTTTGCCAACAATGTTCATAATGGTTATATGTGTGGTCTATATCACATGAACAACATAACATTTTATAGATTACATATTCCTGCATACGACTGTCACTAAGAATTATTCAAATATGATCAAATGTCTGGGGTCAGAATGTCAACAAAATATTTGGTGTTTGCATCATGTGTTATGATTTGAGGGAGGTTTTGCTATCCAACATGGCAAGAGATGGTGGATCTGATGACGAATGGGAAAGGAACCCAGATTCATCACATGTTCATGCATGCGTGCGTGCATGCGTGTGTGTGTGTGTGCATGTGTGAGAGTGAATGTGTGTATGCATGTGTGTGCATATGTATATCTTGTATGTGTGTGCATATGCATATGTGTGTCTGCATGTGTGTATTGTAATGTATGTATATGCATGTATGTGTGTCATACATATTTGTATGTGTGTATGTCTGTGTATGCATGTGTGTGTTTCTGTGTGATTGTGGTTACGTCTGGGCAAGTGTATGGATAATCATATAGATATGCATATAGATCAGTCAGTTAAAATAAAGCAATTTAACTAGCACATCACATGTAACATTCAGTTTCGTATTTGCATTTGACAAATTGTCACCATCTGTGTTCTTTATAAGGAACAGCATTACACAGGTCTTTCTCTTTTCTGTTGTGTCAAGTAGGTTTCTCCGCCATGTCCATTGGCTGCTTCTATGGAATGCTGCCTGACAGTGATGCCCAAAAATACTACTGCCCCCAGGGCAACTGCGCAATTAACTTTTTATGGTCAAGTGAAAGTTCTGGATCGTGTGTGGGTAAGCAACATTGACCTGCTGCTACACTCACACACACACGCACACACGCACACACGCACACACGCACACAAGCTTCACACACACAAGCTTCACACACACAAGCACACATGCACACATATATGCACACACACATATATGCACACACACATATATGCACACACGCACGCACGCACGCACGCACGCACGCATGCACACACACACACACACACACATACCTTACACACACACATGCACTCACACACATACGCACGCACGCATGCACGCACGCATGCATGTGAACAGATGGACTACTGTATTCCTTATGAAAATATACCTGTTTTGAGATGGACTGCCCATGTTTAATGGCCAAGATCAAATGAAGGATAAAAGTAAATAAAATTGTAATTCTATTTTTACCCTATAGTCACACTCAATATTTCTTTGTATTTCAGGAGGTTACAGCATGACTGCAACACTACATTTTCCATTGTATGTTGTAAATGTGTGTATAGTGTGTATGTATGCTATAGTAATAGTATGTGACCTTGTGTCAGTTTCTGACTGCATTCAGATTGTGACCTTGTGTCAGTCAGTCAGTGAGTGAGTTCAGTATGTGACCTTGTGTCAGTCATTGAATGAATTCAAACTGGTCTTGTGTCAGTCACTGAGTGAGGCTGTGGTCTTGTGTCAGTCACTGAGTGAGGCTGTGGTCTTGTGTCAATCACTGAGTGAGGCTGTGGTCTTGTGTCAATCACTGAGTGAGGCTGTGGTCTTGTATCAATCACTGAGTGAGGCTGTGGTCTTGTGTCAATCACTGAGTGAGGCTGTGGTCTTGTATCAATCACTGAGTGAGGGTGTGGTCTTGTGTCAATCACTGAATGAGGCTGTGGTCTTGTATCAATCACTGAGTGAGGCTGTGGTCTTGTGTCAATCACTGAGTGAGGCTGTGGTCTTGTATCAATCACTGAGTGAGGCTGTGGTCTTGTGTCAATCACTGAGTGAGGCTGTGGTCTTGTATCAATCACTGAGTGAGGGTGTGGTCTTGTGTCAATCACTTAGTGAGGCTGTGGTCTTGTGTCAATCACTTAGTGAGGCTGTGGTCTTGTGTCAATCACTGAGTGAGGCTGTGGTCTTGTGTCAATCACTTAGTGAGGCTGTGGTTTTGTGTCAATCACTTAGTGAGGCTGTGGTCTTGTATCAATCACTGAGTGAGGCTGTGGTCTTGTGTCAATCACTTAGTGAGGCTGTGGTCTTGTATCAATCACTGAGTGAGGCTGTGGTCTTGTGTCAATCACTTAGTGAGGCTGTGGTCTTGGGTCAATCACTTAGTGAGGCTGTGGTCTTGTGTCAGTCACTGAGCGAGGCTTTTGTCTTGTGTCAATCACTGAGTGAGGCTGTGGTCTTGTGTCAATCACTGAGTGAGGCTGTGGTCTTGTGTCAGTCACTGAGTGAGGCTTTTGTCTTGTGTCAATCACTGAGTGAGGCTTTTGTCTTGTGTCAATCACTGAGTGAGGCTGTGGTCTTGTGTCAATCACTGAGTGAGGCTGTGGTCTTGTGTCAATCACTGAGTGAGGGTGTGGTCTTGTGTCAATCACTTAGTGAGGCTGTGGTCTTATGTCAGTCAATGAATGAGTTCATTCTGTGGCCTCGTGTCAGTCAGTAAGTTGTTACTGTGGCCTTGTGCCAGTCAGTGAGTGAGTTCAGTATGTGGCCTTGTGTCAGTCAGTGGATGAGTTCAGACTGGTCTTGTGTCAATCAATGAGTACGTTTGGCCTGTGGCCTTGTCAGTGAGTGAGTTCAGATTGCGGCCTTATGCCTGTCACTAAATGAGTTCAGTCTGTGCCATTGTGTTTCAGTGAGTGAGGTCAGTCTATGGGCTTATGTCAGTCATTGAGTGAGTTCAGTTTGTGGCCTCATATCAGTCAATGAATGAGTTCAGTCTGTGGCCTTGTGTCGGTTCCTTAGTGAGTTCAGTCTGTGGCCTTCTGTCAGTCAATGAATGAGTTCAGTCTGTGGCCTTGTGTCGGTTCCTTAGTGAGTTCAGTCTGTGGCCTTCTGTCAGTCAATGAATGAGTTCGGTCTGTGGCCTTGTGTCAGTCACTGAATGAGTTCAGTCTGTGGCCTTGTGTCAGCCACTGAATGAGTTCAGTCTGTAGCCTTGTGTCAGTCAGTGATTGAGATCAGTATGTAGCCTTGCGTCAGTCACTGAATTAGTTCAGTGTGTAGCCTTGTATCAGTCAATGAATTAGTTCAGTCTGTCGCCATGCAGCAATCATTGGTTATTGATATAGTTCAGTCTATTCATGGCTTTATGCCAGTCGTTGAGTCTGTGGTCTTGTGTCAGTGACTGTTTCAGCCTGTTGTCTTGTGTCAGTGACTGTTTTAATGTGTGGTCTTGTGTCAGTCACTGTTTTAGCCTGTGGTTTTGTGTCAGTCACTGTTTTAGCCTGTGGTCTTCTGTCAGACGCTATTTCAGTCTGTTGTCTTGTGTCAGTCACTATTTTAATGTGTGCATTGTCTTGTGTCAGTCACTGTTGCAGCCTGTGGTCTTGTGTCAGTCACTGTTTTAGCCTGTGATCTTGTGTCAGTCACTGTTTCAGCCTGTGGTCTTGTGTCAGTTACTGTTTTAATGAGTGGTCTTGTGTCAGTCACTGTTTTAGCCTGTGGTCTTGTGTCAGTCACTGTTTCAGCCTGTGGTCTTGTGTCAGTTATTGTTTTAATGAGTGGTCTTTTGTCAGTCACTGTTTTAGCCCGTGGTCTTGTGTCAGACGCTGTTTCAGCCTGTTGTCTTGTGTCAGTCATTGTTGCAGCCTGAGCTCTTGTGTCAGACACTGTTTTAGGCTGAGGTCTTGTGTCAGTCATTGTTTCAGCCTGAGGTCTTGTGTCAGTCACTGTTTCAGCCTGTGGTCTTGTGTCAGTCATTGTTGCAGCCTGTGGTCTTGTGTCAGTCACTGTTTCAGCCTGTGGTCTTGTGTCAGTCATTGTTTCAGCCTGTGGTCTTGTGTCAGTCAATGTTGCAGCCTGAGGTCTTGTGTCAGACACTGTTTTAGGCTGTGGTCTTGTGTCAGACGCTGTTTCAGCCTGTTGTCTTGTGTCAGTCACTAGTTTAATGTGGGGTTTTGTGTCAGTCACTGTTTTAGCCTGTGGTCTTGTGTCAGTCACTGTTGCAACCTGTGGTCTTGTGTCAGTCATTGTTTCAGCCTGTGGTCTTGTGTCAGTCACTGTTTCAGCTTGTGGTCTTGTGTCAGTCACTGTTTTAGCCTGTGGTCTTGTGTCAGTCACTGTTTCAGCCTGTGGTCTTGTGTCAGTCACTGTTGCAACCTGTGGTCTTGTGTCAGTCACTGTTTCAGCCTGTGGTCTTGTGTCAGTCATTGTTTCAGCCTGTGGTCTTGTGTCAGTCACTGTTTCAGCCTGTGGTCTTGTGTCAGTCACTGTTTCAGCCTGTGGTCTTGTGTCAGTCATTGTTTCAGCCTGTGGTCTTGTGTCAGTCACTGTTTCAGCCTGTGGTCTTGTGTCAGTCACTGTTTCAGCCTGTGGTCTTGTGTCAGTCACTGTTTCAGCCTGTGGTCTTGTGTCAGTCATTGTTTCAGCCTGTTGTCTTGTGCCCCTGATGATGTGTTCTACCCTGTGTAGGGTGCCCTGACTACTGTGCCGTGTGTACCATTGGTGACGAAGGCACAGAATGTCTGCACAATGGTTGTCACAAGAGATCTCTCCTTGAACCTAACGGCACGTGCTCCGGTGAGTAAAGACTTGATGTGTATCAGAAAAAAACAGTTCATTAATTTCTTCTTAGTTTTGAAATGAAGGATTGGTACAGCAGTTAGATAGCACATGATTATTCCTCTACTCACATAAGCTGTTCAATCACCCGCTTACATGGTAACAACAAAGGCTGCCATTTAAAGCACATCTAAACAGAAAATTACTCCAGAAGTAAAAAGGATATAATTATCTAGGTTGGATTGTTATGATCTTGTGGATAGTCCGGATAAAAACATTTAAATTTTGTTTTTAACGCCCAGGGCCACAACGCTATGGCTAGACATGGGTTCACATTGTAAACACTGTTCATCATAAGTATATAAAAGTGTACATTATCTGAAACAGAAAGGAATTATCTACATATTGGTGTATAAGTCATTGTTGTATGACTAATTGAAACTAATTAATACATAATTTACATATATAAAAATCCAAGATGGCCGACAATAAATAAAAAAAATCAATAGTGCTTTGTGATTCCTCCATAATTATAAGCAATTATCTTATCAGTTATTACATGATTGCAATATATTGGGTATTTTCTACAAGTAACAAAAATATTTTTATACATCAATAGGGCGTGCAAGTCTCATGCGCCGAAACGAGGCTGGGGGCAGTTGGGGGCAGGAAGTCCACATTCTCCATGTTAACGTATAGGACTTCGTTTTATTTTTGGTTGTAATAATCGAACTATTCCAGTCTAACTATTTCAGTTATACTGTTCGAAGGATTATTACAAGCAGAAGCAGTGGAACACTTTGCCGGTGACAAGGCTCACGGAAATCATGAATTTTAATCGATTATTATGGTGGTTGCCATGGCAACGCCGGTTTGTACCTGTGTTTGGCGATCTTGACTAATAATGAAAAGTGCCATTTTTTGCCCAGTACAACCTGTTTGGGGGAAACATATACATGTGTTATGATTATGTGCATTTAGACAACTTGTCAGATATAAGTGCTTATCGAAACCACAACGTAGAGCTATGTTAAATGCAAATCCCGTAAGACACATATGACCTAAAATTGTGGGGAGTGTTTATTATCTGCACTATATAAATCGTTATGTCTATGATTGTGTGGTAAACTCAATATTAAATCGGACATTTCAGATAAGAAAGGTATAACACAAGATATTTATGTCCTGATTTTCCTAATATTCATCAGTCAGAAGTTACAACTGTCATCCATCGAATAGTATTCTTGTGACCAGTCTCCAAATCAGCTCCAGTCACGCGGAGGCTCGCCATGTATCGTGACCCACTTGCACGCCCTATTGGGTTTCTATGTCACTTAGGAAGTTGGTCCTGTCTTTTTCAAATCAGGAATGAAGTAGTTATGCAGCTGCTGTCACTTCCATGGCAAGTACTATATGGAATATAGCGCATACAAGTACAAAAAATGCTATTATATTAATCAGAATAAATTTGCCGACACTGGCATCAAAATTACTTTTCTTCCCTGTTTTTGTCAGAAATGATGTTTAAAAAGTGTCTGGCCCTGAAACCCTTTCATATGCACTCATATATCAGCCCAGTATGTCTGCACTCCGTCATTATTGTTATCATCACTGTTTATCTACTTCCAGGAGGTGTATGATGACTCTTTTACTCTCTTTTCTCAGCTAGGGCATACAGTAGTTTAGTTTCCAGTCAGACTGTGATATACCATACGGTGAGTGATATAATGACGAGGTGTTATCTCTGTCCGCAGCATGTCCAGTTGGCTGTGACCAGTGTACTAGGGTGAATCAGAAACTGACGTGTTACGTGGACAGGTGTATACCTCACTACACTCAGGTACCACAGTTCCACTGTGTGGGTGAGTACAGACAGCACTCCCAGTTTCCCTTCCTTCCCCTTCCTTCCCCTTCCTTCCCCTTCCTTCCCCTTACTTCCCCTTCCTGTGAGTGGTCACTCCCAGTTTCCCTTCTTTCCCCTTCCTTCCCCTTCCTTCCCCTTCCTTCCCCTTCCTTCCCCTTACTTCCCCTTCCTGTGAGTGGTCACTCCCAGTTTCCCTTCTTTCCCCTTCCTTCCCATTCCTTCCCCTTCCTGTGAGTGGTCACTCCCAGTTTCCCTTCTTTCCCCTTCCTTCCCAATCCTTCCCCTTCCTGTGAGTGGTCACTCCCAGTTTCCCTTCTTTCCCCTTCCTTCCCATTCCTTCCCCTTCCTGTGAGTGGCCATTCCCAGTTTCCCTTCCTTCCCCTTCCTTCCCAATCCTTCCCCTTCCTGTGTCTGGTCACTCCCAGTTTCCCTTCCTTCCCCTTCCTTCCCAATCCTTCCCCTTCCTGTGAGTGGTCATTCCCAGTTTCCCTTCCTTCCCCTTCCTTCCCAATCCTTCCCCTTCCTGTGAGTGGTCATTCCCAGTTCCCCTTCCTTCCCCTTCCTTCCCATTCCTTCCCCTTCCTGTGAGTGGTCACTCCCAGTTTCCCTTCCTTCCCCTTCCTTCCCAATCCTTCCCCTTCCTGTGAGTGGTCACTCCCAGTTTCCCTTCCTTCCCCTTCCTTCCCATTCCTTCCCCTTCCTGTGAGTGGTCACTCCCAGTTTCCTTTCCTTCCCCTTCCTTCCCAATCCTTCCCCTTCCTGTGAGTGGTCATTCCCAGTTTCCCTTCCTTCCCCTTCCTTCTCAGTTCCTAGCGCTGTGTTATGTTACGTCAGAATGACCAGATTATTTTCAGCAATGTTGTATCACGCCAAAAATATGTGTATGTATATTTACATGTCAATACATGTGTGCATCCATATGTAATGAAACAAGTTCTTTGGAATATTTATTCATGTGTATATGTTATATATACATATATATATATATATATATATATATATATATATATATGTATATGTATATATATAAGCCTAAAGGCAGCTTATGTCAACCAGTGCCTAGAGGACCGGCTTATGTAGACCAGACTTATCTTTTTATTGAATACATTTTCCAAAGATGTAAAACGGGAACATTGTTTCTAATACTAATGTTTAACACATAATGAAAGTTCATCAAAATATTTCAATAAATAAGGTATATGCATAAAAATTAGTTTGTGTTGTCTTTCAGCATGTCCTGTAGGCTGTGGTCACTGTACTTTGTGTTGTCTTTCAGCATGTCCTGTAGGCTGTGGTCACTGTACTTTGTGTTGTCTTTCAGCATGTCCTGTAGGCTGTGGTCACTGTACTTTGTGTTGTCCTTCAGCGTGTCCTGTAGGCTGTGGTCAGTGTACTTTGTGTTGTCCTTCAGCATGTCCTGTAGGCTGTGGTCACTGTACTTTGTGTTGTCTTTCAGCGTGTCCTGTAGGCTGTGGTCACTGTACTTTGTGTTGTCTTTCAGCATGTCCTGTAGGCTGTGGTCACTGTACTTTGTGTTGTCTTTCAGCATGTCCTGTAGGCTGTGGTCACTGTACTTTGTGTTGTCCTTCAGCATGTCCTGTAGGCTGTGCTCGCCGTACTTTGTGTTGTCTTTCAGCATGTCCTGTAGGCTGTGGTCACTGTACTGTGTTGTCTTTCAGCATGTCCTGTAGGCTGTGCTCACTGTACTTTGTGTTGTCCTTCAGCATGTCCTGTAGGCTGTGGTCACTGTACTTTGTGTTGTCCTTCAGCATGTCCTGTAGGCTGTGGTCACTGTACTTTGTGTTGTCCTTCAGCATGTCCTGTAGGCTGTGCTCACTGTACTTTGTGTTGTCTTTCAGCATGTCCTGTAGGCTGTGGTCACTGTACTTTGTGTTGTCCTTCAGCATGTCCTATAGGCTGTGGTCACTGTACTTTGTGGTGTCTTTCAGCATGTCCTGTAGGCTGTGGTCACTGTACTTTGTGGTGTCTTTCAGCATGTCCTGTAGGCTGTGCTCACTGTACTTTGTGTTGTCCTTCAGCATGTCCTGTAGGCTGTGGTCACTGTACTTTGTGTTGTCCTTCAGCATGTCCTGTAGGCTGTGCTCACTGTACTTTGTGTTGTCCTTCAGCATGTCCTGTAGGCTGTGGTCACTGTACTTTGTGGTGTCTTTCAGCATGTCCTGTAGGCTGTGCTCGCTGTACCATGAATATGAAAGACAACACCAGGGAATGCCTTATAGGAGAATGTCTTCCTGGCTACATTCAAATTCCAGGGAACACGTTTTGCTTTGGTAAGTCAGCCATTTGATAAAAAATGATGACTACAATATTGAAAAGTCTCGTTATACCACGTCGTGGTCACATTGCTACCACATCAACAGAAATTTCTCCAAATCACCACCTCTTGGCCAAGTAACTAGGTTATGTGCTTGCTGGGTTGATGTTGTCCTTAAGCACTTAGTGTACCCTATATGAATATCATATCTGAAATTTGTTTAGCAATAAAAGATAGAAATGCATTGTCCAGTACCTAAGGGTGTTCAGTGCACTTTACCACTTACAGGCATGTTCAATTGAACACCAACTTGACATGTGAAGTAGTCAGCCATGTTGCTTTTAATACACAAATGCAACTTTGAAGGAACTGAGCCAACCATACATCCCAGCATGCCCTTGCTGTACCAGTCATTTATTTCTGGGGAAGACAGGTTTCTCCCTACCATCTGCATAAAGATCATTTTGATTATCAATCAGTCAAAATGTTTATTTTCCATCACCGAACATAACACAGAAGTACATAATATTATAGTAGAAACAACAGTATAAATGAGAACTTTGCATTTAAGTGTCATACTAAGGAGTCAATTAACTGTGTATCTATGTGGGGCCATAGCTTGTCTGATATGCCACAACATAAACACTAGACAACAGTTATAATTCATAAACTTTAAAAAGGGTAATCAAAAATCAATATATCCACCCATTTATTTAAATCTGCCGGCCAACATCAATTGACAATACTGTAGTACCGAGATATGTCCTTCTCGGTGGCAGGACCGGCACTTTGGAACAACCTACCCCGTGCTGTTAGAAACGCTGACTCAGGGGCGACATTAAAACAATTGCTAAAGACACATCTCTTAACTTATTTTAATATTTATTTAACCTATTTTAACCTTAACCTTATTTAACCTTAGCTTATATGTATTTACTGAATTGCCATGAGGCCCGACCATGACACGAGGATAGAAATGGTTGAGATGAGGATGGTGAGATGGATGTGTGGTCCATCACCCAGTGACAGACAGTCAGTGTAGCACTTAGAAGTAGAGTGGAGACTGGAGAGTGAAGAGGTGAAGTAGACTGAGGTGATGTGGACATGTAGAGTGTGAGTAGAGGAGACTGGAGAGTGAAGAGGTGAAGTAGACTGAGGTGATGTGGACATGTAGAGTGTGAGTAGAGGAGACTGGAGAGTGATGAGGGGAAGTAGACTGAGGTGATGTGGACATGTAGAGTGGGAGTAGAGGAGACTGGAGAGTGATGAGGGGAAGTAGACTGAGGTGATGTGGACATGTAGAGTGTGAGTAGAGGAGACTGGAGAGTGAAGAGGTGAAGTAGACTGAGGTGATGTGGACATGTAGAGTGTGAGTAGAGGAGACTGGAGAGTGATGAGGGGAAGTAGACTGAGGTGATGTGGACATGTAGAGTGTGAGTAGAGGAGACTGGAGAGTGAAGAGGTGAAGTAGACTGAGGTGATGTGGACATGTAGAGTGTGAGTAGAGGAGACTGGAGAGTGATGAGGGGAAGTAGACTGAGGTGATGTGGACATGTAGAGTGGGAGTAGAGGAGACTGGAGAGTGATGAGGGGAAGTAGACTGAGGTGATGTGGACATGTAGAGTGGGAGTAGAGGAGACTGGAGAGTGATGAGGTGAAGTAGACTGAGGTGATGTGGACATGTAGAGTGGGAGTAGAGGAGACTGGAGAGTGATGAGGTGAAGTAGACTGAGGTGATGTGGACATGTAGAGTGTGAGTAGAGGAGACTGGAGAGTGATGAGGTGAAGTAGACTGAGGTGATGTGGACATGTAGAGTGGGAGTAGAGGAGACTGGAGAGTGATGAGGGGAAGTAGACTGAGGTGATGTGGACATGTAGAGTGGGAGTAGAGGAGACTGGAGAGTGATGAGGGGAAGTAGACTGAGGTGATGTGGACATGTAGAGTGGGAGTAGAGGAGACTGGAGAGTGATGAGGTGAAGTAGACTGAGGTGATGTGGACATGTAGAGTGGGAGTAGAGGAGACTGGAGAGTGATGAGGGGAAGTAGACTGAGGTGATGTGGACATGTAGAGTGGGAGTAGAGGAGACTGGAGAGTGAAGAGGGGAAGTAGACTGAGGTGATGTGGACATGTAGAGTGGGAGTAGAGGAGACTGGAGAGTGATGAGGGGAAGTAGACTGAGGTGATGTGGACATGTGGAGTGGGAGTAGAGGAGACTGGAGAGTGATGAGGTGAAGTAGACTGAGGTGATGTGGACATGTAGAGTGGGAGTAGAGGAGACTGGAGAGTGATGAGGTGAAGTAGACTGAGGTGATGTGGACATGTAGAGTGGGAGTAGAGGAGACTGGAGAGTGATGAGGTGAAGTAGACTGAGGTGATGTGGACATGTAGAGTGGGAGTAGAGGAGACTGGAGAGTGATGAGGGGAAGTAGACTGAGGTAGTGTGGACATGTAGAGTGGGAGTAGAGGAGACTGGAGAGTGATGAGGTGAAGTAGACTGAGGTGATGTGGACATGTAGAGTGTGAGTAGAGGAGACTGGAGAGTGATGAGGTGAAGTAGACTGAGGTGATGTGGACATGTAGAGTGGGAGTAGAGGAGACTGGAGAGTGATGAGGGGAAGTAGACTGAGGTGATGTGGACATGTAGAGTGGGAGTAGAGGAGACTGGAGAGTGATGAGGGGAAGTAGACTGAGGTGATGTGGACATGTAGAGTGGGAGTAGAGGAGACTGGAGAGTGATGAGGTGAAGTAGACTGAGGTGATGTGGACATGTAGAGTGGGAGTAGAGGAGACTGGAGAGTGATGAGGGGAAGTAGACTGAGGTGATGTGGACATGTAGAGTGGGAGTAGAGGAGACTGGAGAGTGAAGAGGGGAAGTAGACTGAGGTGATGTGGACATGTAGAGTGGGAGTAGAGGAGACTGGAGAGTGATGAGGGGAAGTAGACTGAGGTGATGTGGACATGTGGAGTGGGAGTAGAGGAGACTGGAGAGTGATGAGGTGAAGTAGACTGAGGTGATGTGGACATGTAGAGTGGGAGTAGAGGAGACTGGAGAGTGATGAGGTGAAGTAGACTGAGGTGATGTGGACATGTAGAGTGGGAGTAGAGGAGACTGGAGAGTGATGAGGTGAAGTAGACTGAGGTGATGTGGACATGTAGAGTGGGAGTAGAGGAGACTGGAGAGTGATGAGGGGAAGTAGACTGAGGTGATGTGGACATGTAGAGTGGGAGTAGAGGAGACTGGAGAGTGATGAGGTGAAGTAGACTGAGGTGATGTGGACATGTAGAGTGGGAGTAGAGGAGACTGGAGAGTGAAGAGGGGAAGTAGACTGAGGTGATGTGGACATGTAGAATGGGAGTAGAGGAGGCTGGAGAGTGAAGAGGGGAAGTAGACTCAGGTGATGTGGACATGTGGAGTGAAAGGATAACATGGATTAGGTAAAATGTTGTACAAAGTCAGAGGTGGCGGGGACAGCCCCCATTGACAGGCCGTGGACAACCTGACTCTGTGTCTGCAGACTTCAGTCAGATGGGTATAAACCCATGGAATGGTTAGGACCTTGCCAGTTTGGAGAAGGTAATTGGGAGGAGGGAGAATCTAGCAGAGCCTGGAAACACTGCCATTGAACGATGATGATGTCTTTAGCCATATACTTAGTCGTACATCTGAGTGAACTGACGCCATGTCATGGTTCAACACAGTAGCACATAATTCGATTGGATTGCTTCTGGTGTTATAGCCACTGTGCCACTGCACTCTATAATATTGTATATCATGGAAGAATTCTCATGCAACATCTTTTTCAGACAGTCATTCAAATGACTTCTAAAAACTAACCCATTATGTGTTGCTTTCAGTTTGTAGCTTTGAAATGCATCACTTTGAACTATGTGCAATGTTTTAAGCAACTATTTCACATAACCAATTAATAATATTGATTTATTCTTACGGCGCAATTGTGATATCATATATTTTAATCAGTTTTGTCACCATTTATTGTATTTTTATTATATGTGTGTATGCATGCATACATGCCAAGTTTGAGCTAATTTCACTTATTTTATTATTATTTTTATTATTTTATTTAATTGTGCTATTATAACTATTATTCAGCCAGTGCTATGATCTACTTCATATATTTTAGCAGCTCCAAATGTATGTATGTATGTCTAGACTTATGACACTTCAAAAATTGTGTATTGTATTATTATATATTTATTACACAGGCGTTCATCTAATGAAATAGTAATCACAGTAAAAGGTTGATGAATAATAATGTGTGTATACAATAAAAAAAAGTCTGGTTCTGCAGAGTGTCCTGAAAACTGTGTCACGTGTGAATATGACAAAGAAATTGCTCAGCTTTCTTGTTCCAAGTGCCAAACTGGTTTCTTTACTGACGACCATGCTTGCACAGGTAATTTGCCTATCATGCAATCAATATCTGTGTAACAAAAATAATTATTTTCTTCAAAACATTTTGGTAGAAGAAAATGTTGCTTGCCACAAGGATCCTCATTTGCCATGAGGAGGATCCTTGTAGCGTCCTCCACAACCTCTGTCACCTCCATGTTTCTTCTCGGTCATATCTTGTGTCAGTAACATTATTTTCCACTACTAACTTGCCAAATCACTGCTCTCACATCTTCTCTTGGTTCATCTTATTATACATATCACATTTCACCCTCACCCCTACACCTTCACACATAACTCACCCCTCAACCTTATACATCTGCCTTCACCCATCAATTTCACTCATTCACTCGCACCCCTTCACCCTCGTGTCCTCACCCTTTTAACATCAAATCTTCACCATCATATTCTCAACATCACCCCTTTACCTTCACCCTCTGCCCACCGTAAAGTAAACTCACATACTGGTATGTACTGTTAAAATTGTACTTTAATTACAATTTGTATATAGTGTATGAATAATCTTTAATGTTTGATGTGTCAAATAAAACATTATCTTGTTTCTGTGGAACAGCTTGCTTGAGCAATTGTCAGAAGTGTGATGCGCCAGACCACTGTTTGTGGTGTGAGGAGGCACATGTCTTACGCCCTAACGACACTCAGTGTATTTGTAAGTATGCAACCTAAATGGCACCACTGAACCAAAGAACTCAGAAGGTCATAAGCATTTTTAAATTGTACTATATTAATAAAATCCAGTGTACCCTCAAACATGGAATGTCTGTAAGAATCAACTCTTTTGAAAACAGTTAATCAGAGTTACTTACTTTTATTACTCAACAAAAAATGGTTAGCCATTCACGAGGGGGTGGCACTGTCAGGTTATGTTAAGTTTACTGGGGCATTATTTACTTTAAGCAATACTGTAATTGTTGACAGCATAACTTACATGGTCAAAGTAGCAGTCTAAGATCAACATACTATGATGGTATCAGTGGCTCCAATGCATCGCAGTTTGCCTAAGTGACTGAAGCCAAGTTAATTACAAACATATGCATCAATTGCAAATTAATACAGCATTGTAGCAGAACGTTGTGCTTTATGGTGACATCGCCAACTGGTTGGACATACAGGAAGAACAATGCAGGTCACAGCAAGGGTCCCTGCCGTGTTCCTGTATAAGGCCATAAAGGTCAGATGTAGTCTGGCTAGCCACATGTTGCTTGCTGCCATAGAGCATGCTGTGATTGTTGAAGCTTGCTGAGCCAATTGAGCAAAGAATCAGTTCAGCATGTCCTGTAGGCTGTGGTCACTGTACTTTATGTTGTCTTTCAGCATAGACTGTAGTCTCTAATCTTTGTTTTTTCAGCATGTTTTGTAGGTTGTAATCACTGTACTTTGTGTTATTTTCAGCATGCCCTCTAGTCACTGTACTTTGTGCCCTGTATGTGTGTTGTCACACTAGTTTGTGTTATGTTTCAGCATGTCCTGTAGGTTGTCTTCACTGCACATTTCCTTTGGGAACCCTCAATGAGACCATATGTACCCGGAATGGTTGTAAGCAACACCATGTGATGGTGACCAACAAACTGTGCAAAGGTTCATTATATCTGGTTCCATATTAGTTTCTTATGAATGGTGTTGCTTTAGACCAGTCACACAAGTTCCTCAACACTTAAGACCAGTCACACAAGTTCCTCAACACTTTAGACCAGTCACACAAGTTCCTCAACACTTTAGACCAGTCACACAAGTTCCTCAACACTTTAGAACAGTCACACAAGTTCCTCAACACTTTAGAACAGTCACACAAGTTCCTCAACACTTTAGAACAGTCACACAAGTTCCTCAACACTTTAGACCAGTCACACAAGTTCCTCAACACTTTAGACCAGTCACTCAAGTTCCTCAACACTTTAGAACAGTCACACAAGTTCCTCAACACTTTAGAACAGTCACACAAGTTCCTCAACACTTTAGACCAGTCACACAAGTTCCTCAACACTTTAGACCAGTCACTCAAGTTCCACAACACTTTAGACCAGTCACACAAGTTCACAACACTTTAGACCAGAGACTTTAGAGTTCCACAACATTTGTTCGCTTTTTGATCCCGGGTGCAACTCCTATAGTTAATCCAACACATGAGATATCTCACTCTTCAAACTTTACTTTTTCAGGGTCAACAATCATTAAAGAACCATTCTTGAATTAAATACATGTGTACCTGGCATGCTAGGCAAATTCTATAAAGTGCCAGCATTACCGAAAATGTAATATTTTTGCTGTATTTCAGTCAATATTGCAGGTAAGTTTAGAGGGATTTTAAGGGCCTCTACTTACAATATATCATGTTCTTTTTGTGACCAAATGTTAATATGGAGATCAATTCAAGGCATTGTGCATGAATAAAGAAATTTCACTGAGATAATTTACCAACTCATTTACAACACAGCTAGGTAAACAGCAAGCCAGAATGAACTTTTCTGATCTACCGCGCCTCAACCTCGCAACGGCTTCAAGATGATATTTGTTAGATCATCATTCACCATCGCTTTCACTGAAATTGTTAAAGTCAAACTCATCATCGTTTTCCTCCTCCTCTTCTTCCTCTTCAAGATCACTAGCTTCCAGAAGATCAACCAGTGAGTTTGGTAACACAGGAGTGCAGGACCACACTGATTCCAACACTCCATCCTCAGTCCTTATCCACAACCTTCATACAGGCCCAGTTTTATGGAAAGACTATTGAGGTGGTTGGTGGTCATCAACAATACAGATTGCCCAAAGACATCGCGAGCTGGAGAAGGTCGAGGTGAAGAAGGGTGGGGAATCAGTTCAGCGTGTCCTCGCTGCTTTCACCGTTGCAGATGAGAACAGGCTCTACTCCCTGGCTTCTGGTGCTCCGTCCCGTGGCAGTCGAGATGGACGTGCTCTGATCAGAAGCATTGGGCAGCCTATGCTAAAGCTGACTTCATCAGACACGTACAGAGCGGAAAGCCAGGAAACTTCGTCGACCTTATCAAGAAGACGAAACTCAAGACCATGGAGACTTGCACTCTTTATTATTACCTCAGTTTTCAAACACTAGTGGCCCGTTGTGTTTCAGGTTGAGGTGCATGAACTGGCCACAATCTACAGCAACCAAGAGAAGACTCATACGAGAGTGGTGCTGTATCTCCATCGTGCCACAGCCCTTGCATGGATACAAGAACGCAGTAGTCAGAACCACTGACACAGATATCTTCGTGATTCTACTTTACCACGTCCACGCCATAAAGAAAGCTGACTGTATACCTTCATACTGGACCAGGGAAACATCGACAACTAATCAACCTCCCTGATCTCGCAGTATCCCTTGGAGAAGACTACTGTGCGACTCTTCTTGGGATGTATTCAGTGGAGAAGACTGCACCAGTGCCTTCAACGGGGAAGGGGAAGGTGGGGCCCCTGAAAAAGCTGAAGAACCCTAGGTTTCATAAAGCATTCATGCAACTCGGTGAGGAATGGAACCTCAAGTCTCATGTGCTGAAGCAGTTGGAAGACTTCATCTGCCTGAAGTACAGACCGAAGCATGCGCCTTCAATGGACAGCCTCCATGCCAAACTGTGCAAAAAATTTTGGGTGAGGATGAGAAACCCACTTCCAAATCTAAGGTCGACCTGGCTCGCCTGTTTTGAAGCCACACCTCCAGCATATGAACCATCGCGTAGCCTGATATAAGCATGCTGACGAATCCATCCTGGAAAAACCAAAACCCACTGGTAATCGTGAAGAGGAAGAAGAGGAGGAGGAGGAAAACGAGGAAGGACAAGTTTGACTTTGACGATTTCAGTGAAAGCAATAGTGGTGGTCTAACACTTATCATATGAAGCCCATGAGAGGTTGAGGCGCGGCAGCCAAGAGAAGATTATTCTGGCTTCCTATTTACCTGGATCAGAAAATGAGTTGGTAAATTAACTTAGTGGAATTTCCTTATTCACAATACCTTGAATTGATCCCCATATCAATGTTTGGTTGCAAAAAACAACACAATTTCATAAGCAGATGTGCTTAAAAAAATCCTCTCAACTTACTTGCAATATTGGCTAAGATACAGCAAAAAAAATATATGTTTGGTAATGCTGGCACTTTAGAATTTGCGTAGCATGCCAGGGACACATGTAGTTAATTCAAGAATGGTTTTTTGATGATCGTTGACCCTGAAAACATGGGTTTGGACACTTTATTTGTGCTGTTATGTGCAACATTGGCCGAGATATGGTGAAAAATAGATTTTTCAGTAATGGCGGCACTAATTTGCATATTAAACTGTCATAGACACATGTGATCATGTAAAAAAAAATGTTATGGTCATCTACCCTTATAACATGGGTCTATACATCTTATTTTGTCAGTTATATGTAATATTGGCTGAGATATACGAAAAATAGATTTTTCAATGGCGGCACTAATTTGCATAAAAATAATACGTGAGACATTTTGCTGACTTGTTAACACAGCAAACAATTTTTTATGTTTTTTATCAGATCTAGTTATACCAATTAAAATTATATTCCCAGGGGTGCACAGTACCCCCTTAGACTAGCATGTGGGGTATAAGTACTGTAGTTAACGCAGGAAGCTATTCGGAAAATTAACTTGCTCATTTTTCAACCTAGGCAGCTGAAATTTTCAGAGATTGTAAAGCATATTCAAATTGATACTGTAAATTTTATTCGGAATTTTTTTATTCATTTTCCCGAAGCATGGCGGCCATCTTGAATTAAAAATGATGAGAGCTGCATTTGAAAACTACTTGTCACAGGTGGCTCAAATTTGGTATGCAGTTACTGTATACTATTGTAAGATTTATATCAAAACTTTTTTTATGAATTTTTTTCACCTTCATCATGTTAAGCAGATGCAATGGCCTACACTCATTTGTATATTTTGTGAACATATGGAGCAAATCTGCAAAACTGCTCTATCTACATTGAAAAAGGAATGATGAAAGTACATTGTGACAAATTTCAACTTATTCTATTGAAAAATAACAAAATGGGACTCAGTTGAAGTTAGCTGAATAAATACAGAACACGTTTTTGATAAAATCGCTTTCAAAGTTTATAAACATTGTGGAACAAGGAATAACATCAAGAAACACATCAAAATGGATAATACTTTGCAGAAATGTCCTCCAAACTGTCCTCCAACACATGACATTTTATTTTCTACATACAATGTAACAAGTTTTACACAACGATCATTACATTTTAGCTAACTTATTATTTCATAGACATATATGATGTATTTATATATATACCCTGTATATATATATATATATATATACACATACATAGATGACATAATTTATACATACCATATTTTGTATGGTTTTTATCACAGCGTATCATTACTATATATTATTATTATTACTATCATTATTATTTAATCAGTATATGCAAATGTATCAACATTACGTTCAGCTACTTACATGTATGTACACACCCGGGAACTGGGCAGGGTCTCGGATTTGATGGTGTTAAAATAATGTTTTATTATTTATTTATTATTGTGTAACCCAATGCACTGTATACTGATAGTTCCTAGTAATATTTTTATTACATGATCCAATGAATGAGAGTTCCTTAGTGTGATTCTTATGGCTGACATAAAACAGCAAGGATTTTTGTCACAGTGAAAACATTTTAGAATAACATATGAATGTGCATTATTTTATTGCAAGGCAACTGTAGTGTAGGTGTGTGTACATGGAGAAATATAGTCGCCCAAAAACTTTGAGCATTGTATTGTTGTAGAATGCCCTGTCAACTGTAGAAATTGCATTATTCCCAAAGACGAAGGAGCCGACCCCATTTGTCGTAATAACATGTGTACCATAGGCTATGGACTGACGAAAACGGGAGAATGCAAACGTAAGGAATGGCCTTATATGTTTGTCAAGTCAAAAACATCTCCCCCTCCAACACATATGGGCATGGATTTAACTTAACACTCACCCCCTCGCCTGAGGCAAGTAGGAATGCCCGGGAATGAGTAACTTTTGACCTGTACTAATCCTCTGGGAAAGTAGCTATTTTTGTTTTTATTTGTCAAAATTAATTACGTTATATTAGTTAGCAGTCAAAATATTTTCATTTATTAGTGTATGTAGTTTTTTTTATATCTAAGGAGAACTGCAGGTATACAGACAAATGTTCATATAAGTTTGCAGTTTGACGATGTTCATTACAAACTGGTGATTTTTCATGGGGATGAGTAACACATTACGGCTACTAGTGGGTTAAATTGTTAATTTTGACCCCTGGTTGTGGGACATGCGCCTGTTACTTAGTGTGCGTGCGTGCGTGCGTGCGTGCGTGCGTGCGTGCGTGCGTGCGTGCGGGTGTGTGTGTGTGTGTGTGTGTGTATGACAGGTTGCATGTCCCTGTGTGTATGACAGTGTACCTGTACCCGTGTGTGTCACAGGTTGCGTGTACCTGTGTGTATGACAGTATGCGTGTACTTGTACCTGTGTGTATGTTACAGGTTGTGTGTACCTGTGTGTATGACTGTGCGTGTACCTGTGTGTGTGTCACAGCTTGTGTGTACCTGTGTGTATGACAATACAGGTCAGTGAACCAGACCAAGGTAGAATGAACAAATTTGCCCGAGGTTTGACACAACACATCTCGAACCCAGGTCCTCTCAGTTGTGGCGCCATGTAATAAGTAAAACATTTTTATAGTGAAAAATTAGATGATGAATTATGAAAATATTAGGTAGAGAACAGAACTACTAAACACGTATGCCACTGCATTTTCAGAGTGTGAACCAAATTGTTTGGAGTGCATCCTAAATGAAGAAACCGACCTGTTTGAATGCATTCTGTGTAAAATGTCATATGTAATGTCTGGCAGAAATTGCGAAGGTAAGAGTTAACACGAGTGAGTTAAAAACTGCTATGTCATCACAATTCATAATGATGTACAAACAAGATTTCTTATTTCACAACTAATAATTTTTTACCCCATTGACGTTTCGACCACCATCGGTGATCTTCATCAGAACAGTATCTTCACTGCCTGCCAGAAAATGGTTGACAAACGTAGAACACAAGTTGGCAATAACAGACCATATAGATAGACAGACAGCTGAGTGAACTGGAGCAATGTAGAGTGAAAAAACTGGCCCATGGTTTTAACACCACAGTGCAGGATTCAAACCCGGGTTCACTTTATAAGTCGAGAGTCCGAAGCTATTGCGCTCTACAAGGAGCAGAATCAGACATAACTGTGTGATAGACTGGGAGTGGAGAGAGTGTGGATAGAGACAAACAGGTGTGTGCATTGGCTAAAGAAACGATCTGGATTCAAAAGATTGCACAAGCTATGAGCAGAGATGAGGGTGGGCTACAGACTCAGTCACGTGTGTGGGAGTCTGCTCCCCACGCCATCTGACGAGCAGTGAAGATACTGTTTCTGATAAAGACCACCGATGGTGGTCAAAACGTCAATGTGAGTAAAACATTAGTTGTGAAATCATAAGTCTTGCTTGAGCATTAGATTCTTCTTCTGTCACCATTTCACCTCACAACGCGTGAGTCAGGAATGTCCACTTGTTCTGGTGTTGCTGTTCTCAGGTCTCTTGTCCCTGGAAATGTTCATATTAGCAAAGCCAGGCATCACTGAACTTATTTTCTATATCCTCAATTCCGACTAGCTGTCTCATTTGGTTCTGTTCCCTGAATGAGATGTTCATCACCCATCTTATCGCATGAGGAGTTCTTCTATTCTTGTCATGAACAGATGTACTGGCATTAATCTCTTCTGCATATAATGCAACATGATTGACGAGAACTGAAATTAAGTGATGTATGGGAATGAGTGCATGATAAAATAATGTAACTTATTATGATTGGCCTTGGTTTGTTGTCCCAGCTGTAAACCTTTACATACTTTTACAGTGTGTAACATGATTTTATAGTAACACGATTAAATTGTAAAAACGACTGAAAACGTTTTGTTGTAAAGGAACAGACATCCTTGGTTTAAAGTTGTAATGAACTAATTGATTGTATAACGGAATGTTTGTATTTATAATAAAGACCAACTGAAAATGTTTCAATAAAAATGAACAGACACCTTTGGTTTAAATGTATAAGGAACTAACTGATGAATGAATGAAAGAAAGTGTATTTGATTACTTAGTAGTGTTATTACAAATAATAACTATAGTATCGCTGTATCAAGTAACTCAGCAGATTCTCTAGAAGATCATGGGGCTTGTAACGAGAACTATGCCTAATTAGTTGTAACAAGAACCAACCATATCTAAATCATTGTAAATACTTTTCAGTTCTACACAAATAAATTACTACTAGGCGTCATATAGAGTCTAATACGTCCAATATAGTCTAACACCATTTAACGTCATGGGGAAAGAGATAATTAAACATTATAGCATACATTACAGAATGATTGTCAAATGATTGTCAAAGATTAAAATAAGTATATTATAAAATGAAAATAAATACACACTTATGCTTAGTGTGATGGAAATAGTAGTACCCGGTAGGTATTGTGCCGTGTACACTGGTGTTTGCAGCGTGCCCAGACAACTGTGCCAAGTGTGACTGGGAGGAGGACAAGACCATCTGTAAGCCTGACCGCTGTATGCCAGAACACGTACAGGTCCCTGATGACCCGAGGAAGGCTTGTGTCAGTGAGTGCCACCTGCTGCAGGGGCAGGTTTATGTGTTAGCAGTCAATGTCTTATCAATCTTTAGTATACATTATATACCACTTGTGATTCTGTAGGTTTCTGTATCACAGATAGATTCTTGTCTATAGACTAGAATCTATTGATTCTGCATTTGTTTCTATATAATTTACTGTACCAAAGAATTATACTGAATGCGTACAGTTCTGTTTTCTCTAATATATGCTTGTTAGCAACACAGGTGCGCCTCAGGGTTGTGCCCTGAGTCCTGTCGGAGTGTTGATCTATCTACCATCTTTGTGAGGTATTCCAATGATACAGCCTTGCTTGCTCTTATAAGTGATTTTGCCTCATACCAATCATATCTTTCTTCAGTGGTATGTTTCTCCAGTTGGTGCTCAACTTTATGCATCTTAATATTTCCAAAATGAAAGGAATGTGCATTGACTTCTGTTGTAATAGAACTGTCATTACCAGTAGTCCTATTGTCATCATTGGTGAACCTGTAGAACAGGGCGATTCATTCAAGTACCTTGATGTGTTAGACACGAAACTGACCTTTACAGAGCATGTTACAGCCATGCAAAAGAAGTCTCCGCAGCGACTGCATGTTCTTTAAAGATTGTGAGCTTTCAGCGTTGACCCAAAACTTCTTCTATGTCTGTATCATAGCATCATTGAGCCTCTCATAATGTATTGCAGTACTTGTTACTATCCTGCTTCTTCCGTAAGTAACCGTACCAGGCTTTTAAAAACCTCACATGTTGATGCCAAGATCATAAGTTTATCTACACCAACGCTGTCCCAAATGATCGACTATGCAATCCTGAAGAAAGCTCTTGCTGTCGCTGCTGAGTCTGATCACCCACTCTTTACATATTTTCATGTTCTTCCGTCTTGAAGAAGATATCGTTGCATAAAATGCAAAATGGCTCACTACAGCAGGAGTTTTGTGCCTATTGCAGTTAGAATGTTAAACAAGTGATATTGATGGCAACGAATTTGCTTTTTGTGTGGTTACGTATTGAATTGATTAGTATTTTGTGACAATCTTTTTATTCTTACATATTTTTAGATGTGATCATGAGCTGTACAATGAATATCCTTTTTAAAGTCATTAAAGTGAATTGAATATGGTCTATAATTAACTTAATAATGTTTTTATAACTGCAGTTATTTATTATAATACCAGGAGAATAATATATATTCACCTATATATATATATATAGGTGAATATATATACATATATATATATATTCACCTGGTATTGTAATAAATAACTGCAGTTACAAAATATTATTAAGTTAATTTTAATATGGCATTACATATTGTTTATTTTAAAATATGTTATATTAAAAACTCATACCATACTATCATATATATATATATATATATTATAGTACGATAGTTTTTAATATTACAATATAAAAATAAATATGTGATGCTATATTAAAATTAATATACTGTATACTTACTTAGGATTGTCTCTTCATTGTGAGCATATCAGCCACGTATCTCTTGCCCTTCCTGTTTGTATCTTCCCAGGGAGGTCCATGTGATTGCTTGTTAGGTGATACTACTAATAGATTACTACACGTGTACTACACAAAATATATATATATATATATATATATATATTATAAGAAATGATAGAAAGAACTGTCTGGTTGTTTGTAGTGTGTCCTGACCACTGCATGTGGTGTTACTACAACAGTGACATGAAACGACCAGAATGTAAGAGATGTGAAGTCAGCTACGTTGTGAAGACTCCAGAAAACACTTGTGCAGGTGAACATCTCTTTGTACGGATCGATGTAATTTGATGCACATAGAACCACACTGGTACAGTGGTTGTAGAGCTTCGCACTCTTGACTAAGATAAGAAAACCTGGTTTGAATCCAGTGCTGACATCTTGAAGCTTGGGAGTTTTTTTTCACTCTACATTGCTCCAGTTCACTCAGTTGTACGAATGAGAACCTGGCTATACACAAATAGTGTCCATGCATTAATTTAATGCGTGGCTGGATGCTTCTCAGAGAAGTTGAGATGGTGTTTGATTGAACAGGTCTGTCAGGGAGTAAAGTGTAACGTGCATGGAGCACTCCTGAGGAAAGGATACTGCACTGTATAAGAACTTGCTTTTTTCTCCCAACTCGCTATTGTTCCCGGTCGGGTGTATGCAGAGCATCAATGTCGGCATGGCACCGTAGTATATTACCTATGCATCGCAGGTCTGCTGTCAAAGCCGTTGGCAGAGACATCAGCAGTCAGCCTTTATATGTCGTGACCCCCATGACAAATAGTTATCTGACCAGGTTTGTCACAGTTAATTATCCACATAATAAATATTACCAGATGTCTTGTTGTTGATATTATTTTAAAAAGCAGTCTCGTGTTTCGTATTGCCCTGACTACATTAACTATCATTGTTTAACAATGTGTTGCAGTTTGTTCCAAACATTGCTACAAGTGTGATGACCACGGGCCTGGCAAGTGTGACGTATGTGAAGACCGCTTCGTAGTACAGCCAGACCATCTTTGTGCAGGTGAGTTGTCATCCATTTCTTTGTGCAGATGAGTTGTCTTCCATTTCTTTGTGCAGGTGAGTTGTCATCCATTTATTTGTGCAGATGGGTTGTCTTCCATTTTACATTGTGCAGATGAGTTGTCTTCCTTTTCTTTGTGCAGATGAGTTGTAATCCATTTCTTTGTGCAGATGAGTTATCTTCCATTTCTTTGTGCAGGTGAGTTGTCATCCATTTCTTTGTGCAGATGAGTTGTCTTCCATTTCTTTGTGCAGATGAATTGTCATCCATTTCTTTGTGCAGGTGAGTTGTCATCCATTTCTTTGTGCAGATGAGTTGTCTTCCATTTCTTTGTGCAGATGGGTTGTCTTCCATTTCTTTGTACAGATGAGTTGTCATCCATTTCTTTGTGCAGATGAGTTGTCTTCCATTTCTTTGTGCAGATGGGTTGTCTTCCATTTCTTTATACAGATGAATTGTCATCCATTTCTTTGTGCAGATGAGTTGTCTTCCATTTCTTTGTGCAGATGGGTTGTCTTCCATTTCTTTGTACAGATGAGTTGTCTTCCATTTCTTTGTGCAGATGAGTTGTCATCCATTTCTTTGTGCAGATGAGTTGTCATCCATTTCTTTGTGCAGGTGGGTTGTCATCCATTTCTTTGTGCAAGGGAGTTGTCATCCATTTCTCTGTGTGGGTGAGTTGCCATCCATTTCTTTGTGCAGGGGAGTGGTCATCCATTTCGTTGTGCAGGGGAGTTGTCATCCATTTCGTTGTGCAGGGGAGTTGTTATCCATTTCGTTGTGCAAGGGAGTTGTCATCCATTTCTTTGTGCGGGTAAGTTGCCATCCATTTCTTTATGCAGGTGAGTTGTCATCCATTTCTTTGTGTGGGTGAGTTGCTATCCATTTCTTGATGCGGGTGAGTTGTCATCCATTTCTTTGTGCACATGAGTTGTCATCCATTTCTTTGTGCACATGAGTTGTCATCCATTTCTTTGTGCGAGGGAAGGAGGGAGGCAGCCAGGAAAAAGAAAGCACTGTTCCCTTTCTGTAGATTGTGCCCAGAACTGTACCAGTTGCATGAAGGCTGGGAAGGGGATGTGTGAATCAGACAAGTGCAGCCGTGGAACCAAGTATGATCCAGCAACACAGACTTGCTTGGGTGAGTAACAATACGTTTTGATCTGTATACATCGTCTTGTCCATTCATAATCCACCGTTGGAATATTTATTTTTTATGATCAGCACTTTTTATTTATGGTAATTTTATGTATCATAGTTATTATATGGAATATATTGTTCATGGCTCCAAGATTTGGTTGTTTTATATAAAAAACATTAACATAGTTTGGAGTGTAGTATTTGAAACGTACAACGTTTCAACCCATCAGTGAGACTCTTAGCTGATGGGTCGAAACACTTCAAATACTATGCTCCAAAGTAAGTAAATTTGTTACAAAACTGCCCGTGATATTCTTTCCTTAATTGATTTTAATTGAGTAAATATGTACTCTGGTAAATATTTTCATTAATATTTATTAAATATCATAACAAAATTGTGTCTTTCTATGTATTAAAAAGATGGTGTCTATGTATATGTTGTAATTGTTTGTATTTAATACAATGTTTTATGGCTATAATACATGTGTTAATGACATGCTGCCTGCCAAGTTGTGGTTAGTTAACTTCATTAAGCTCAAAGCAATGTTCCAAATATGAAATTTCCACTAAAATGTTCAAATGGTAAACAAAACATCCAGTTTAAAAACAAGCTTATGTTGGCAATTAAATGCTAAGGCAAGCCGAGTTACTCACAGTACCCTTTGATACTCAACATTCCCACATTCTACATAGCAACTTAAGTATGGGGGAGCAGACACCATTTACATATCCAGTGTAGGTCATTGTGCTGCTATGTGTATGTGTGTCCAAGCATATCTTTATCAGTGTCACATGTGTGAGATTAACATATAGAAGGCATTCTAGGTACCCTAGCAGGGTGATTCACAGTTTTTAAATTTCACCATCTGGGCCCTGGTAGGTGAAATATTGGGCACTAATGTGTGCCAACTTGTAGCTTGATATTACATGTATATAGTAACACCATGTAGCTATTTATGAGCATCATATCACCATTTTCATCAGGATGACATTTCAACCCAAAGGTATTAATAGCTAATCATCTCACTGTGCAGCACTGGAATAACTCGACTAGTGTATCATTAGTTGTATGAAAAAGTAAGAACATTTGCATGTAATATTCCTAAAGAGGACCCCTCTTGTGTTGCAGTCTGTGCCCAGCACTGTTCCAGGTGTGACGTCAATGGAATGGCAAAGTGTGATCCTGAGTTCTGTGATCATCACTACGGCTTTTCAACAACTACAGAAACATGTCTTGGTGAGTAGTTATTTTTGGGGGAACAATTTAACAGTGACAAATTAAGCCTTGTTCAGGTTTGTTGTTTTATCTAAAGAATATCTCTAGATACCTGGGGTAGATGAAATATATGCAGTGTCACCCTTGGCAGTGTATTTTGCTTCAGTTTAAATCACATGTGCATGAAATTTGATCCCATCTATATGAAGAGAAATTGTTGTTATTAAATGGTTATCTTTTATAGCATACTGTAGTACCTACATATAATCTGCAACCCGATTGTTCCAGACAGATAGAAATGTTATTATTTTTATGTGTCTGAATAAACACTGTCATTCAACATGTCACAATAAAATCATGTTAAGGCCATTGTATTCTTTACTGTATGTTTGAAAGTTTGCTTGTTTATTTGTTTAAATAATATATTGAATTAAACTAATTATCTTAGTGAAACAGTATACTGGATCCTATGTAATTAATTTAATGAACATTTATTGAAAACATTGGTAACTTCATATGATTGAGCTGAGCTTGTTATCTTTGTGAAATAGTTAATTTGTTGGTGCCATTGTGCATGATAGTGCACTACTGCGCTGCACTAGATTAGGCCAAAACCACGACTGACATCACTCTTAGTATATAGAGCAACAAATCCAAATTGGGCATCCTCAGGATTTTCCGTAAAATAGCAAATTTAAAAGTTTTATTTTAAATCGTGTACTCTTACACAATATTTAAATATTTTTAAAGGACAAAAAAGGCTAAGGCTTCGTGTCATACAACTAATAGAGTTTATACAAAGTAACAATTTCCACATATACTAAATTTTTTAACGTCAGCGGTTTACTCAGAATGTGACTTTAAAGTCTAAAATTCTAACGAAATCCACGATGGTCTAGACACCGCCATAGGTGAAGGGTTAATTTGGCTTGGCCATTCAGCGCGCGGCATTCTATATCTCGGTCAGCTTCCGGCGACGTCGTTAAGGGTCAACAACTTCGAGTCTTCGACAGTTCGTTCAGTTGGCGTGACATCTAGCAGCTGCTTATAGACATATATCTAAATCTGTGGTTAAATCTATGGTAAACTAGTAATTATGCCTTCGTGTTCGGCATACGGTTGTAATAATAGTTGAAACAACCGGTAGTATTGAAGCAATGGATTCACGTTGGTGATTTGCGGGCATACTGTTTGTCACTTTGCTCGGTCCATTTTGAGGAGAAATGCTTTGATGTAGTCATGTATCATCAGTTGATGGGATGATTTCAGCGATAACAATAATAGACAACTTTATATTTACCGTCATCAGCATGTTACGCGCGTTGCCGAGTTGCAGCCATTTCATGACAACAGCCAAACCCTATGCAGAGAATCTACGTGGAGAGCGCCTCGATCACCGTCGTGACGTCATTCTTCGTCTAAGATGGGGTAGCGCGTAGAATTTGGATGGCTGGGTGTTAAAAAATATTTTTCTGGTAAACCGCTGGCGTTAAAAAATTGAGTATATGTGGAAATTGTTACTTTATATTAACTCTATTAGGTGTATGCCACGTAAAAGTTAACTTTATTTGTCCTTTAAAGAGCATCAACCATTTGTTATTAAGGGGAAGAGTAGATTTTATCCCAGGCTATGGCCTTTAACGTTTGACTTGTTTATTACGTGTGTGCCGCAGAGTGCCCTCAACACTGCGCATTCTGCATGGACAGAAAACACGATGGGGTGTTGGTGTGTAAGAAGTGTGAACTCACCTACTACCTCACTGACGCCCCATGTCACAGGTGTGACCACAACTGTGACAACTGCTATGGGCAAGAAGGCTCCCTGTTGTGTCATCAGTGTCATGGCAATAGTGTCTTGATGGATGGCATGTGTGTAGGTGAGTGTCACTGTTCTACACGTGTGACAGTGTCAAGGTGGATGACGAGTGTCGAGGTGAATGTCACAGTTCTACATGTGTGACACTGTCAAGGTGGATGACGAGTGTTGAGGTGAGTGTCACAGTTCTACATGTGTGACAGTGTCAAGGTGGATGACGGGTGTTGAGGTGAGTGTCATAGTTCTACATGTGTGACAGTGTCAAGGTGGATGACGAGTGTACAGGTGAGTGTCACAGTTCTACATGTGTGACAGTGTCAAGGTGGATGACGGGTGTCGAGGTCAGTGTCACAGTTCTACATGTGTGACAGTGTCAAGGTGAATGACGGGTGTCGAGGTCAGTGTCACAGTTCTACACGTGTGACAGTGTCAAGGTGAATGACGGGTGTCGATGTCAGTGTCATAGTTCTACATGTGTGACAGTGTCAAGGTGAATGACGGGTGTCGATGTCAGTGTCACAGTTCTACATCTCTGACAGTGTCAAGGTGAATGATGAGTGTTGAGATGAGTGTCATAGTTCTACATGTGCGACAGTGTCAAGGTGAATGACGAGTTTTGAGATGAGTGTCATAGTTCTACATGTCTGACAGTGTCAAGGTGAATGACGAGTGTTGAGATGAGTGTCATAGTTCTACATGTGTGACAGTGTCAAGGTGGATGACGAGTGTTGAGGTGAGTGTCACAGTTCTACATGTGTGACAGTGTCAAGGTGAATGACAAGTGTCAAGGTGAGTGTCATAGTTCTACATGTCTGACAGTGTCAAGGTGAATGACGAGTGTTGAGATGAGTGTCATAGTTCTACATGTGTGACAGTGTCAAGGTGGATGACGGGTGTTGAGGTGAGTGTCACAGTTCTACATGTGTGACAGTGTCAAGGTGGATGAAGGGTGTTGAGGTGAGTGTCACAGTTCTACATGTGTGACAGTGTCAAGGTGGATGACGGGTGTAGAGGTGAGTGTCATAGTTCTCTACATGTGCGACAGTGTCAAGGTGGATGACGAGTGTCGAGGTGAGTGTCACAGTTCTACATGTGTGACAGTGTCAAGGTGGATGATGAGTGTTGAGGTGAGTGTCACAGTTCTACATGTGTGACAGTGTCAAGGTGGATGACGAGTGTTGAAGTCAGTGTCACAGTTCTACATGTGTGACAGTGTCAAGCTGGATGACGGATGTTGAGGTGAGTGTCACAGTTCTACATGTGTGACAGTGTCAAGGTGGATGACGGGTGTCGAGGTCAGTGTCACAGTTCTACATGTGTGACAGTGTCAAGGTGGATGACGGGTGTCGAGGTGAGTGTCACAGTTCTACATGTGTGACAGTGTCAAGGTGAATGACGAGTGTCATAGTTCTACACGTGTGACAGTGTCAAGGTGAATGACGGGTGTCGAGGTCAGTGTCACAGTTCTACATGTGTGACAGTATCAAGGTGAGTGTCATAGTTCTACATGTCTGACAGTGTCAAGGTGAATGACGAGTGTTGAGATGAGTGTCATAGTTCTACATGTGCGACAGTGTCAAGGTGAATGACGAGTTTTGAGATGAGTGTCATAGTTCTACATGTCTGACAGTGTCAAGGTGAATGACGAGTGTTGAGATGAGTGTCATAGTTCTACATGTGCGACAGTGTCAAGGTGAATGACGAGTTTTGAGATGAGTGTCATAGTTCTACATGTCTGACAGTGTCAAGGTGAATGACGAGTGTTGAGATGAGTGTCATAGTTCTACATGTGCGACAGTGTCAAGGTGAATGACGAGTGTTGAGATGAGTGTCATAGTTCTACATGTGCGACAGTGTCAAGGTGAATGACGAGTGTTGAGATGAGTGTCATAGTTCTACATGTGTGACAGTGTCAAGGTGGATGAAGGGTGTTGAGGTCAGTGTCACAGTTCTACATGTGTGACAGTGTCAAGGTGGGTGATGAGTGTTGAGGTGAGTGTCACAGTTCTACATGTGTGACAGTGTCAAGGTGGATGACGGGTGTTGAGGTGAGTGTCACAGTTCTACATGTGTGACAGTGTCAAGGTGGATGACGGGTGTAGAGGTGAGTGTCATAGTTCTACATGTGCGACAGTGTCAAGATGGATGACGAGTGTTGAGGTGAGTGTCATAGTTCTACATGTGCGACAGTGTCAAGATGGATGACGAGTGTTGAGGTGAGTGTCATAGTTCTACATGTGCGACAGTGTCAGGTGGATGACGAGTGTCGAGGTGAGTGTCACAGTTCTACATGTGTGACAGTGTCAAGGTGGATGATGAGTGTTGAGGTGAGTGTCACAGTTCTACATGTGTGACAGTGTCAAGGTGGATGACGAGTGTTGAAGTCAGTGTCACAGTTCTACATGTGTGACAGTGTCAAGCTGGATGACGGGTGTTGAGGTGAGTGTCACAGTTCTACATGTGTGACAATGTCAAGGTGGATGACGAGTGTTGAGGTGAGTGTCACAGTTCTACATGTGTGACAGTGTCAAGGTGGATGATGAGTGTTGAGGTGAGTGTCACAGTTCTACATGTGTGACAGTGTCAAGCTGGATGACGGGTGTTGAGGTGAGTGTCACAGTTCTACATGTGTGACAATGTCAAGGTGGATGACGAGTGTTGAGGTGAGTGTCACAGTTCTACATGTGTGACAGTGTCAAGGTGGATGATGAGTGTTGAGGTGAGTGTCACAGTTCTACATGTGTGACAGTGTCAAGGTGGATGACGGGTGTCGAGGTGAGTGTCACAGTTCTACATGTGTGACAGTGTCAAGGTGGATGACGGGTGTTGAGGTGAGTGTCACAGTTCTACACGTGTGACAGTGTCAAGGTGGATGACGGGTGTCGAGGTGAGTGTCACAGTTCTACATGTGCGACAGTGTCAAGGTGGATGATGAGTGTCAACGTGAGTGTCACAGTTCTACATGTGTGACAGTGTCAAGGTGGATGACGGGTGTCGAGGTGAGTGTCACAGTTCTACATGTGTGACAGTGTCAAGGTGGATGACGGGTGTAGAGGTGAGTGTCACAGTTCTACACGTGTGACAGTGTCAAGGTGGATGACGGGTGTCGAGGTGAGTGTCACAGTTCTACATGTGCGACAGTGTCAAGGTGGATGATGAGTGTCAACGTGAGTGGCACAGTTCTACATGTGCAACAGTGTCAAGGTGGATGACGAGTGTCAACGTGAGTGTCACAGTTCTACATGTGTGACAGTGTCAAGGTGGATGATGAGTGTTGAGGTGAGTGTCACAGTTCTACATGTGTGACAGTGTCAAGGTGGATGACGAGTGTTGAAGTCAGTGTCACAGTTCTACATGTGTGACAGTGTCAAGCTGGATGACGGGTGTTGAGGTGAGTGTCACAGTTCTACATGTGTGACAATGTCAAGGTGGATGACGAGTGTTGAGGTGAGTGTCACAGTTCTACATGTGTGACAGTGTCAAGGTGGATGATGAGTGTTGAGGTGAGTGTCACAGTTCTACATGTGTGACAGTGTCAAGGTGGATGACGAGTGTTGAAGTCAGTGTCACAGTTCTACATGTGTGACAGTGTCAAGCTGGATGACGGGTGTTGAGGTGAGTGTCACAGTTCTACATGTGTGACAATGTCAAGGTGGATGACGAGTGTTGAGGTGAGTGTCACAGTTCTACATGTGTGACAGTGTCAAGGTGGATGATGAGTGTTGAGGTGAGTGTCACAGTTCTACATGTGTGACAGTGTCAAGGTGGATGACGGGTGTCGAGGTGAGTGTCACAGTTCTACATGTGTGACAGTGTCAAGGTGGATGACGGGTGTTGAGGTGAGTGTCACAGTTCTACACGTGTGACAGTGTCAAGGTGGATGACGGGTGTCGAGGTGAGTGTCACAGTTCTACATGTGCGACAGTGTCAAGGTGGATGATGAGTGTCAACTTGAGTGGCACAGTTCTACATGTGCAACAGTGTCAAGGTGGATGACGAGTGTCAACGTGAGTGTCACAGTTCTACATGTGTGACAGTGTCAAGGTGGATGACGGGTATTGAGGTGAGTGTCACAGTTCTACATGTGTGACAGTGTCAAGGTGGATGACGGGTGTAGAGGTGAGTGTCACAGTTCTACATGTGTGACAGTGTCAAGGTGGATGACGGGTGTTGAGGTGAGTGTCATAGTTCTACATGTGCGACAGTGTCAAGATGGATGACGAGTGTCGAGGTGAGTGTCATAGTTCTCTACATGTGCGACAGTGTCAAGGTGGATGATGAGTGTTGAGGTGAGTGTCACAGTTCTACATGTGTGACAGTGTCAAGGTGGATGACGGGTGTCGAGGGGAGTGTCATAGTTCTCTACATGTGCGACAGTGTCAAGGTGGATGATGAGTGTTGAGGTGAGTGTCACAGTTCTACATGTGTGACAGTGTCAAGGTGGATGACGGGTGTCGAGGGGAGTGTCACAGTTCTACATGTGTGACAGTGTCAAGGTGGATGACGAGTGTCAACGTGAGTGTCACAGTTCTACATGTGCAACAGTGTCAAGGTGGATGACGAGTGTCAACGTGAGTGTCACAGTTCTACATGTGCAACAGTGTCAAGGTGGATGACGAGTGTCAAGGTGAGTGTCACAGTTCTACATGTGCGACAGTGTCAAGGTGGATGGAAGATGTCAAGGTGAGTGTCACACTCACAATCCTACACTTGTGACTGTAGAAACTCATGACCTTAATTATGAGGTGGCTGTATTACCGATGTAACTGTATTTTAACACAATTAATTGACTAATAATTGGGATATGTTAATGTTACTTTGTAATGAAAAAAATCAAAATTCATTAGTTAAGATCAGTTAAGTAGATATATAAATAATTGTGGACTAGATATAATTCATGCAATGGAAACCCAGAGGTTTGTAAGTGATGCTACTGGTGGAATGTTACTCTTATATACCTATCTATGAACGATCTATATCTATGAACGATAGGACATAGTATGATAGGACATAGTGTGATAGGACATACTATGATAGGACATAGTATGATAGGACATATTTTGATAGGACATAGTATGTACTGATTTTACTACATATAAAAATGACAAAATCCCACAAGGCTGGTTATGCTGCTCCAAAGATATCGGAGTGTTGATGAGCCAAAGGTTTGTCCAGTTGCATTATTAACTTTATCCATCATATAAGTACATTTAACAAATAGCTCCAATGATAGTAACCAGTTGTAAGTATTGGTGGGAATCTTCTGTCCCATACTTAACAAAAAATGTACACTTGTAAATATATGATTTTGCCGATTGTCTATCAACTGTCTTTATGTGTATAATTTTAACGTTTCTATGATCATGTTTTCTGTACAAATTATCTTGTCAATTATTGTTGACACGGATATATTTTCAATTTATCATGTGTTCAGTTTTTGTGAAATTTTACATTAACCCTTTACCCTTC
>OZ024865.1:23399631-23464631 GCA_964017155.1 Oasisia sp. SBJ-2009
ACTGTATAAACCTGTTTGATCTTTTCAGCATTCTGTGTGAACCTGTTTGATCTTTTTAGTGTTCTGTTTGAACCATTTTTTTCTTTTCAGTGCTCTTTGTGAATCTGTTTGATCTTTACAGCATTCTGTGTGAACCTGTTTGATCTTTTCAGTGTTCTGTATGAACCTGTTTGATCTTTTTAGTGTTTTGTATGAACAAAATGTTTTATCTCTTTAGTATTCTGTGTGAACCTGTTTTATCTTTAGTGTCCTGTTTTATCTTTTCAGTGTTATGTGTGAACCAGTTTGGTGTGTTCAGTGTTCTGTGTGAACATATTTAATCTGTTCAGTGTTCTGTGTGAACCTGTATGATAATGTAAGTGTTCTGTGAACCAGTTTGATCTTGTCAGTGTTCTGTATGAACCTGTTTGATCTGTTTATTGTTCTGTTTTATCTTTTCAGTGTTCTATGTGAACCTGTTTGATCTTTTCAGTGATCTATGTGAATCTGTTTGATCTTTTCAGTGTTCTATGTGAACCAATTTGTTCTTTTCAATGTTTTATGTGAACCAGTTTATTCTTTTCAGTGTTCTGTTTTAATCTGTTTGAAAAAGTCCTGTTGTCATATCTTACACGATGCAGTTTGAACTCGTTTAAAATAGTTCTTTGTGAAAGCTTTTTATTTCATTCTTGGCATTGGTTAAGTTATAACCTGTTTGATCTTTTCAACAGTGTCCTTTCAAACTGAACCATTTTGTGATCCAGCGACAAATAGAAGTTGCTTGAGCTGTTCAGTATTGTTTCTATGTCACGTTTATTAAGCTTTTTAGCACCACTTACATGCATGTGTGCATGTGTACTTTTCATGTGTATGACATACATGCATGAGTGTGACATCATGTATGCGGATGCATGCACGTTAACATTACTTGTCAGTCATTAGTAGTAGAGTGTATTCTACATTTCTGATATCATACAGAGATCAAACAATGAAACAATGTGTTCTTGCAGGAATGCAAGCGATGCTGCAAAACGGATAAATGTAACGCGAGAATACTGGATGAAAGGAAAATTGTGCATTCATTTACACTTGATAAAGGTTCCAGCATCTACAGAGATGCATTATGGGTCACACTGTTCATCAGTTTCATCATCGTCATGTTACCTGTTTAAGGTTACATGTAAGATGCAATGCGGAATAAATTGTCCAGTCTAGATCATTGACATGTTTTTCCAAGGTGTTGATAACAAAAGTTGGGAGGAAGTTATTTAAATTGCATGCTAACATACATGTACATGCACTCAGAATGCATGAAAATAACAAAACTGTGCATTGTATGTACTTCCCATATATTTAATTATTGTTAATATAACTTGTATGTACACCATATTTATAACTGACAAAACAGGTGCAGTGATAATGTATGTGTTACCCGTCAGGACTAAACACAAAAATGACTTGTATTACATTGTGGTACCCCTCTATACCATCATACAATCTGCAATGTTTTCATTTAAATGTATTTGTAGGTAATTAACAGTAAACGTAGTTTTGAAATTGTGTTCACTTTAAAATGTTGTATTTATGGTTTTAACATTCATGATTCACTATCTATGTAACAGATGATATATGTATAGTGTTAAATTGTGTTCATTAAATGTTGTATTCATGGGTGTGTACCTGGTTAACTATCTGTGTAATAGACAATAGTCATAGCTTTTTTATAGTGGTTATCTTAACAGTGTTGCAGAAATAATTGTTCTACAATACATGTGTGGATTTACTACAATTGTTCAATAAATAACGTGCACAGACTCTTTGTTGAAATGTATTTACATGGTAAATTATATGTTTAGAGTAAAACTTCTAAAATATGGTACATTATTTGCGATGACAAAATAAAAATTACGCCGTGGAAGAAGGAAGAGATGGTCAAAACAATGAACTGAACACAATCATGGCATACAAGATCTACCACTGAAGCTGGGTGCTGCATTAGCACCATTGGGTGGGTCCAAAGGTTTCCAGACCCAGATTAATTTATTTTAACCACATCATTTGATTGATTTAGTTTGTTTGGTAAAAGTTATATACATGCAAATAAACATAATTTTAATGCAAAAGCAAATAAAGAAAAAACACATTTAACCATCATGAGGATATCACATTAACGCATACATAAGTATATTTGTTTCCAATTTGATCCTCAAAAATACTAATGATAAGACAAAATACAAACACTAATAAAATAAATAAAATATAAATATATTTAAAAAACAAGCAAATGCATTTAACAGTATGACAATATGCTAACATAAAAAGGACTACTAAAATATGATAGTACATAGCTTAAATGACTAAAATATATTGAGATACCAATTTAAAATGGTGTTCATGGGGCACTAATCTACTTTATAAAACGGTCGTAACCTTTTATCTAAAACTAGTAGTTACTTCTAGTTCCGGTTGCGTAGTTACTATGTAGCAGAAGCGGAACGACAGCTCTCTAACCAACAACATTACGTTAAATTAGACATACAAGTGTACCCAAAAGCTCCAATCCCCATTTCGGCAACACTAGATAAACTACGCCGAACAGGGGTTTTATTCATGAACCGAGACAATGACGTTGTCCTGGAAAATTTCTGTTCGTCGGAACTTTAACGCGAAACTCGCTATGAAAACCCGACTGCTGGTCACCCAGCTTGGGCAACGAAACATAAACAAAGTTCCGGTAATTCATTTTATCGCTCATTCAGTTGTATTTCGAACGTAATGTAAACTTACCTTTAGTTCAATGTCAAAAAGTGTCCAATCCAACGAGATATAAGCACAACAAACTTCATCAGTAGTAAATAGCTACGATGTCCAAGGCGCCGCCATTTTTGAAGGTCCACAGATGATGAACTAAAAAAAATCAAAAATTACCCATGATTCAGAGCTGAGATATCAAAGCATCCGTAGGAAATAGTGTCTTAAGTATCCGCAAGATGGGACCAACGCTAGAGGCTTTATCTCCACCAGATGCTTTCTGACGCATGGGGTCTAATGTGTTAAATTCGCGGGACGAAATGACGTGATTTTTAGACCTGCTATAACACTGGCTTAAACCCAGTTGTCTCAGACAATCGAGTAGCATTTCAGTAAAATTGGCTGCCGTTGTTTATCTGAGGTATCGAAACAGACGGAGCAATGCGTGGGTGCTGGGTGCTTAGAGATATACACCGACGAGCAAATATACACAAAGTTTAGATTTTTTATTGACATTTAATTTTACAATTTATTGACGAGGTGAGGAACCAGATAGAATTTGTGCTTTCACGTAAAGCCTAAAGCGCAGTTACTTTCGGTTGCGCATTGATTCCGGTTGCGCATTACTTCCGGTTCCGGTTGCGCATTACTTCCGGTTCCTGTTGCGCATTACTTCCGGTTTCGGTGTTATTTCCGGATCCGGTTGCGCATTACTTCCGGTTTATGGTGCGCACTACTTCCGGTTCCTGTTGCGCATTACTACCGGTTCCGGTTGTGCATTGGTTCCGGTGTCATTTCCGGTTCCGGTTGCGCATTACTTCCGGTTCCGGTCGCGCATTACTTCCGGTTGCGCATTACTTCCGGTTCCAGTGTTACTTCCTGTTGTGGTTGCGTATTACTTCCGGTTCCGCTTGCGCAGTTACTTCTGGTTCCGGTTGCGTAGTAGGCAATGGACGACTATTGAGATTGACACAATGAATACTTGTCATTTCCTGGGATTTCCTGTTGATAACCATACAATAAGCCTTGTTGATATTATATGTTAATATTATGTTATGTTGAATAATTCATCCTACTTGGTTCTGTAAGTTTTCTCGAAACATCAACACTGAGAGACAAAATATAGAGATCATCAGCATACATGAAGTGGTTGATTTAAAGTGTCTCCAGAGACGGAATGACAGCTCTATAACCAAAAACATTACGCTAAGTTAGACACACAAGTGTACCCAAAAGCTCCAGTCCGCATTACGGCAACACTAGATAAACTACGTCGAACTGGGGTGTTATTCATGAACCGAGGCAATGACATTGTCTCGGACAATTTCTGTAGGTCGGAACTATAACGCGAAAATCACTATGAACACCCGACTGCTGGTCACCCAGCTTGGACAACGAAACATAAACAAAGCTCCGATAATTCATTATATCGCTCATTCAGTTGTATTTCGAACGTAATGTAAACTTACCTTTACTTCAATGTCAAAAGTGTCCAATCTAACAATATATAAGCACAAACTTCGTCAGTAGTAAATAGCTACGATGTCCAAGGCGCCGCACAGGCGTCCAGAGATGATGAACTTCAATCACGAAAAACAAACGTTTTCCAATGTCAAGCCATGTCAAAATTACCCAGGATTCATAGCTGAGATATCAAAGAATCTGCATGAATTAGTCTCTTAAGTATCCGCAAAATGGGGCCACCGCTAGAGGCTTTTTCTCCTTCAGACAAAGGGCTTGCTAAACCAAGCCAGGCTTCTTTCTTTATCACACAAAGGGAGTTGGCATGCTGGTGCCCATAAGTTCTAATCTGTGTAATTAAGGTCTTAGTCCCTGACTGTCACTGATATCACATTGGCTAATTTAGCTTCTAAAGCAGTAACTTACAAGAACATAATGGAGGAAAGTACTGATTGAAAAAGTATTTGAAAAGTATTTTAAATATCGAATACTTTAAGAAAGTGTTTAAATACAAATACTTTCAATTTCTAAATGCCAAATACAAATACTTTTTTAAAAAGTATTTAATACTTTCAAATACAAATGTATTTGACCCCATATCTGCAACTGAAATAGTATTTTGTTAATCTACACAAATGATAATGAAATGATTAACCACTGAAGCTGTAAACCAATTTAAAATAAAAAAGCAAATCATAATTGACCTTAATTTTTAATTTTTTTGCCACTTCTGTTATTGCACCGTTTTTCTTTATCTCACTTTGAAGCCATTTTTAAAATAACTGATTTTCTGCTTCAGATTCTTGATCGGGAATCAGACACCCGTCTTCCGTTTTCCCTTCTTAGTGGTTGATGCTGAATGTGAACGTGGACACTGATTCACAGCCGCCAGTGACATATGCTCGTGACCTGCATCTGAAACATTGATGATGTTTTAGCTTGTTTCCTTGATGATCATAATATGATCATCAAGGAAAAAAAGCTAAAACATCATATTTTGATCACTGTCATACTTAAATATTCTCATTCATTATAGTGGACGAGCCAATGTGTGATATAAAACTTTCATCGCCATTTTTTGTTAATAGCACGAAACTATGGTAGATAGACCACTCATAGCATGTGGGATAAGGTGTGGGTGGATGCCACCCTTGATTTTGAATTTGAAGGTCATTTTCAAGAACGAGAAAGGTCAAAATTGGTATTCAAGTTTTTTGTATTAATTTGGACCACAATCAATAGATCTGTCCAATTAAATAATTTTTATGATCACATACTTGCATCTAACTAGTGTAATTGACAAGTAAACATTCACTTTACAATGTTAAAGTATAGGATAACGAAACACAAAAGTACATTTTTCTCAAAAACACGGTTTTTAATTAAGAACTGGGTTGAACACTTGGTCGTTTTACTCTAATGTTCCCATATGCACTATGATGTCCAATAACGTGTCACATTCACTTCCTCCCATGTCTATTGGCCAGCTGGGTTGCAGCAGTCCACCCCATCACACCCGCAAGCATACGTGCAGCTGAGGTTCGTTTTGAAGCAATTGCATCGGGCCGTTCTGCACTTAGCCTTGCATCCACAAGTGACCAGCTCTAGACACGCATCAGGAATAGCAGGCAGTCTTGTCCATACAGCTTTCAAGCAGTCTGATTCCATCATCCATGCAGAGATGTCGGTGGGAGAAGGGATGTCTATATGCTCCTGGCCTGTCTGCAGCCAGATCTTTGCTTGATAGTTGGCGTGTGCGGTGTGAAGTTCCAGGACGTCTCTGGTTGGGGATAACATCTCCAGACCAAGCTTGCCCTTACTGAAGAGTTTGAGTCTGGCATTGTCGACGGTTTGTTGCTCAGGTGTGCCGTACAAGTGACATACAAATTGTCCAATTGGTGCAAGTTCTCCATCACGACCAATCCCCTGCACGAAATGCGGATGATTCTGAAAAGTTTTACAGCAAGACTGCTTGCCATGGCCACTAAACGCTGACGTTGT
Organism: Oasisia sp. SBJ-2009; assembly: GCA_964017155.1. Lineage (NCBI taxonomy): Eukaryota > Metazoa > Annelida > Polychaeta > Sabellida > Siboglinidae > Oasisia > Oasisia sp. SBJ-2009. The sequence goes on from OZ024865.1 coordinate 23,405,824, forward strand.
GTCACAACCTGTGAACGCGTGGAAGCCCAGCAAGTTATCCCTCAGAGGTTTTGCACGTCTCTCAGACAGTGCATGTATTGGATAGCATTTCCTCTTCTTTGCTGTTCCAGAGATCATCAACACTTCTGCTGTTTGTGCTGGTATAAAGTGGACTAGAAGCAGCATGACATCCGTATCTCTGCAGATGACCAACACTCTTTTGTATCCCTGGTTGACTGCCTCACACAAATGGAGTACCAGCCTGGTGTCCGCCTCTTCATGGTTTCCTTGAAGTTTGACTTACTTCGCTCCTCCTTGTTGACTTCGCATGTGTGGCACAAGAGAGTCTGCCCCCTGTTACAAGCTCACATTGTTGTGGTAGATCAGTACCCTTTGTCACGATGATCTCGGTCAAGAACCTGGCGAGATCGGCCTTGTTCTCATCACATGCAATAAAGTTGCTCCATACCTGAGGAAGTGGGACATTTCGTCCATCGATGACCTTACGAATTGGCCTCGTCTTCCCCACTCGCTTTGACCTTGTCACTGCCTTGATCGATTGTTGCCCGGTGTACACTACATCAACTCTTGTTGTGTGACATCTGAAGTGACTTGTGACATTGTTCAAGGATACGTCAGCATAGTCGCCAAACGTCTGACACCCATGAGGTTTTCCAAGAGCTTGGATCAGGCCATGACCGTCAATCTTCACACACGTCTTCATGTTGGCTTCTGGAATTGCCGAGGGTATAGGAATGCCATCCGCCAGGACATTGATGAGCACTGACTTTGTGTCGAGTTCATGTCGCCTCCATGCTTGGCCAGAGACAGTGGGACTGGGGACAGCTCATGCTTCAGGATACTTCCCATTTCAACTGTTCGACCTTTGGATGCCAAAGATAACAAGGGTGTGTCGCCACTTATCGAATCCATGTCTCCATCTTCTTCTTCTCTCAAAGCAGTGTTTAGTCTGAATACGTCCAAACGTGTAAGCTGTGTGATAAGCTTCTTTACGTCATCAGCATCACGCTTCATCTGGGAAGGAAGGCTGTCACTGCGGGTGAAAGTGGTCTCTTCCTCCTCATCTTCCAGGTTGAAGAGGTATCGCGTGTCCTGTCAGATTCGTGAGCGTTCGGCCCAGGTGACACAAAGCTTTTCCCTAGTTTGGTCATTTCTTGTAATGCCTATGATGCCGTTCTGCATCTTGCATGGTTTGTTTATCCACTCAGTTGCCTGGTCAGCGGGAACTCGGTTGAATCGTCTTTTGGTTCTCTTCACAACGAACTTCCATGCATGAACTCTGCGTAGACCTCTGGTGCTGTCATTTCAAGCAGTTTCAAATCCGCAAGATACACAGGTCCCCATCGGGCATACTTTGTGTGGTCATAGATTGTGAGCCATGGCATCATGTTATGTATACTGACAATACGTGTTTGGTTTTTGAAAACAGGATAACTTTGCAATAATAGGTATGCAAACAACTTTTACATACAAGAAAACAACATTTCGAGATAATCACATTTTTGTGTTGAATTATCCTATACATCTCTGTGTAAATGCAAAGTTTAACACCTTATATCTCCGCCAATATAAACGTAAAATCATTTTGGTTTGTAAAGATCTACTCACATAGAGTTCGAATCATCACGAAAATAAAACCCGACATTTTGACCCCAGTTGACTTTGTGACCTTCAAAATGACTTTCATGTTCAAAATAATGGATGGTAACACCGCACATAGTTTTGTTATCTTTCGAACGATCAACGTAGCACAACAAAAATGTTTTTGTTGATTTGAACACTATCGATCGATAGAACATGGCATAGTTGGCCACTTACGAAGCAGAGTTCTATTCTGCGGTTGTCACCTCACTACTTAAACAATTTCTCCACATATTGGCAAGTTTGATTTAATCCCAAATCATGCCATGGAACGATGTTATGTAAACTGACATACACACACTATGTGTTTGGTTTTGAAAACATGATAACTTTGCAATAATGGGTATGAAAACAACTGTTACATACAAGAAAACAACATTTCGAGATAATTACATTTTTGTGTTGAATTATCCTATACATCTCTGTGTAAATGCAAAGTTTAACACCTTATATCTCCGCCAATACTAGGTATAACCGTAAAATCTTTACTGGTTTGTAAAGATCTACTCACATAGAGTTCGAATCATCACGAAAATAAAACCCGACATTTTGACCCCAGTTGACTTTGTGACCTTCAAAATGACCTTCATGTTCAAAATAATGGATGGTAACATCGCACACGTTTGTGTTATCTTACGAACGATCAACGTAGCAAGAATTTGTTTGTGTTGATTTGAACACTATCGATCGATAGAACATGGCATAGTTGGGCACTTGCGAAGCACAGTTCTATTCTGCGGTTGTCACCTCACTTCTTAAACAATTTTCCCACATACAGGCAAGTTTGATTTAATCCCAAATCATGCCAAGGAATGATGTCATGTATACTGACATACACACAGTACGTGTTTGGTTTTGAAAACAGGACAACTTTGCAATAATGGATATGCAAACAACTTTTACATACAAGAAAACAACATTTCGAGATAATCACATTTTTGTGATGAATTATCCTATACATCTCTGTGTAAATGCAAAGTTTAACACCTTATATCTCCGCCCAATACTTATCATAACCGTAAAATCTGTACTGATTTGTAAAGATCTACTCATATAGAGTTCAAATCATCACGAAAATAAAAACCGACATTTTGAGCCCAGTTGACTTTGTGACCTTCAAAATTACCTTTAAATTCAAAATCGGGCGTGGCGTCCACCCTAGTCATTTTCCGCATACCATGGGTGACTCGTCTAGCATGGATGCCCGCTATTAACAAACAATGCCGATGAAAATAATTCTACAGCACTTTTCAATGCTTGGCTGGTCCACTATTACGGCAAAAGTTAATTTGCAGACATAATTATATTATTCTTGGCATGCAAGACTCTGACTTTGACTGTACTGTCAGACTCATCAGATAAGTTATTAGAAATTACATACCCACAACATTTATAGGAGGTGGCAAAGTTCAACTTTGTTCTTCCTATTACCAGTTATTCACAAATATATCGCTTTTCTGCACACAAAGGATTTGAGCACATTTTATCTGCACTGCTCTTACTAAACATCATGCTTACACCCACAAGAGTATGTATACATTAAAAGGAAATACTACCCAGTAGTTATATAGGTGGCTCTTAAAATTATAATGAAAATATGTACATGCCTACATATTGGGTCAAATACATTATATATAATTATATATATATATATATATATATTATGTGAAGGTCAATATCTTCTACCATAATGTTTAGTTCATTTCTTTTGTTTACTATGCTCGTTGCATTTAAACAAACACATTTATAACCAAATTCCATAGGGCTTTGCTTTCCAGGCTGTTCTTTGCTGATTTCTTTGTGCTGTCTTTATTTATGCCTCCAGTATTTGGCTTCTCTGTGAGTCGATCCCCTGCGAATCTAGTTTAACTAGTTGTAACCTGTTCCACTGTCCATAGATCGGAGCAGGTTCTCAGAGAAAACTACTCCACCCTTTCCGCTAAGATGGAGGCCATCTCTCATGTACGTGTGACCATCGTGTGTCTTCTTTCCCAACAAAGTATCCCCACAAATCTACGAATCCAACTCCTTCTTCACACATCGATCTGCTCTACTAGAACGTTGACCACTTGCAGTTTCTATATGTTTCTCCCCTTCCTCCCATTACTGGCAAGATTCCTGAGAGAATTATCTGTTCAATTATTATCTTCTTCAGTTTACTTACCAACTGTACTACCCTAGTCGTCCCCTCCCTGTCTGCATTGTTCGTCCCTACATATAATATAGATCCTCCCTGGCCATGCCGCAATGTGTTTTCTACCCATTCAGTCACATGCTCTATCCTAACCCCCAGAAGATAAACAACATCTTCTCCTTTGCTTAATGTCTTGCCTGTCTTTCACTAAGTGGAGTTGCCCATAAATACCCTTTCTGTTCTCAATGCCCCCTCGATCACTGCTTCAGAGTAGCTCCCCCGTTTTGCATCTCCCTGGTTGCTGACTTCCCCCCTGCCGCTTCCTCTGTTGTTCCTTTCATTCCTGCCTCTGTTCTTCCTGTCATCATCCCTGTTATTGACTTCCCTTTCGTCACATCTACTATCATTTCCTTTCTTCCCTTCACCTTTCCTCCTATCGTATGTACTTCTCTCCTATTGTGTCCCATTGTCACTCCCTCGTTCTCTACTGTTACTTTCTCCCCTGTCACCTTCCTGCATGTCATGTTTTCTGTTTTCTTTCTCCGTTTGTTTTCCTTTTAATCACCCTCCCTCCTGTCAATGTCATTTCCTCATCCTTCTTGTCACTACATTGCTCCTTCCAACCTCTCTCCCTGTCATCTCTCTCTCTATTCCATCCGTTCCTTTGGTCATTCTCATCTCCACCCCCTTCACAATATCCGTTAGCCTATAGCTATCTCTGCTGTTAGGCCACTTTCCAACACACCAAGCAATGGAAAGCAACTGTTAGGAAATATCATTTACTTATCACTGCAAGAGAAGTTCATCACATATGTAAAAGGGAATCCATTGTGAAAAAACACCTTTTGAATGAAACTCAAAAGGCATTTATGTGGGCAACAAAACCAGAGCTTATATTCGGGTGTATACGGTAAACAAATTAGGACGCTGACAAGCTCAGTGTCCAGCCTCTCTTTCGATAGTTCTCGAGTTTGAAAGGGTAAATATTGATTTGCTCTCGATTGTTGTTAAACAATTATGTTACGAGGTTCCGTTTATTGCGACATTTATCATTCTGTTGTTCAGTACTATGTCGTCGCAAATTTGTTGACCGTTTATGTTGTCACTGCCCGTGCGAATCGCACTAATGGCGATGATTAACATCGCTGTTGTGCGTTAATCCTTTGTTCGCCTCGGGCGTCTTCGACCATCGGATCGGTCCATGAACCTCGCTCTGGATGAGCGATATCAAGCTATCTTTCTTTTGAGAGGGGAGTTAACGGGGCTTTGGCTATACTCCCTAACCCGGGATATTATAAGTGCCAGTCGGGATGTCGTTTTTATTGACTTTGGCACCACTTATTGACTACCCCTCCCTGTATTCTATATTGTTGACGTGGGCGATAAAGTGATACTTTCCCGTCATATCTCACTGGTGGCAGTGGTTATTTCCCATATGTTTTACCGCGATTCAGACATTTCTCTCTATCGCCTCGATGATGAGTTTAATACCCGTGTCTTCCTATATCTTAAATACATACATGTTCGTCGCCACCACATCTCATGACATAAGTACAATTTTGGTCCTATCACGGGTGACGGGTGTTGTCGAACTGGCAGCAGTATTTTTTAGACGGGGTCCATTTAAACGACGGAGGAAATCAGAAATCTTTCCACAGTGTTCGCGGGATCGTTCTTGCTACAGAAAATAACTAGTAGCTCCTTTACTGTTCTTCGACACGTGGGCGCTGCTTTAATTAAATTGAATTTGAATTAAATTTATTTCAACAACAACTACCCATACTACAATTACTACTACATTATACATACAATACCAATTAAAAAAAAGGGTAAATGATGTTCCATTGTTTTCATGTTTCCTTATAATTAGTTCAAATATATTACATAACGCATTTGCACAGTGCAATAGACACTGTGCCAAATTTTTTTTCCATGTATAATCATACCACATGCAATCATTGCTTTGCTACTTGCTTTGTATCCTCCCGGTGTATCCTGTGGGGACTGTTACTTACTGGCGTTGCATTTTCCAGACCGTTACCTGCTTCGCTGGTTTACATTGTGCCTTGTTCGTGCACCTGTCTTTGTATATTATCTGCTTGTAAGGCTGTGATTTTTCCATGACTTGCAAATGTAACTTTCCTGCCATTATGGCGGTGATTTTTTCACAGCAATGTGTCTTTGTCAGTTAAGGACTTGTAATTGTCACTTTGCCATTTCAGCTGTGCCTTTTTCAGGCCGTGTCATTGTACATTTTCTGCCATTATGGCTGTGCCTGTTTCAGGTCATGTCATTGTAAGTTGTTCCCATTATGGATGTGCCTTTTTCAGGCCGTGTAATTGGATATTTTATGCCATTATGGCTGTGCCTTTTTAAGGCCGTGTAATTGGATATTTTATGCCATTCTGGCTGTGCCTTTTTAAGGCCGTGTAATTGGATATTTTATGCCATTATGGCTGTGCCTTTTTTAAGGCCGTGTAATTGGATATTTTATGCCATTCTGGCTGTGCCTTTTTAAGGCCGTGTAATTGGATATTTTATGCCATTCTGGCTGTGCCTTTTTAAGGCCGTGTAATTGGATATTGTATGCCATTCTGGCTGTGCCTTTTTAAGGCCGTGTAATTGGATATTGTATGCCATTCTGGCTGTGCCTTTTTAAGGCCGTGTAATTGGATATTTTATGCCATTCTGGCTGTGCCTTTTTAAGGCCGTGTAATTGGATATTTTATGCCATTCTGGCTGTGCCTTTTTTAAGGCCGTGTAATTGGATATTTTATGCCCTTATGGCTGTGCCTTTTTAAGGCCGTGTAATTTGGTATTTTATGCCATTATGGCGGTGCCAAATTTAAGGCGGTGTAATTGCATATTTTATGCCATTGTGGCTGTGCCTTTTTAAGGCAGCGTAATTCGACATTTTCTGCCATTACGGCTGTGCCTTTTTTAAGGCCGTGTAATTGGAAATGTTATGCCACTATGGCTGTGCCTTTTTAAGGCCGTTTAATTGGATATTTTATGGCATTATGGCTGTGCCTTTTTTAAGGCCGTGTAATTGTCACTTCTCTGCCATTTTGGCTGTGCCTTTTTTAAGGCCGTGTAATTGGATATTTTATGCCCTTCTGTGTGTGCCTGTTTACAGGCTGCGTAATTGTTTCGCCATTCGGGCTGTGCCTTGTTATGGCCGTGTAATGCATTTGCCGTTTGGGCTGTGCCTCTTCCAGGCCACGTCAGCGTACTTGATTGCCATTACGGCTTCATTGTGGTGTTATTAACGTAATTTCTTCGATTCCACCTGCTTACTACCGCACTTTCAGTTTCAGTTTTATCTCGTCTCGTTCTTTGCAACGCTGTTAGTATTACACGTTATCGTTCATGTCTTCATGACCGAGTACTTTTCAAACATTTCAGATCGTTGTTTGCTGGAGTGCCTGCATGTTCCTTTTGCCTTGTGTGCCATAACGTTATATTTACAGGTGTGTTAACTTCAATTGCACCAGTCCACGGCGGTATGGGTGTTTAAGACTCCCGCTACGATCTCTTTGATTCCGTACAGCCATTCAGCGGATCTACTAGTACATTTTACGCCCCTTTTTTTTACACGTATCGCCACCTGGCGATTATGCAATAACGTTGTTTCGTTGCCATCGGTGACCACTTATCGTTTGCTACTACACAAACTTGTCCAAAGGGGCCAACGTCAATATGTTTAGACGCTATATAGCCCGATCAGGCTCCTATGCCACAATATACGATGTTATGCTTGTGTCTGATCAGTCATCATGAACACCGCATGTTACCCTGTCACCATTGTGTTTTACGGACACAGGTTTTTTCCGGAGATTACAGTTTATGAACCGGGAGGACACCCGCAATTTCGCACTGTTTCCCGGTGGTCATGTTATCTCCCTTACATGGCAGGGAGGAATGACAACTGCCCACTTGGAAGAGAAGACGCTTTTGTTTGGCTGCATGTTGGCTTCCGTGATATTGGGACGGATGAGTTGTCGCCGGGTTTCACGTTTTGTAGAGGGCTGCGGCGCGTCTATTGATATCCTTTTATCATGTCACACAGGTGGTAATGTTGGAATTTTCCGCAGGTTGTCGACTGGCAGGTATCACTGACCCGTTGAATTTAATTACAGTACTTCTTACAATACTTCGTTGAAAAAAGAGATTTTATGTAGCCGGTCCTCGGTACACACGCCCCAAACAATTCCTCCGTCACCAGGGTCTCCTGGAAAACTGGCAACAATATCTTTTGGCAGAGGGCGTGCAGTTGAATGAACTTGGTTTGACCATGTATTACAGGTCTCTGCGTCGAGATGTTATTATATACTCCTCACACAACAGTGTTGGCAAATTCACTCCATCTTCTAGGCACCAGCTGTATTTGCCGTGTCAAGTCGTTAAGTAGATTTTGCGTTGTGTTTTGATACTTACTCCTTTTTAATAGGTGATATCCTGAGGCCTTGGTTTGATTAGGGTGCCTACCAACTTCACATATTCCTTATTACTTTCAGGATTTCGTACTAGCCTACCTGGCTGCCGGCCGGTCTGATCGATATATGACATGGAGTTAATGTTTATTTGTTACAAAATTGTAATGGAGGTAATACTTCACCATCACAATTTGTTACGGACCATGTACCCATGTAGCTCTACACTTGGTTAGCAAGTCTACATACTTCAATAATGTGTGTTCTATTCTTTGCTTTCTTTACTAGCACTACACCTGCACATGTTTACTGGGTCTGCAGATGGTCAATCCATGATGAGGATTTATTTCCAGACCCACATTATTCAGTTTTAAACCGGACATGTTATGTACAAAATGTCGATTGTTGCACAGTTTGATGTGGACGTGATCCACACCCATACATGCTACCTGCATTATTACATTAATGCCTCTCCATTTGAATGGCACATGCTGTTGACCACGCATGTATTGTTGGGCGTGCTTTGTGGTCAGCCCATTGTGACGATTATGTTATGTTCCACACCCATATATGCGCTCATGCCGGTATGCTTGAACACCCTGTTGGTGACCACATATATCTTGTTTGGGTTGACTGTGGTCGCCGCAAGAAGATGATGTTTGTGCCGCTCCCATATGTGTTTGTGCCTGTATGCATGACCACCCTGTTGGAGACCACACATACATTGTTTCGGTTGACTGTGGTCGGCCCAGGGAGATGTCGTTTGTTCCACTCCCATATATGCGTTCGTGCCGGTATGCATTCAGCAGGCTGTTATAGACCACACATTTACTGTCGGGCGTGCTTTGTGGTCGGCCCAGGGTGATGATGTTTATTCTTTCGAGCCTGATTTCATCAACAGGTTTTCCTTTTGGACATCCACTGCTGTTGGACCAGGGCGGTGAGGATGAGTCTCCACATCCACGTTCTCACCTTCTATTATGTAACAGGCTTGATGATGTCCCACACAAATAGGGTTCCTTGTGTACATGTCATCTTGTTATATGGAACCAGGTGTTGCTGTATAACACATTTTGGCATATGATAGTTGGTCGCGTTACATTGCTGTATTGACCTCCTTACGTTACTGTGTTTTCTAACTTTTATAGGTGCGCTATTGCTGCACACTTCAATTACCTGAGGTTAATACAGTGTATTGGATTCACTTTGCCACTTTCTTGTCTCAGGTTATTATGGCATGGCCACAAACATATGTGTGCTACATGTCACAGGCTGACATCACGGCATGGTGCCTGTATATTCATATTTCTTTTGTGTGAACGAAATACTGCGCTGCTGTGTTTTCGTATTTCTGCAATACCTAAGGTTAAACCTGGGAGGTAATGTTGCCCTCCATCTACACGTCGATGCTTCACGAGGTCAACTCGGATACCTGCGAGACTGACAGATGACTCGTCTGACAGCTCGGACTCGTTGGACAGCTCGGACTCGTTGGATAGCTGGGACTCGTTGGACCGCTCCGACTCGTTGGACAACTCGGACTCGTTGGACACCTAGGACTCGTTGGACAGCTCGGACTCGTTGGATAGCTCGGACTCGTTGGACAGCTCGGACTCGTTGGACAGCTCGGACTCGTTGGATACCTCGGACTCGTTGGACACCTCGGACTCGTTGGATACCTCGGACTCGTTGGACAGCTCGGACTCGTTGGACACCTCGGACTCGTTGGATAGCTCGGACTATGACACTGCGGACGGCAGATCCTAAAACTTGTGTTTTCCACTTAGGTGGGGCATTTGGAACACCAATGCTTATATACATCCACTTGTTACATACCAAAATCATCTAACATGTGACTGAATGTTTTCTGCTTAAGTGGGACATTCCCTGTCACATTCAGCAGTGTATTACTCATTCTAGACGTCATCATTTCACTGGTGCTATTCATCGCTGAAGGTGTCCTTCGCTAGGTTATCCAGATGCTTTCTACTTAGGTGGGGCATTGCATGTAACCAAAACCCATCTAACATGTGCGCTGAATGTTTTCTGCTTAGGTGGGACATTCCCTGTCACATACAGAAGTGTATTACTCATTCTAGACGTCATCATTTCTCTGGTGCTATTCTTCGCTGAAGGTGTCCTTCGCTAGGTTATCAGGATGTTTTCTACTTAGGTGGGGCATTCCATGTAACACACCTTGCTCTTTACATGTACTTAGTTGGTAGTGGCAACCTACAACGTGTCGCTGTTGCGTTACTGACATATGTCGGTATATAATCTTATAACAATTAACATGGTCTAGATTTCATTTGTTGCAAATTATCAGGTTGTGCGCTTTTTAATCATCACGTGTTATGCTTAAGGTTCACATTCGCTGTTTGCATTAACTGGGCCTCTTGCCTTCTAGGTGGCATTTCATCTTCGCACTTGAGTTGCAACTATATCGCTTTAGTGTGTGTGGGTTTTATGTAGCGCACGACCGTTTTCTGCTTAGGCGGGGCATTTCATGTAGCTTTGATAGCCTGTACGGGTGCCCATGTATACTTTTTAGCCTAATGTTATTTGTTTTTTGACACGCATGCCACTTACGGGTTTGTTCGGCCGTATGCAAACGCCGTTAGCAACTTTTTCTACACCTGTAGTTATGAGGCTTAGTTGGTGAACTTGTGACTAAAGTTACGTAACTTTCCTTTGTGACACATATCCTTTGGGGTGGGGGGAGCCATTCTATTACAGAAGTGGCCTAGTGTGGTCGGTTCCCCCACCTTTGCTGTCAATCTATGTGTTTGTTATAACGGTGATGACATTGTGTACTAGTGTATTGGAATTATTTTGTGCTAGTTATACCTAAAGAGTTGGCTTACTTTTAAGCTCGCATACAAACATATATCTGACTTGTGTTTTCAGCAAACTAGCCACGTCTCTGTGTCACAAATTTAGATGGTAGCGTTGTCCCGCATAAAAACACCTTTTGAATGAAACTCAAAAGGCATTTATGTGGGCAACAAAACCAGAGCTTATATTCGGGTGTATACGGTAAACAAATTAGGACGCTGACAAGCTCAGTGTCCAGCCTCTCTTTCGATAGTTCTCGAGTTTGAAAGGGTAAATATTGATTTGCTCTCGATTGTTGTTAAACAATTATGTTACGAGGTTCCGTTTATTGCGACATTTATCATTCTGTTGTTCAGTACTATGTCGTCGCAAATTTCCCACCCTCCTTCCCCATCGTCACCTGGGTATTTCAAACTGGTGTTGATATATGCTGGGTTTCGTTTTATTTGTACATATTTGTAAATACACTATACATAGTCTATATTATATTGTTACCAAGTGTCTAAAACGTTATTGTCTTGTATTTTTGACATTACGATCACACTGTCTTGTATATTACATCTCACATTGTCGATTTGTGTTATATACTTGTCTAATATGAGTGTACTTTCAAGGGGTTTTAGGGCGAGGACATGTGCTCATGTTCCTAACGCTTTCCCCTTGGTCATAACCTATAACTTGCATACTTTGTTTGAATATTTGATATGGTGGGTTTCCAACACCTGCGTGTGGTCGGTTCCCCCACCTTTGCTGTCAATCTATGTGTTTGTTATAACGGTGATGACATTGTGTACTAGTGTATTGGAATTATTTTGTGCTAGTTATACATAAAGAGTTGGCTTACTTTTAAGCTCGCATACAAACATATATCTGACTTGTGTTTTCAGCAAACTAGCCACGTCTCTGTGTCACAAATTTAGATGGTAGCGTTGTCCCGCATAAATAATAATAGTAATTTGCTTTGCCGATATAATCATAAGTGAATTATACCAAATCTTAGTCCATACACTGATATGTATATATATATATATATATATATATATATATATATATATATATATATACACACACACACACACACACACACACACACACACACACACACACACACACACACACACACACACACACACACACACACGAGTATGGTCAATCGATGCATTAAATCATGAACGCAAACTTTAAATTGTCGGCAGCGTTCATCATTTTGTACAATAACGATTATCTTCGATCAGGTTTTGTTGTTTATGTCAAGGATGGACACGGAGCGTATCGCCAGTATCACACATCTTTATTCTCACAGAATCACAAAGAAGAACGAAGACCCTAAAATCACAACATATGTGTTACAACAAAATATATACAATCAAACACAGGAACAACATTCACATGCGAATATATACACAGTCCAACACAAGACTAACATTTTCCTTAAGAACTGATGTTTAGTTACTTGGTACCTCAATTAACACAACACATGTGTTACACACAAAATATATACAATAGAAAACAGGAACAACCTTCACCTGCAAATATATACACCGTCCGACACAGGAGTAACCATTGTCCTTACAAAAATACATCTGAATGATGCTTTAGTTACTTATAACATTGCGACCGCAATAACCCTTAATCAGTGTAACCCTAGCAATAGCTCCAGATATACCAGTACATGATTAAACATAAAATAACTACACCATTGTCCATGCATCCCCATCGCAAAACACATTTAAAACCATATCACTAACGCAAAACAGTTGCATACAGTCAATCAATAAAATAGGACACGTATAATGAATATAAAAAGTCACTCATAGTACCTGCCCACAATCGGCGTCAGGATACAATGTACATCACAGGCACATAACTGGGTAATTCTTCAAGTAAAATCATGCTGGCACTCTTATCGTACTTGAAAACACGTATGGCTGCTTTCACAGCAGCAATTCAAAAGACTTATATCATTCCCGCGCCAACCAAATCCCGCTCTCGCGCAGGTAATTAAAAACTCACAGCGCCCTCCACGGTTGATTACCACCAATCAACCACCTATTTAACCAACAGATGGTGCCACCACTATCCAAACACCATTAATCAGCCAAAATACCCAAACAGCGTCATGGCTGTCCATGACATTTATATAACGATGAATCCCAATTGTATGTTTGATTTCATATTTTTATGTTTTTTTACATAATTTTTGTTCCGCTTGCAATAAATGCCTTTTCAGTATACGTCAAAATTACAAGTTCGTGCAAGTGTAACTATAATGTCCATGCATTCTACCACCTAACAGCTCAATGTGCCCAACTCTTCCCTACTATGAAGCTTTTATTGAAGGCTTGCGCGGGCAAACACGCAACGAACCAACATTTAACAAGATTTAACAACATTGCCACCTAGCAATTGCATACACATGCAAGCGTATGTGCGTTGTATATAAGCATGTGCATTGGTAAATTAATCTGATTTGTGTTCGCGGGTATGAATTCTGCGTGACCTTATAATCATTCCAAGCCGTTCTAAATAACATAATCAACCCAACGAATGGCCCGGGCAGCTAGAACATTTTACCGGGGAACATATTTTGGGTGACAGCTACATTGACACCGCGTAACCATAACGAATGGGGAAACAACTTTTCCTTTCAGCTGCGTGATCGATAATTCATGATTATAGTCTCAACGCGTATCGGTAAGTTTGCAAGTAAGTAGTGTGAGCAGTGATTAGTTATCACGAAGTTATATCGCTGTATCGGTAATTTACGTGAAACGTTATGCAAAGGCAAAGCCGCCGACTAAGTTTGTAAGACAGCCGCAGGTGAAGTTGACTTTTATTTGTCGTTGTTGTAACCGCTGAAATACCTGGATTTAAAATCAACTAACGCTTGCTTTGTTGCAAGTTGGAACATGTATATAATGTTGTTGAGACTATCAGACGATGTCACACGTAGGATGTGTTCCGCGTAAACTGTTGACTAGCGTACGCAATATTAGGAACAGAGTAACTGTAAAATGATGTACCGCACGGATCGCAAAATACGCTTACCTCGTTCAATCGTACATTAAAATTATTTAACTAATTAATCTAAGACTAGGTTAGTCCGATCGTATCGATGGCAGGGCTATACGGTTTGGTTTGTAGTGAAGCCAATGCCCCTCACCAATTCAGTAGACACATGTCATATGCATGTATGCACATGCACATATACATTGATACAGTACGTACGTATATACGCATGCACACACGCACGTACACATGCACACGTACAAACACATACATACACACATATGACATAGGTTGACTACTGGTCCGCTTCATGTTTAGTTTATGTCATCATGCGTAATGAAAATGTTATCTAGATACACATTGTTGTAATCGGATTGTAAACATTCATGTACGTACGTGCTTTGTCTATATACATAGTTTGCTCTATATATACAGCCTATACAGGGTCTGTAGATATAGCTTCTGAAGAGGATGTAACATTATCTACTGCGTTTTACTTTAATTTAGCTTGTTTCATTTAGATTTTCCTGTATGTTGACCTGGCTATCTATCTCACGAGCATAGCATCAACATGTCTGAAAGCAACGACAGTTCATCCAGACACAGTCACAGTCATGGTCAGCACAGAAGCTCAGCACGTAAGTTCAGCATTTCAGAATGATCCCATAAAATAATCATATCAGTCTACTGTAAACCTGCAGGCCTGCATACAGGTCAGGAATATTCAGAACTTAGACATGTTTTGGTTGTATGCAGTAATGAGCATCATCTGATTATCAATTAATGGGCAACATACATACATGCAATCACAACATTACAGAATGATGTATGCAATACACCACTCAATACTATGTCAATTTGGTGTGTTGCAAAAAAGTGAAACTGTTGCTTTTCAACATATTCTGTATAACACTGTATACAAGTCATTTGGAAACACAAAAATATATAGAGGAAGTATAGGGGGCATGTCCGCACTCTGAGGCATGTCCGCACACCCTATTATTTGCGCATCGCGTAATATCTGGATAGTGGAATCATGCTAATTAAGAAGCAACATCTAACCCCCAAATCAACCATTTCCATATACCTTTTGATAGAAGTGAATAAGTAAAAGGATATGACATAAAATGTAATTTTTCGTAACACGTACCTGATGTAATTTTACTCAAATGCTATTATGTGTGTTACATTAACTGTAAGACATGCATATATATATATAGATTTTCTTTCATAATTCCGAATTGCATTTTAATGTTTTATAATGTGTGAAATAAAGGATAATTTCATAAGCAGCATTTTTGCGCAATTCAGAATTGTTCACGTGTTGAATGCTTGGGGCATGTTTGCACAGGCCTGTGTGGTCATGGCCCACCCGTCGTGCAGACGTATTTCGTGCGTCGGTGCCTATATTATGATGTAGTCTGCTTAGATACATATTTAGATACTTCAGTTGCTTACCACAAATATTAAAGGAAACGTTGATGTGAGATAGTATAATATATACTTATTTAATGTTATCACACTTTTATTTTATATCATTCATCGCTTCAACAATGTGCAATAGGCTATATATCGTGTTGGCCTCACATTTTCCATGTTGTGTATCAATAGGTCCGTTAAATAAATAAAGTTTAATTGCTCACAGACAAAAATAACCAAGATGACAAATGATGTATAATCTATAATATAGAACTTTGCCCATATATGTCAGTCCTTACAAAGCCATGCTCGCATGCCCAACAAACTGAGTTTTGAATTTGACTTTGCACTGTACGAGACCATGCTGTTTTTTTCAGCTAGAAGGCATCAGACAAGCTGGGTTGCAAACTTTGATTTTACCCGTTACAAATCCATACTGTTGTTTGCTTTGACTCTCAAAGAGGACTAAACGTGGACTATGATTCAAGGCCACTATTTTCTAAACTTTACTTATATATGAAATCTTGAAACCATTGATTTGTGTTCTCTGGTTTTTCTTGTAAGTTATTTTTAAGTAATGCACGTCACGTGCCTGTAACCTACACGTACCAATACATATTATTACTACAGTTAATGGTCAGCTCTGTGAGACCAGCTGTTGTTTCGCCATTCCTGGGGCATAACCGCACACAGTGTGCAGCTATGCCCCGTACCTTGGGGCATGTCCGCACAAAGCTATGCCTCCTGATCCTTTAGTTTACACTATGCATTGGTATCAGATAGACCTGTGCAGTACTGGATTGTGTTGGACTGTTGCAGGCAGAACCACTACTCAGCTGTATGACCATGTTCACAGTACACCTATCCAGGTACGTGCACACACAACTAATGTTATTACCTAACCATAATCATCAATGAGTTCGCCCTAGAAATTTGGAATTTGTGCTATGCCTGTGATAGAATGGTGTGCCCCTTGGTACCTTTGATCTATTAAATGTTCCCCAGAGGTAATTGTGAACTTGATGGTGAAAATGTCAGTTACTGGCAGTAGTTGTGGAATGTGCATTTTTGCAGGCAAATCATTTTAAAATTAATAAATAGTGAAATCTTAGTTGACAATTAAAATACTGAAATATTCTGTGATTTAAAATCTTATATATATATATATATATATATATATATATATATATATATATATATATATATATAAAGATTATGCTTTTTACATTTTACTGATTGTGTTGAGTGCTTTTGAGCAAGTAATATACACTAAAGGTCAGCTTAAGACATTGAATATGCCACTGGCACACTCTGTTGCTTTGTAGTGCATAATATTTCAACAGATTTACATATATTTTGCAAATATTTAATGACAGTTTCAAAAATCACTTCATCTGTGCATTTGTTACGTTACTGCAGCATAAGACGACCTCGTTGCGAACGAGCAGTTCCGAGCCTGTTTCTCGACATACGAGGTCTCTCTCTTCTGGCAGAGTGAGGCAAAACCTCAACAGTACACTCAGTGGATGTGAGGCTGGCAGCAACTGCTCAATGGATTCATCTGCAATCAGTCTCACTAAATCTCTGTCTCGACAGGTACTGCTCTTGGATTAAGATAATCTTTCTATATGGATTAATGGATTTATGTAATTTAAAGCCACCAAAATTGTCATATCTGGGGTGCTCTTCCATGGTGATAAATTACATTGGATGTGTAAAATAAATGTAGATATTTACTTAGCATAAGAAAATAACTGTTTTATCAAAGCTCTATCAGTAAGGGCATTAGCCAGCAGAGGAAAACAAATGGAAAAACATGTTTTTATTTTTGCCATAATAAATATATATAATATATATATATTAAACTAAAAAAATGTTGTTTAACTCATATGTGCAGAGCAGGATTTAATAAGGATATTTTGTCCATATGAAATACTATGACATTTTTGTGCTATATATTTTTCAAAATGTTTCTATAAATGCAATATGTATTTATCGATATTGCCCAAATGACTGCCAGTTTACTCATGCTGTTGTCTGTACATAATGGTCCTGGCTATTTTCATGTAACACAACATAATTGCTGCTCCCTAGGCTCGAGTGGCCGAGTTCGAGAATGCAACGATACAAAAACAACGACAGGAACTTCATCTGCTCGTTGCAGAATTGCGGGATCGAGACAGAGAACTCAACGAGATGGTCTCGTCACACCACAAACAGCTGCTGTCCTGGGACCAGGACCGACAGAAGATTCTCTCACTGGACCGCATGTGTAGTCACCTGGAGCGTGAGTACTTCGCCAATTTGGGTTTGCTTGTTTAATTTCATGGCACCCATTACATGTATTTGGAGTGCGCTGTCTTCAGTCTTCACAATGTTCCTAACCTGTCTCAGTTTACATCTTCTCTCAAAACATGTAATGTTCCGATGGACATTCGTCCATATTGTTTCTGTGTACTGTTGTTATTTATGTTTATGTTTATAGTTGTATAAATTATACGTGTCAGTGAACAAGTGCTTTCTACTTCTCTGTAATTATTGCATCATAATAACAATTACGTTGTTGACACTATATATTTTTAATCATTAGTTATCATAGGGAGGCCCTTGTGTCTCAAGTTAAAATACAGGCCTTCCTAATCATGCATAATCACACATTATTTTCTATATTCCTTATTTGTTCTGGTAAGCATACATGCTCTAATGAGCAGACAGCCCCATTGACTGCAGTGTTTGACAGTGTTTTGTGACAGAAACGCATCATCACATTCATCATTGATTGTAATTAATTCTCTGTCAGTAAGTGACAGTGTCAGACAGCTCCACCCACCTCTCAGGCATTGGCTACTATTTGACCTCAACATTACTGTCATCTGGGTGAATAAATAATTTCACATCAATTTATGTTGACACGTATGATCTCATCTCAGTCAAATTTGAATTTTATCACTGGCATCATGTTACAATGGTGGATTTGGTGTATATTATAAATTTATTATGTTAATAAATACTAAAAATACGGAACATACATATAATAATGATAACAAGTTAACTACCAGAGTACACAAATACTTGGAAGCTAAGCTATGAGATGGATCAAGACAAAAAAGGTTTGCCAGATTAAAAATTGATCAGCAGTATTCAAGTGGTCAATAGATGGAATGATACACCAGGAAGCTATGGTACATAAAGGTTCTGTGGGTAAGTTTTAAATGACAACACAAAGTATGTAATAGATGTATGGATGTAACACTAGATGACACAAGTATGTATGTATGTTGTATGGATGTAACACTAGACGACACAAGTATGTAATAGTTGTATGGATGTAACACTAGATGACACAAGTATGTAATAGTTGTATGGATGTAACACTAGACGACACAAGTATGTAATAGTTGTATGGATGTAACACTAGACGACACAAGTATGTATGTATGTTGTATGGATGTAACACTAGACGACACAAGTATGTAATAGTTGTATGGATGTAACACTAGACGACACAAGTATGTAATAGTTGTATGGATGTAACACTAGACGACACAAGTATGTAATAGTTGTATGGATGTAACACTAGACGACACAAGTATGTAATAGTTGTATGGATGTAACACTAGACGACACAAGTATGTAATAGTTGTATGGATGTAACACTAGACGACACAAGTATGTAATAGTTGTATGGATGTAACACTAGACGACACAAGTATGTAATAGTTGTATGGATGTAACACTAGACGACACAAGTATGTAATAGTTGTATGGATGTAACACTAGACGACACAAGTATGTAATAGTTGTATGGATGTAACACTAGACGACACAAGTATGTAATAGTTGTATGGATGTAACACTAGACGACACAAGTATGTAATAGTTGTATGGATGTAACACTAGACGACACAAGTATGTAATAGTTGTATGGATGTAACACTAGACGACACAAGTATGTAATAGTTGTATGGATGTAACACTAGACGACACAAGTATGTAATAGTTGTATGGATGTAACACTAGACGACACAAGTATGTAATAGTTGTATGGATGTAACACTAGACGACACAAGTATGTAATAGTTGTATGGATGTAACACTAGACGACACAAGTATGTAATAGTTGTATGGATGTAACACTAGACGACACAAGTATGTAATAGTTGTATGGATGTAGCACTAGACGGCACAAGTATGTAATAGTTGTATGGATGTAGCACTAGACGGCACAAGTATGTAATAGTTGTATGGATGTAACACTAGACGACACAAGTATGTAATAGTTGTATGGATGTAACACTAGACGACACAAGTATGTAATAGTTGTATGGATGTAACACTAGACGACACAAGTATGTAATAGTTGTATGGATGTAACACTAGACGACACAAGTATGTAATAGTTGTATGGATGTAACACTAGACGACACAAGTATGTAATAGTTGTATGGATGTAACACTAGACGACACAAGTATGTAATAGTTGTATGGATGTAACACTAGACGACACAAGTATGTAATAGTTGTATGGATGTAACACTAGACGACACAAGTATGTAATAGTTGTATGGATGTAACACTAGACGACACAAGTATGTAATAGTTGTATGGATGTAACACTAGACGACACAAGTATGTAATAGTTGTATGGATGTAACACTAGACGACACAAGTATGTAATAGTTGTATGGATGTAACACTAGACGACACAAGTATGTAATAGTTGTATGGATGTAACACTAGACGACACAAGTATGTAATAGTTGTATGGATGTAACACTAGACGACACAAGTATGTAATAGTTGTATGGATGTAACACTAGACGACACAAGTATGTAATAGTTGTATGGATGTAACACTAGACGACACAAGTATGTAATAGTTGTATGGATGTAACACTAGACGACACAAGTATGTAATAGTTGTATGGATGTAACACTAGACGACACAAGTATGTAATAGTTGTATGGATGTAACACTAGACGACACAAGTATGTAATAGTTGTATGGATGTAACACTAGACGACACAAGTATGTAATAGTTGTATGGATGTAACACTAGACGACACAAGTATGTAATAGTTGTATGGATGTAACACTAGACGACACAAGTATGTAATAGTTGTATGGATGTAACACTAGACGACACAAGTATGTAATAGTTGTATGGATGTAACACTAGACGACACAAGTATGTAATAGTTGTATGGATGTAACACTAGACGACACAAGTATGTAATAGTTGTATGGATGTAACACTAGACGACACAAGTATGTAATAGTTGTATGGATGTAACACTAGACGGCACAAGTATGTAATAGTTGTATGGATGTAGCACTAGACGGCACAAGTATGTAATAGTTGTATGGATGTAGCACTAGACGACACAAGTATGTAATAGTTGTATGGATGTAACACTAGACGACACAAGTATGTAATAGTTGTATGGATGTAACACTAGACGACACAAGTATGTAATAGTTGTATGGATGTAACACTAGACGACACAAGTATGTAATAGTTGTATGGATGTAACACTAGACGACACAAGTATGTAATAGTTGTATGGATGTAACACTAGACGACACAAGTATGTAATAGTTGTATGGATGTAACACTAGACGACACAAGTATGTAATAGTTGTATGGATGTAACACTAGACGACACAAGTATGTAATAGTTGTATGGATGTAACACTAGACGACACAAGTATGTAATAGTTGTATGGATGTAACACTAGACGACACAAGTATGTAATAGTTGTATGGATGTAACACTAGACGACACAAGTATGTAATAGTTGTATGGATGTAACACTAGACGACACAAGTATGTAATAGTTGTATGGATGTAACACTAGACGACACAAGTATGTAATAGTTGTATGGATGTAACACTAGACGACACAAGTATGTAATAGTTGTATGGATGTAACACTAGACGACACAAGTATGTAATAGTTGTATGGATGTAACACTAGAGGGAGCAGATTCCAGTTGGGTCGGTGCAGCTACAGCAAAAGTTCCAATCTTAGTGTTGACTCTAGTAATGAAACAAACTTAGTTTATTCTTCAGAAACTCTCCATGAGAGGAGTGATGAGTTGAGAGCCCTCACTGCCAAGTTGAACATTGCCGAGTCATCCACTCAGAATCAGATGACTGCACTAGACAGCACCCAGCGACAACTGGCCAGAGTGACTGAGCAACACAGTCAGGCTGAGTCTTTTATCAAGGAGCTGGAGGTAGGACATGGGCAGGGGCAGGGGCAGGGGCAGGGGCAGGGGCAGGGGCAGGGGCAGGGGCAGGGGCAGGGGCAGGGGCAGGGGCAGGGGCAGGGGCAGGGCTGCTTAGATGCAGGATGTTAGCCAGAAAGTATTTGTTGCCACTCCTGAATTAAGCAAATGACTTTCAACATGCAGACACTTATGTAAAGACCATACATTCAGTCAGCGACTGGTTAATTTTTTCCATGCCAAATCCGTGTCATTTGAGCCATGTCTAATTAGTAATCTACACTGATCCATTCAGTGTGTTTGAAAACAGTACCGGTAATGAGGGAATGGGACACCTAGAGCCTAGCTAGGTGGCACTGATGTACAACTTGGGCAGGTGATGTATTTGCATTCTTGACATGCATGTGCACTGTGTAATTGTGTTTCAGTTCATCTTTGAGTTCTTTTAGACTCCAACTGTTATAACAATAAGACATATCATGTGTTAACAACTGCTGGATATAATGAATGAATGTAGCATAATGAGGTAATAGAACACTGACATATAACGGCACGCAGCCCGAGTTGCATAACGTCATCTGGCTGATTAGTTCTGTAGGCTCCCTATTGTCAATTATTGTATTAAACAAGTTTAATAAAAATTAGTCATGAAGAATATTTTCTCAGAAATTCAATAAGAAAACACCACGCGTAGTTCACTTAAATTTGTTATAAGTGAGGATTTATTGTAATCAAACTTGTTAAATACAAAATTTAATTGACGTACGAGATTCCGATCTTATGTTAGTCCCTTGGCTGGATTGGGTTATACTTTTCCGTTTTATCGTTACGGAACTTGTAGATGATAAATAGTGTACACTGAGCTCACCAGGTGGTGCTCTGTTGCCAGGAGAAGAACCACAGCGTGAACCAGGCACTGGTCAGTCAGGCGTCCAGTGTTGGTCAGTTGGAGGCTCACGAACATGAGCTCAGGACAGTTCTCAAACTCAAGGTGAGGACAAAGTCTGTTTGTTTGCTGTGAGGAAATCATGTTACCTTGTGACTGTGTGGCTCTGCATGTAAGTCATGTTACCTTGTGACTGTGTGGCTCTGCATGTAAGTCATGTTACCTTGTGACTGTGTGGCTCTGCATGTAAGTCATGTTACCTTGTGACTGATTCTGCATGTAAGTCATGTTACCTTGTGACTGATGCTGCATGTAAGTCATGCTACCTTGTGACTGTGTGGCTCTGCATGTAAGTCATGTTACCTTGTGACTGTGTGGCTCTGCATGTAAGTCATGTTACCTTGTGACTGTGTGGCTCTGCATGTAAGTCATGTTACCTTGTGACTGTGTGGCTCTGCATGTAAGTCATGTTACCTTGTGATTGTGGCTCTGCATGTAAGTCATGTTACCTTGTGACTGTGTGGCTCTACATGTAAGTCATGTTACCTTGTGACTGTGTGGGTCTGCATGTAAGTCAAGTTACCTTGTGACCGTGTGGCTCTGCCTATAAATCATGTTGCCTTGTGACCGTGTGACTCTGCATGTAAGTCATGTTATATTGTGACTATGTGGCTCTACATGTAAGTCATGTTACACTGTGACTGTGTGGCTCTGCATGTAAGTCATGTTGTATTGTGACTGTGTGGCTCTGCATGTAAGTCATGTTACCTTGTGACTGTGTGGCTCTACATGTAAGTCATGTTACATTGTGACTGTGTGGCTCTGCATGTAAGTCATGTTACCTTGTGATTGTGTGGTTCTGCATATAAGTCATGTTACCTTGTGACTGTGTGGCTCTGCATGTAAGTCATGTTACCTTGTGACTGTGTGGCTCTACATGTAAGTCATGTTACCTTGTGACTATGTGGCTCTGCATGTAAGTCATGTTGCCTAGTGACCGTGTGACTCTGCATGTAAGTCATGTTACCTTGTGACAGTGTGGCTCTGCATGTAAGTCATGTTACAGGCCAACCTTTCTTTAATTAACCTATCATTATTGCTAACATCACAGTCAGAATTATATAAGTGGTAAGTTCTTACATATTGTGGTCACAAAATGGCAATTTAAAGAAACTGAATTCAAACCCAGGGCATAGTTCATGTCTGGACTGCTCAGTGGGCCTTACATTTTACTGTTTGTACACATATGCACCACTGTATATAGCCAGGAAATTAGTCATATGTCTCAACGAAATCGAGAGCAATATAAAGTGAATGAAACTGTACAAGGTTCAAAACAGTAGCACAAGATTTGAATCCTGGTTCTCTTGACAGCATGATGGACCAGTTGCTAGGCAACGGGTCACATGACTTGTAAATAAGTTTTGATTATTGGGTTTTGTCATAGAAGATATTTTGATTGTCTCTAGACTTAACACCAGTATTGGTCACCAGAAGCCTATCATTGTTAATATAAAATTATAATATTGGTAAAATTGTATAATTCGAAAGTCAAAATTACTAACAAAACGTTTCATTCATAAGATCAGAGTTATTAATTTTATGATGCGGAAACAACCATTTTAGTGTCTCCATTCTGTTGTGTCACATGTCACACTGTTCTGTCTCTTACACAGGACAGAGACTTGATTGAAGCGGCCAATCAGATCACAGAGCTATGCAGAAAACTGAAGAAGTTTGGTGCGCAGTATCGTGAGAGTCGACTGAAAGAAACAGAGACAAAACGCAAACTCATTGAGTGCAAAAACAAGTGCTCCGACTCCCAATACCAGCTCAGCGTGCTACAGAGTGAGACACTTCATTCTTAAGACACTTCATTCTTAAGACACTTCATTCTTAAGACATTTCATCCATAAGACACTTCATCCATAAGACACTTCATCCATAAGACACTTCATCCATAAGACACTTCATTCTTAATTAAGACACTTCATTCTTAATTAAGACACTTCATTCTTATACAAATGCTTCCAGAATTATTATTTTGTTTCTTTCTAATATTTCTCACAGAAAGACATATGTTTTTTCTTCAAATTCTCTCCACTGGTTGGGCAACAAAATTGGAATAAATTATCAGCACAATCCATTGTTGTTCACTATTTACTTTTCCTTTGGCAGTGTATTTACTGATCCTTCACAAGTCCCAAGTATTTCACAAATTGTTGTTTAATATAAGAATTATGATAAATAAAATAATGTATGGTATAAATCATGTATCCGACTGAAAGA
This sequence comes from Oasisia sp. SBJ-2009, assembly GCA_964017155.1. NCBI lineage: Eukaryota > Metazoa > Annelida > Polychaeta > Sabellida > Siboglinidae > Oasisia > Oasisia sp. SBJ-2009. The sequence goes on from OZ024865.1 coordinate 23,430,703, forward strand.
AACTGTTGATGTGCTGGGAAACTTCCTTCCACTTCCATCACATATTTGCCCTTTTTCCACACTGAAAAACAATTTCTCATAAAATAGATTAGCTGCCGGGTAGTCATTTATCAGTAACATTTTCATAAACCTGGAACTAAAGACACAAAAACAAAGTTAAAAAGGTGCAGAAATTGTCACCTCATCATTTCTCATTCCCATACTTTTTTCAGTTGATTGTGATAAATTCACGATTTAACTTCATGTTCTTACAGACTATCTCCATTTTGGCAAGTTAAAATCTTGTAGGTTTTGGTGGTGACACAATGTCTTAACATAAGTGTCACAATGCTTATGGCATCTACTGATTACCAGGATGGTTGTCCTAATGTCATGAGTCGTGTGTGAGCCAGTGGTGGAGTGTGTTTATGCGTTGGTTACAGGGGAACAATTAGCGAGGCAGCAAGAGTTAGATGAAAACAAACTTGAAAATCAACGACTGTCTCAGGAGATTGCCACGCTGAAACAAGAACTTCTCCTTTTTGGTATGTCTGTTTACAATTGTGGAGTGATTTTGTCTTTATGTTAGTAATTATGACAGTAATTTTTTATTTTTGGCACAGTTCCCTAATTGGTTAAAAAAATTGCATGTTTGCTAATAAAAAAATCTAAATCAGTGTTTTATGGTTAAACATAAGTGGTCGGAGTGGGATGTTAAATGGTAGATGTCAGTATTTGTACAATTCACACAAGAAGCTTAGGAGTTCACAAAAGTAGCTGGTATTGATTACACATATTATAAAAGACCTTAATACACACTGTTCAATTATATATTTTCTATTTAAAGCTTAATTATAATTTTCTATTCATATTCTCTAAAAGAACACCTTTTTCTCTCTACACCACCGCAACCACCAAACTTATGCTGTCGTAGCGGTCGATAACTCATTGAAAGCCTAAAACATTATAACGTTATGCTAGTTGCATTTCACGAGTTTCCTCTGTAGTTGTTCTTAGCTACACTGTGACACTATACTAGGCGTAAGTTTACATTAGTTGAACAATTGATGTGATGCAGTCACAAGTTTGTAGATGCTCCTGTAGACCTCAACATAATTATTTTAATTTTCACACTGGATATTCTGTATTCCCTCCGTGACCTAATCAGGACAATTATATGTCAATTTATTTATGCGGATACTAAATTGGTCTCATGAAACTGGCCTTAAGCTACATTGACTACCCCGGGGTAGTCACTGTTAGCTATGACCAGTACACTGTCTAGTTAGGCCCCTATGTGTAAATTTATGCTGGTTTGTGAAAGGCCCCTAGCTGCTCTCTGACATTCTGAATGTGGTACAATAAGGTGGCATAACACAGTTGTTGTCGTTGACAGATGAACGCGAGAAGAGGAAGGACCAGATACTGGCACTACAGAAGTCAAAGCACGAACGACTCGAGTCAGAGTTAAGCACACTACAGCAGGTGGGTGATAATGGGGGTCACTGGCAGCATCCTATCCATTATCAAATCCATGTTGCTCTCATTTGAGAATAATTTTGCCAAACCATTAGATTCTGAAATCCATTATGACTTAGTGTAAAGTGTAAATGAGTTATTTAGTGTTAAAAAGAAAAGAAAAAAGAGTTATATAGTACGTGCTGTTGAGACTACCGGATAAACTGTGAAATTGTTTCTTCTGGATCTAACAGCAGTTCTTCTTCTTCTAAACATTTACATCTTAACAAATATGTCTCGTTTTTAATAACATTTAAGTTTTATCAGTGTTTCTTTCCATTACCAATGCTTTAGCAATAAGTAGAAATGTGTTAACATCTTAATTGTTTTCAACAATTGTGTTATGGCAACAGTATTTCTTGTTTGTATTTATTAACATAATGATAACAACATTTCTTATTTTCAACACCATTCAGCTGTACGAGCGACAGCAACAAGACTTGTGCCTGTTGCATCTGAACCTTGAGAGCACCAAGAGCCTCCTTGACCAACAGAGGGCGCTGCAGCATAACAAGCAGTTGGAGAGCCGGAATGTGGAGCAAAACGGGGAATTGGAACAGAGCCGTGACTCAGAGCCAGTCAGAGAACCGGAGGAAAAGACGGACTTGGAACTCGGCAAGGATCGGAAGAGGAATGAAGGATCGGGAGAAGGAGATGTGGAAGGGAGAAGGAAGAGGGAAGACGGGAGAGAGATGGAAGACAGGGGAAGCGATGGAGTTGATGAAAGGTAATGGAAAGTAATACTTTTATAAGTACTTGAATTCCCAGGGACCCAATGTCATAGGAGCAACCAGCCACCATTAGAAAGATGTGTCATTGTTTGCATGGGAAGAAATCCTTTTTTTAATTTCTAACCTGCTATAATGCTGTTTGTTCAGGTTGTTTACAGATAAAACAGATGGTTGTGAATTGTATATATGCACGCACACAAACATGTATGCACACGCATGCACATGCCTACACACACACTTGTGTTTATATGCAATATTGTTTACATTAAAAAAAGTGGATGAAAGGTTTACCCACATGCAAATATGGATGAATACGTGCGAGCTCACACACACATGTACACACATGCACGCACGCAAACACACACACATGCATACAGTCACACATACATGCATACACACAAACATGCATGCACACAGACACATACATACAGGCCGTCAAACATTTCCATTAATATTCTCCACAGTAAACATCTAACCATATCAATTTATTCACAGATGCAACCCTGGACTTGGGGAGACAGTGCTGCCACCTTATGTGAGGAACGGTTCGCCGGTGGATGCACCCAAACCCAACACACCCCCTCCCGCCACCACCGGTTCCCCCTTGCAGGCCGAGCCGTACTACTCACCAGGTGTCGCCACCATGCCAAGACCCCAGACTGCGGAGAATACTTGTGAGACGAGGGAGGACCACGAGGGGTCACGCATTCCCATTCTGCTCCCGCGGGCAAAGAAGTCTGACCCAGTTGTCTCCGGGAATCAGCCGAGGCGAAACTCACCGCGTCACAAGAGCGACAGCGCAGTGCCGTCTGGTGGTAAGATGGAGAACCTGGCCAGGCAGCGGCGAGGTGTCCCGCGAGGGGATTACCCTGATTCAGGTGCCAGTGCTTCCTCGGGGGAAAATGGGAGAAAAGACTGGGATGATCATGTGACCAAGGAAGATCCCGGAGACCCGAAGTGTCCCCCTGTGGTTCCCGGCTTACTGGGACAGGGGGATATTCAGTCTCTCAATGGCAGCAAAACGTCAACCTCCGAAATGTCGACGCTGGCTCTCTCGATACTCTACAACAGCCAGTCATCAGCAGGTGGCGACACCAGTCACGTGAGCGGTGCGGCCATCGAGAAGCAGTCAAGTAAAGATGGCGGCTGCGTCGACATAGATGATGACATCACGAATGAGAGGTTTCCAGACATGGACTACTGCAGCACACCAAAGAAGAACAACACTTCACTGGAAGACGCTGACACTTCAGATATTGCAGAAGACGTAAGTCACTCGCATGAAAGTAAACCTGTTTATTCTGACGTAAGACCACATGTGATTTTTCCATAGGTGGCCATTAAAATGTTGCTTCAATTCGTATAAAATTTGAATAGATCTGTTTTTGAAAATTTCATAGCATATTAGACGTGCAATCGAAAATTGGAAACAACCCGCATCCACATGGAATAGATGATATTTACTTGATTTATGTGATTACTGGTTTGTTTCAGGTCAGATCGCCGGTGTCAAAGTTACACAAACTGTTGACAGAATCTTGCGAGTTGGTTCGTGACCTTGAGAGGTCAGTCTTGTCATCAAGCAGTGCTGCAGATGAAGAGGTAGGAATGGGCTGATTGGCTGACATGTTTATTTTATTGCAAAATAGGACCCCAATGTTTATTCCTGCGACTCATATGTTTCATCTGTTAACTCTCTAGACACCAACAACTTGGTCTCTCACCCCACCCACTCTCACCCCACCCACTCTCACCCCACCCACTCTCACCCCACCCACTCTCACCCCACCCACCCACCCACCCACCTTACCTCAGATTTGGGCAGGATAATTTGATTGTAGATGGCAGGCAGATGGTATCCCTGATCTCTGTTCATGGTAGGGGCTCTCTGTCTGATGTATATGGCCTCCTTCACTTTTCTCTTGTGCCATCAGACAGAGAGCCCCTACCATGAACAGAAATGAAATTATACTACAATAAACCATTCTTGGAGCCATGAACAATATATTTACTGTTAGGTGTATCACTCATAGCAGTGTATGTTAGGTGTATCACTCATAGCTGTGTATGTTAGGTGTATCACTCATAGCAGTGTATGTTAGGTGTATCACTCATAGCTGTGTATGTTAGGTGTATCACTCATAGCTGTGTATGTTAGGTGTATCACTCATATCAGTGTATGTTAGGTGTATCACTCATAGCTGTGTATGTTAGGTGTATCACTCATAGCAGTGTATGTTAGATGTATCACTCATAGCTGTGTATGTTAGGTGTATCACTCATAGCAGTGTATGTTAGGTGTATCACTCATAGCTGTGTATGTTAGGTGTATCACTCATAGCAGTGTATGTTAGGTGTATCACTCATAGCTGTGTATGTTAGGTGTATCACTCATAGCAGTGTATGTTAGGTGTATCACTCATAGCAGTGTATGTTAGGTGTATCACTCATAGCTGTGTATGTTAGGTGTATCACTCATAGCAGTGTATGTTAGGTGTATCACTCGTAGCTGTGTATGTTAGGTGTATCACTCATAGCAGTGTATGTTAGGTGTATCACTCATAGCAGTGTATGTTAGGTGTATCACTCATAGCAGTGTATGTTAGGTGTATCACTCATAGCTGTGTATGTTAGGTGTATCACTCATAGCTGTGTATGTTAGGTGTATCACTCATAGCTGTGTATGTTAGGTGTATCACTCATAGCTGTGTATGTTAGGTGTATCACTCATAGCTGTGTATGTTAGGTGTATCACTCATAGCTGTGTATGTTAGGTGTATCACTCATAGCTGTGTATGTTAGGTGTATCACTCATAGCTGTCAAGTGTCAACCACCAAAGATATCAAAGCAGACTTTATGTTCTCAAGGCATGTACATTTCTTTCTTTCTACAGGAAACAGAGACCTTGGTAGACATCGAAGGTACACCGTAGCATGTTACTTCACAAGGCCCACATCCACATGTGGTGGACAGTGCAACAGTTTGCAGTACAGAAAGGTTCATTTCTCTGGAAATGCCTTTCGGATTTCTTTCTTGGCAGTGCATCGTATAATTATTACTATTTATTTTCCTTATTTATTTTGTTAGTCGTTGTGCGAGTGATTAGAAATTATGAAGGTTGTTATTTTAGTCATGCAGTAGAGTTTTACTGTGATTACCTGGTGCTGTGTATAATGCCCAAGTCTAGTCTAGTCATGTGGGCAACTTGTCTCATATCCTGCCATGCCATCCTAAAATATCCAGTCACATTGGTTTAGAAGAGATATCTATTATACATGCATAACCCAGCTTTGCTATAAATTGTATGTGTTAACTCAATCTGTGTATTCAAGTTTTGCTGTAATTTTGTAAACGATAATCTAATAATACTTTGTTAAATGATGTTGCCATTATATAAACAAGTTAACTGTAGATTGTGCCAATGTGTTGATAAGTTTTGGTGGTTTCTGAAGATTCTTACTGTCCACAAGACAATACCCCAACTATTGTGAGACTTACACTACAGACACTGGTTAACTTGGACTGGAATAATATAAACATGTTCCTGATGAAAATAGGTGAGTTATTTAGAAAGATGCTTTTTGTTGTTGTTGTGTGTATGTGCGCACGCATGCGAAAAGAACAATATTAGTTGCAGCAGTTTCAGGGTGTGTGTTTTTATATTGTTATACACTGTAGATGGGAAGTTAGTTGACCCTGAAACATGATTGATTGATTGATAAGATAACAGCTGGTGATGTTGATAAGGGATATATCAGGAGTACTACCAAGGATCCTCGGTACTACTGTTCAACATATCAGTGAGCTGATTCTATAAAATGTAACTTAACAAGTATATGTGTGTGTCAACATTATCAAATGTTTGAAAGATCCTGGTGATAACACTGATAACAACAACGTGTCTGATTGTCTATAAATTATATGCTATAGTTATACAGCATCTGTTATTGTGTGCCAAAATCAGTAGTTTAGTGGTGATTTTTACGAATATATAATTCTCAGAATGCGAGCTTAGCATTGGAGAGCACGACATGATCATGCTACATTATTGTATTTGTTTTTACTGCCATTGATATGTCATTGATAACACCATCGTTTTATTCACACACAATACAAACACTGACTTGTTACTAATGTGGTTGTTAGTACATAACAGATGCTGTGACCGTGTGTATATCATGACATTGTTTTATTGATGAAACCAGTGACTATTGAACATACAGTTTTGTTGGTTTGTCATTCACGTCAATGGGGACTTTAACAGGAAGTTGTTGATGTATGGGGCCACCACCAATTTGTTGATGTATGGGGCCAACATAAAATCAATATCATCAATATTTATTAGCATTTAGTAATAATGTCATGCTCAGCTAAACTGACAACTATAAATCTTACTTTTGATCTTCATGCAACTATCATACTAGTTTACATATTTGACAAAATGACTCTGAGAAATTATATAATTATTATGACAAACTTGTTGCTATCTTGTCTGGCAAATACTAAGTAGCCAGTTTTCATCATACTTGCACAATCACATATTCATTGGCAGATGTAAACTTCACTGAAATGTTGCTATTCCTAAATTGTTACAAAACCTACTAATGTGTTTTTGAGCCAAACTATTCTGTCCAATCACAACCTCATTGCTAAACAATTAATCTTAATTTGTTTCGTCAAATATACTGTTAAATCAATATTGCAGTGACTGTGGGTGCTAGCTCAAAATAATTTTATAATGTACTGTTTTTACCGATGCATGTATTTCTTTTATACTAAAGTTTGTCTTAAATAAACAACTTAATATAAAAAGGTGGTATATTGTAGGCTTGGGAAATAATGTAAATATGCGGCAAACTATAAAAATATTTTCTCTATGTGAAGAACCCCTTTCAAATCCCCCAGAAAAAAATAAGAACCATATTCTCCAGTAAAAACGATGAGACAATTCCCTATCTCAGCATCCACTGACATCCTTGCGTTTCTTCCTGTAGAAGCGGGTTTCTACAGGGTCAAAGCCCTGTTCCCGGGCCCCATACACTGCCCATGAGGGGGTCTTGGCCATGTAGTCCGAGGCTGTGAATGTCTCCTGTCCCTGGCTCTGTGTCCACGCTGTCATGAGTTCGTGGAAACGTTTGTAGTCAATCCACGTCCACCACTCATTGTCCACGCGGAACTGTCCATGGTAAAGTAAGACTGCATCAATACAAGGTGACTGTCTGATGTAAGACCACATTTTAGTTTCCCATAGGCAGCCATTATAACTTTTTCTTTATTGTCTGCTAGATTTTTTCTACTAGGGTATTCATATTTTCTGACATCAATTATCTTTCATAAAATTTGTGAAATTCTAGTACCTCATTTTCCCACAAACCAATCTCTAACCCGACACCCCTTAATTTATGTTAAAACCAGACACCTGGATGACACCACCAATTAAAATGATCTATATGCAGAAAATAACGGACTGACATGTCATAATTTGACAGCTCGGATACCATGCTGCACAATTACATAATTTCTACTCACTTAACACTAAATAAATCCTCACAAAAAGGAACTGCATAATGCCATGCATTGTGCCGTGTACCTTGGTGTGTGCGATGAGAATTAACATGTGGCATTGTGCCGTGTACCTTGGTGTGTGTGATGAGAATTAACATGTGATGTTGTGCCGTGTACCTTGGTGTGTGTAATGAGAATTAACATGTGGCATTGTGCCATGTACCTTGGTGTGTGTGATGAGAATTAACATGTGATGTTGTGCCGTGTACCTTGGTGTGTGTGATGAGAATTAACATGTGGCATTGTGCCGTGTACCTTGGTGTGTGTGATGAGAATTAACATGTGATGTTGTGCCGTGTACCTTGGTGTGTGTGATGAGAATTAACATGTGATGTTGTGCCGTGTACCTTGGTGTGTGTAATGAGAATTAACATGTGGCATTGTGCCATGTACCTTGGTGTGTGATGAGAATTAACATGTGATGTTGTGCCGTGTACCTTGGTGTGTGTGATGAGAATTAACATGTGGCATTGTGCCGTGTACCTTGGTGTGTGTGATGAGAATTAACATGTGATGTTGTGCCGTGTACCTTGGAGAGTGTGATGAGAATTAACATGTGGCGTTGTGCCGTGTACCTTGGTGTGTGTGATGAGAATTAACATGTGATGTTGTGCCGTGTACCTTGGAATTAACATGTGGCGTTGTGCCGTGTACCTTGGAATTTACATGTGGCGTTGTGCCGTGTACCTTGGAATTTACATGTGGCGTTGTGCCGTGTACCTTGGTGTGTGCGATGAGAATACAGTTGGAGTGCTCGTGTTCAGATGCAATGTCATAGTCCGGCAGCAGGTCAGCCAGTTGCTGGACAAAGCTGACCACCTCCTCGTGCCATGGGATGTTCTTCATGGTCAGTGTGCTGGACTTTGAGTCTCCGCAGTATGTCACTCCCTGAACACAACACAGTGGTCACATAACACAGTGGTCACATAACACAGTGGTCACATAACACAGTGGTCACATAACACAGTGGTCACACAACACAGTGGACACCCAACACAGTGGTCACACAACACAGCGGTCACATAACACAGTGGTCACATACAATACAGTGGTCACACAACACTGTGGTCACATAACACAGTAGTCACATACAACACAGTGGTCACACACAACACAGTGGACACATAACACAGTGGTCACACAACACAGTGGACACACCATACAGTGGTCACACAACACAGTGGTCACACAACACAGTGGTCACACAACACAGTGGTCACATAACACAGCAGTCACACAACACAGTGGTCACACAACACAGTGGTCACATAACACAGTGGTCACATAACACAGTGGTCACATAACACAGTGGTCACATAACACAGTGGTCACATACAACACAGTGGACACGTAACACAGTGGTCACGTAACACAGTGGTCACATACAACACAGTGGTCACACAACACAGTGGTCACATAACACAGTGGTCACATAACACAGTGGTCACATAACACAGTGGTCACACAACACAGTGGACACACAACACAGTGGTCACATAACACAGTGGTCATATACAACACAGTGGAAACATAACACAGTGGTCACATAACACAGTGGTCACATAACAGTGGTCACATACAACACAGTGGACACATAACACAGTGGTCACAGAACACAGTGGTCACATACAACACAGTGGTCACATATAACACAGTGGACACATAACACAGTGGTCACATAACACAGTGGTCACACAACACAGTGGTCACACAACACAGCGGTCACATAACACAGTGGTCACATACAATACAGTGGTCACACAACACAGTGGTCACATAACACAGTAGTCACATACAACACAGTGGTCACACACAACACAGTGGACACATAACACAGTGGTCACACAACACAGTGGACACACCATACAGTGGTCACACAACACAGTGGTCACACAACACAGTGGTCACACAACACAGTGGTCACATAACACAGCAGTCACACAACACAGTGGTCACACAACACAGTGGTCACATAACACAGTGGTCACATAACACAGTGGTCACATACAACACAGTGGACACATAACACAGTGGTCACGTAACACAGTGGTCACATACAACACAGTGGTCACACAACACAGTGGTCACACAACACAGTGGTCACATAACACAGTGGTCACATAACACAGTGGTCACATAACACAGTGGTCACACAACACAGTGGACACACAACACAGTGGTCACATAACACAGTGGTCATATACAACACAGTGGAAACATAACACAGTGGTCACATAACACAGTGGTCACATAACAGTGGTCTGGTCACATACAACACAGTGGACACATAACACAGTGGTCACATAACACAGTGGTCACACAACACAGTGGTCACATATAACACAGTGGACACATAACACAGTGGTCACATAACACAGTGGTCACACAACACAGTGGTCACACAACACAGTGGTCACACAACACAGTGGTCACCAGACATGGGGTCAAATACATTTGTATTTGAAAATATTTAAATACTTTTTTTAAAGTATTTGTATTTGACATTTAGGAATTGAAAGTATTGGTATTTGTATTTAAATACTTTCCTAAAGTATTTGATATTTCAAATACTTTTCAAATACTTTTTCAAATATTTTTTCAAATACTTTTTGTAATGTTTAGTGTAAATAATTGGGTCAGTTCTTTCTTCCACTGTGTTTATGTAAGTTACTGCTATGGTAAATTAGCCAATGTGATATCAGTGACAGTCAGGGACTAAGAACTTAATTACACAGATTAGCACATACATGGGAACCAGTAAACCCTGGGCACCAGCTAGCTAGCCAATTCCCTTTGTGTGATAGAGGAAGAAGCCTGGCACTGGTTTATCAAGCCCTTTGTTCAAGCCAGGTATCCCCAATTAAATAAGCCACAGTGGAGTTTGTTCAAACATCACTGAGCCCAGTGTGCAGGGCAGCCTAATTGATACAGATGATAAATGGAGAACCCAATTCAAGTCAGATCTTGTTAAGTGATCCTCAGTGAATGAATGGAAAGCTTGGCTGTGGGTTCTGTCCACATTGCCATGATTGTGTGAAAAGGGTGTGGAGGAATGATTAAAAGGAACATTGCATTCAATTAGCTTGCAGCAGGCCATATACTATCAGGCAGTAGCCAGATAGATACTAGACCACTGAATGTAACCAGACAACTTAGACAATAGCAATAAACTAGATGAACTGCTTGATATATCGTTTTGTTTCTTTTACCTATATAGTAATATATCCTGAAAATGAAAAGTATTTGAAAAAGTATTTGAAATACTTTTCAAAAGTATTTGTATTTAAATACATTTGCATTTAAAAGTATTTGTATTTGAATCCCTCAAAAGTATTTGTATTTAAATACATTTCAATGTATTTGACCCCATGTCTGGTGGTCACATAACACAGTGGTCACATAACACAGTGGTCACACAATACAGTGGTCACATGTGGATCATGAACACGAAAGGTTAAATGAATACATAGTGGAATGTCCAGTGACTACTTTGCACTGCTCAAAGGAATCAGAATCAGACTTCATGCTGTGGTAGACCTGCTTGTTTAATAAGCTCAACATGTGGGAAGTATTCAGCTATGGGAATTTATTTATTTTATCCTTTAATTTAAAAAATAAATTAATGAGCAGTAGATTGAAATGGGCTGGTCACGTGGAAAGAATGGGAGATGAACATGTGGCAGAGATCAGATGCCCAGCAAGTGGAGGGAAAAAGGAGGCGAGGAAGATGAGACTGCGATGGAAGGACTGTGTTAGGACAGACCTACACAGAGTGGGAGGACAACAGCAACAGATGTAGGCAGTTGGAGACTGGTGGTAGAGGACATAGTGAGAGAATAGTGAGGAAAGAAAAGACAAAGAAACAACAATGTTAACCAATGACCAGCCTCACTCCTGATGCCAGGGATGCCAAGGAGAACAAGATGCTACTTGTGCAAACTAGGAACATGTCTTTCCATCTTCTACTAAACACTACTGGCATGTAACTTTGGGAGAATGGATGTTTTGTTTTTAAGACCTAACTCAGTATTTTTATATGTGGATATTATGTATATTATGCCTATTAAGCATGTTACTAGAAATTCAGCAACTGACCACATTTGTATGGCTGAAAATAACAGATAAAACTATAATTTGAACTACTATTGTACTTCATATCTATGGCTTTGCAAAAGTAAATGGATTCAATGAATACAATGTTAGTGACTAACCTTAATTTCGATGAAATCTGGCTTGCCTAGCTGCACAAGGTCGGCATAACCTTGAAGTTCGTTGATGTTCCATGCTTTCACCAAGGTCAGACGATAAACTGTTCTTTGGCCCTAAACAAGAGCACAGTGAAACATAATGTATTGGAAAGATAATGTATTGTATAATGCAAATCCCTGTTTTACTGGTATATGTGTCAGGTTGATAATATATTGTTAGGTGCATCATATAAATTATAACATGAGAAATAACTGTATAAATCATAACCATCAAAAAATGGACTTTACCCATCCAAATGAGAGGTGTCATACATGGAGGGAGTGCTTCCTTCCCAACATCTTCTCAAAATGAAGTTGTTACATATATTAATTAGTATACATTTCACATTTTATATAATTTATTTGGTTTACAATTTTTGCTATCTTAATCTCATTTTATTTATTTATATTTTTTATATAAGACTTCATAGTTCCTGAATTTACATTGACATCACTAAATTTGATTTATGTATAGATAACTGACACTGTTTTATAGAAGATGATGTAAACACTAGTGGACAGAGTCATACTCTGGAGACCAATGTTTACATAAAGTGTATTATTATTATACATTGGTAAAAATAAACTACTAGGCTGGCACCAAATAACAAATGAAACATTATTGCAAACCAACATTAATAGCCATTTTTAATTGTAAAAAAATCACACGTTCCACGCCCCGTCCTGACAAAGGGGGTTTGAACTGATATTAAACCCATAACTGCTTTGGACTTTTGGACACATGTGACATCTGCCTTGAGTCCCAGCAATAGCTGCAGAAGCTGACCTTGTCTGAGAGGGCTGTAAGACTGTCCAGAAACCTCTGCCAGTAGTCGCGGAAGAGTGGCCGGTCAATCTTCTTGAGGCTCTCTGGGCAGCTGGCGTCCACACTGACGTACAGCTGGGTGACTGGCTGCAGCTCCCTGCGAAACCACCAATTTCATGACCCAACTTGAAATTCGATGTTTCTGTTTTGCAACCATGTATTAATACAGACAGCGGATCTACTATAAAAAGTAAGTTCTTATGCAGAGCAGAATCTGTCTTTATGACTGTTGAGAGCATTTTATACTTTACTGTTCAAGTGACCATCTTGACTTCTATGGAGAGCTTCAGTGTTAACATAACACCACATTACACGCCATTCTCCTGCAGTGAACTTCTACTGGATGCTCCCTGGGTTCATGTAGACTGATATGCCCCTGGGTGTTTGTCGTGTTCCACCAACTCTCAGCACCAGTAACCTTTGTAGTAGTCACTCTACCCTATATCTTACTTACCCTCCATAGTACTTCTTGTTCTATGAACTCTCCATATAATGTTCACCTACTCCTATGTCCCATTTACCCCCAATATCAACTCCACCCCTTTTGTTCTATAAACTCTCCATATAATGTTAACCCTACTCCTATGTCCTATTTACCCTCAATATCAACTCCACCCCATTTGTTCTATAAACTCCTATCAATATCAACTCCACCCCGTTTGTTCTATAAACCCTCCATATACTGTCCACCCTACCCCTATGTCAACTTTATCCTTCTTGTTCTTAAAAACCATATATATTGTGTTCACCCTACCCCTCTGTCCTATTGACCCCCCAGTGTCGCCCCCACCTGATGGCGCCAGGGAACTGAGCGTTGGTGACGAGGAATGTTGAGATGTGTCTACTGTGAAGGAGGTCCACGAATCTGTTGATCTCAGGGTACATAATCGGCTCTCCCACCAGGGAGAGGGCGCAATGACGGGGCTCCAGCGCTTCGGAAAACCTCTCCGGCTGCACCCCCGGGACTCCTGGGGAGGGAAATAACATTACTGACATAAGACAGCATGAAAATATGTGGTTTTAGCTAGATATTGGACTGGTTATATTACTGCATATTGTTTTCACGTTGTTTTATTCACATGTATTTTTCTCTCAGAAATAAACATAATATTAAGAATACTTCTACTGTTTTGCAGACATGGGGTCAAATACATTAAACTTTGTATTTGAAAGTATTTACATACTTTTTCAAAGTGTTTATATGTAACCTTTAGGAATGAAAAGTATTTGTATTTAAATACTTTCCTAAAGTATTTGACTTTTTTAAATAGTTTCAAATACTTTTTCAAATACATCGTCAGTATCAACATTTCTGTTTCAAGATCACATGTACCGGGTAATGCCTGCCAAACTGATTACCTTCACTGCAACTTCAACCAACAGTGCTAATTACCGATGAAGACACTTAACAGCAGGTGTTCCCATGGCCCTGGCAGTGACCACAACTTTTGTTTGCTCAGAGCCAGATGATGGATTAGCACCTGGCTAATTAGCACCATAGGTCAATATTCCCTTTATTCTTTAGTCTGGCTCCAAGCTAGCACCAGGCTATTCTGGTTTCCTGGGTGACTTTGAAGTTGAGCTGTCACAAGTTCTCACAAGATCCTTGCAGTCATTAGCAATGTCTCTTCCGAGGGCAACAGAGGCATTTTATTATGGACCTGGCTTAACATAACCAATATGTTGGCCTTTACCTCTGTGGATAGAGGTTTTTGACATAACAAATATGTTGGCCTTTACCTCTGTGGATAGAGGTTTTTGACATAAGAAATATGTTGGCCTTTACCTCTGTGGATAGAGGTTTTTGACATAACAAATATGTTGGCCTTTACCTCTGTGGATAGAGGTTTTTGACATAAGAAATATGTTGGCCTTTACCTCTGTGGATAGAGGTTTTTGACATAACAAATATGTTGGCCTTTACCTCTGTGGATAGAGGTTTTTGACATAAGAAATATGTTGGCCTTTACCTCTGTGGATAGAGGTTTTTGACATAACAAATATGTTGGCCTTTACCTCTGTGGATAGAGGTTTTTGACATAACAAATATGTTGGCCTTTACCTCTGTGGATAGAGGTTTTTGACATAACAAATATGTTGGCCTTTACCTCTGTGGATAGAGGTTTTTGACATAACAAATATGTTGGCCTTTACCTCTGTGGATAGAGGTTTTTGACATAACAAATATGTTGGCCTTTACCTCTGTGGATAGAGGTTTTTGACATAAGAAATATGTTGGCTTTTACCTCTGTGGATAGAGGTTTTTGACATAAGAAATATGTTGGCCTTTACCTCTGTGGATAGAGGTTTTTGACATAACAAATATGTTGGCCTTTACCTCTGTGGATAGAGGTTTTTGACATAACAAATATGTTGGCCTTTACCTCTGTGGATAGAGGTTTTTGACATAACAAATATGTTGGCCTTTACCTCTGTGGATAGAGGTTTTTGACATAACAAATATGTTGGCCTTTACCTCTGTGGATAGAGGTTTTTGACTTGGTTATCATTGTGATGTAGTTAGCAATAACAATACTCCCTAGCACTGGTCCGCCTGTCATCATATGAGCAAAACATTAGTTATAGCAATAAACTAGATGTCTCAATATGTGAGTTGCTTTTCCTTTACCTACATACATCCTGAAAATGAAAAGTATTTGAAAATGTATTTGACATACTTTCCAGTGTATTTGTATTTAAATACATATGTATTTAGAAGTATTTGTATCCCTCAAGAGTATTTGTATTTAATTACTTTCCATGTCTGCTGCTTTGTGCTAAAAATGGGCTTTAGGAGACATGTACAAAGTCACAGGTCTGGTATTTTAAAATTGTACATTTAAAATGTACAAAACAAAGCTTAAACATAATTTGTTTGGCATTTTTTACCCATATTGGACTGTGCTGTGTAACACCTTGCCTATAATGAACACTGCACTGCACATGAAATACCTGGATCCATGCCTGCAGACACACACCTCTGAACTGTCGGATCATGTCTGTGTGGTTCTTAAGTGCCCCCTGGAATATGGTTTCTGCGTCATCCATCTTCCATCGCCACTCCGTTCCCACGGGGTTGGTGTGGTGTCTGCCAAACATGTCACAAACTATGTTGACACCCAGGGTAGCAAAATATATCAGACTCCTAAACCACCCTATATATCTAGTGTGCTTGACAAATGCTGATGTTAATTACATTTTGTTCCTAAAATCGTAACATAAATATAAGGGTGTTAAAGGGATGATGCCAGCTCCTCTGTCCACAGTTGGCTGAGCAGTAATTTGTAATGAGAAGTCTGCCGTCTAGAACGTGGGAAAGTTAAACATCAAAGGGTGTTGCAGTTAACTTTGCTTGCTTCATTCAGCATTATTGCCAATCAATTCTGTTCTGAAACTGGATGTTATTTTGTTTACGATTTGAATGTGTTGCAGGCGGAATCTTTCAAATTTTGAACATTGTTCTGGACTTTAGTAAAGTAACTAAACACAAATTGTCAGTCAGCAAACCTTCAACATGCATGTTGTAGTCATAACAACATAATGTTAAACGGAAAAAAATCTTCCACTTCTATCTCTATCCTTCTATCTTCTATCCTCAACTTCTATCTCTATCCTCTATCTTCTACTTCTATCATCTACCCTCTACTTCTATCTTCTACCCTCTACTTCTATCCTATATCTCTACTTCTATCCTCTACCTCTACATCTATCTGTATCTTCTACCTCTACTTCTATCTTCTACCTCTACATCTATCCTCTACCTCTACATCTATCTCTATCTTCTACCTATACTTCTACCCTCTACTTCTATCCTCTACTTCTACTTCTATCTTCTACCTCTACTTCTATCCTCTACCTCTACTTCTATCCTCTATCTCTATCTTCTACTTCTATCCTCTTCCTCTACTTCTATCCTCTACCATTACTGTGTAGTACTTCTATCCGACAGAAGCTGCAGATATCTGAATGTCATTTGGATGCAATGGCAACATCTTTACGTGTACTATGAATTATGAAACGTGTCTGACCTCCAACAGAAGACACACTTGTTAGCACAGGCGAGGCTGGGGGTGGTTTCCATGCACAGGTGACTTTCAATGCCGTAGAATGTGTGTTTGTAACAGCCTCCTCGGCCACGAAGCATCGACTGAAATCAAACACAAGCCTTGTAAAGCATACTCAACTTTCTCGTGTTTGTCAGTGCACTATTAAGGTGGAGGTGCCAGCTCCTAGGTTACATTTTTTTCATTAAATATTACGTTCTTATGACTACAACAAGCATGATGAAGGTTTACTGCCTGCTGATTTGTGTGTACTGATTTTATTAAGCTCGGAACAATGTTCACAATTTGAAATATTCCACCCTCAACACATTCAAATGGTAGACAAAACATCCAGTTCAAAACAAAATTGATTGGCAATAATGCTGAGACAAGCCCAGTTTAGTGCAATACCCTTTGATATTTAACTTCCCCATGTTCTAGACAGCAAACTTCCTGTTACAAATTACTAATTAGCCAATTCTGGGACATTTTCACCCAAGTGTCATGGAAATAATTTCCTGAGTAAAAGACAGAAATTTGTGGCATTCCGAAAATGCTCCTTAATGTTAACAAGTTTCTACTGAATGATGGATTTTCCTGATGAGCTGAATACACTAGTGACACAGTGCCCTGGGGAGCATGTCACTAAGATAAAGAACTCTTCAGGAAAATTCATCGTTAACTAAACAAGATAAATTTACTAACATTGTTACAAGCTCTTAAACCCTTTGTACTTTCAAATAAATGTTTTCTTTATGAATACCTGAAAAATGCCAGCAGGACAGTCACTGGTTTGTCATGGAAATACCGTTGTTGGTAATTATGGCAATGGATATGTGCGGTTTGAAAAATATTACATTTAACAAGACTTTTTAAATTTTCCTTAAGAGCTTTTTATCTCATTCAAACGAACCCCAGTAGTTAAATTAGACAAGTTTTTTTCAAAATGCAAATATTCACTGCCGTATTTCTGAGGAATATTTCCTTAATACACCATTGACTGATATTGTTGATAGTTTTCAGATATTTAAGATAATTGTTAAGGAAAACAAAATTGGGTTTAAGAGTTCTTAACAATGTTAGTGAACTTGGGACCACTTCACTAACTTGTTAAGAGCTCTTAAACCACATTTTGCACATTAAAATCAATTTTGATCTTTAACAGTGATCTTGAGTAACTGAAAACCGTCAACACCACAAAGTACCAGTTGGACATTGTCTCTGGTGTGTCATAGAAATAGTGTCCACGATAATGCAGCAAAGGGTATTTGCGTTTAAAAAAAAATCATAACATTTTACAAAAGATTTTGTTTATGGATGAATTTTTCTTAAGAGCTCCTTATCGTAGTGAAGTGGTGCAGTTAATCACCAATTCCTACCTTGGTCCACCTGCAGAGTTTCACCCCAGAATGTGAGCCTATCAGCTTGTACCCTTGTTTCTCAAGATTCTTTCGTAAAACTGGGGTAATCATCTCCGTTGCCTCAGCCGTGGCCCCCATCTTCTCACTTTTCTGTTTCCTTCCCACCTGCGCCATGGAAACAAAAAGACAACAACG
This sequence comes from Oasisia sp. SBJ-2009, assembly GCA_964017155.1. Classification (NCBI taxonomy): domain Eukaryota; kingdom Metazoa; phylum Annelida; class Polychaeta; order Sabellida; family Siboglinidae; genus Oasisia; species Oasisia sp. SBJ-2009. The sequence goes on from OZ024865.1 coordinate 23,449,169, forward strand.
AATAGCGTAAAACTTGCCAAATTCTAGGCTAGCGCTGTGCCTAGAATCTGTTTAGCCAATTTGGCTAAATGTCAGAAATTTGTTTAGCCAAATGAGATTCTCTTTAGCCATTTTTTTAGATTAATTAAATTACCCGGTTTAAAAATGCAAAACAAGACATAATATAAAATCCTATACAATATCCACACACAAAATGCCCTATTTTAATCAACTAAACATTTATATACTTAGCTAGACATATATAACGCAAACAAACATCCAGTATAATTTAACAGAACATTGTTTAACCATAAAATGAAAGCTGAACAACGGTTGGGAATTTTGCAAAATATAAAGAAACAGCACCTAACACATGCTATTAATGTAATAAAATTTACATTACACGTGTGTAACATAAATTGAAAGATACACTTTTATAACAAGGCAAAATAATTAAGAACCACCTACTCTACTCTTGCTGCCCCGCAGTGATTCAAACAGTGTATTGATAATAATTATTACCTATCTTACAACATCACTTGACTGCTTAGTAATTGATTAATTGAATACAGCAATTCACCAAATTAGTTAACTGTGGCTGACTGTAATCATGGCCTGGGTGACGCAGGCTATATGTAATAAAACACGTTTTTGACATGCATCTTTCTATCTGTAATGTTTCTGGTGGTGAAACTTGTCAAACATACATGAATTACAATATATATTGGCATTTTATTGAATAGTTACCTGGCTGATGGCACATTGATTAATCATTGACAATGCCATGTGACTGCGCCGGCGATACTGAGCGATAATATGGAACCTGTCAGGTACAGCGTTGTACTTGCCTCAAACTTGTAATTAGTGCCATCAGGCTGGTCCCCATTGTCTAGTAAACACAATTCTTGATTGGTTTAAGCTCCCATATTGTCTGTGAGCATGGCTAAGTGGAGGGATTGGCGACCTATTGTTTACCCAGCGGGTGACGTTACGCTGACTGGTTATTTGGGTCAGTTGGATGTGCGATCGTTTAGGCAACTTCAACAGAGCCGGGTGTTGAATAATACAGTCATGTTTTTTCTGATAACATCAATAATAATGACAGATATAACGTTTCGCCAATTTGGCGAAGAGTTTTAATTTATTTTCGCCAAATGGAAAACCCTATGGCGCAAATGGCGATCGACAGCGCTAGCCTAGAAATTCATTATAATATAATTATTTTGAAAACACAAATTTTGAATTAAGTGTGTAAATTCACTTAAATTAATTCTTACTAAAAATACCACAGAGTAAATATTTCATTGCATATAGGCTAAGGATTAATTATTAATGTTCCAGTTTCATTTTCAATATCACCATCCCTTATTTATGTTTATCAAATTTTCGGATTATTTTTGTATTTAGCTTTCTCCTTCTTCGCAAGGCATTGAGCTATGTTACTACACATGGCTGACTGTCTCCCTAAAGCTGGGGGGATTCAGTGGAATTGAAGCAGACAATTACAGCAATTGACTGTGAATGTGAGCCATGAGAAGATACCCCCAATTGGAAGACAGACACGACTGGTGCAATCTAATGACCCACTCATGTCCTACACACTGCATGTAACATGAGCAGCATTTGGCTGATATCACCTACAATTACCACTTGGCCAGAAACCACCCACACTCCTTGTGGCAATTTGATTGGTTGACGTTAAAAGATGAGTTTTTGAAAGTGATGTGCCAGGGGTAGACAGGAGCTGGTACTGATGTAATCAGCCACTCCGACCACTGGCACACAACAATGGCTTTATCTGTCATTCCATTTATGAAACATCGTACAAAGACTCACATTTGCTGTCTTTTGGTTGTTCATTACATTGCCAAGATCCTCAACATCCACTAGACCGTTCTGTTCATCCTTGTCATCCACATCACTACCTCCATCAGTGGAGAGCTCATCTTCACTGCTGTCTTCATACTGCACCTAATGATACACCAGTCAGTGGGTGAAATTACAAACTTTGAACATCTTTACAAAGTTAAATAAACTCCAACTAGGCAATGAAAACATGGTTATATGACATTACTCATTTGGTTATTTTCCTACATTAGGCAAAAATATTAACTTTGACATACAAATACAGTCACTAGCCTAACTGATATAACTGATTACAAAAGTAATCACACATAAGTGAAGCCATGCCCGGATGTGTAATCTGTTCATATTGCTTGTAAAGATCTCAACCTTAAATGAAAACAACTGACTTACCTCATAAGTTGTGCTGTCCTGTCCATCTCCATGGCAACTGCTGTCACCTTTACCCTGGCAACATGACTTATCATCTTTTGCTGTTTTTGTGGCGGGATGCACAACTTTCCAGAAGTTTTCCTCCCATGTTACAAAGTCCGCCTCCACACCTGACAATAAAAATAGTGACTAGTTCAAAATTTTATCATGCTAATATGCCTATATCTGACGTGCTTCTTAACAAATATCACTTGATTGTGTGGCTATGAGAGGGCCTTAAATAGACTCTAGGCATTGTGCAAACGGATCCCAACGACTAATGGACCTAAAGTGAACGTGTCTTTTATTCACAATCGTTTTCTCAAGCATGGTAGGTGGCAACTCTGGTAATAATTAGCAGGAAATACAGTTGGTCAGTTGATAATAAATATTGAGCCTTACTTTACAATGAAGTATCTTCAGTACATTTTTATTTATTTATAGAACTGAAGCATACTTTTAAAATGCAATGTTTTAGTGAAACATTTAGAGAAATTTTCTATTGTTTTCCAATGTGTGGGTTTATAATAATAGATTCGCATATTTTAAGTTTTTGGTTATCTGTAGAGGAAAATGGACCCGACATTGCAAGAGTATGTTATTAGGTTATCAGGTGCGCAATTCTGACAAAATCATTTATGGAACATGACCAATATATAATTTCTGGCTTGTCTACAGAATAGCCGTGTGTAACTCAACATCTGCAATGACACACACACAAACACATACACATATACACACAAACATACAAACACACCCACACATGCACACACACACGAAAAAACATTTGCTCAAGAAACTAAACAATGACTATTTCATGTACATTATGATTAGCCTTATTTATTTATACAAAAAATATTTTATTTACTGTTTAGTTTATAATATAATACTATAATAGCAATATTACTTGCTTATTTATTCTATCTATTTATTGTACTTATTTATTTACCTAAATTATTAATTTTACCCATTTTAGTGCTGATTAGTAGTATCATTATTTAAAGTGTCTTATCAACTTTATCTGGATCACTGATGTCAATACTAGCATTTTAATACGTAACAGATGACACATTTCCAATTTTAATGTAATGTCTAAAATGGACAATAAAGTCTTTTGAAACTTGAATCTTAACTTTTTTATTTGTTCCTTTGCATTGCATATGTGATGCATGGTTAATGTCACTTATGTCAAGTCAGCCACCAACAACTATGTCTGCCAATAATGTTCCCAATTAAAACAAAATTATTTATCTAACTGAACAATGTTATGTTCCAATCATTCTGTATATGGATAGTGGACTGATATACATAAATGATCTACCAACAGTGCCATGTAGGCAGTGATTCTGTCTGTGGCCACTGCTGTATCTGACACCCACCTCCGCTGGTGCTGGTAGAGCTGCAGTCATCTAAAATGCCAACTTTCATGATCCTCTTTGCTCCCAGGTCACCCAACCAGTGGTCCACATTACGACCTGCCTAGAAACATACCACATCCCGTACAGGTAAAACATACCACATCCCATACAGGTAAAACATACCACATCCCACACAGGTAAAACATACCACATGCCGTACAGGTAAAACATACCACATCCCACACAGGTAAAACATACCACATCCCATACAGGTAAACCATACCACATGCCATACAGGTAAAACATACCACATCCCATACAGGTAAAACCTCTTCTATATAGAGTAATTCAAGTAACAGCTTGCATATAATAAACACAGAAACTTAACGGGTGCCAGGTTTTCTGAACAAAAAAACTCCCTCTGCCTCTGCCTCTGCCTCTGCCTCTGCCTCTGCCTCTGCCTCTGCCTCTGCCTCTGCCTCTGCCTCTGCCTCTGCCTCTGCCTCTGCCTCTGCCTCTGCCTCTGCCTCTGCCTCTGCCTCTGCCTCTGCCTCTGCCTCTCCATCTCCCTCTCCATCTCCCTCTCTCTCTCATCCATGTAGGGTTGTGTCATAATTTTTTTTTTATATTCATAATCGTCACAGAAGACAGTAGAGGTAGACGCACCCTGAAAGCAATTGTGATCATGTTGGTATTTTTTATACCTTTTCTTCTATGTGAATGTTTCCATGGTGTATCATATGTCTGTGCTGTAACTAGTCCTGTGCTGAAGCAAAGTGACAGGTCACACTATCCTCGTGTGCTGCGGCTGATTATGTCAGTACCAGCTCTTCTCTACCCCTGGCACATCCCTTTCAAAAACTCTTTTACCGTCAGCCAATGAAATCACTCACTGGATGTATGGTCAAACCAGTCAGGTGACTAGACTACAGTATAACACATTTCAGCCAACTGTGATGCAATGTTTAGGTCGTTATATTGGTATTCCCACCAGTTGTGTATCTGTCCTTAACTTGGGGTATTTGCGCTGTTCCCACGGCTGACACAGTAGCAACTGGTGAAGTCAATTGCTATAATATTATAGGTCACTCCTAAGGTTCTTGGGGTTGATGACAGGGCAATGACCCCTGGCTTGTGAGGATTCTACTCACACCCATAGGAACTGCCATCTATTTACAGAGGTTGTGTAAACTGAGGCAATGTGATGTGAACAAAATATTCTAAACTCAGAACAACAGAAGAGGGGAATTTAAATTATGATTATAATTTTTATTGTTTAGTAATGATCCTCCACAAAAATGTCTGAGACTGACCTTACAGAAAGCGTCTGGCTGGTAGGCAGAGCTGCCAAGTGCTACAACTGCGAAGTCTAACCCCTGAAGAGTTGTTTTTGAGACACGGAAATCAAGGGCCGATTCCCCCAGCCATTTGTAGAACCAGGAGGCAGACTGAGGGGGGTGTCCATCTGTGTAGGTACTGATGAGGAACACACACACACACTTGTGTCCAACCTGTACAGCCAGACCAACAATTTATTTATACATTTACAAATCACAATGTATTTATTTAAACCATGTATACATTAACATAGCTTTACTTAAAATGTGCAAATTGCAAAAAACAATTTTAAATTAAATCTGACATAATAATAGACACATCACTTAGCAAATGCATACACCAGTGACAAGCCTAATTAATAAAAACCTCCACAATTATACCAACATCAAGCAAATTCTTTTTTACTAAACTCTTGCTACCAGACGACTGTTTCAAAATGTCACACTGACAAATATATATAGGAGTTGAATTTCACCATCATTTTATAATTTTGCAAATTAATAAAAGTAAAATATTGATTCATTTACACCAGTCTCCCATTAGAGAGTCCTAGCTAATTATTTGAGAGAGTATCTTAATTTTTGAAATAATTTAGACAACCCAGGCATATGATCGTCATCAAAACCAATAGGAAAACTGTGGTCTCACCTCTTCTGTGAGATTATCCTCAGGATCATAATCTCGTAGATCAACCAGCGAGGTCTTCAGGCCTCTACTACCAGCGGCTGTTTGCAGTGATTCTGCAAGATGCTGAAAGGAAAGTAATGTGAAAAAACTATAGAAATACCACAGAATACAAGCAATGGTAAACATTACATCAGATATTCTCTTCAATATTATAAGTGTGTTTTTGTCACACCAAACATTTGCGTTGTCATTTAGACTGTAGATTTCATGACATTTCATAATAGTTATACAGTCCCTTAAAACAGCATTCATACACATCATAAATCTCAATAGTCATCATAGGGCAGCAATACATGTACACTGTACTACACTATCACCAGACTGTCTTCATGTATTTACACAGTACATATTATTGTATGTTCAATTGCTCATATTTCATTTTTAATATCAAAATTAACAATGGTACAATAACATCTGATGTTTGGTCACTGTTTGGAAAATGCATTCCAAAGGTGCTCTCAGGAGGATACATTTGAAACACATTCAACTCGAAGGATTAATATATTGGCAATACATTGTGGGTATTTATGGCCACCATTGCTATTCAACTTTTCCGAGATTCACGCAGTTTTCCAAACTACCTCAGTTTTTTAGTTAGTAAAATGGCATTGGCTGGTTCAAATCATTTGACTGCAGAAGAAGTATGCTATTCAAGCCGTTTCAAATATGTGACTTTAGTCAATGCTTCATTTCATCGATCGTTGTTGTTGTAGGGGAAGTTGGTCGGACAAGTTCATTTTGTAAACACACTACGTCTACAAGACGATCCCAGACTCGGCCTCTCCTGTTGTTGCGTGAAGTCAGTGTGCTCAACCAGGACATAATACAATGATTGGGGAGTTGTATTATAATTACTGTGGGATTTGTAAGTGCTGAAACTTGCAGGACTGTTCTGTTATGATCTTAAAATAATGTTAACTTGTTCAATTCAATAATTAAAGACCTACGGGGTACAGAATCTGATCTACTTTTCTGAGGGGCTTTACACAAAAAACGACTAAGGTCTAAAGGGTCAAAAGCTGTTGTTAATTGATCTGTATTGGCAAAGAAGTAATTTTGTTCAGTTCCCCTCACCTTGGCTGTGCCCGCCTGTGTTGCATAGAAAATGTTCACCCTGTGAATTTCTTTTACTGAATCACAACATTTCCTTTGTTTCTCTTTCTTCTTCCGCTGTCTGTCCAGGCCACCTGCTGCCTTCTACACGCACAACAAACTCATGGTATTGGGTACAGCGTTAATATATATATATATATATATATACAAAACTATCCAGTCCTGTTCAACATCATGTTGCCTTCTGTAGGAAGCACTCAGCCATGTTGCAATTAATACACAAAGCCAGATATTCATTTATATAGACGAGTGAATTGGAGCAACATAGAGTGAATAAACTTGCTCATTGTTCAAACAGCAGCCCATGGTTTGAATCCAAATTCTCCGATCAACAGTCCAACGCCATACAATGGGTGTAGCAATGCACTGACCTATCACAATGTATTTAATACCAAGTCTGCTACTATTGTGGTATGTGTAGTGAGAGTATTTGGCCAACTTTTGTTACTATTTATAATTCACTGTGCTTTCACTGATAATTTTCTATGAATACTAAATACTGCGTTACCACATCAACTATCGATGCATCACAATAGTTGATGTGATAATGCAATAGTATTCATAGGAAATTTAACTAAAATGTTGTTTTATTTATAATCCACAGATATTTACGCAACCTTTTTCTTATCTATTTATTTTTAATATTAAAATTTGTCAAATGTTTACTATTTATAATGTAGTTTTATTGAAGTAACATGCAAAGTGCTGTAAACACAATGGATATATGCGCCATATAATATAAAGATTATTATTATTATATTATGTCAACGGTGATGCTGATACACGATTTACATTATGCTCTGCAGTAACTTTAACCAGATTTGATAAGTATAACATCATTATAAGTGTCACAAAAACAGAAATGTGTAAGTTGAAATCTTTGATTGCAAACATTTTAAGTGAAGAACATTTTAAGTGAAGAACATTTTAAGTGAAGAACATTTTAAGTGAAGAACACAAAGTGAAGGATCCAGGACAAAACTCCAATGGACAAAACCTCAACCGCTTATTGCAATGTTTATTGTCAATATTGTACCTTAAAATTAACCTGTGCCTTCTTTCTGTTCTGTAGCAACAGCCAGCAGAGGGCGACACCAGCCATGCCCACAACGAGGCTGGAGATGTTGACATATGTCGACATGAAGTTCGACATCGCTGCAGGGGAAAAAATGCACATAGATGATGGAACCATGCCAGACGAACAGAATATAAACAACACAGGAATTAACTGATGTTTTCCTAGTTGAAATCTGGTAGGTTTAGGTCCCCAGCAATTATAAGTGAAAGTGGACGTTTGCAGTCACAGTAGAGGATGGCTAGGGATTCGTGTAGTGCTTCCAGTGATGTTGTATGATCATTTGGGGGTCTGTAGTATGGTGACAAATAGATGGCTTTGTTGTGAAAGAAGTGCACTTTAGTCCAGACTATTTCACATGTTGTATTCAAATTATCTTCGGGGTCTGCAACAATGTCATTTCCCAGTGCTATTAAAACTCCCCCTCCATGGACATTGCGGTCTTTCCTAATTGCTTCATAGACATATACACATGTCATATATAGTTTGTAGGTTGGAAGGAGTAGGTGGGGATGCTTGAGTTAAGTTTGGTTTCCACTAGGAAGACTATGTCAGGGACCGGGTTAGTTGAATTTATTTTTGCTTGCAGTTGCAACTGATCAGCATAGCTTTTAGCCTAGATTTTGTTTTAGCATTTGCTCGGTCGGGGGTAGATGTGTTTGCTGGATGGAATGCAACTGTAGGGTTTGTATGCATCATTGCATGGCCAATCGATCCACGACACAAACAGCCCTGAGGCTGAGCCGATGCTGGTGTGCGTTCCACTAAACAGTGCCGATTGTGATATAGCTATATGACGTAGTAGTTCGACGATTGCTGCGTATGTCGCTTTTTATGTTTTATGCAGCTTGCATTTATTTGCCTACCTGCTCACGAAAACATCGACACCATCAAAAACAACAAGAACGCGTGTTTAGGCACCAAACAAAATATAGATCCCACTGTTATTGTTAGTAATCTACCCGTTAAAACGGAGCTGTTACAACCGCGTCACCTGTCGGATAACTTGGCAATACAACTAGGTGGCGCCATATTTTAGATGTGGCGTTTTGCTACCCATCCATGTACAAATGCCCCTTTTATGTGTAAAAAAGGTTTAGGTTTAAGGTCTGGCTTAGGATTAGGGTTTACCATTACGTTCAAGGTTAGGTTTAAGGTACTTTCGACAAGATTGGCAGCGGGTGTTTATATACACTTATTCGTGTGCGTGCGTGCGTGCGTGCGTGCGTGCGTGCGCGCGCGCGTGTGTGTTCGTTTCGAAAGAAGCTTTTAACTGAGCAAGAGTCGATCCTTTTTTTGTTTAACTAGGTATATCAACGTAGATGATTTTTAGGTCAAAATGTCACATATCCAGATGTGTGTGTGTGTGTGTGTGTGTGTGTGTGTGTGTGTGTGTGTGTGTGTGTGTGTGTGTGTGTGTCGGCCAAACCCGCCCGGGTGTTTACTCCTCAAGTCGCCTAAACCTGCTCGAAGATATTAGCGTATTGGTTTGATCTATTCCATGCTCTTTGGAGGATATGTTTGAAACACATTCAACTCGAAGGATTAATATATTGGAAATACATTGTGGATATTTATGGCCATCATTGCTATTGTGTGTGTGTGTGTGTGTGTGTGTGTGTGTGTGTGTGTGTGTGTGTGTGTGTGTGTGTGTGTGTGTGAGCTTGTACATGTGTGCGCGCGTGTGTGCGTGTGTGCGTGTGTGCGTGTATATGTATGTCTATGTGTATGTGGCAGAGGAGGGAGGTGTTGTTCAAAAATATAGACAAAGCACAAGTTTTAAGGTGAATTAATTCTACTTCAACTGTAGAATACGGTCGCAGTGAAGAAAACATACGTAACACTTTTTTTTAGATACAGAACTACTGTTCATAAATCAAAATGGTTTTGCAAGAGGCGCATAGTTCCACTCCAGCCTTCACTTGTTAGGTGTAGCCTCATGTCCCTGTGGGGACGAAGAGGATAAGTAAATAATTGTCGTTGCTGTGATTTTTGAAATAAATTCCTAAACATACAGGTGACAACTAGAGCTCTGAATAATGTGGTTCCGGTATATTTCGAAGTCGGGTCCACTCTATCTTGATTACATTATTTAGCATCCACGTAAGAATATAATTTTCTGCTGGCTACCAAACATTGGGTCATATACATTGACATGTATTTAAATACACATAGTCTTGAAGGAATCAAATATAAATACATTGAAATGCAAAAAAAGATACACTGGAAAGTATTTCAAATATTTTTTCTGAAACTTTTCACATTCAGGATACATTATTATATATATAGGTAAAATATCATCTTTGATGACTGCATCTGTTTGAGCTGTCACTGCAAGACTACATGAATGCAATGGTCTCATCAATCATTCCTCCACATTCTTTTCACGCAATCGTTGCAACGAGGACAAACTCCACAGCCTGGCTTTCCATTCATTACTGTCTGCTGGCTACAATATGATATTATATATGTTAATTATTTTAATAGTTAATAGTGCAGTGCAACGGCAAATGGCAACCATATCATAATTGACTAGACACACGGACAAATCGACACAGTGGACAACAACGACGGTGAGATACAACTGAGAAAATTTCGTTTTCCTATGCGACAGTTGAGTGAACTGCGGTGAAGAAAGGGCGCGCGGAATGACTCGGTGTCCTGTTGACACGTCGCACATTCCTTGACCACAGCTTGCAGCACGTCACAGTCGGTGGTCAGCAGCCACAGTCCGGTGACACTGCATTCCTTGCCGTGACGTCTACACACGGACTCACACGATTCTGTCGTGTCCGGCAAGGACAGCGCGATGTTGTAGCGACGCAACAGTTCGTTCGTCGTGCCTCGGTATCGCCGCGGAAAGGGGACGGTGTTTTTGGCAGCGCTCTCGGGTCGCGTTGACGGCGCCGTTGGAACGAGAGACATGAACACGGAACCCGACGAAACCACCAGAGTCTGAACGCCGTAGACGCGCAAAAAGATAGTCTCGCGATAACTGCCGCGAACCACGCCCCCTAGGCCGTCACCCACCAAGTGATGTGACAGCATCAGTTCACTTAGGTCATCGGAGATGAGGACGAGTTTGTCGGTTGCGTAGAAGAAGCCCGCATCTTCGATGTGTTCCACCAAGGTAGCGCGTCTTATGTAGTCCGCTAGGAATTTGTCGTAAGTAAATTCCTGCAGTGACGTCAGATCATACGGAAACGTGTCGCCGGAGTCAGTGTTCATAACCTGCGATTCAAACTTGCTGTAGGGCAGCCATGGCGTACGTAGTGACGTCACGTGGCTGTTGATCGCATGCAGTACGCGGTTAACTTCCGGTTGGATAGACACCATTGCGAAGTGCGACACGATCATCTAAAATGCATAATGGATCAATTAGCTTAGCATCTATCAACGCGTACGGGACGAACATGTTGATACGAACATCAACACGTCTTCAAAGACTACTTACGCATACAACCACCAGAAGAAACACACAGTAACTCCGACAGTAATGAATCTAACAATATAATAATAACCTAATTTACTACTAAGTTAAGAAAACACATTCATTCTTATCCGTGATGTTTGTGTTGTTTATATACCAGAAACTACTGCACGACACATGTATCTGTTTTGTACCGTGGCAGCCATCTTGAATATACAAAAATATGCAATACAATGCAACCCACGGGCCTACACCTTTAAAAGATACCGTTCAAAGTGGGATACTGAATTATCTACCCAACTGGAAACACGATATACGAACCTGAAACATATTGTCCCAAACAAGTTCGTCCGTCCACGCCGGAAGCACGTGAGACCGATAGAGGGCGCCACTCATCAGAAAGCCAAGTCCAGAGAACTGGTTAACGCGACGGAAGAAACTCTTGTCGCTGGCGCACCACGGGTAGGCGTTGTCGTTGTAAAGCGACACCGTAAACACGGTTTTGTCGGATGCCATCAGCGTCCGGCCAGCGCGCAGGTAGTTGAGCGCGTCGGACGATAATAGGAGGTCGTCTTCCAAAATTACGCAGTAGTCGTAGCGCTGCGTCCCGCCAAACAGCTCAGCCAGTAGCAGACGATAGTTTTCCGATATGATAAAGCCGCGGTACAGCGTTCTGTTGACCTGGTTGTCGAGATGGTGATACGTGGCGGGAAAGCTGCCATTCAAGGATCCTTCGCACACGCCCTGACAGAACACGTGTAGGTGTGTCTTCGGCACGCGGAAGTCGTCAACGAGACTGCGCAGCAGTCTGTGCAGTAACCCTATTCTGCGACCCACTTCCGGATATCCGGTTACGACAGCAACGCATAGCGGATCCACCGACTGTTCCACAGTCGTCTGCTCTTGTTCTGGTCTCTGTTGAGGGTAGCATGATGTCACACGAGGACCGTTTGTCATCCACGACCATGTATTGTACACACAGGAGACTTGACTACAAACTGACGCCTCCAGAATGAAGAGGAACACTAGCAGGCGGCTTCCCCAATGCATGGTCATATTACTTCGTGAGCGAAATGGCGAATACTGGCAGCAGCAGCAGAAACGGGGAATCGTTGTATAGATTTCCGATGGTGTCCGGGATCGATTGATGGGTCGTTTCCGTTAAGTTTTCCCGACGTTGGCGTTGGTTATCCGTACATCAATTTGCAATTTTGGTGTGTCGTCAAACACCGCCGTGACCCACCTGAAAATAGCAATTTTTCGTAGAGTAACATAAATACTAGGTTCTGTTATCATTCTACATCATTTTACATCATCACACAAATATGATAGTAAAATGGCGGGCGTTGATGTTGCCCATTGAAGGGTACTCACAATTTCAACTGGATATAATTTCCGCATTAATAAAAGGTGCTTACCCGGGAAAATCCCGGGTAAGCACATTATTTTCCTCACTTCGTTAATTGTGGCACGTTCAAGCGATGCATGTTGAGAGTCAGCATATAAAATACTTGAAATATGTCATGGAAAAGCAGACCAGACTAGACTGATGTTGTCTTTGAAATTACTAGAGAACGATTCACACAGACTTAATTCATGCAATATTTGGTAGTAACGTAGCAGGCCGTCTGTGTAAAGTGTTGTTTATGCAGTTCATACCTGATGTGAACTATAATTGGAGCCCGTATCTGCATAATGAATTTTGATTTAGCTTTGACCACGTGTTTGTTAAAGTAGTGGGCTAGGGGATCCTAAAGCTGTTATGCCGGGAGTGGGAGCGGGGATACGCCCCCACTGCTCGTTAAAAGCTTCCAAGGGTGCGTCTCTGATAACCTCTCAGCCAAGTCCAACTCCTGGCCTTCGTGCGGTGGAGCTGTTTCAACTGGCAGGAGAAGGGGCAAAGGCGGGTCACTGGTGCTTTAAAACCAGTTGCTTCGGGTAGATGCGGCTCGTGAACGTTGGGAGGTAACTCTCATCTAAGTGAAGGAACCTCCGATACCTTGCGGCTATACCCAATTCATAGGTAAAATCCGGAGTCGGAGTCCCTAAGGCGGTCTGCCGTTGCATGCAACGTCACTCCGGTAACTCCTGCGACATCTTCAGTGCCGGACGTATCAGCCTCGCCTGTACCTGGACACAGATCGCCGCCCTGAGTGGAGCACGCCTGGCTGGCGAAGGACAGCTGAAGGAGAATTTGTTTAATTGTCCAAACATGATATTACGTTGACACCAATTCCACATTACTGTCACTGGCAAAAACGAAACCTTGAAATGCAAAACTGATTCAGAAACACGCAGTAACAACATAACCAAATATCACCTTACGCCACTTAGCGGTCTATCAAAAGAAATAACGAAATATGACGCCGAGGAGTAATCGTTATCACGACTTCAAAAGAATTGATTGTCAATGCCAAATAAGAGTACTCTCCATTTTGTTTTTAGTTGGTTGCTGAAGTCCGTTGGTACCACGAGAGAGCATTTTTGACAGTCACTTAATTATTTGGTAGATACTTATATTCAGAAATGGCGGTCGTCAGATACTTATACAGCGCCTCCATATAAGTACGTTGCGTCTGTCAGAATAAAATATGGGGGTCTATTCATCCATGGCACTGAACAATGGGCTTCCATACTGATTAAAGAGTAAATTAAAAAGTAGTACTCGCAAATGCATATGGAGATCGTTAATTTATACATTCTTACGTTAACAGTAGGTTCTATCTTTCAAAATTAAATCACACAATGGTATCCAACGTTTTCTCCCGAAAAGAAACATGACGTAGTTTTTGCTGAATTGAAGCAACCAATCCCAAGTACTAGGTCTATGTGGTTTCGTTTCCTTGCTATGTCCAAGTTCAATGAGACAAGAAATTATGCCTCCTCATTGCTTAAGCAAATTGTCAAATAATGTATATGTAATACTTGTTCTTTGTAGGCGAGTAAAGATTAGGCCTACACAAACGACTCCCAGTTTGTGAACCATTGTCGTTCCCAATTTAGACGCTATGTCCGAAACAGGTAGTCACGATGGTCGGTGTATAATTATACATTACTAATACAAACAACACGAACACATATAGTTTCCGGACATGAGCGTTAGTTAATCCATCTGACTTTGTACCAACTACCGTTGGGAACGCGTGTATTCGTATCAATACGAGGAGCAAGCAAACCAGTTTAAACAATCAACACATACTGAATAAGGATGCGGACGCGATACAACGGAAATCCCTGAGTGATACTATAATCTGTGATTATACAGGTGCAGTTTTCTTAATCGGATGCGTAAGTAACTCGCCACAGCTTGCAATTCAACCCGTATTATTGGTTACATTGAAGTTGCGTATCCGCACATGATAGAAACATCCAAGAACTGTCTTCACAATAGACGGGTATTCGCGTTCCACAGGCCGTTTTCATACATTGATTCATAGCTTAACGCAATTATGATAACCTATGATAATGATATATAGGTGTATACAGTTAAAGCGTATCTCAAATAAAACGCCAACATGCATGGTGCATGGCTTCACATATTGCTGCATCGCTTGTTGTCCCGTTTAATTTGGGTTTTATATATGTATATATATATACATATATATATAATTATATATGGATATATATATATATATATATATATATATATATATATATATATCCATATATAATTATATATATATATATGTATATATATACATATAAAACCCAAATTAAACGGGACAACAAGCGATGCAGCAATATGTGAAGCCATGCACCATGCATGTTGGCGTTTTATTTGAGATACGCTTTAACTGTATACACCTATATATTATTATCATATGTTGACATCATAATATGCCTTAAGTATTGCAACAATATGTCCTTTTCGAAGGTCTTAATCGTAAGAAATTTTTATTACTAAACATGTACAACAAACTGAACTACTGCATACATGCATACCTGATGTATTCCAAACAACGACGGGTCTATTGCGTCATTGTCACACAGTGCCTACGTCATAATAAATGCCAGTTATAGTGTGAATTGCGTAGGGGCCCTTGGGGGGGGGGTAATCATCATTTCGAAGTGTAGATCTAGTTAAATGCTGCAAGCGTTATCTGTACCCACATACGCTGAAGAATTTAATACAAGTTGCAATTCACAATTATTCTATCACTATGCATTAGGGCACCCACGCACCCGACCCACCTTCACGGTCCATCTTGA
>OZ024865.1:23469631-23472131 GCA_964017155.1 Oasisia sp. SBJ-2009
TGTTACGTAAATACACAATATAGTTAATTATTATGCATTAATTATAATTACGTATACCTTTTAATCAGGATTATGTAAACCATATAACATTGGACAACAGGCCCTCGTTGTCCGGAAATAAATTGACTTGCTTAATTATTGATACAGAATATTATCGACGTCGCATTATACATAATTGTGTTCGGACGGTCGACGAGATGATGTCACCATCCGAGAAACGTTGTCCGACCAGTTCTGGAACATTGGTTACCCAATTTATAAAAACGAAACTTATGTCTTGTTCAAAACGCGGTGCAATTTTCCCTTCCATCCGCCCATTCAGTGCACCCGTTCATCCATTCGTCAATCCATTCATCCATTCGTCAATCTTCACATCCATCCATCCCTCCCTCAGGCTTTATAGCCATGTTCGACATTACATAAGCTGTTATCAATATCACGTTTGCAATTGCTTCGGCCCATCAATCGAGAAGGCCGCGACGACTATAGTCGCTGGTCTCTGCTGTTTTTTCGGAATGCCATGCATTATTATTGTTATTTAAACCATTGTATAAAGCGCCGTGTATCCGAATACAAATTTGTTCAAGGGTGCTGACAAGCGTAGAGCACAGGTAAATGACTTTGCATGACCTCAAGCATACAAGTATTAAACTTACAATAAACTTAAATTAGTTAAAGGTACCCTATAATAATAATAATAATAATAATAATAATAATAATAATAATAATAATAATAATAATAATAATAATAATAATAATAATATTATGTATATATATATATATATATATATATATATATATATATATATATATATATATATATATATATATATATATATATATATATATATATATATATAAGTGTAAGTTAAATTAATTACCTGTTTAAATACCTAAACATAAGTAATGAGTTAAAATGAATTAATATATATGCAAATTTAAATAATAAATATACAAATACGTTTATAATCGAAATGTTAACATCGCAACCAAAATTCTAATGCGGGCTGCAAAATGTTTTGAAGGCCAGCTGGAATAATAACGTCTTTAAGAATGATTTGAAGGTGACAACGTAATTTCTTTGCCTGACGTCAAGACGCAGGGCATTCCATCGAATCTGGCTAGCCACTGAGAAGGAACTACGGCCTTCATATTCAAGATGATATCGCAGAACAGTCAACATACCTCTTTCGGCAAGCAACTCGTGTAGGATGTCACAAGCAGGGCCGAGATAGTGCGTTTAACGAATGTCACGCGCATAACTTTGATTGTGAGGTAGACAAACTGCGAGTAAGCTGATCCATCAGTTTAATTTACCAATTCATCATTTGAACTGTTGCCTAGCGACGACTCCGTTAAACTGTCGAAAATGGATGCCGAAGATATGGTGTATTCGTACTTTCAACCATATACGATGCATTTTTGTGTTTTGTTTTAAAATGACAACTTTACATGAGCCTATAAAGACAATTTTGCTATATTTGATACGACGGCACTTCCCCATGTTGAATAAGCTTTAATTACAAAGTGGCTGACAGGGAGATGGTATTAAATGGAACAGGTCTGACAGGGAGATGGTGTTAAATGGAACAGGTCTGACAGGGAGATGGTGTTAAATGGAACAGGTCTGACAGGGAGATGGTGTTAAATGGAACAGTTCTGACAGGGAGATGGTGTTAAATGGAACAGTTCTGACAGGGAGATGGTGTTAAATGGAACAGGTCTGACAGGGAGATGGTGTTAGATGGAACAGGTCTGACAGGGAGATGGTGTTAAATGGAACAGTTCTGACAGGGAGATGGTGTTAAATGGAACAGGTCTGACAGGGAGATGGTGTTAAATGGAACAGTTCTGACAGGGAGATGGTGTTAAATGGAACAGGTCTGACAGGGAGATGGTGTTAAATGGAACAGGTCTGACAGGGAGATGATGTTAAATGGAACATGTCTGACAGGGAGATGGTGTTAAATGGAACAGTTCTGACAGGGAGATGGTGTTAAATGGAACAGGTCTGACAGGGAGATGGTGTTAAATGGAACAGGTCTGACAGGGAGATGATGTTAAATGGAACATGTCTGACAGGGAGATGGTGTTAAACGGAACAGGTCTGACAGGGAGGTGGTGTTAAATGGAACAGGTCTGACAGGGAGATGGTGTTAAATGGAACAGGTCTGACAGCGAGATGGTGTTAAATGGAACAGGTCTGACAGGGAGGTGGTGTTAAATGGAACAGGTCTGACAGGGAGATGGTGTTAAATGGAACAGGTCTGACAGGGAGATGGTGTTAAATGGAACAGTTCTGACAGGGAGATGGTGTTAAATGGAACAGGTCTGACAGGGAGATGGTGTTAAATGGAACAGGTCTGACAGCGAGATGGTGTTAAATGGAACAGTTCTGACAGGGAGATGGTGTTAAATGGAACAGTTCTGACAGGGAGATGGTGTTAAATGGAACAGGTCTGACAGGGAGATGGTGTTAAATGGAACAGGTCTGACAGGG
>OZ024865.1:23477131-23522131 GCA_964017155.1 Oasisia sp. SBJ-2009
GCCACAATTATAAGGCATACATAAATCAATGTCCATAATATTATGCGCGTCAATCTGGTTTATGTGTGTGTCAGTCTGGTAAAATCTGGTTACATCCGATCAATGCTTGATTCCCTCGAGATAGACCTCAACCGGGGCAAGCAGCTAAACCAGCCACACTCTTGGATCATTACGATGGACTAAACTAGTCTAGACTGGAGATATAGCTAGAACAAACAAACAAACAAACAAACAAACAAACAAACAAACAAACAAACAAACAAACAAACACACAAACAAACAAACAAACAAACAAACAAACAAACAAACAAACAAACAAACAAGCATTGCGCATATCTATTTAACTACTGTCTGTGAATTAAATTAATTAAAATTATGATTTTATTACGTAACACTCACATACACACGCATGCACACACGCACACCATACACGCATATATTCACATGCATTCACACATACAACACGCATACACGCATATACGCACATACACACATATGTACACACGCAAACACTCACACACATACACATACCAGAGAGACGTACTCATACACACACGCACGCACGCACGCACGCACACCCACACACACGCGCACACACACATATGCCCACGCACGCACGCACGCACGCACGCACGCACGCACGCACGCACGCACGCACGCACGCACGCACGCACGCAAGCACACACGCACGCACACACAAACACACGCGCACGCGCACGCGCACGCACGCACACACACACACACACACGCCAACTTTATTTCTAAGTGTCGAACTTCATGTTACTATTTCTGCGTTGATATACGTCTCACTAATCAAGCTGGCTGGCGGCCAAACATAAGTTCCACGTGATGTATAATGGACACATTTGCTGCCAAATAAACCATCGATACGCCAGGTTTTACTCCGGATGCTGGCACTCGTTGAGCCAGATTAACCTCACTTCAAAGTCTGACGCGGTCGATGCGTGACGAAGACCAAGCCAAGTGTCGTGCTTGGCCTCACATCACAGCGCTGCGCAGTGACGTGCCGAGTTCTTCATTAATCTTTCACGCCGCTAACAATGATCAGAGATCTTGGTCTGACAGTGGGGATACCGCTCGTGCGCGCATTGATGAGCGAAAGGCGTGGCAGGCAATCAGTGTCACGAAATAGGTCAGGTCAATCGGGGAAATCCGACTGATTCGATCGAAACAAATGTTCACGGTCCTTCATGTCTCTAGTTGCACCGTGTGTCGAAATGCCATCTACAGTGTATGGTTTTACTGTACTCCTATGTATTGCTATTAATTATTTTCGTAATTCGTGTAAGCCTTTACGAAAGATCTCTGTTGATGATCACACGTATGTCATGTATATATTAAGCAAAATACGAAAAGGTGTTAAATCAAGACTTAAATTATACTAAACGGCGCTAGCGTAATGTCGGATATTGCCGTACACCCTCTGTAACTGTTGTACATAATCACGAGGAAATAAATATAGTTTTAATTCACCCCGAGATTGAAAATGTTAAACATATATCTCGTTAGTCGTTCCACTATTCCCCATAACAAAAACTAATCAATTTTTTAATACCGCGTTTTGCATCATCATATGTTCCCGTATCAACAGTCAGCTGTAGTTTGATTACGTTTTGGAATCCGTGTTGTTTTTATATGTACTGGGAAAGAAAAAAAGCAATAACATTACGGTCGGTACTTACAAGAGGGAATTAAAACCCCACAGGCGACCAGAAGCTGAGCAGCCGCGAAACGGAAGTCATTTCATAAAGCATCACATTCGGGTTTCGTTGTATATATCTATGCCGGACAGAGTGCAATATATTATTATATGTTTGTAAACCAGGGGAATAAGAGTACTACAAAACAAGACACGTCATAACTCAGAATAATTGTTTTTTCTACATACGGCATACGATGAATAATTGACACTTATGGATATGAACATCACACATGACGACCCTAGCACTTTGTTTTCACGAGTACCTTTACGTAAGTTGCAGATAACTGAAAATAGAAGACGCTTGGAAGGGCGACAGACGTGGGTGAGACGCCGGGAGAAGAGAAGAGGACCGACCACTCCACCATCATGTGGCTCAAGACGGCGGTGCTTGTTGCCGCGTCGCTGATGCAGCTCTCAGGTAACTCGCTGAAGACAGTCCAGTTTTATGCGGCCAGCTAATGTCGTACCCGAGGGTAGCGTGACATTTTGTTGTAAAGGCTTGTGATATTTCTACCCGCCCAGTTTAGACATCGATCACAGCATCCGATGACGCATACAGGTGTGTTTATTGTCTATCTATTTGTAGCCGGACGTTATGCAAGTCTGTGAATTGCATCGATAGCGATAATATGTTTCGGTAACGAAAACAATTGTCTGGTTAACAACATAATACTGTTGACATCTGCTTCGTATTATAGTTTATGCAAAATAATACTTACATGTCATACACACTATTTTATTAACGCCAGTAGTTCAGCGTAGTTTTGTTCAACTTATGTCACTGTCCTAACAAAATCAACAGTTGAAGCGTCACAAATTAGGTGACGTTGCGGGCGGGCGGGCGGGCGGGCGGGCGGGCGGGCGGGCGGGCGGGCGAGCGGGCGGGCGGGCGGGCGGGCGGGCGGGCGGGCGGGCGGGCGGGCGGGCGGGCGGGCGGGCGGAACGGACGGACGGACGGGCGGGCGGGCGGAACGGACGGACGGACGGACGGACGGACGGACGGACGGACGGACGGACGGACGGACGGGCGGGCGGGCGGGCGGGCGGGCGGAACGGACGGACGGGCGGGCGGAACGGACGGACGGACGGACGGACGGACGGACGGACGGACGGACGGACGGACGGACGGACGGACGGACGGACGGACGGACGGACGGACGGACGGACGGACGGACGGACGGACGGACGGACGGACGGACGGACGGACGGACGGACGGACGGACGGACGGACGGACGGACAATTCAAATCAAGTCGTGAATTGCAGATTATGCAGTAACATACAGTGTAGTCTAAACAAATTGTGAAATACTTTTACCTGCATAATATTATTCTGGTGATAAATGTTAGCATTAAGGATGTTTGAAAAAAGAAACGTTAAAAACGTGCTTTTCGACAATTGATATATGTATATTTTATATTATGTTTATGTTATTAATGCAACAGACGTGAACGGCATCCTAAACTGGATGGTCTACCCGACAAAGAAATGTTACTACATGTAATGCCTGGTGTTGTTGCAGCGGTGAGCGCGGCTCCGTACGGGGACCTTCTGCTGGCGCGGGCCAAGCGAGGTGAGTGTCTGACGTCATCATGGCGGCACACACCGCCACAAACATACTTATACACAGTAGCTCATTTATTTTATACGGGCTATCATCCATTGTAACGCGTACACAATCACCTGCGTTTAACATACATCGTACTTTTATTTACGCACATCGTACTTTTATTTAATATCTTTATAATCATACCTTTATTTACTGACATCGTACATTTATTTACTGACATCGTAATTCCACATTATATTTTATACTACATAACCTATTCATGTTTTACCGTGTATGTGATATGTCCCATAGTTTACTTGTGTCACAGTCCACTTTGTATATTAAGCAGTTGTTGGTTTATTTAAGATCGTCGAAGTGTCACTTCAGTATTATTCGTGATATCACACTTTTCTGTGTATTAATAGCTGCTATGCATTTTAATCACTTTAAGTTTAATATGCAACTATTTAGTCGACAAATAACCCAACGTGTGTTGAAACCACTCGTCCCACTCCTAGGTGTATATCTCAACTTATTCCATCTCGTCACCATATTAACTTTAGCTCAGCGACGACAGTGGATATGGCACTGACGGCGCGATTTATACACCCCTGGCATTTGTGACAGTCATTTAAATGTGAAAGATATACCACGACAAACAGTTAATATATACTACGACAAACGGTCCATATCGCCCCAGTTGCATGCCTCTCTAGTCCCAGTTGATCACGGTCGTTTCCGCCGTCGGTAATCGTGCGACACGGCGGTGTCGTTGACTTCCAGGCACGTGCACCGGCATCAAGAACTGCGACAGCTGCTCGAATCCAGACCTGCAGTGTGTGATCTGTGGCAGTTACCAAGTGATGTCTGAGGACAGAACAGCTTGTCTCAGTACGTCTGAATGATACAATACTACTACTACTACTACTACTACTACTACTACTACTACTACCACTACCACTACCACTACCACTACCATGCACCACCACCACCACCACCACCACCACCACCACCACCACCACCACCACCACCACCACCACCACCACCACCACCACCACCACCACCACCACCACCACCACTTCTACTACTGATAATTAAAATATTACTACTACTACTACCACTACCACTACCACTACCACTACCACTACCACTACCACTACCACTACCACTACCACTACCACTACCACTACCACTACCACTACCACTACCACTACCACCACTACTACTACTACCGACCACATTAATAATACTAATAACAAGAATAATGATGAAAATGACGATACTACTACTGATAATAATGATATTAATGATGATGATTATAATAATCATAATTTTCATCGTAAGTAATTTTAATTATCTTAGTTATACTAGTGCCGATGATAATAATAATAATACTAATAATGATAATAAAATAAAAATGATAACTAATTAAAATAAGGAACATATCAGTAGTACCAGTTGTAATGAGGTAACATCCTGTGTAGACTGCCCAAGCTACTGCGCCAAGTGCAAGGAGATTGCTGGCAAGAAGACGGAGTGTCTGTCGTGTGTCACTGGCTACACCATGAAGACCACCGACAAGTCCTGCCAAGGTGAGTCCGAACATCTAATATGGTCTACATCTTGGTGATTTCCAGCTTACTAAACCATTGGCCCAGTGTAATGCCGATGAAACTTATGATGCAGTAACCATCATTGACATCTTGCTTGCCGGGATTCGGGACGGTTTAGTGAATAAATAATGTGCTTGGATATTTTAGTAGGCCTTTATTCTTCGTGGGTCCTAGGCACGTGATTAGTCCGCCATTGCTAACAATTTGCAATTACAATGAACACGCTTGTGACAGCAGTTTACACGAATACAATCGTTGAAGACATCCAATTTAAATATTCACCAAACGTCTACATAACTCGTGTTTGCATAGCCGAATTTGTAGAACTACAACTGCTAATAACGGTACGTCTTCATGGTGCAATGACGGCATTAGGTGTTTATAATAGTGTCATATGTAACATTGGATGGAAGTGAACGACAATATCACAACCACCAAGAACTATAACAACAACAAAATCATTTCAATGAGACGTACTTCCACCTTGAACTTAAAATCCGAATAAACCACTCATATGAGAAAAGGTATATCATGTGGCGCCACCTGGGGATCGATTGGGAACTGAATACTATTAAAACCCAAATTACCCTCGCCATTGGATTGGAGAGAGGCCAATGCAAAGAAGCGTTTTAATATAGGAGGACATTTGTTCATACATACGAAGTACTCCTTTGAATCTCCACTAGACACTATAACCTCTGCTGTGTTGCGTACTGCACCGCAGGTCTTTTCTTTATTTATGTAAAAACAAGCTTTGTATATAAATTTAGTAAAACAACAAATAAAAATATAGTATGTCATCATTATCAGGTGGTATGGTCTTGATAGAACTAGTGTTCTATGGTCGACAGCTTGTGCCTTCTACTGCATGAAGTGCGACACGAACGGACCTGGAAAGTGTGATGTTGGCAAGTGCTACCAGAAGACCGTGTACAACACCGTCACTAAGATCTGCGACGGTAATGAACCGTTATATACGCAATCAGCATTGATACTCAGTCCTGCTGCGTGTTCTTCATACACATGCTTCGTCCTTTATTATTAGTCTTCTCTTCTTGTTCACGTTTGTCTGATTGTTCTTGTAATCTTTTTGTTCGTTTATTTGGACCAATTCTTGTTCGTTCTCTTATTCGCGTTCTTCTTCTTTGTCTTCTTGATGTCGTCTTCTTTATGACTTCGTCTTCTTCTTAGACATGTGCTTCATCTTTTTAAAAGTGTAATTTTCTACAGTGTCTTTGTCGTCTGTTTGGTCAGCATCTTCTTTGACTTGTCTTTTTCTTCCATTTTAGTCTACTGTAGAGGTGAGAGGGGGTCACACGACACTCTTGATTCCTTTCTGTCGATAGATGTTCTGAAAATGTAAAGTCGACTCCTCTGATCTTCTGCTGATATGTTCACTAACTAATTCTCCTATATTCAGCTTTGCACTTTCGACAAATCATTTGACACGACTTACCATTTCATTCCGGGTTAGCTTTACATCTTCTGGCACACTGCCTTCAGATTCCATGTTCTCTTTATCAACATGTCCTCTCTCATTCTCTATACGCCTATATCCCTGGTAGTGTGTCCCTAAGTTATGTTATCAATGTCTATGTACATGTATATTGTCTGATGTTTGCTAAGAAAAAGGAGTTTGTTTGATCACTGATGCAGTTTTAGTATTCAAGATAATTGATATATTTAACAATAGCAAAATTAATATCCTATTTAAGGGGACAATCCGTTAGTCGTTGGAACATCGCACGCAGTTCTTCGCATACATCCACCAAGCACAGAATCAGCTCAGCAAAATTGTAACATTTTATATTGAGAATGTCCTGAACGATAACTACATCGTCTTTACCACAGTGTGTGGTTCCAACTGCAACGGCTGCCAAAAGAACGGCGGTGCTAAGTGTGACAGTGACCAGTGTGCTGACCGCTACGTTTACAACCCGACTACGAAAGTTTGTGATGGTTAGTGTCTTTGCTCATCACATCTGATAATCCATGTAATTTTGATCCATGAATATATGTATGTATATAATACATGAAACCGTCTGTCTACCTACCATAGAGTACTAGTGTACGATTGCTACACTGTTGGTATACTCTTCTCAATAACTGTTTCATATCGATTATTTCTAAATTATAAATTGTTTTAATTTAATTAGTTAAATACATATGTCACATTAGACACTTTGAATTATCTTCTATTGTCTACATTTGTAAAACAAGCTACAAGTAGCTTACTTTATATGTATTTTATGCAAACCATTAAACACACTAGAGCAATTTATGTCACGAATACTATATAAGAAACGCATTGTTATCATTACTATAATTTCCTGAATTGTGAATCTTGTTGTTTCAGCTTGTGCGACGTATTGTAAGCGTTGCACCACGAACCTTGGAGGAAAATGTGACCCAGATCAATGCGACGCCAAAATGTACTTTGATGCCGAATCCACCAAAACCTGCTTAGGTAAGAATGCTCGCCAGCCTTGTCTTTTACCAGTCTTCCAATTTATATTCAATCTACATGAAAAAAAACCACTTTGTTATTAAAACAGCTGATTGCGGTTTAAACACAAACGACACGCAACAGTGCTGTTATGGCATATTCCCTGCATATGTGGACGGTGTTGTGTAGTTTAAATGTTATAATTAGATGTCAATCAATCAATCAATCAATCAATCAATCAATCAATCAATCAATCAATCAATCAATCAATCAATCAATCAATCAATCAATCACTTTATTGTCCTTAAAAAGGATATGCATTGTACAACTCATGATCTACAATATGTGGGATGGTCACAACAAAATGCAAGTGAATTCCAGATGTATCCACTATAAGAACAGTTCAACCGGTTGACAGCAATATGAATCATTTAGCATTCAACATTCTAATGGCCACAGGCACAAAACTCCTGCTATAGCGAGATGTTTTACATTTTATACAACGGTATCTCCTTCGAGACGGAAGTACATGGAAGAACGTAGAGAGCGGGTGATCAGACTCAGTAGCGACAGCACGAGCTTTCTTCAAAATTGCATGGTCAATTATTTCGGAGAGCATTGGTGTAGGCAAGCCAATGATCTTGGCGGAAACGTGTGAGATTTTCAGAAGCCTGTTACGGTTTTTCACCGAAAGAGCAGGGTAGTAACAAATGCTGCAGTAGGTTATGAGAGGTTCAATTATGCTACGGTAAAGACGTAGAAGAAGTATTGGATCAACGTAGAAAGCTCGTAACTTTCGAAGAACGTGCAGTCGCTGCTGAGACTTTTTCTGCACGGCTGTAACATGATTTGTAAATGACAATTTTTCATCTAAGATAACACCGAGGTACTTGAAAGAATCAACCTGTTCCACAGGTTCACCGTTGATGACAATAGGACTATTGACAGTTCTATTTCGACGGAAGTCAATGCACATTTCTTTGGTTTTGGAAACATTCAGATATAGAAAATTGTTACTTCACCAACTCGAGAAACGTACCACTGAAGAAACATATGACTGGTATGAGACAAAATCACTCAAAAGAGCGAGCATGGCTGTATCATCAGAAAACCTCACATATTGGGTAGATGGATCCACACTCCGACAGTCATTTGTATACAAAGTGTACAAAAATGGGCTCAGGACACAACCCTGAGGCGCACCTGTGTTGCTAACAATCACTGGTGACTTTATGTCACCCACTCGAACACACTGCGGGCGATTACTTAGGAAATTGAAAACCCAGTGAACAAATGCGGCTGGAACTTCTAGTTTCTGTAGTTTACCAATCATGACATGCCTTTGTATTGTATTAAATGCTGAACTGAAATCTATAAATAGGATTCGAGCATAGTTACCAGCTGTCTCCATGTGTTCGAATAGTTTGTGTAGAAGACAAGCTATTGCATCGTCAGTGCCTCTTCTTGAACGGTAAGCGAACTGATATGGGTCCAGTTGAGATTGAACATGTGGGAGAATGTGAGACATGTACAATTACTGCTGACTACTACTCGTTACACTTTAGACTAACTTAGATAATCTGGTCGTACCGCGCAGCACGTTTCAGTTGTTGCCAAAGACGCCGCCGAAAAACGGGAGAAAGACCAGTTTTGTACAAATTTGTAAAATTAATAGGCGTATCAACAAGGCATTTTGTTGCGTGCAGCATGCGGTGCTAACTGCAAGGGATGCAATACAAACAAAGCCGCAAAGTGTGACAGTGGCCAATGCGATGACAGATACGTGTTAGACACCACGTCGAAAACTTGCAAAGGTAATGTAGTGTTCGCTTGTAAAATATGTGACGCAACGGCATAGATAACGATATATATTTATTACACTCACCTTAAACATTTTGTATTTGTGTTTTAGCGCGACGCACACGTGAATTACTAAATATCTAAACGAAAGCATTTAATAATATAATATAATACTAACAAACAGTCAACTTGTAGTACTATAATAATTTAACATACAGTGCTGTTGTTGTTACAACTATGACCTTTATGACTGGGTCAAAGTGACCCTAATAGCGAGATGATCGTATCTGCAAGACAGTTTTTCGTACTTTACAGGTATTTAAACAAACCATTATTCGGGAATCTCGTAGTATGACCTTAAATTCGTTAATAAAAAGATGATTGTAAAACTAGGTTCGAAAGAGTTGCCATTGCTGTTTAACCGCTGTAGTAAGTGACGACAAAGTTGCACTCATGGGTGACATTTCCTGCTTCAGCGTGTGGCCAAAGCTGCAAGGGTTGCGATACCAACGGTGCAGCCAAGTGTGACTCCGGAAAATGTGACGCTAAATACGTGTATGACTCCGCATCAAAGACTTGCAAACGTAAGTAACGAACGCGTGCACAAAACATCCGTTATTATATACATGAAGTTGTGAACTTGTATACATTATGCACTCGTTTATTGTATTAGTGATCCAATTTCTTGCAACACGTTTTACAGAAAATAATACAATAAATGACCTCGATAGTGGTTGCTGCCTCTCTAAAACAAAATTAACGTATGTTACATTTATCGTGCATGTCTACCTCTTTTAACACATTGCACTGAAACATAAACAAATCAAAGTCGAGCTGTTGTTTTCAATCACATTTACACATTTTAAAAGAAAACTTGAAAAGACCATTAATTAATTATAATTCAGCTACAAAAGCATTGCACAATTTATTTTTGGATATGAGTAAATCACAATATATAATACTGACGCTTGTAAGTAGGTCCTGAAAATAGCAGAAGTCTAAATAACCAATATTCAGCACGACAGGGTCTAGAATTTCACACAATTGATATTTGAGCAACACACGTCTGGCACTGCGCACAAAACATACAAACGCGTCTATTCTTTGATGGTGAGCATAACATAGCATGCCACTGATTATTCGTTTCTCAACAATGTTGAATTGATCGTGTAAGTCCAATTGTTTGTCATTTCTCTGCTTCAGCGTGTGACGTCTACTGCTCAAGCTGTGACACAAATGGCGCCGGGAAGTGCGACCCTGGAAAATGTAGTGCCAGATTTGTACTTGATACTGGGTCGAAAACCTGCAAAGGTAAGATAAATGCTTTACCAAACCTGGTAGTCAGTTATGAAACACTGCACAGCTTAAGCTGTATTGTCATTTCAAAGGTGAATTACATTATATTACAAGCGAAGGACATATTACTTACATCAATGGTTTGCAATGAGAGATGTGTCTCTATGGGGTGTTTCCTGGAGAAACATATTAATTAACGTCTAAGACATCCATTTGACGTGTCACGTATGATAACTTATATTTATACGTTGATATAATACCGTGATCTGTTAATGTAATTCCTTCCTCTTCCGTTCTTTTCTATATGGATTTGATGTAAGATTCTACTTCGATCTAATGTCGACATCGAATACATTATCTTGTGAACAGTTGCTCTTCATAAATATAATTCATGATTTATTTCTTCAGCTTGCGGCGCACACTGCAAGAGCTGCACCGGAAACGGCGCAACAAAGTGTGACAGTGGACAGTGTGATATATACTATGGCTACAACCCGACGACCAAACTATGTGACAGTGAGTGTGACCCAGTAGTAGAAGTCTATATTCATTTAGTTACGTTAAGAATGAAATTAATGTGTGCACGTGTATGCAAACGTTTTAGTTTGAGTAACATTCGTGTGTATGTGTGTGTTTGCGCGTGCGCGTGTGCGTGCGTGCGCATGCGCGTGCGTGTACGTGCATTTATGCGTGTGCATGCATTTTAAGAGATGGGTAGATAGATTACAGATTGTGTGTACACAGTATGTATGCCTGCGTCTATGCCAATTTGCTTGTGTGAATTCAGCTAACATATTTCTAATTCGCTAACACTACTTACTGAATAGAAACGTTACACTTTTGGGTTCGCAAACAACGTTATAAAACCAAAACTATGGCATAGTCTTTCGATAAGAATTTGTAAACACCTCTTTTTATGTGTAATAGGTATCCGTCCTCTCCATACGTGTATCATAGATTGTTATTGATATGTACTGAATACAATACGCGCTACTGCAACTGGAAGCTTCTTGAAATATGATTATCAAAACGAAGCATACACGTAAATGGTGTGGACAAACCTAACATCGCCAGTTACTGTGATGATTCAGTCTACGTACACGATATAATGGCAACTGGTTCCAGGCTGCCCGGACAAATGCGAGACGTGCAACATAGACACGGCTGGCGTGAAGACCTGCTCCAAGTGTGTTGTCACATACGCCGCCTCCCAGAGCAAGATCTGCGACTGTGAGTCGCAATTCTTGGACCGGTTTCATGTAGCATTCGTAAAGTTAGGCATTTACTTAGGCCTTAGCATCAGTGTTTGCGTAAACTTAATTTCGAATTTTTTCATGTTCAGCCTGATAACGATATTTCCATAGTCAAAGAAAGCCATTAGGTGAACTGCTGTTAAAGATTTTCATTCATGCCGATTACCAGGCAATCAACTTTTAAGATTGACAAGTTGATGACTGATTTTTTCATAAACTGCCGACCTGTTTTGCAGACTGTCCTGAAAACTGCCACAGTTGTGACATTTCCGGTGGTGAGACCCGTTGTAGGTCAACCGGATGTGACACAGGCTACGCGTATAACAGTGCAACGCGCACCTGTCACAGTAAGTGTGAATTCTCCCTTTCGCAGTATCACAATAATGTCCGTACGTCGGAAAATATCCTGGTCTATGCAAGGCAGCACCCACCTCCTGGGCTACACAAGGCAGCACCCACCTCCTGGGTTACACAAGGCAGCCTCCCAGAAAACCACTGTCCAGCAAAGGCCTCGCTCAAGGACAACAACTGCCATCAGAATGTAGAACTCACTTCCCCTGATTTCTGGAGAACCCCTTCCCTGCCTTCAGGTCCTCCCTGGAGAACTAGCCAACTACCAGGCAGTAGCCGTACAATCACAATGCGCAACCTTCTAGAACCATTATGTATTTAGATACATTAATTATTACTATTATTCCGATAGTTAGTTAATGGATAATGTAACTTAAACAAATTATCTAAATCATTTAACTTTTTAAAAATAACTTTTTAACATGTTAACCTATTCAAACCTTCTAACTTCTTTTATTTTCTTATTACATCTTAGACAATTTAACTTTTTGTCCATGCGCACCACTCACAAAATGGCATGTTTCTTTGATATTCGGGTTTCCTACGATACCACGAAGAGATAAAAAAAAGAATATTTAGATATGTACGTCGTTGCTACAACTTAATAGTTTAGTGACTTTACCGAACTGTTGTGAATGCAGATAAATGCAACACTTTGGGATAACAGATTCGTACTTTACTACATATCGGATTATATGAAAAAATCTATTAGGTGTACTAATTACACTGTCTGCGTGTATGATACGCTAGCTCCGTTCCTTACGTAGTTTGATGTGGAGACAATGTTAACGATTCTATTTTTGTTTTACAAATGCAGTCATTTACATCGATAGTTAAATTGTTGGGTTTTATGAAATCCACCTAAGTGGATGCATATATGTGCCGACTGATCTACTTTAACTTTGAACTTGTGTAGCCGTATTTAAGTAGCTCACCTCAAACCTACTACAGTAAAAATAAAGGTACCTTGAAACAATTTCTTGAGTAAAAAGCAAAATTACTTTTAGTAAAACTAATAGTACAATTTAACGGTTTAATTTCAAGATTATTCCAGGCATAACAAATGCGAGAGTAAATTAATTGCATTGCTCTACACAAAACGTAATATATATATATATATTTAATAATATATTCTTTTTTATTTCACGATAATGTTATAGAAACAATTCTACTTTACCTTCGTATTGTCGTAGTGAACACGAAACGTTTTATAAACTAACACACCCTGAATTTAGTACTTCGTTTTGCCAGCTACACCCTCCTCCAACTGCCTACTTTTCAATGTTGAATTAATTATTGTTACAGCCACGCTCTCCTAGTCGCCATGGCAACGCCTAGTTTATCTATATACCACCGCACGCGGTTAGTACCCAACATGTTGCACCAGGCTCACCTTTAGAATCCTCTGTCGTATAACTAATTAAAATTAAATCCTGTTTTGTAACACTGCCACATTGTACGCCTAGAGAGAATCAGTGTTGGATGTTGCCTCTTGTAGAATGTCCGGACAACTGTCAGCAGTGCACGTACACCAGCGGTCAGACACGGTGTATGTCCGGCCAGTGCACGGCCAGGTACGCCGTGCGAGCTTCAGACGGACTGTGCTACAGTAAGTGTTTTCAATTTCTACACCTTAGGTCCCATTAATATCGTAAACATGGTTTGCCGTTTTGCTTATAATTCGTTGAAGATTGCACAAGCAACCAAGCAAATTCCGTAAATGTTGTTTCTTCAGTAAAGCTCTTAAACTGTTGGAAACTTTGTTTTAAGAAATAAGTTAATACAATGTCAATGTAGGCCTACTTATATTTTATCCACGGAGAAACCGCGTTTTACAAATATAACTACTCAAACTGCAATCAATAGTCTCGATCTTCTGCGAAGGCATTGCATTGCCATTGGCATTGCACAATCAGTCACATTGATTATGTCATTTATAAAATGTCATGTCATATATAATAACATAAATATTAAAACTGTTTTTATTTTTCAAATTGACGCACGGTCAGTGACCGATATCCCACGTATGGCGCATTTAATGTAAGATCCACTGAGATAGCAATAGCCAATAGGCAATACGTACGTACCTTAATCCCACGTAAGCCCAAGGGCAAGGCCAAGCGATAGCCAATTTGTGTGCGACTAAATTATGCTCCAAATATTTACGTACTTATCTGTTGCCTGGCTTTATGTAGATTCTACTGCATTTATCGAGGGTTGTAGTTTAGTATGCTATCCAAACCACGTTGCGGGAACAATAATAGTATTATATTCTTAGACCAGTGACGTAAACAGAACATAACACACATCATGTAGCGTTGCTGTTAACTTGGTAGTCTGGTGAGCTCGGCAATTTCCGGAAATGCACGACCCAAGAGTTTACGTAAAATTAATATTCCAGTTGTCACTGTGTTTGTGAAATTTGACTTTTTTTTAGATTGTATTAATGTGACAACATTGGGTATATTAATTCATATCTGCTGAAATCTACAAATCATGATAACATGTTATCTTTCTTGATCCGCTAGGGGGAATTGTACACTGTGGTCTGTGTCTGTGGCGTTCTAAATTTGGTGGCGAAACTATATATACGTGGAAAATATATACCCGGCTAAGTATCATTAATGTGTAAATAATATCCATAAAATAGTTTCGAACATAATAGTAAGGCACATATTTTGTTATGGTATTGCAAGTGAAAGTAACTTCGTATAATTTATTGAGAGCGTTTGTTGAGCGATAATTGGATTTGTAGATGTCGTCTTCATTAGTGTTTCTCCTATTCGCTTAAGTTAAGAAACGTAAACTTCTTTAGATCAGTAAACAAAAAATCGAAACTCGAAACCTCGTGATACAATATAACATTATTGATATTATTAAATGCACATTTCACTTGTCATTCACTCATTGGATTGCGCCGTGTAAACATAAACTACCTACTTAAGTTTGTTTTAAGTTTGAGTTTGTGGGTCAGCTGCAGCAGCTGGATGGATTTGGGTAAGTTTGAACTTTGCCCGCAACCAATGGATCGCCTGATACGAAGAGGTTAGATTACGACACATGGAAGTGGACTCACGAAAGGCAAACATTGGTGTGACTATGGGAAACGCAGATGGTGAAGCGATGTCGTGTCAGAAAACCAGAATTAGAAGGGACGTGACATGAGAGACCACAGAGAGACACGTGATAAAATTGTCAAACAGTAGTGACAACAAAATACAGGCACGAAGGAAAATTGTATGTCAGAGGAAAGGTAAACCATTCATTGGAAATGGATCGCCAGGAGGAAGATGTAAATCTACGACACACTACTATGAATACGAACAGGCGGGACTATTATTATAATGCACACACTACACAAGAGACACTCAACATAGCTATAGCTGTAATTAGAAAATCCAAAGTGACTGTTTGAACAAATATTACCTGATATTCTATAAATAATGGCGACAGTTTCTATTATGTAAGAAGTAAACAAAGAGTTAGAAATAAGATGATACCATTTGAAAATAACACTTAGATCATAAAATCAGATGGGGTTCAAATGGTACAGGTCCTGATCACGTGGGACTGATTAGATACCAAAACACTGCATCAAGAAATGTTAAAACAAATTAGTACACAACTTAGCATATGTTTAACTTGTCACTAAAAGAGAGCTTAGTTCCTCTCGAATGGAAAGAAGCAAATATTACACCTTCGTACAACAAAACAGAAAATGACATGCCAGTGACATAAGTTGTTTGCAAATTGTTAAAACCATTACTTCCACGGTAGATGTTTGCTTGCAGAATGCCCCGACAACTGCGCGAGCTGCACCGACGACGGCAGTCAGACTCGCTGTGTCATTGGCCAGTGTGACGCCTTGTCTGCCTACAAGGCTGACGTCAAGACTTGTCCCAGTAAGTGCCATCTTAGTTTCATCGCATTAGCCCCGCCAGGCTGCACAATACTAACACTGTTTCTAATTTAAGTCACAGTTCGCTTAGCAACTAGATTTAAAAGCTTGTCAAAATGGCGGCCAGAAATGTGCAGCTGTATGAAACATCGACGTCTTTTTCGAAAATAATTGGAGACAATTATTATATTTGTGACACAAACATGAGTTATTATTAATATTTAAGGCGAGCACATTTTCGGGTTTATTTTGCAAGCATATGTCATCGTAGTATTTTAAAAGTGAATATCTAAATATATTAATATAGTTTTAAAGTATAAAAGTGAATATCTAAATATAATTTTGCGAAGACGAAGGTTGACACCCAACATTTACATTACGTTTATGTACGCACACACACGCACGCACGCACGCACGAACGCACGCACGCATACAAACAAGCAAAGAAACAAACAAACAAAGCACACACACTTGCAAATCATTTACACACTTAATCAAACAAAATGAAAGATACTGTAATTCGCAGCTATTAGAAACGCTGCAACTTTCTATACCAGCTGTAATGCAGTTTAACATCTTATAATTGCGCTATTGTTTTGTAGAGTGTCCCAGCGATTGCGCAATGTGCTATGTCAACAGCAATGGCGATGTCAAGTGCTCCATCTGCACGGACAGATACACACTTTCCAGTAACAGTGACAGTTGTCTGAGTAAGTATGGGAAATACAACATGTCAAGTCGTCAAACCCGTCTAATGTATAATCCACAGGTATATATGACAACAAAAGTGAACTGTTTAGGATTAGGACTGTTAACAGGTCATTTACAAACAGTTTTAGCTTGATTCTCTCAGCATGATCCAGCTGATTTTTTGTTACTGCATCATATCGAATCAAGAATAACCTACTCACCTGGTCGTGTTATAGGAACTAGACTATTCGGCGGGTTTCATGCGCATTTTAAGTGGTGTATATTATCGTCTTTGTTGTTGTATGACAATTATTTATATCAAGTTACTGCTACTATTATCCGGGGAGATTTTGACATATGCTCCGAGTCGAGTTAATGTGACCTGAGGTCCGAACAACGTCTGACATTTACCTTTGTAACCATCACAAGAACTGTTTAGCTATTCATCAACTGCTGTTTTTTTCTCACAATAACTTGATAAAAGAAACAAAGAAAACAGTAAAGCATAAACGCTGTGTTGTTTGTGACAGAGTGTCCCGACAACTGCAAGAAGTGTGAGAATGTGTAAAGCATAAACGCTGTGTTGTTTGTGACAGAGTGTCCCGACAACTGCAAGAAGTGTGAGAATGTGTAAACAGTAAACGCTGTGTTGTTTGTGACAGAGTGTCCCGACAACTGCAAGAAGTGTGACAATGTGTAAACAGTAAACGATGTGTTGTTTGTGACAGAATGTCCCGATAACTACAAGAAGTGTGAGAATGTGTAAACAGTAAACGATGTGTTGTTTGTAACAGTGTCCCGACAACTGCAAGAAGTGTGAGAATGTGTAAACCGTAAACGCTGTGCTGTTTGTGACAGAGTGCCCCGACAACTGCAGGAAGTGTGAGAATGTGTAAACAGTAAACGATGTGTTGTTTGTGACAGAGTGTCCCGACAACTGCAAGAAGTGTGAGAATGTGGCCGGCTCCACCACCACCATGTGCTTCGACCAACAGTGCGAGGACGGCTACGTCATCAACCCGACCACCTTCCTGTGTTCTCGTAAGCATATCATATAAATTAAATGTCAGATATCAAACGTAACTACTTTCATAAGTTGTACCTATCTACCCTCGGCCGAATATTCTGAAACTCATTGCCATATTATTCTCATCCAGAAACCTCCACATCCCTCGCTTGTCTGTTCTTTTCACAGTTGTTCTCGTTTCCTTTGATACGTTTGTCATGTACATGTGAACGTGTTTCAGAGTGTCCGAGCGGGTGTAAGAAATGTACTTACGACACGACCACCAACGCCGTCTCTTGCATTCTCAACGAGTGCAACACTGGCTACGTGATGAAAACAACCGACAAGACTTGTCACTGTAAGGCCGGGTCAGAACTCTTGTAACATTATTTTTCGTAACATTTCTGTTATTGTAGCTATTCATCCAGGTTGAATCTGCCCAGAAGGCGTTCCGTGTTGGACGTTGTAGGATTTACATTAGTTAAAATTATAGTAACGTGTTATCGAAATATGTGCGATTGTACGTGTATATAATATTATGTCATATTCTTGGACCAGTACATAGCGATTACCCTTCGCATATTGATTTCGGCGTCTATGACGGTCAGAACCTTTCAAATTGACAATATCATTATTGACACGTCAGGGTATAAGCGTTGTGACCCGTGTTGGATTGTAACGGGAAGTCGACACCCATCCGTGAACATCTCCAGT
Organism: Oasisia sp. SBJ-2009; assembly: GCA_964017155.1. Classification (NCBI taxonomy): domain Eukaryota; kingdom Metazoa; phylum Annelida; class Polychaeta; order Sabellida; family Siboglinidae; genus Oasisia; species Oasisia sp. SBJ-2009. The sequence goes on from OZ024865.1 coordinate 23,495,470, forward strand.
CATAGTCCAATTTCATGGTGTACATCTAAATGAAACTAGATTACGCAGTTCACTCAAGTACTGTGGTATATCGTCATATAAGCATATGACACAGTTACATTTTCTGTACAGCCTGTCCCAACTGCGACAAGTGCCAGTGGAGCACAACAAACAGCAGGGCGGAGTGTGACGTCAACAAGTGTTCCACTGGATTCACACGAAAGACTACTGGCGTTTGTCAGCGTGAGTCGTCTGTTCTCTACATGTTGTTATCTATTACATCAATTGACTATTTACGCATATGGACGGATACATAAGTCCGAAACTATAAACATCAATGTCCAACCCGACGCCAACAATTTGACTTCTCATCCCCAAACAAACATAAGTAAATCTGATATCATCAACGTTCTGACATGATTCCTAAATTGATGCCCATTTCCTAAGGATGATTATATACCCGCCAGATCCCAAGAAACAACACATACACATATTAACATCCCCGCTTGTGTTCAATACTTCCTCAATAAATAAGTCTGCGGTTGTCACATGGGTAGGAATCACTATACTGTTATTCTTCTTTTACTCAGAGTGTCCCATTGGATGTCAGTCTTGTACGACAGACGACACAACTGTCACGTGTACTGTCGGAGGATGTCTGGCTGATGGTTACACTCAGGTCCCAACCAAGACCTGCATTGGTAAGTACGATCACTTCAGGCAACTCATACACAGTTGAAAACTGACAACTTGCCGAAAACTCCGATTGGATGATACCAAACTAAAGATATGTCTCTTTCAGTGTATCCGTATGTCCGTCTGTCTGTCTGTCTGTCTGTCTGTCTGTCTGCGCGTGACTGGTGAGTGATGCATTTTTCATTAACTGATTTTGCATAAAGTACAATTTATACATTGTCGTCGAAAGAAGGCTCTATACTCACTACATAATAATATCACCAATTTATCCGAGTCGAAGAGATTTGTTTTACGTCATGAACATATTTCAATTTTACATCATACTATAACATTGACCCTTACAGTAATATAAATCCCTATGACACAATCGTGTGAGCTGTGGAGAAATAACTCAAACATTTGCACGATTTCAATACATTCTTTCTGTTGCATACTGTATAATAATGACCTACGTAAGGTTACATATTTCTGGTGTTCCACGCTAGTGCAGCGGTTCTTTTTGAAATATTTCAGCTTGTCCAATTGGCTGCAGCAGCTGCACATACAGCACAAGTACACACAAGATCGTGTGCTCGTCAGCAGGCTGTATGTCTGGATATAAACATTCGATCACGGAACAGACGTGTGTCCGTGAGTATGACACTTACTTGTAGTCGTAACGTTGTGCGGACGGCGCGTGCTATTAATCGGTTGTTGTCATTGTTATCCATTACGATATCATATAACATAACTAACTATACAGTGTGTGAAATGGCGCCATATATACACATTACACAGACACACACACACAGACACACACAGACACACACAGACACACACACACACACACACACACACACACACACAAACACACACAGACGCACGCACGCACACAATCAAACATCTCTGGCACTTTGTGGGACTGTTAAGAAGGTTAAGCTATATATTTCAACGTGTGAAATATACTTGTAACGCAACACATGAATATGTTGACTTGTATTTGCTAGAGTGCCCGCCACACTGTACGGCCTGCACCATTGATGCGACTCTGGCAAAGACCATCTGCGCAACCGGCTCATGTGACGCCGGCTTCACTCTCGTCAGTGGCCTGTGTGTTGGTGGGTACAGTTCCATTTCTTCTCTCGTGCTACGGGTTCAACTGTAGACACTTATTTATGTGTATGCATCTAACTCTTAATAACAACTACTCATCTGCAATATCATACCAATAGTTTACAATAAGTTTGCTGATGACACACACGACCGTCGGGTCCGTGATGATGGACATGAGGATGACTGTTCTGTGGCATCTTCATTTATATGATGCACCGATTGATGACGTCGGTGCTTTAGAACAATAATATGGTGATACGAATTTGACCAAATCCTTATTTTGGCACCAGCTTAAAATCAAATAGTCAACCAAATATCATTGGAGAAGTGTATGGATTGCTGAATGGAATGGATCACATTTCATCCAGTGGCCACATTTGTCCGCGCATTCTTGAAACAACACAGCATCCGCATAGAATCGAGCCAAATTGGATGTGAACATAAACATATTGTGGAAAAAAGAGGTATTCGGACTTCGAAACCACATTTATGGTTACAGAATATATTCCTTTGTCTGCTTGCAGCATGTGCTTCAAACTGTCAAGCGTGTTCTGGTGCCGGGAAGTGTGACGTCTGTAACACCGGATTTATAGTGAACGCAGCCCACACAACATGCGATGGTCAGTCCATTTTTATTCTGTCATCAATAATGACATTTATTGCCTATGCTTTCAATGTCACGAATTTGCGACACATGATATCAGACGAGAGCTTAATATAAAACGCAATATGGCTAAGACATATACAATAGCTCCAGTAGATATCCTAATAGTGGGGCGCCGTGGCACAGCGACTAGAACATACAACCATGAATCAAGAGTACCCTTTTCGAATCGTGCGCTGCTTCTTGGGCAGAGTTGTTTACTCTAAGTTGTTCCCGTTCACTTAGTTGTAGGAATGGGTACCTGGATATAGACTATAGTAAATATTTCCGTCCGAAAAAAACTAAGCTACGCGTTGCTGAATGATTCTCGGAGAACTCATGTTCTATTGTCCTTGCGAACTGCATACTGTGCTATATAAGATATTATTACCATTACTTGCCTTAAATTTTACAATTTGTGGAAACAAACGGTTTTTTGATGACGTCTTGCTGTAGATATATCTTCGTGGCTGGTGCTTAAGTAACGCTGCTCACCAGGTGTTGTCGTTTTCAGCCTGTGCCGCCAACTGTAACACGTGCACGGCAAAGGGCACTGGCAAGTGTGATACAGCCGGGTGCAAGACTGGGTACAACCTGAAAACTGATTTCACCGCATGTGAAGGTACGTTGACTCACCACGCAAAGTAATGTGTACATATCAATAATCACTTGTACATGTCAATTCTTTTCCTTCTTGAAGACATTTTTGAAAACTAAACGTTGAAATTGTGGACGAAATGTAAAGGGAATGGTTAATGAGTGTTGGGGACTTAGAATAATGCTTAGAAGGAGAACACCCAGACCGAGATGGAATAAACGTATTAAGAAGGTTTGATGTAATTGGGAAGGGGTAGAGAGGGGGGGGGGGGAGGGAGAGAGAGAGGGGGGAGAGAGAGAGAAGAGAGACAGAGAGAGAGAGAGAGAGAGAGAGAGAGTGGGCAAAATGAAGTTATATGGTTGACACGACTGTGTCAGCGATGAGTGAGGGGGAGAAGAATGGCAGCAAACACAAGGGGTATCTACGCCAGCTTTAATGATGAACACAGCCAAGTTGAGCACGTATGCTATCAAACATTTGCGTTCACAAGTTTAGATTTATTGAGAGACAAAATCACCACACACAGTTTGTATATCTTCCCAACTTATGCCAAACTTTGTATTATGTGAACACTTATACTGCATAATGTGCATGTTTAAGTAAAATTGTATTTGAATGATATTCTGTATATTTGCAGCCTGTGCGAGCACACAACAGTGCACATCGTGTTCGACATCAGGAAAAGACAAATGTGACATATGTACGGCCGGCTTCATCCCGAACACCGACAAAACGAGCTGCGTTGGTAAGCATTTTAATGTGAACAAATTTAGAAGTGTGAATGCTTGTGTATCAATGAAATCAACGATCATTTGCGTCCTAGGATGATGTTTGTATTAACACGTGGATATGTATTGTAGCCTGCCCAGCCGGATGCAGTTTCTGTACATACGATGCGGCGACCACACAGACAAAGTGCATTCTGGGACAATGTGACGCTGGCTTCGTCATGAAGTACGACGGAACGTGCTTGGGTATGAACCACTGGCATTATGCAGATACCACCCTGCCAATAAAGATTAATGTTTACGTCCTTGGCTTGCTGTATTTACATCAGAAACTGGGCCGATTTGTAGTCACTACTCATTCCAGCTTGTTATAAACAATGCCAACGTAGATTAACATTTAGACATTTGGACGTTAACATTTGGATATTTGGACTTTGGATATTTAGACTGTATTTGGACAAATATATATATATTTACACATATATGTATATGTATATATATATATATATACATATATATATATATATATATATATATATATATATATATATATATATATATATATATCAGTAGAATATTGGTGTTCTCCGATACTCCTTGTTGGCGGTGGCACCTAAACCAAAAGCATTAATATGTTGATTGTGTTTGTATGTCGTATGTAGCGTGTCCCGGTGGCTGTGCAGCCTGCTCCCTCAGCGCCGACGGAAACTCTGCCGTGTGTCTGTCCGGCAAGTGCAAGCAAAAACACGTTCAGGCCACAGACCTCAGCTGCACACGTAAGTCTGCCTTAATGATCTCCTGCTGTTGTTAGCTTGTTTAAAACATTTGTTTGTGTCATTATACATAATAGTTGCTTTCGTGGATATCTTCAATACATCTAGTTAAATGCTCACCACTTGTTAAGACAACCCTGGACATTCATATTCAATTACAAAAAAAGATGCTTTAGAAACGATTATTTTATTATAGTAGTTATACCACAGTTGCAAAACAAGACATGGCCAGTAATGCAGTTATTGGTATAAGCAAAATCAAACTATATTTCATACATTAATTGCTTGAAAATATTTATATAATTAAAACATGAGTAACGCAAGTAATTTAAAATAAGATTGTAGTGTTCAAGTGTACCTGTTTCTCCTGCCAGCCTGCCCGGGTAACTGCGTGACGTGCTATTTGGACGGAGCAACAGCCAAGTGTGCCGTAGATGGATGTGTCGTAAATTATCTTCAGGCTGCTGACGCCACCTGTTCCTGTAAGTTTACCTACTTACGTTGCTTAGAAATGTATACGAGATGCAAACAATTTAAATCGTTATTAGTAGGAAAGTATATTTCGGAATTGTATTTAACAGTAGTATAAAACATGGATGTCAAATAAAGTACATGAATACTACTTTTTAATTTCCGGTTGAACATAGAATCTGGTCACTGACCAAACAAAGAACAAACAAACCATTAAAATATAGTTTTACACATTAGGTGACATGTTTATGTTCTGGATACAGTGTGCGCTGCTCAGTGTTCCAAGTGTTCTACGGCGAACGAATGTGACAGTGATTCATGCATATCACCGTACATCTATGACAGCTCCTCTAAGACATGTTTAGGTAAGTAAAGGCAACGTAAGTTTCACGTAATTATATATTCATATATCCAGGACTTCACAAAGCCCCAATCGGTTGTTATTGTGAACCAGTTTTAGAGTGGAATGTCGATAATCCGAGAATTCGGATATGTACGCAGTTTCACGGGAACGAAATTTTTAAACGCCATCCTTTTTAGCTTGGAAACCTGATTCGTCTGTCTACGGCAAGTGTATGCGTATTGCCTTCGACGGAAATTGACCCACTTACCGCGTGATTTGTTAGAACGTAAAACGTCCGTCAGGGCGCAAAGAGTATGTTGGATACGTGGTGTTCGAATTTGGTCATAATTCTTGTCCCAAAAAGGTTTCATTTTCACACCAACATAAGAAGTTTTTTTTAAAAGTATAACCTATGTGTGGGAACATTTGACTTCAGGTTATCATGCTACAAAAATACATGAATTCACATAAATCTATATAACCGTTTTCATCATGGGTACCCAATGAAAAACTTTAACGGACATCATGCGCATAGCGTTGGCCGCGATGTCGCGGATTCGTGAAGAAGTAAGGTAGGGTGGGGTAAGGCGCCCCCCATAAGCAGGAACCGCTGCGGTTGTTTTAATAATGATTCAATCGAATATATTTTAAGTTGCAGGCAATCTAATATATATATCCTACTTTGTGGAAAAGTATTTTACACAAAGACACAAAACATAATTTAAAATTCTACTTTTTTTAAATAGCTACGAAAAGGGCGACTTGCCCCATAGGTGGGGCAAGACACCATCTGGGTGGGGCAAGATGCTTTCCCAATACTCGTTGAATAATTACAAGTATGCGAGTTAGTGTGGATGGTATGGGATGGGTGGTATGTGCTTGTGTGGGTGGGTGGGTGGGTATGTTGCGTGCAATGTATCCGTTTATTTACCTATGACGTAGGCATGCAATGATATAGGAAATGACGTTTTTACTATTTTATACCTACAAATCAACTAAGTCATATTTTGTGTTCACGATTGTAAAATCTTGCTTCTTTTCATATTTCTTTCCATCCGCTATGTGGCAGCACGGATATACAAAAACCTTAGTGGCGGTCTGAGTCGTTGTTGTGTAGATAGGACGGGTGGGCGTATCGCCTCGTATAGGCGCCTTACCCCACCCTACCTTATGTACATTGGTGTCCAATCCTTGCACTTTGTTGTGCGTTGGGTTAGCTATGCAGTGCACTCAACAATCTGAATCTGAATGGTTGTAGTGCTAAACCCCTACTGGGGCATCACGCACTAGTGAAGGTGATCGGTTTCAGGATGGCTGGCTTCATGTTATCTGGAAGTGGAATAAGAATATTTGTGCATGGGAATGTGGAATTAGGATGGGGTGCGTGGGGGAAAAGTACAATTCAATGTTGGGGGATGGACTACTACACGAAGAGATTGTAACGTAGTCAATACATTTACTTAAATATAACACAAGATTCAACATAATTCTTTGAATTTCTTAAATAGAACGTTGTATTATGGAATGCTAATGCATAATATGTACATACACCACAGGCAGTCGCAGTAAAAAATAAACATAACTCACATTCCCACATAACACCCCCGTCATCATCCCCTTATCGATACTGGTAATGGTGATGGTGCAATGCACATCACCACCGTGATATTGGTGTGGAACGAAAACTGGCTAGGCGTGAAATTCTTATAATATTATAAGTATATAATGTTGTCGATATAATGCCAACTTATCCTGTTCCAGCTTGTGCTAGCAACTGCAATTCCTGTACGGTGGCTGCACAATGTACGACGTGCTCGGCTGACTTCACGCTTGTTGGCACTACATGTTCGGGTAAGTGGATCATGTGGGTTTGCGCTATACGGCCTAATTATTCATATCAAAAGCTAATGCGAATTTTTCAAACGGTGCCTGAACAGTAGAATAAAATATATGTTAAAATTCAAACATTTCACAAAGCCTGTATGTGAATACACTCATGGCACAGTAATGAAATATAGGATTACTGGTGCAAATCGTCTGAGAATTGAACATTATGATGGTACATGTTCGTGCCCGGTTCTGGAAAATACACGACCAATTATACTTACGTACCATTTAACTGTTGTCTACACGCAGGAAATGGCTAAGACTAAGTCAGTGAGTGATTCTTGTATATGTTTCAGCATGCGCTAGTGATTGCTCTAAGTGCGATGTTAAGGGTCAATTCAAGTGTGATTTTGGATACTGCAAAGTCGGGTTTCGTCACAAGGCGGCAGACGATACGTGCGAGGGTAAGTACTTGTTCTTTTCTATTGTAACTGAGTGAGTAAAGTGTAAAACGCTCTGAACAATCCTGAGGATTGGATACTGCACTTTATATAACACACCTGTTAAACCCGATCATCTCAACTGACAATCCGGCATTCACACCGCCTACTGCTACGACTAGGGTTAGAAAGTTGTACCCGCGTACTAAAATGTGTTACTAGTAACAACGACACATCTATTGTCATGCAGCATGCGCTACTGGCTGCTACAACTGCGACATCAACGGTGTGGGCAAGTGTGATCCGGACAGCTGTAAACCCAATTACCGCTACGAAACCACCGGCACTACATGTTCAGGTTGGTAGTGTGAAGGCCAAATTTCTACTGTGATGAGATACCTGCATTTAAATCGGCATAATGACAATGTTATTTTATTATGAATTTTCGTGTAAAGGTGAAGCTACATTCCTTCGCCGCCACATGTAATGTTGTGTTTCAGGAAATGTTTGTATTTTGGAAGTTTCAAATAAAATTTGCAAAGCATCTACATGAATATGGAAACGTGTAGTAGAATGTAGAAAGGTGACAACTCTGTAATGACTACTAGTACTAGTATCGATTATATGGCATTTGTACGATGCGCCTGGTTAAATCAAACATTCATTGTATTGGCTACTGGTATCTATATTTCTACACAAAAGCAACGTGTCATATTAATCAGGTGTAAGTTTTTATGTACTGTGATTCCATAAATACAAAACATGCATGTATAATTATTATGTATCTCTCTTACACGTTGTACATTTCAGCTTGCGCCACGAACTGTGCCAATTGCGACGCGAATTCGGGTACAAAGTGTGACCCAACCTGTGACGTTGGGTACACTTTCAACCCCGCCACACAGCTTTGTGACAGTGAGTTAATGTTTGTATTACTCGCAGTAATAGTAATAAACTATTTATGTTTGCTGTACTTGGACAGAAGAACGACTACAAGCCGTTGTGATTGATGGACAATTATACAACATATAGGAGACGACACAATACCATTTCATACATACAGTCTGTCTGACTCAAGACATATGTTGTAATTAGTTGTGTATATATATGTATATATAGTTGTAAACAAATGCATATTCATGATTGCGCTCTTTTAGGGTGTGATATCCATTGCTCTATCTGCGACACGAACCGTGCCAACAAATGCGATCCTGAACAGTGCAACAGTGGATATGGGCTTGATGCAAGCAACACGTGTCAACGTAAGGACATGTTGTAACAATCACCTTCTGTCGTAGACTGTTTTCTTTGTTGTAGCATTAAAGGATCTCTCGACCACCAGGACTAACGGATAATAAAAACAGTGGAACAAATTATGTTGTTAATAGCAGAACATTTGAAATACATCTATGCGCTATACATGTTTTCTAAAAACACATATATCAAGCGTAATAGTACGATAAATATAATTCAGTCCGTCGGAGATACACCCTCTGAGTATTTTTATACGCCAAATGGTACTGTTGTTGCGTGCCGTTTAGAAACTTCTGATATAAATGGATATTTGAAACTACATAGGCGGAAATGTGTTATTTGACAATATTTACTAAACAAATTCAACAGAGACACGGTAAATATACTGTATATAAAATGTTGTTGGTGTCACTCTCTTCTGGATGTCTTTCTGATATTTGAAAAAAGAACGTAGAGTAGGCATATATGGTATTCAGTAATAACTGTTTCTGCAATTCCGCATGATTTGTTGCATAAGGTTAATACATAAGTTGAGTTATCAGTAAACATTCCTTCGTAATAAACACGTTGTTTGTTCTCTGCAGTGTGTGACGCACATTGTACCGACGGGTGTACCGTTGAAGGAGCCGGCAAATGTAAGTCGACTTGCGACGCTGGATATTCGTTCGTCAGTGCTACCAAAACGTGTGTCAGTGAGTATTATAATCTCCTTATGCATCTTTCCTTATGGATGATCTTAACACTAAAGTGGAAAATGGGTAATTGTGTCATTGTTGTTTAATAGAGCTCTTAATATAACACCGGCGTCAGAACGAAATTAATATTGCTGCGTTAAGCCGGATTTCGAATGCCTTTTGTTTCGCGATTTCGTAGGTATCGGAAAACGGGAGAGGTTGATGTGGTGTTATATATATAGGGCAGAAAAAAAACACGTTATCGTTTGGTATAGCGTTTTGTTGTGTAAGCGTGAACATACGCATTTATGAAGATATTGATTTAGAAAAGTTAATAGAACTGGAACTATTAAGAAGCTTTGCAGATGTTTCTTTGCCCTGGGAAAATAATAAAAACGTAACGACCAATATCGTAATAAACACTCATTATCTCACATGTTAAGAGTTCATATTAATATTACATGTGTGTTTTGTAAATGCACGATGAGAGATATGTATGCGGGAATAATGTTTGGTGTATTTTATGTAAAGTGTGAAAATGTTTAATGAACAATAATGAACAATATTTTTGCAAAGGTAGTGGTAAATGTAACATTCACATAGCATTGAGACGTTTCATTATATTTATTTTTATAATAGAATATTGTATAATCAGAGGTGGTGAGTGTCGTATACACATCAACACACAGATTTTAACACGAATCTGATTTTTCGGTGGACAATTATTGAATGTCAAACACCAAAAGACAATATATATATATATATATATATATATATATATATATATATATATATATATATATATATATATATATATATATATATATTCATTATAAACAACTCTGTTTCAGATAATTGAAAACTAAATAACTCTTTGAGTTTCATAAATTCCTTTATCTTTAGTTCGATTTGTCAAGTTTGGCAAAACGTTTACAAATGCATACGAACATCTCATAATTGTTTTAAATGTTGTATTTTATCAACGATCCTTATTTAGATTTTAAGTGTAGGATTTATAATACATCAACTCACAATGTATATTAATTTCATTCTACATAAATATAACTTTAATGGGATATAGATTTGCCTAACTTATTCCGGTTGATTGTCACATTGCACACGCGAACATAGATATAGAACTAAAGCTAAAACATAACATTTATTTCAGAATGTGGGGACCACTGCAGTAGTGGCAGTGGGTGCGCAACAGAAGGAGCAAACAAATGCGACACCGCGTGCGACACTGGGTACTGGTTCGACAGTACAAATAAAGTGTGTACGGCCGGTGAGTACATGCCTACATCCCTTACGTCTTGAAACGGACACCAGGAAATGCTACGCGTATAACGTTACTCGCCAAAAATGATAAACATATACATATACGTGTTCATACGCACGCACGCACACACATATGAACGGACGATGCACATAGGAATACACATATACATTTAACACATACACGCACGCACACCACACACGCACACCACACACGCACACCACACACGCACACACACACAAACACACACACACACACACACACACACACACACACACACACACACACACACACACACACACACACACACAAATTGCTGTTTTCAATTCATTGTCTTTTTGGTGTTTGTGTAGCATAGCTTTATATGATATTCAATACAGACGCTTGTGAGAGCATAGCTTCTGCAATTTGATACGGATTCATTGAATTAAATCAGTACATCATAAGTTGAGTTATCAATAAATATTCATTCACACTAAAAAAAAGTTTTTGTTTGCTACAGCGTGCGACGCCCACTGTACCGACGGGTGTACCGCTGAAGGGGCCAACAAATGTCAGTCGACATGCGACACTGGATATTCTTTCGTCAGTGCTTCCAAAACGTGTGTCAGTGAGTATTATAGACTGCTTTCATGTTTTTCGTTAAGGTTGATTTTGAGATAAGGAATGGAAAATGGTTAATGTAACATCGACGTTGGAATTAAACGAATATTGGGGTTGTCCGATTTTCAACGTCACTACAGTTCCAATGTCGTACTGTCTCAGGTGTCGGAAGAGAGGAGAGGGTGTTAATGTGGAAGCTGTTCAGTTCAGGAACACGTGGCATATGGAATAGAGCATTTTGTGCATGAACAAACGCATTCATAAATACTTATTTATAAAAGGTAACAAAACTGGAAATATGCAGAAGCATGGAGTTATAACAAATAACTTAACGTGTCAGCAAGGATGGCAGTGTCATAATTAATATAATCTAAATGCAAACTGTGTTGAAATAAATCAAACATGTTACGGCGCACGCCACACAAAATAGCAATGCAATGCCTCTCTAGCCATCACTACAGCCACATCTTCTTCTTATGGGTAGTTCATCACATTATGTTAGCCATATGTTAGTGGCTAGAGTATTGTCAAGTTAGGTTTACAAATAATATATTTATATATTTACCCCCTGTGTGGGATCTTTTACGTCAACTGGCATAGACACCAGATAGAAGGGACTACCGGCTTTTAGTGTCTCTTCCGAAAGACACAGGCAAATGTGGGGTGAACGAAATTGCCCAAGTTTCGAAACGGCTACAGGTGGGATTGAACCACCGTCCCCTTGATTGACAGTCCGGCATTCAACCGCGCGACGACCACTCCCCACCGCGACCACCGCGACACACATAGTCGCACACGCACAGACGCACGCACGCACGCACGCACGCACGCGCATTACACACATTATATATACACATATACACACATTTGTGCGTGTATGTGTATAGTAAATGTGCCGAATATATAATGTATTATATATATATATTATATATATATATATATATATATATATATATATATATATATATATATATATATATGTATTTGGCACATTGACTATATAGACTACTTTCTCCAATATGTCAAGTTACCAAGTGACTTGTAAATGACTTAAAACTATTTGCTGTTTTCTCGAATATCCTCCCAGAAGCAGTGTTGATGTTAAGGAAACACATAAAATCCCCCCCAAACAAGACTTCTAACATGTTTCCAAATGGACCTGTTTACACACATAATATAGACATGGAACTAAAGCTGAACGATAACGTTTATTTCAGAATGTGGCGACCATTGCAGCAGTGGGTGTGCAACAGAAGGTGTAAACAAATGCGACACCGCGTGCGACACTGGATACTGGTTCGACAGTACAAATAAAGTGTGTACGGCCGGTGAGTATTTCACTAACGTCTTGAAATCTTCATCAAGAACTGCTACTTATATTAAGGGGGGGGGGGGGTGTTATTTAGCAAATTTAGTTTGTTAATGGAATACCCCCTGAAGACATGGACATGTTATGCTAGAGTACACAAATACAATTTTATGACCGGTCGTTTGATCCTAACCCCCCTGTACATACCCTCTGAAAGTCATGCCCCTCAAAAACGTCAAAAATGGTTTAATAATGTGCTATTGCTCTCATTCAATAGAGTTTCAGGGTGTGTTTCACATTAAAATTATTATCAAAGCAATACTATTAATAATTATTAATACCCACATGAATTTTCTTCCAGAAACAACTTTCAGTTTGTCAATATTGTGTTCGATGATGATTTTATAGCCTTTTTAATCGAAACTGAAGAAATGTTAAGTGATTGTTTTATGTGGGGTGATACATTTCACACACAGATTACACTGAGACCCTTGATATTATAATTGCCCCAGATTATGACAAAAACCTGTTGGTAAGCGATAGACAATCTGAACTGGCCAATCAAACTTCCTCACTCGTTGAGACAATTAACATAATTTACCTGACTGGCTTAGTAATTAAAATACGTTATTTGGTATGGAAAACAATTTTAAACTATAGATTGTCATGGCAAAAGTTGCATCAAATCGTTTTGAGTGAATTTGATGAGACTGTTGATGAGCTAACGAGCTGCTTCCAGATCTTTGAGCCCCATTGCAAGCTGTAGCAGCTGTCATCCCACAAAAAGGGAACAAATGGTTTGGAAGAATTTGGAAACAACACGACTAGCCAGACATCATAAAGTTGGACACTCTGTCTGAATCCTGCAGTCTAAGATAACACGAAATTACATCGAAGCTCTGGCATTAAACGAGATTGTCAAGGATATCTATCATGAACTCTGAGTGTGATGAACAGAAACATCGAATAGAACAGACGAATCCAAGAAGCAAGAATCCAGAAACAATTCAATGAGGTAGCAAGGGGTGTTAAGTCTAAATCTGTCTTTGAGAATATGTAGGTACTAGGTAGACAGTTAATACCTACACAAACTTTCTGGTCAACGCAACAGCCATCACAGGTGTCACCGAGAAAGCCCTTGAAACTCTGAGTCGGTTCATGAATCATACCCTTGTCCACAAGCCATAAATAAAATAAATCTGACTACTGCATAGCCGTACGACAAAACAAGTCTATCAATCTGAAAGATGAACATTTAAACCGCTTGACGGTGACCTGTGTAGTTAGCCAACCTATCATGTGGATGATTTGGCATTTTGTCTGCAGAAGTACGAGAATGTCCCGAACTAGTTAGTCTCCATCATGAGAAACTTCTTCGGTTTTGACTTCTTGAAGGTTATATACTGTGCAGGGGCTCTCATTGGACAGCATTCCTGTATCTGACCACGTCAGCCGATACTACATTTACCAAGATCATCCTAACTTTCCAAAAGCTGTACCAGGAACTGACAGATACAGATGCAACTATTCTCTTGAAAGATAACCTTCAAATTTAAGTCCACTGAGAGGTTCAAGCATGCGTGGTACGATCAGGAAATAAGTGTTGCCATAGCCATGGTATCAGAATACTTTTAACCCCAAGTGCAAAAGGTTCTGAAGATGTTATGCCCAAATTTCCAGCTGGCTTCCAGTAGCAAAAGGGGCATGTTTAACATTTGAAACTATGATGAGTCTGCGGAGTATTCAGTTTCCCATATGGACATACAGAAGCTAGAGAAGGCACCCATCAACAGTTTGGCTTCATAAACTAAGAGCTTTAGACAAGAAGCCAAGCAGTTTGCCAAAGCATCTTTAGTGGAATTTAATCCAAGGCAACATATCTGCTTGACCGACGAGAGCCATGGTCTTTATGGCCAGTTGGATGTCTGTGTGATAATAAAATGAGACAGGATATCAGGATATGGAACACAAGACAGCAAGAACTAAAGACACAACGCCTGCATGATAAGGAAAATGGCTAATCTAGCAATAAATAATGGGTGAATTATAGACTTGGACACACTTAAGACATTGGGAGGCCCACTCACATCAACTGATGCATTTGATGAGCACATTGCAGCAACAGGTATAGATGATGGAAACTAAGTATAATGTCGCTACATGGGGTTCGTTATGACACATCTCTGTCTCTACCATAAACAGAAGTGACATGTTTCACCTATTAAAGGACTACTGGATCAATACCAGATCAATAATTATGTGGTTAATTTTATACTGTATTTGAACAATATAACAATATGACTCTGAATGCAGCAGTTATTCTGGATTAATTTAGCCAGACCATTGATGTCAGCTACTGTACATATATACAATGTCATGGCCTGATAGTAACCATTGTTAGTAATGACTCTCATTTTGAACAGTATTAACCTAAATTAAGGTAGCAATCTATCACAAATAGGTATATATACCATGCTTATTATATACAACTACATGTCTGTTCCTGATTACAAATATTTGAAATGTTTTATGCTCATTTTCTAAGATATTAGACAAATTTTTACTCTTCCAGGCAAAAATGCCTTTTAGAGGGGCCTTAGTTTCAAGGGGTATGTACATGGGGGTTAGCATCGACCAGATGACAAACGACGGTTATTTCCCGACTCAGATAGACCATTTCCATCTTTTGGAGGGGTAGCTACAAAATATTTGGTCTAAACCCCCCCCCCCACTCATACATTTCTATTTCTCTGGTTGACATCCGATCCTCTGGAGGAAGGGCCGATTAAACTGGTCCTAGTTATATAAGTATGCACACCAATTGTGTGTACTAAGCATTTGTTGGTATTACGTTCTAATATAGATGATCAAATTAACTACATTAATTTCATTAATGGGACACGCACACGCGCACGCGCGCGCACGCGCGCGCACGCGCACGCACACGCACACACACACACACACACACACACACACACACACACACACACACACACATACTAGTACCCGTGTAATAGCCCGTGGTTTGGTCACTTACGTTAATACGTAAGGTGAGTTAACAGTACGGATTCTTTCGTATTAACCAAGCTATTTGTTCGCTGCAGCGTGTGACGCCCACTGTACCGACGGGTGTACCGCTGAAGGGGCCGGCAAGTGTCAGTCGACATGCGACACTGGATACTCGTTTATCGACGCAAGCAAAACATGTATCAGTGAGTACAATAGAGACTATTGTACTTAACATTAGGAACATAACATGTGAGATGATTTCTTTATTGTTTTATGACTCCGTTAATACAATATAGGATCATCGGTGCGACTTCGCGTGCATTGGCTAGAATATTGGTAGATGGGAGTAGATGCTGTTGTTTAAAATATAAAGTTGAGAAATAAATAACATACGTCATAAGGAGTGCAATAAGCATGAACAACCACATTTATAAGTATTGTTTAAGAAACGATAGTACCGTTCATTACGAATGGTTGAACTGTTACTGGTAATACCACACAATGTCTCCTAAATGGAAACAAATTACTGTTTGAGTTTCACAATATTTGTATTTGTACTTTTATTTTTCTCAGAATGGCAAAAATACTTAACCAATATATATAGGAACATGTCATGATTTGTTTGTAAATGTTATAGTTTAGCAACACTGTTATATAGGGTTTAAATGTTGTATTTTCTGATACATTAAATCATTGTGTACTTGATTTTACGTTAATAAACATGACTTTAAATGGATACTGTTTTGTCTTTCTTACTGACGTTCATCGTAACATTTCACCTACGAAAATTGACAGAACTAAAAGCTAAACGAATTTAATTTCAGAATGTGGCGTTAATTGCAAAGCCAGTAGCGGGTGTGCAACAGAAGGTGTAGACAAATGCGACACCGCGTGCGACACTGGATACTGGTTCGACAGTACAAATAAAGTGTGTACTGCCGGTGAGTACACGCCTACCTTGCTTGAGTCTTGATACCCTCACCTGCTACCCGTATAAGTATACACAGCAACGGTGTACGCTGGGCAAATTAATTGAAAACCTAATATCAAATTGAAATCTGTTTATGTGCAACCCAAGATATATCCCACATAATATTATATATCAGCGTGTTTTGTAGAATTGATTTGGGACCTCAATATTTTGCAATGTCGACCGTGACGCCATCGTGTATTGTGGTACACCATGATATATTCTGCAATACCAGCGGTAAAGCGGGTTGACATTATTGAATATGTTTGGTGTTCGGCAGGATCAATATATGATAGTCCATTATGTGATTTAATTTATTGAATTAAATTAATACTTACGTTGAGTTAACAGTTCATTTTATTTCGTATATATAGTAAACACGGTGTTTGTTCGCTGCAGCGTGTGACGCCCACTGTACCGACGGGTGTACCGCTGAAGGGGCCGGCAAGTGTCAGTCGACATGCGACACTGGATACTCGTTTATCGACGCAAGCAAAACATGTATCAGTGAGTACAATGGTCTCATTTAGGGTATTTTCAACATTACGAATGAAAAATGGACGAGCTCGTCTTCATATTGTGATATCTTCGTTAATATAACATTGGTGTAGTAAATAAATTAATTTAATATTACTATGTATATGAATTTCATGCTTTTAACACATATTTTAATGAGATACAATTTCGTCATACTTGTTCGCGTTAATCATTGGATGGCATTTATGAAAATAGACATGGAACTAAAGCTGAACGATACAATTTCAGAATGTGGCGACCATTGCAGCAGTGGGTGTGCAACAGAAGGTGTAAACAAATGCGACACCGCGTGCGACACTGGATACTGGTTCGACAGTACAAATAAAGTGTGTACCGCCGGTGAGTACATGCCTACCTCGCTTACGTCTTGAAACATTCACCAAGAACTGCTACATGTATAACTATACCCACGAACCAAGACAAATCCCCACATAAGTGTATGTGTGCGATGTCTACGAACTAATGCGTTGTCTTCACGGATATATCTTATATATATATATATATATATATATATATATATATATATATATATACACACACACACACACACAACGATAGCATTGGCACTGGCTATATATAAGCATTACAACGAAGTCAATAGTGCACAAGTATTAACTTGTCTTAGGTAAGAATATTAAAAAGGAAAACATCTTAGCAATCTTGTCGTGCACTAGAATATTTTCTTTGTTGTAGCGACACGCGGTTTCCCGTCCAAAAGGAACACCGTTCATATAGAACACATTGTTTTGTAAAAGTAGAACATTTTATCTACGGTAGATTTTGTGAATTTACAGTTTTATGTTATTCCCATCTTCTGGTTGTCTTTCTGATACTTAAAACAACACGTGTGTTATTTATTATCGACGCTGGAGAAACTATAGCTAATGCAATTCCGCGTGACTTATTGAAATTAACAGTACAAACATAGGGTTATCATAAATTTACCTTCGTAGTAAACACATTGTTTGTTCGCTGCAGCGTGCGATGCCCATTGTACCGACGGGTGTACCGCTGAAGGGGCCGGCAAGTGTCAGTCGACATGCGACACTGGATACTCGTTTATCGACGCAAGCAAAACATGTATCAGTGAGTATTGCAGTCTTCTTACACGAGTTTCATTATATCTTAAAATTAGGAATGGACAATGGGTAATGATGTCGTATTGCTTGATACGTCGTTAATGTAACACCAGCGTCGAAGGGATATTTATATTGTGGGGGGATTAAGACGCATCTTCAGCGAAACTCCACCACTATTGTCACGCTGTTTCGGATCTCAAAAGAAGGGAGGGGTATTGTTGTGTAAAATATGCGTATTTAGTGGGATAGCGTATTTATTGGGTAAGCATTAATAATATCATTAATAAATATTGTCTTACAAATCATAATATAACTGGAAATATTCAGAAGAATTATAAACTTTTCTTTTGTCTTTGAGTAATATGATACAACGTAATTGATCATGGAAGGTGAATTTCGTACTAAAATAAACTGAAATGTATACTGTGTTGCCGCAAATAAGATGATTTTCTGCGTACGCCACACATATGACGATGTCTCTCTAGCCACCGTGAAAACACATATAACAGAAGACGTCTTTCTCTAAAACAATTACTGTTTAGTGTATTTTCATAAATAAAATAGTGTAATTTGTACCAATGGTGGCGGTTTCGTAATATATATATATATATATATATATATATATATATATATATATATATATATACATATATATATATATATATATATATATAAATTACACTATTTTATCTATGAAAATACACTAGACAATAATTGTTTTAGAGAATGACGTCTTCTGTTATGTGTTTTTCACGATTGCTAGAGAGACATCGTCATTTATGTGGCGTACGCAGAAAATCATCTTATGTAGTACATTATGAATACCGTTTTAAGTATATTTTATGTGTGTGTGTGTGTGTGTGTGTGTGTGTGTGTGTGTGTGTGTGTGTGTGTGTGTGTGTGTGTGTGTGTGTGTGTGTGTGTGTGTACAAGTATTAAGACGAATCTGATTTTCAGTATTGCGCCATGCAAAACGGTATTCATAATGAACAACACTATGTCAGATAACTATAAACAAAATGAACGTTATAGTTTGACAATATTTATATGGTTCACTTTAAGTTTTAGTGTTCACAAAAAGCGCATAACAATACATACGAATATATCACGATTTTAAATGCAATGTTTTGTAATCGATATATTACTTAGATTTTAACTACTGTCTTTTGTAATAATTAAAATCTTAATGTATTTGAATATTGATGTTATGAAAGCATGGCTTTAAAGGATAGTATTTTATCGTACTTATTCAGGTAGCATTGCTGACATTATGCAAATATAATTAAAACTAAAGGAAAATATTTATTTCAGAATGTGGCGATCACTGCAAAACCAGCAGTGGGTGCGCAACAGAAGGAGCAAACAAATGCGACACCGCGTGCGACACTGGGTACTGGTTCGACAGTACAAATAAAGTGTGTACGGCCGGTGAGTACATGCCTACCTCGCTTACATCTTGATACCCTCTCCAAGAACTGCTACATGATGCACACCAGCTGTTGTGTTTGCTGAGCAAGTTAACTGAAGAAATAATATCTCCGTGAAATGTGGGTATATCATATCGGAGTGCAAACCAAGATGAATCCCCATACAGGTATAAGCACGCACATGTTTTGTACCCTGAATGTCGAATACTGACCTCGACATTTCGCAATGTCAACCGAGGGGCATTGTTTATTAATGACGTCATAAGTAGTATGTTGAAATAAGAGCAGTAGAGCTTTTTCTTAATAAAACCATTACTAAACAGATTTTATATTAGTAGCATTAATATCTGAAAGTATATTATTATAAACCTAAGCTGTTTATTAGTCATTTTCTTTACACTACTATTGTTTAATGTTATCATTAATACGCCAAATGTATAAGTTCTGCTAAATTGCGTTTAATGGGTAACGAAAATGCATTTCCTCATCGACTTGATATACAACATAATTAAATCAGATATACATACATAAATTTATCATCAATAGCACGAATAGTTCACCAACTGAATGTGTCACTCGCGAAATTGTAAATATCATATCCGTCATTAGTCGGTGATGCCGGGTAACAAAACAAATATCTTCGTTTGAAATATCAATGAAAAGAATATTGTAATTGTAATTCCGAGTAATGCATGATATTACACAATTATGTAGTAGTATACCTCACGGTAGCTTACATCAGATTGCATTTGCGGATCTCAGAAACATTGCTATCAAACATTCTCTCGTATTACATGATCAAATCAATATTAGTAATCCGTAATAAAGTTATTTCACAGTTATGAGTATTTTTGTTTGTTCGCTGCAGCGTGTGACGCCCACTGTACCGACGGGTGTACCGTTGAAGGGGCCGGCAAGTGTCAGTCGACATGCGACACTGATTACGGTTTCGACAGTACAAACAAAGTGTGTCTCGGTGAGCATATGTTTCTTTCTCATGGTAGCGGGATGAACGTGAACGTTGATTCTTATATCGTTTCAGTTCAGACTAGAAGTAACAAAACCGCATGTGTTAGTACACGAAATAAGTAATATTATGTAATTCGCTGTTGTCAGTATCCGTTGCAATTAAATAGCAACCGGAACTGATGCCTATTACGCTAAAATGTTGTGCGTAATAATTTTGTTTTAATCAGTGAAACTGGCTCGATAATAACGATTTGGCCTAAACTGTACCATCTTTTCTGAATTAGTCCTATGTCGTTGTTGGTCACTGAATGGGTTTACAATCAGCCAGTCAAACAAGCTTCACGGGAAATGTGACATGTCGATGTTTACGAGACACCTATGCCTAGTTACTTGCTTGTATTAGCGGTGTATCTACGACATATTTAGCAATAACGGAAAACACTGTACACACCTGTTCTTAATATTCAACTCGTCTAAATCTAGCAATGTATAACAACCCTCTGTAATCTATATACAGTACAATTTCAACGCGTTTAGCCACGCAATACTAGTGAGTCTTAACTGTCGACGGTGACGGTTTTCAGTGATTCCATACTCGCAAACATTCTAGTTAAAAACAAATGTTGTTCCAATAATGTTTAACAAAATGACATGAAATTGTATCTTGTAACACAAACAGCACATAGTAACACCGCATAGTTAATTACGGATGTCTACATTTGTAAAATTATGTATGTAACTGACACAAGAAAGGATACATTAACATCACTGTTGTTATCATTATCATTATATAAGCCTATACTTATCTGAATTCTCGTTTTCGAAAATATTTTAAGATGTCACACCCCCTTACGTGGGTCAAACGAGTTATTGTGTATTGATTTTTAAGATAGCGTGCACAGTCATAACGTATTAATTGTGAATTATACAATTGAATAGATGAGGAGAAAATACGTCATTGTGAAGAGAAAAAGGCAATTGACTGGACTGTTTACAGAGACAGAAAATAACTTTGCATGCTGTGGTAGATAAATAAACTACGTTACGTGAAGTGACATACAATATTTATCATTTTGTTCATAACATCTCAAGGCATTGTGTGAAAATATTTCAGAGTATATCTACCGACGCTTGTTTTATAACTGTTTGCCATTTGTAACGTACGACGTCACTGGCTAATATGGGCAGCCATGGCAAACTGGCGAGTACTGATACGAACATGGACGCTGAACACATGTACATAACAACAAAATACACATATTGTTGTATGGCGCCACCAGTGTGTCCATTTGGCTATAATGTGGCTTTTTTTGTTATTTAGCATGTGATTCCCATTGTCTCAGTCAATGTACGACGGATGGTGGCGGGAAATGTGACACGCTCTGCGCCGAAGGATATGCACGTGACCCCACCAGTAAAACTTGTGTCAGTGAGTAGAATCTTCTCATTTTGTCCACAACATAATACTGATTCATATTTTACACACGCACACCCACCCAACCCCCCCGCACACAAAACGTATATCGAGAGTTCACTTAATCCCTATGCATTTTCTATTGCATTTCAGAGTGCACTGACAATTGTAAAAACTGCGACAACGCCTTGCTTGGAAAGTGTGACCCAGGCCGCTGCAATATTGGCTACAGATTCAAACCTGAAGACCAGACATGTGAACGTAAGTGTTACAGCATTACATTGTTATCAATGGTCTTACTAAGTGAAATAATTATTACATTTTAGTTTGAGATAATTCAGTGTGTTATTGGCTACCGTATACTGCGTTTCGCTCGTGTTGTAGAACATTGTCGTGACAGGTCCTCCATTTCTTGTTGTTTAGTTCTTCTTCAGGTACCCTGGTAAGTGGCCAGGCTCTTCTCTGGCGACCACGTGGTGAACATTCCTGTCCAAAGTATTACATAATATACATATTAAATATGTTGTAATAAACTAAAAAAGTAAAACTAGTATTGCCATTGTCATACAGAATGTGGCACACACTGCCTGCGATGCGACGAGAACGGAGCAGGATTGTGTGACACGGACCGATGTGAATCCGGCTACCGTTTGTCAACTGCAAAGACATGCGAAGGTAAGCTGAGGAACATGACGAGTAGATCGTGTCGGTAAGTAACAGGTGCCTGCGAAGGTTAGTTGTCGCTCGGAAAGAGTGCATTGTATAGGTATAACGCGTGTCTGTGAAGGTAAGTTGACGCTTATGACAAGTAGATTGTAAAGTTACATAAACCATATTCTCTTTGAAAATAGCGCTCGTCCTGCCACCAATGATCAAGTACAATTCCAATTAGAGATTTCTGACGTCAAATACAAAGACAAGCCGAAGTACATTTTAGTCATAATTTAAAAATATATATTTCTTCACGTTGCAATTATTAACTAATTTGAAATACATAATATTAATTGTAGATAAACAAGGATGGACATTCATTGTCATGCAGCACACGTGCAAAACAGTAGAGTTGTATTACCTTGTATTCTCAATGTTCACCATGTGTCTATGAAATGTATTTGAAATATACGTGGTATTTTCTAATTGCAAATTTTCAAGTATAAGAATTAAAACATCGAAAATCCCAATTACAGGTCCATGTAGGTAGACATTTGGAAAATACAACAATTACCTAACCCCTGTTATCCAATAATTATAACAGTTAATATCTGTTTTAACTTTGAAGCATTTCACGTCGCCGTAAATGCTTGCACCACTGTTGTTGGGTGTTTTCAGCGTGCAGTTCTAACTGTCACACTTGTGACATCAACGGCGCGAACAAATGTGATCCAACTCACTGCAAGTCTGGTTGGAGGTACAATGCGTTGACGCAACTGTGCGAGCGTAAGTAGTTTCCTTAAAATTAAAATAATCGTTTCTTTCCCGTGTACATGTACACTTGCGTCCCGTGAGCGGTTGTTGATTGTACTGTATAATATAGCTATATAATAGTCATATGTCGTACCTGTTCTTAGCAAATATGTACAATTATATTTTATACTAATACATACAATTCAGTATATATATATATATATATATATATATATATATATATATATATATATATATATATATATATATATACGTATATATATTTGTAATATGTGTACATTATTTAACATATACATACACACACACACATATATATATATATTTATATATATATATATATGTACTGCTTATCATTATTCAGTATATTTTAAATAATGTACACAACGTAATGTACACATATTATTCTACGTGACATCGTATTATAACACTGGCAATCACAAACAAATTCAGTGTTATAATATGTCTACAATATCAACAACAAGTAAATCTCGTCGTATAAGTCACTTATTATTATTGTGTTGCGGGCAGTCCACTAATTAATGATTGTCGCCTTTTGAATTTCTCGTTCGGTTTCAGAATGCGATGTACACTGTCTGAACTGTGAATTAACCGGTATCACCAAATGTGACAGTGGAAAATGTGCGCCTGGTTGGAAGTCCAAAGCAGCTGATAACACATGTGAACGTAGGTTTTTTAAAGCGGGGTGGATGAGGCAAATAAATGGTCGAAAGGATATTATTAGTATTCTGTAATTAATATATGTGTGTATGCAGACAACTACTATCCTGACTTAAACATGCATCAAGATATTCTAATAATAACACTCTCTGGAGTGAAGGAGAATATGTTGTTTCAGATAACACCATAGCAGAGCCGTAATGTAACAAAGCACTTTTACTTTGTAACTTTACTTAAGTAGAAAAGTTTACTTTTCTTGAGTAACGAAGTACAATTGTTTGAAGGTACTTTCACTTGTAACGAAGTACAAGTATGTGTGCTTTTTCTAAATGTAGTGAAATACTCATAATTTCTTTGTTAAATTTGGAAATGTCCTAAAAGCTCCTGTTGGAAGCAAGGCAATGTCTGCAGTTAGCTTTAGATTTATTTACAAATATCAGCTGGAACATACAACAAACAGACATGTTAAGTGTTCTTTGTATCAGTTGAAACAAATGATTTGCTTTGTCACCTGATGAAGCCAGTGAGATAATTGCAATCTGCGGTCAGGAGCTGAAGCCACTGCACCTGAACTAGGTGTCGCAACTGCAGTGCAAGACTTCCTGGCTAGGCAGACCATATTATGTTCGTTATTTGTAAAGCGGTATACGTTTCACTGTCGTTCGGTTTTATTACACAGAATGCGATGCGAACTGCAACGTATGTAATACGAACGGAGCCGGTAAATGTGATCCAGGCCAGTGTAAGGCCAACTACTTCTACTCAGCAGCTGACCAGTTGTGCAGTAAGTACCCTGGTACAATTAATGCAATGTGTTGAGAATAAACTTGTGATTATCTATATTCGAATATATCAATTTTCATTCAAATGCACGATAGTCAACGGGTGTGCATTTCCATCAGACACAGAGAGATAATGGACTATCGTTTCAAGTTTTGCCAACAACGTGCAATATGTTCAAGCACACAAAACTAGACCGATGCACGTTGATATAACATATATACATATAATACACACACGCACGCACGCACGCACGAACGCACGCGCGCACACACACACACACACACACACACACACACACACACACACACACACACACACACACACACACATGCCCGTATACACTCGCACGTGTCTAAGTACACATGCTTAAAGATACACAAGGGTTAACACAGTTTGAAGCAGGTAACTATGAAAGTCATGTACATTGACTCGCGCAGTTTCTAAAACTGTACATTTATTTGCTTATACGTTTCCAGAATAGTAGCTTAACCAATGTATGTACATTGTCTGCTGCTCTCTGGATATTGTCAACGCAATTCAAAAGCAGATAATTATGACACATATACTATATACATGAATTATGTATGGTATACAAATGTTGTAAATTTGTTTGAGATGTAAGCAATGAACATATAACACAAAATATGTTATTACTTCTTATACAGAGACCGACTGTAGTGGCACACATCTCAAGTCAGATGGCACCACTTGTGCAAGTGAGTATCTTGTCACGTTTTCTTGCATATTAATTAAGATATGTTGAAAGATACATACTCGATAATTAAGAGATACATACTCGTGCCTAGTTGAAGTTGTATCCCTTTTCGTCAATTCATGGTACACATTTCGGGTTGTTACCGTGTTGTTTACGATGAATGTTATGTTGCGACTCTCCTTTTTCCTGCAGCGACCGAAACGGGATGTCTAGTAACAATGCTAACAGAGACTGGCGGATCGACAACGTACTGCCCCGAAGGCTTTTGCGCAGTCGGCTACGTGTGGTCCAGCAGCAATACGGGGACATGCACAGGTTAGCGCAAAACCAGTCAGTTCATTATATCGTATGTCTACGTGCAGTTTGTTATGATCTTAGCCACAGTGTTTATGATTGTGTTTTGTGTTGTGCTTTATTAATGTAACAATGCGGTCATAAATAGTTACAAGTTCAATTTCGTTACTGTGACACTACCACACAATTGAATCTTCATTTTCTCTTGTAATCAAATCATGTTTACAAGATGTTATAGAATCAAGAAGCGTTTCACATAACAACGTTTGTTAAAGTTGCTGCCATTCATTGATTGAATGACGTCGGGTATTTCGAAGTGATGGTGTGTTGTGTTGTGTTCGTAGTGTGTTCATCTCGTACGATGCGTTCATTTCAGCGTGTCCTACTAACTGTGAGTCGTGCTATTTGGACGTGGCCACGCCAAAGTGTCTTATGAGCGGCTGTAAGCAAGGCTACGCCCGCAGGTCTGACGGCACATGCGCTGGTGAGTACCGTTTACGCAAATAGGGCAAATGGGACATTATAATTCGAACTTCAGTTTCTCAATTAATAGATTCCATGTGCGACTTTTCTGTAATGACATAGGGATATATCTCTGTGGTTTCTCAGGCTGTGTAAGTTCGTTCACCAAACGTTTCTTTAGTTTTCAAACAGCG
>OZ024865.1:23524631-23629631 GCA_964017155.1 Oasisia sp. SBJ-2009
TTTTGTTGACATTTCCTTAGTTTGCCCATCTGGATGTGCCATTTGTGGATATGAGACATCCTCGTCAGCCAGTCCCAAATGTCTGCTCGGCGGTTGCGTACAAGGCCACTTCCAACTCACAAACTTGGATTGCAGAGGTATGGTATGCCTGGTTGAATGTTTATAGTTCCGTTCTTCTGAGATATATCTATTAATCCAAATTATATATAAACACTTTTCAGTAAGAATTTAATTTGCTATGTGTATTTGCAATATCGATGTAGTACAGGAATAAATGTGTATGTGTGGTGTGTGTGCGTGTATATGTGCGCGCTCGCGCGCGGCGCTTTCATGCATGCGCAGATATATGCGTTGTGCGTTCGTGGACCAGTAACTCTATTGTCATTATGTTATTGCAGCTTGCCCGTCCAACTGCAAGAACTGTATCACGGACTCACTTGGAAGCAACGGGAAATGTTTGGACCAGCAGTGCGACACCAAGTACGGACTGAAAGCCACCGACAGACTCTGCTACAGTAAGCCATATATACTCAGTTGTCTATACGTTGAATTACTGCAAAATTGTGTATGATAGAACCAGCCGGTGCATAGAACTAAACTACTACGATGGAAGAAGTACCTATGCATTTATATGTGATGAGTTAATATCTGATTGAAAACAATATCAGTATGAGAAGGTTCCTCAATATGTCTGTTTTATGTGGCGTCGTCTGAAAATGTATGAGCAGAGTTTGAGTAGATATATCTTCCCTAACCAAAGATGGGAACACACGACCCGATTTAGGCCAACATGCTAACTGACAAACAAAAACATTGTTTGGGAATGCAGACAATTCACAAACGTGAAACTAATAAAACGGCTCTAACTGTTTGGACACTGTTGTCACTATTCAGGAAAACACGAGTCAGAATGTTGTGGATATCCACTTATGGCTATAACAGCAACAGAGCAAACCAAATAAAAGCATGTGCTAACGTGCTATAAACTGATGCTGAAGAAACTGACTTTCCAACCCTAATTCATATATTGGGTGCATCTGGAAAAGTGCAGCCTCAACTGATGAATGCCGATGGTGAAAATGAGACATGTGGAAAACTAAACTGCAACGCTCCATAGTTTGTTGTTCGCCTGCGGTGGATCGGAACGTCGTAAAAACACTGGGATACAAATCCACGTAACGTTTCTAAACTTGGAAATGCTACTTTTCCAGACTTAGCACGTGTCTGTTAGGAATCGACTTTCACCGTCGTGGGTCCCTTTCATGTTTTGTAAGTGTCTCATGTCTCTCGGATAGTATATATTGAAATAAAACCCTGCGACGAAAAAGGCCGCAGACACGACATTATTACTATGATAGCTGGATGGTCTATTACACAATATCAATGGATCGCGAAAGAGAAACTCTTCTCAGAAAATTCCTAGAACAAATACGAAATCCATGTATGCAGCAACTCCAGACGCTGTTACTTGTATCGTAATATGCATTAAGTTGACAATATAGATTTTCTTAACGTAATCCATTACGGCAGACAAAGATTCCGCAACTGCATTCCACCGGTTTTTCAGGTTGTGGTACTGGATGTAACCAATGTGACATTTCATCGACTGGCGTCGCCACCTGTCGGAGCTGTGACGCATCATATGTCTTGGAAAACAACCAATGCAAAGGTACCATTGCTATATCTACATTTATACTCTAACCATGACGTATATATTGATGTGATAGTAGATAAGACAACGGGCAAACCTGTTGGCAACGTCTTCAATACAGCCGTTCAAAGCGATGTGAAATAATGTCAAAATAATGTAAGTTCAAAATAATATAGTGACTTGCAGTTAACTTTCATGAGGAAAACATGTGTGACAAAGCTGCGAGACAGATATTTAGCTAATGTCAAATTTATCTCGCTCTACTTATAAATAATTATGTACATCTTGTTTTGCCTTTTCGTCAACGGCCGTGTTCGACTACAAGTGAAAATTAATGTTGAACATTGTTGATGATATTATTGAAACATGATTGTTGACTGATCATAAAACCAACCATTTTGTTGACAGAATGCCCATCAAACTGTCTGCAATGCGTGTGGTCAACTGATAAGACCATCTGTAACATTGGACAATGTAAATCTGGCTTCACACAGAAATCAGATGATGTTAAGTCCTGTTTAGGTAAGTGAATCAGACCAAATCGAAACATTTTGCGTTTTACACATTTCGCCATTATTTTATTTATGTAGGCTTACACTGTGGACAATTTTTAATACAATTTAGCGTTAGCTAGGAAATTGTAACCTCTGAATGCGTATAAAGTAAAACAGAACTGTTCTACATATTTAATGTATACCATACATGAGACATGGGGTGGTTTCAGAGTGTCCCAATAAGTGTACAACATGCACGTACAACCCAACTACAACCGTGGCCGAGTGTTCAGCATGCGTCGCTGGATCAACCGTCAATAGTGTTGACAAGACGTGCGGAGGTGAGAGTGTAACATTGAGAAGTATCATTGTATCCCTTTAATGTATGGATGGACATATTTGAGTTCGCTTCATGTATATAATCCACATATGTTTACTCACTTAGAGTGTTCGCTACATAACACAAGTTCTTCGGAATAAATAATACTCTCTCTACAAAGATAAGGTTCTCACTACAAATTTGTCTCACATGACTTCCGTTCCTGCATCACTTAAATTATATCCGCATAGCACCAGTACTCCATATACGCATTTCGAATTATATTATTTACAAGCATGTATTTATCTCTTTGCAGAACAACATGTATCTTTGCAAAACCATGATTTCCTTTACACAGAGTATACCTGTTCTTTGCACCTTTCCAGTACTTCATAGCATAAAACTCAGTTTATACTACGAATAGTTAATACGTTAGTGAAATATGCCTAGATATTCTGGTTCATCGCTACTCTGATCTCACGTCTCCGACGGAGTATGCAGTTTGAAAGTGTACTGTAAAACAATAATAGTAACTCTAATAATATTAATAATCGACTCGACTCTTGTAACTCCAACGTGTACATAATGGATTGATTAGCAGTCGTGGTAGTTAAGGCCCCCCGTTTCTCCTCATCACCACCCGTACTTCAGCAGTTGCACTGGCTTCCAGGTTAATATCGAATTACATTTAAATTGGCTACTGTTAGATATCATACTCTTTATACTCAACAACCGACACACTTAGTTAATCTGCTACATTTTTCTCATATCCCGAGGACCCTTAAATCGTCCGTTTACAAACAACGCTTTTTATGTATATGAACTTGAATGTTCAGCGATATATTCGCTATATAACTGATACAATGGCTTTAATTACTAACGTAATTTATGCATTGATTGTCAATGCGTCTGTATAATGTATATTTGCATTATGTTGGAATAGCTATGTGTTGTATAATGTCAGCATTACGTTTGTTGCAGACTGTGCCAGTAATTGTATCACTTGTGCTGCGACTGATCCGGGCAAATGCGATACGTGTAAAACTGGCTATCGACTGAAGACAGACAAGACGTGCGAAGGTAATTTGATTGAGTAATGGTCTCAGTAGACAATCTATTTTCTGTGTATTTATCAGCATCTTACAATCTCTGTTGGAACTTCACACCACCTGTGCAGTTGTAGTAGTTCAATGCACCAGTTACAATTTAAAACGTGTTACATCTTAAGTACTCTTCAAGTTACTAAACAGTTTTATCTAAAGAGGGTGATAAGAGCTGTAGCATGAATTGTGAGTGTGGACTATGTCTGGAAAAAACGCACCTCATAAGATGACCGAGAGATAAATTGCCCGATGTATCTCGTCCTATTAACGGAAGAAAGAAAATTACCAATAGCAACACTCGAGCTAAGCTACCCAGCTTTGCATGAAATGCATTTCCAGATAAATTACTGTCTATGCCAATAATAAACATATATAGCTTCCATTTCTTTGTGCAATGCAATGTGAATGTTGCAAACATAATTGTTGCATGGTTACGCATTCGCGATGATCAATAGTCAGTAATGTAAAAACTAACCAATATGTCTGCTTCAGCAAACACCCATCGACATATGTGTTGATGGTCTCATTATCTGTACAACGGTGTAGACAAACAACTTTAAATACCATGTATGGAACTGATTTTCGTTTCTGGTCCGTTTTGTGCGATCCTTAGCAAGACACCACACAACTGGTCCCCACCTCGTTGTCCGTAAGCGTATTCAATGTCACAATTTCTGCAGTACGCAAACAATTTAAAAGCAATAACTTATCTGCATAATAATAGCAGCGTAGGACTCATTCTCAAACAACGCTTCGACATAAAAAAGCAAACAATTATTGTGGTCGTATGATAGTAAGAAGACAGACTGCCAAATAAAACACACATACATATATACAAGCATACACATATACACACACACACATACATACATGCATTTTATATAACGTTTTCACTGGTGATATTTGTTCTTTCCAGCCTGTGACCCCAACTGCAACGCCTGCGCCTCAAGCGGAGCCGGGAAGTGTGACTCGGGACAATGTCACAGCCGCTACGCACTGGATGCTACTGAGAAGACGTGTGGAGGTAGGGAATACAGTATAATGTATTGCTAAGACGTGTGGAGGTAGGGGATACAGTATAATGTATTGCTAAGACGTGTGGAGGTAGGGGATACGGTATAATGTATTGCTAAGACGTGTGGACGTAGGGGATACAGTATAATGTATTGCTAAGACGTGTGGAGGTAGGGGATACAGTATAATGTATTGCTAAGACGTGTGGAGGTAGGGAATACGGTATAATGTATTGCTAAGACGTGTGGACGTAGGGGATACAGTATCATGTATTGCTAAGACATGTGGAGATAGGGGAAACAGTATAATGTATTGCTAAGACGTGTGGCGGTAGGGAATACGGTATAATGTATTGCTAAGACGTGTAGCGGTAGTGGATACAGTATAACATATTGCTAAGACCTGTGGAGGTAGGAAATACGGTTTAATGTATTGCTAATACGTGTGGAGGTAGGTGATACAGTATACTGTATTGCCACGCGCCTCGAACAATTGTCAATCTAGTGACATAACATATTAAATATAATTATTACACTGTCTGGCTCAAAGTTGCTTTGGACGTACGTTATAAAACTACCATCTAAGTTATGTTTTAGAAAATGTATATGTACACCATGACACACATTGATTTGGTCATGTTTGCTACCAGACATTTCATATATTCAATATATTCTGCATTTGCAAATATACGAGTCGACAGGTGCGGCCAATTGAATTATGCATGTATGACACATGGATCTAATTGTTTGACGTTTTACGCCATGTTATACACATATATTATATTGACCTTAGGGACCGGCCAAGAGAGAGTCGCGTGTCAGGACACAAGCCTCCAATTGTTAAATCACAACAGTCTAGTGGGAAGCACGTGCCCCAGGTCCAACCGATAGTGTTGAACAATAATTTGAAAATGTAGAATTTGTTTTTATTTGAATCAACATTTCAAATGATAATACAAAACATATATGTGAAACATACAACATAATACAATATATGTACATTTATTGAAATCTTGGTATACTCTATGATAAATAACAACAACTAGGGTCAGTAGAGCCCTCTAAGATGGTAGTAGGCGCTATCGACGAGCCACCTTTGTTGAGGAAACTTACTTACATAGTGTGGGACTAGTTGATTCACTAGAAGCACGATCTTAGGATGCAACTCTAAGTTTTGTAACCCTAATAAAATGCCAAAACTGTGAATGGGTTATCATTTTGCTATGTTAATCTTTAGGTCTACGATGACAATGCAACATGCAGGCACACAACAGGTTGTGTTTGCGATGATAACACTTCCTGACCAGTGCAAAATGTGTTGTAGCCTGTGACTCGAACTGCCAAGTCTGTAATACAAACGGAGCAGGAAAGTGCGATTCGGGAAATTGCGACAGCCGGTTTGCTTACGCCAGCTCAACAAAGACTTGCGTCGGTTAGTGATGTCTTGTCGTAGTTCATCAAAGACACTTTCGTGTTTTAAATATAAAATACTTGTGATGAGACGCATATGTGTATACAATTTCCATATGCGTGTCATTTTGTGAATGTAAACTATTTGATAAGACATTTAATATATACATATTTCCTGAGTTTCTGTCTTTTTCACATCAGTCATGTATTCAACATAGATGTTGATGTGAAAAGGCAGCATAAACAGTCACACACTTTGGATTCACCCGCACGGATGGGATTCAGCAGCTGCATAGTAACATAATTGCTCCCAGTTGGGGATCACAACGTTTCAGTTTGAATGGCAAACACATATGTATTGTATAAAACCTAGATGACTTGTCCATTACTTGTTTTTAAACACATACACGCACGCACGCACGCACGCACGCACGCACACACCCACTCACCTTCTTCTTCATTTGTTAATAGAAATTTACGATTTGTTTTTACATCTTATTTTCTCAGAAAGATTACAAGGTATTACAAATACGAATCTGATATAAATATTGGGGTGTCGTGCAATTATGTATTTTACTATGACCGTCTGCTCTTGATTAACAGCTTGCCCCGCCCATTGCCAGCAATGCACAGTGAATGCAGCGGGAACAGTAGAATGCAACGTCGGCAAGTGTGACGTAGGATTTGGTCTCAAGGATTCTGACAAAACTTGCAAAGGTACCAATCATTTTACTGTGTGGTACTGTGTAGTACCCTAGGCAGTACTAGGTATACGTCTAAAAACACGAACCCGTTCGACTGGCCATCACTAACATTCGTTCCATTCGAGAGAAAACCGCCTCTCTTACCGATCTAATAATTTCTAAAACAATACATATTCTTGGTGTCACTGTGACCTGACTCAGACTCCATGACACTCCATGCATATATTGCCGACATCTCCCCTCCTCCACCATCGACTGCGTCCAGTTGGACAAGGCGGTGGTGTTGGTTTTCTCATTTCAAAACTGCTCAACGTAAACCTGCACACCAGCGCTGACTATACCAGCTTTGAGTCTATGTGTGTTAGCATATCAAATTCGTTCTTCTCTGTGTATTTCATTTGGTTTTTTTCACTCTCCAGGTCACCCAGCTAATTTCTTCGAAGAATTCCAGGATCTTTTGGAAAATGTGGCAACCATGCACACATCATTTTACATCGTTTGCGATTTTAATCTTCATCTTGACACACTATCTGCAACAACTACCACGTTTACTGACATTCTGGCATCATTTGACACAACACAACATGTCAACTTCCCAAAACACATATATGGCCATTGGCTCGACATCTTGATAACTCGCTCCTCCTCTAAAACATTCAAATACCCACATACGCAGATGGCCCATCCAGCCATAACAAAGAAACTACATATCTTAAAGTTCCTATAGCCACAGCCGTGTCCAAACACAAGGTGTTTTACAGAGCCATTCACAGTATCAACATTGCGTCATTTACGACTGATATCATCACGTCCGACCTTGTTAAACACCCTAAAGAACATGCATCAGTAAACAGTACCGTTATATACGTTAAGACATTGCTAGACAAACATGCACCCATTAAATATAATTCTGTCACAAAATCCGCCAGCCAGATGACCCCAAAAATAATCTAATCTAAACGGCGCCGTCTCTATTTGGAACGTGTTTGGCGTAAATCTCATTCATCCTTGGACAGGTCACGCTACATACGGCAATGTCATATATGTAACCGACAAATGTCAAAAGCAAAAAATATGGTCTCAAATAACTCTGCTACACCAAAACTGCTATGGAAATGCATAAATCAAATCTTACACAGGCAGGCGGCTTCTTCTCTATCAAACATGCATCAATCAAGTAATTGTGTAACTCTTTTTCTAATCATTTTAAAGACAAAATCAGCCTCATACATTCAGCTTTCGTAGCTCAAACTCCAGACACTGTAAAAGCTAACTGATCTTGACCCACTCCCGACCATACTACTGAAAGAATGCCTTGACGCATTAATTAGACCAATAACAGACATCATAAATGCATCACTCCGCTCCGGCTTATTTCCTGAAGATTTTAAATGTGCGCACGTAAACCCAGTTCTTAAGAAGACAACTCTGTCAAAAGAAGAACTAAACAGCTATAGGCCTATTTCCAATCTTAGCTTCATTTCAAACATCGTTGAAAAGGTTGTAGCAAATCGTCTCAGGTCTCACATAAATGGTCTATCCAATGAGTCACAGTCTAAACAATTCCATTCAACAGAAACGGCTCGTTTAAAAGTACACAATGTCATAAATGTCAATAACGGCATAGTTACTGTACTGAACCTGCTTGACCTATCCGCCGCTTTCGACGCCATTGTCTACGACATTCTCATTACACGCTTATCGACTTCATACCTAACTGATAGACGGCAAGCCATTAAAATATGTAACTGCTTCTCATACATGCTGCTCACCTCTTGTGGTGTCTCCAGGGTTCTGTTTTGGGGCCCTTGCTGTTCACTCTGTATGCAACACCACTAAGCTCTGTTATCCAGAGTCACAACTTGGATCATCAGCTTTATGCAGATGACACACACCCATTTATGTTTCTTTGACCACACCAGACACTTGTCGCTCCCTAAACTAGCTCGGGGATTGTCTCCAAGATGTCTCTCTTTAGATGAAAAACAGTAAATTAAAGCAAAAGCAGATTAGACCAAATTTCTCATCATTGGTACCTCAACGCAACGTGCAAAACTCAATGGATTTTCCCGACACATAACCTGAGTCAGAGTATCACACAAGCCGCCTCAGTTTTAAATGTCGGAATAACGTTTGATGAAAACTTCAATTTCAAACAACATGTCGTTGCTGTTTTTACCATATCCGCGAACTTAACCGTATTCGCCCGTTTATATCACTTTCCGTTGCTAAAACCATCGCAACGGCTCTAGTAAGCAGCATACTTGACTACTACAATACCCTCCTTTACAATGCTGCAAAGAAGGATGCAGAACAAATTCAGCGTGTCCAAAATTGTTTAGCAAGAGTAGTCACACGTTCTCCTTGTTTTTCTCGCTCAGTGCCGCTTCTAAAATCATTGCATTGGCTTCCTGTGCACTATGGTATCATTTTCAAGATCTGTACAATAGCCTATCAAGCACTCTGCTCTACACAATCAGCATATCTAAATTCGATGCTAACTCCAGCAAGAAACTCCAGACAGCTACAATGCTTCACGTTTGAAAAACTCACTTGAATTCGCTTCTTGCCCGTGTTAAATCAGAAGTTTCATTCCGCCGATGTCTAAAAACCTATCTCGTTAATGCTGCCTAGATACTCCTTAGCTTTCTACCATCTTCATCCATCCATTGACGACTCAGACATTGCCTTACGATCACGAGTTTGCTTAATCCCTTAGTTTTGTCGCGCCACTGAGTTTGATCTTCCAGGATATTGGCGCAAAAGAATGATATTATTATTATTATTATTATTATCTCTTGACTTATCGCCTACGACAGAAGTTGAGAATTCCACCCCTTTGGGTAACTTAATCCTATTTGAATGATGAGAAATGGCTTTGCTAAATGGTAGTAGTGGGAAGAGATGGTTTACACAGGCATTCCTAAATTCTCTGTATTTCATCACTCAGTGAATCAGGCAGGCAGTTATTGGTCCTCACTTCCTCCTCTTCATAATTTTCCGGGATTGTGGAGAGTGGCTATGACACCCTTGGCCCACAGCATTTATATGGCGACAACATTGACTTGACGCCGTGACTTGTGCCTTTCAGAATGTACCGCCCACTGCCAGACGTGCACAGACGTGAATAAAGACGGAGTGATGGTGTGTGACACGTGTAGTTCTTACTACCAGCTCAACGACGGTCAGTGCGCCGCGTGTCCACCCAACTGTCTCGAGTGTAGCGAGAGCAACGGAGCCATGGTCTGCTCCAAATGCCAGAGTCGCCACGTCATGATGGATGACAAATCGTGCAAAGGTTTGTTGCGCGTATGTGTGTTCTTGCGTACGCGCGTAAATTTCGTATGACTTACATTTAGAAATAATTGCAACTGTGTTTTAAAGGTAAAGTGAAATCTAACGGATTACCTACAAGTCAAATGCCAAATAATGTCATACATTTGCTTAGGAATCATTTGAATCAATCTGAGAGCGACAACCCTAAGCATGACTACATATAATAATGTTGTGGTTCAAAATACGTGAAATAAGATGGAGAGGATATACTAGTTTGGATACTGTAGTTATCTAGACATTCTTACAATAGCTACAGTTGCCTTTATATAGTCAAGCTAGTGCAGCCAACCTCATGGACTATGCACTCCGCTGTAGAACAAGAGTTTATGGTGTTCAACAGAATGGCGCGTCACTTCAAAACAAATACATGTTTTTCTGGACTACCATATGCCTTACATAGCGCAGAATGTCCTCATTGTGACACACGCACGTTGATAAGGATACCACAATACTATATTGCGATACTATCATTATCATTATGCTCACAGATATGACACACATCCATGTTATTCGTTTATTTGTCTAGCTTGCCCGTCCCGGTGTGACAAGTGTTCTCAGTCTTCTGGCACCATCTCGTGCACCGAATGTCAATCAAGCTACGTTATGGACAAGAACAAGGCGTGCAAGAGTAAGACCACTGAGGCTGATATGTTATCAATTGTTTGTATATACATTGGATGTATCAGCTGGGATGAGTTTATACTGTTCAACTTATATATCGTAATTTACCGTATGCGTTCGTTTTATTTTCGAGATAATCTAGCCAGATGGCTTACCTATTAATTACAGCGTTTTTCCATTTATCCAGCGGTTTATTACAATACGAATTACATCATCGTTAACTCGGAATTGAAGCATCCAACTGCAGTTCGATCCAAACGTATCAATCTACATATCAGACATCTAAAATAATAACATAATGTAGTTCAACAATTCCTTGTCGGTATTACGGATAGAGCTAGTCATAATGGATATGCTGGTATGGTTGCAGCATGTTCGGAGGCGACATTTGATCAATGCACCGTGTGTACTGCTGCGGACAGCAACGGCAAACACGAGTGCAAGTCTTGTAGCACTGGATATACCCTCAAGGATGACAAATCTGCATGTTTATGTATGTATCCCCGGCTATATCATGTTTTTCTATTATCTGAGTATTCTGATATATAGAATCAAGTGCAAAGTAAACACGAATTGGCAGTTAATTATACAGATATCAAATTTGTGTTCAGAAAACTCCTAGTAAGTAGGGTTGGGCAAGGATTTAGAGACTTGACCTAAAACAATATTCAAATTTATATCTAATTTAAACCCCTTGATATTACACCTTTCAAAAGGCAACAAAACAGTACCATATGGATGTGATGTACATAAGAGTATACATAATTACGTATACATAATTGCGGCTCTAAACAACATAAAATTAGAACCTACAGATCCGTGCATACCGAATTGGCCTATAGAAATCACTACCCAGTATAAACATACTCGAATCAAATCATCATTCAGTTGAAGTACTATGAAATCCGTACCTTCCCCAAAGCCAGAAATACATTACGAACAAAATGACCAAGTTTGTTTATGGCGGAGCATCGCAAAAGAAGTTGCGCCTCTTCTATCCAGCTATAACCTTGAAGAAACAATACACCATCTTAGATTGCTGTATTCATTATGTAACAGTATACCTTTGTTCGTAGGTTACGGGCTTGATTATAAAAACAGCATGACATATACAGATCGGGAGTGTAAATTCTTTAAAACACCCAATAATGAAAGTTATACAAATCACGTAATTTGTATAATATAATAAAACCTGTACATTCGTCTGAGTAGAAAAAGACGTAGAAAGACCAGGAAATGGCTACTGTGACTGAATATATAGAGGGTATATTTGTTAAAGTGAATATCTCAGCAACAAAACAGGAGAATACTAGTTAAGTAATCTACAGGTCATCACACGTAAATATTATTGCATTTACAGAACAAATCTCTAACACTAAAAGCTGGAAATAAATAGTATTGTATCATGGTGAATTTACTATAAATTTGCTAAATTGTGATGACAATACAGAAACAATTATGCGATTATGTAGATACAATATTGTTAAATGCATGTGTATCTAATTAAACGTTTACCAGAATAATAACTACCACAGCTACATTAGTAAACAATATGTATAGCAATGGTATACTTGGTGAATATATTAGGTAACAATACTAATACAAATAATACTACATATGTAGTTTCTGTATCCTCGAGAATACGAGATCAGACGCGGAACAAACAAAATTAGTAAGAATACCATGAAAGTCGACACGTACGGATCGTCCCTGAAGCATGTGACCTATCACGTTTGACTTATTATGCCATATTATAAATATATCATGTTCTAAAGGACATGTTCCAAATCAACGTAGTATCGCCCATGACATAGCCGTGCACAGCGAAATGGCCCGCAACAGTCAACACTGACAAACAAAACATACCCCAAGTTCCAACTATGTATGGTGTTGCTAACATATATATTAAATTGCGTACCTTTCCAATTTTTCAATAATATAAACAGTATGTTGAGAGTTAAACTCTCAAAGTTTGTTAATTTGAGAGTTAAACTCTCAAATTTTGTTTAGAAAAATGTATTTCTACATACACGCCTATAGATATACTAACTGACAAAATAAAAAACTTGATAACTATTTCTAGATTTTGCTAAAATGTTTCATATCATTAAACTTAACAACATCTAACACATGGCAGAATTAGGGTTGATGTGCTTCAATGGCTACACACATATCTAGCTACTGGAAAACAAAGACTTAGAAACGTTGTGCCATATACAATCTGTCGTACCATTTTGAACAACATTGGGGACTCTTATCGAAAAGAATTATATCACTGATATATGCCCTATTTTGTTTGCATACGATACTAATGTCTTCATAAAAATGGATAACTTGGATAAACATGTATTGATAATGGATTAAGGTTTAAACATTGGATTGAAAAAGCTAGCACTAAGGCTTAAACAAGTATATAAACATATGACAGACAAAAATACAAAACAATGACCATCAACAGTAGTTATAGCATACGAAACAGACGTAGTAAAATGTATGTTGATGGAACTAATAAATAATAATCCTGTAGTTATACACACATTCTTGTAGTGATATATATCAAATTAAACTGGAAGAACATACATATGTAACAAACTATCAAAGAGTATTGGTATCATTGATACATAACCTGGCCAAACATACTCTAAACAAATATGTTGTAGACTCTAAACAAATAAGTTGTACTTTTATTTACCCTTACATTGTGATATGACATAGGAGAAAGCCCCAACGATAATATTTGTGAGTGTATTTCAAAAACGTTCTGTACGCACAATTAGTCAATCGGGGTACACAAACTGCACTCTAAACAACCTGAAATAATGAAATCTGTCAGTTATTTGTCAACGTTGCTATAACATGTGGCAGAAAACCGTTTATAAAATACCGTTCTGTCAATCAAATATAATCACACAAAACAAATTGGCATATGCTGATTCGAACTATTGTAGTCATATATGATAAAGAGCCATCCGTATTATATCATATTGAAACAATATTATATCATAGTATCATATTATACGCTTAGTGTCGTTGTAATTTACTTTCCAATATTAGCTGTCCGATTGTAATAGTGTCTGTCGTGTTCTCGTGCAGCTTGTAGCAGTCTGCAGAACTGCAACACGTGTAAGGACGAGCCACTGGTGTGTGACACGTGCTCCAGCGGTTACACAGCCAATGACGAAAAGACAGAGTGTGGAGGTGAGTTAGACTGTTCCATCACTCGATATCACACCCACTTCAAGTTTCGGCTAGCATGCGTGCACATACAGCATAACGTTACTAATTAAACTAGCATTTTAACTGTGTGTTGTTTATAAAGAAAATGTTCATATTAATAATTAACGTGACTTGTACTTACGTACTTGATCATACTTGCAACATTATATGTTACTTTTGCGATAGATTATGTTTTTTGCAAAATTATTGATTGCCTGGTTCGGCCAGCAGAATATTATACATGACACGCTGATGTATAGATTGTCCTTTGGGATGCTTTATGTTAAGTTTCATATTATGTGAGAAAGCAAGCCTTATTTGGAGTGTTTGAAAGTGATACATTGTATGTTGCATGTTACTCCTCTGGAAGATTATACACCGTTTAAGGGAAGGACAATCTTAGAATGCAATTGAAATATTGAAATAAATGAATGGAATAAGTGAGTTTTGTTTTTATTTAACCATGCATACAGTCGGGCTATGTATTAGAAAGTATTTTTTCACATCGATAATTATTTGTGCCCAAGAATAATGTTTCTTAGTGTCGATAAACTGTATTCATTCGTTCTGTCGTGTATTTATGTTTTTGTCGCGATGGGCATTATTAAAATATTTAGTATTCAACTATTTTTTAAATTTACTATAACCTGTTACTATGTGTAAGGTTTATTGGGCTGAAACATTACTGGTAGCTGGTTTTTTTTTATTGTATCGGCTGTGCGCCTCGATCCACCAAGTTGTTTGTTATTATTATTATTTATCATTATTTATCATTATTTATCATTATTTATCATTATTTATCATTATTTATCATTATTTATCATTATTTATCATTATTTATCATTATTTATCATTATTTTGTCATTATTTATCATTATTTACCATTTATCATTATTTATCATTATGTATTATTATTATTAGTCACATCAATATTAACTCAGCAATTTGCATATTGTCTTGACTGTAACATGACTAGCTTGTTTTTGTCGCTGGTTTGCAGTTATGTGCCACGTGTGTAAAGGGACGGGCTGTGATAGTCTCAGCAACGATAACTCAACACTGTGTCTTGTCAACTCTGGCTACGGGTGCTGGGTGAGTAAGAATAACACAACTTCCTGGTTCCCATGTTATTTCCGAGAAGTAAAATCATATTCTAGTGAGAATAAATGACACATACAAATACATTACATACGCTACTAGGAATGCAAATTATTCACATAAACACTACCCGATATTCCCTCGGCGGTTCAAGTTATAAAATATCATAATAGTGTGACTTTTTGACTAGTAAATGTTGACTCGATTATAACCGTTTTCAACACCAACATTGCAATTAAATGTGCTTTCTCACCAGATGGGAATGGATGTAGCAGCGGATGGTGTTACGACACACAGTCGCGAATGCTCTAATGTTACATGCTCAGCTTCCTACACCGAGGAGTACTGCAAGAGTGCATCAGAGACGAAGGTATGTCCATCATATTTTATCAACTGCATATTTGCTATGTTGGAGGATTATCCAAACGTCTGTTATGCAGTATGTGGTAATGTCAATACATAATTCTGTCACTCTTGGTTATAGTTGTTTAGGTGCGGCTTCTGCTAAATCGTACACTATAAGTTGATGTTCCATTTTATATAGTCATGACGTTGTAAATAGCAAAAACTGCTTATAGTTTGTCTTAAAGAAACACAGTTCCATTGTGGGCATTGGTCTAGTTCTTCTTCACCTACACTACTCGAGTGATCCGATATACTCTCTGGATAACAAACATATTCTCTGTTAAGTGCCGTTGTATTGTTTTTGTGTATATGATGCCAGCGATGTATTCCCCATACATAAGCCGTTGATGCTGTGATTTGTAGGAATGCTTGCAGTGCTGCACTTCCAACAACTGCAATGCCAAAATGTTGACAGGCGCAGCTACCCGAATCCTGTGCGGTGGATTCTGGGTAAAATGTCATAT
This sequence comes from Oasisia sp. SBJ-2009, assembly GCA_964017155.1. NCBI lineage: Eukaryota > Metazoa > Annelida > Polychaeta > Sabellida > Siboglinidae > Oasisia > Oasisia sp. SBJ-2009. The sequence goes on from OZ024865.1 coordinate 23,540,466, forward strand.
CGCTGTAGCATCACTGATCACCTACTCCGTCAGTGTGTTACTGTTGTAGTAAGGACACTTGGGAGAATAGTAACAACAGGAAGATGGGTAATACTGACAAACGACATCGGAACTGTAATCACGCTTTGTTTTCGCAGCAAATAGTTAACTCACACAGTTACACAACGCGTGACCTACACCCACGTGTTCTGTGATTTGCGCTTGTAGATTGTTTATATTTGCACAGAAAAAAATAATACAAAAAAGACAACCTGTACCGGACGTAGGTAAACAGGAAATGGCCTCAGTGTTAAAGGTGGCTTCTACTCGTTATGATTCCAACGTGTTGCTGCCTGCCATTGTATGTAATGCAAGCGTACACTGCAGGACATGTGATATGCTCGTGTCAATTGGTAATTCAAACTATAAACAGATAACATATGCCCAGGCACATTTGACTAACAAGAAATGTCATTCCACATCAAATTTGTATTGATTATTTTCCTATAAAAATAGGGGTTGAAGCAGTACTATGTGTTTGTTTTACCTGAAAATAATCATTATTATGAACTAGCCTGTTTCAGTGCCAGATTTTAATCAATTGCCGTCTGCCCTGTAATACATATGAAAACCTGGAGATCACACGGGTGTCGTAATTTAATCATAGTTCTCAGCATGTTATCATATATACGGGTATGTTGTGTATTGTTGATGATATTCCCTACCAAAATATATATTCGTCTAACTGTTGAATGTTGTTAAGTCGTACTGCCGCGAAAGCACGTTTCTGTGATACGTTCCACGGGTATTGTTAAGCAGGAACAAACATCACCATATCTAGACTGCCGACGTTATGCACAGACAGACAATGAAGCAGACAGTTGCCATAGATGCAGAGAGCAGATGATTATCGTGGATCGTTTGGTTTGTCGAAAACAACATTTTGGCTACTTGACTCTATACATACCAACGTGCATTGTGCAGGCATCTGAACTAATCAACCAAATTAAATTACGTTACTCAAGTTCCTAAGGTTAATGTAAGTTCTGGAATTACACCTGATAGTTATCTATCTTTTATATTATTTGAGATAGTTTTAAAACAGATAACTTCAAAGCGATGTGTTGTTTCTTTGGCTTGCCATAGTATGATGTCCTGTTTTGTAGCAGTTCAGATAATTGGCTGGTTTTACAGAAACAATCATAAACAAAATGTTGTATTCTGACTGTCTTCCTTCCCCAGTATCATAGCCCGGTGCAGGTTTAGTGGAGATATCTACAGAGTCCGCCGGTGTTGCAATACTGCTGTATAACTGTCTAGCTTTTGAACTCGGTGGCAACAATTTAACATCGTATCCAGCTGTTGCTCTGTCTGTAAGCGCGGCATGACCAAATATAGTGTTACACTTTGTAGAAGTAGATACATGATGTATTTTTATAGCACAACTGTGATACTTAACACCTTCAGCGTGAGTTGCTAGGTTTATTGTTTTCACATTGGTATACATTGCATTTTCTTTTCTTATATGACTGTGATACGAATTATAATATTATAAATTAGAACATTTGATTTCTATTACGGAAATTGGGTTTCAGTTAGTGTGTGTGTGTTCAATACGTTATTTATATATTGATGTAACCACTTGATTTAGCTGAGGGTAAGTTGTATTGATCCATTTATTTAAATATGTATGTCTATTTCTTTTCTTAGATAAATTGCTAACACTGGTTGGAAGCAAGTGGTTGTCTACAAGTAAATCGATGTAGTGTGTTGTTATATTATGCGCACATGAGAATACGTTTGTGAATGTTTATTTCACCATTGTTGTTATGTGTAGAATCCATACAGGAGCCACTTAGTAGAAATATGTATATTTGCTGCGGGATCACAAGTAATTCTGTTGCATAATTGTCAAAACACACACCTTGGTAACGATTTATGCAGAATGCAGGAATATAATTTTGTGAGAGACTAGGTTTGTCTAACAATGTCAAACAATGAAATATACGTTTCATGCATGGATGGCTGAAATAACTATGTCTTAACATTATTCTGCTTAGCCTATTTAAATATATAGAGTTGTTAATGAAATTCACATAACTCCAACATTACAGTTCCAATAGCAAATCATGAAGGAAAATGACATAAAAAATGTCACTAGTAAAACTATTAACACTGTTTTAGCTAAGTAAACAGTTGAATACTGATTTACTATAGTTTGAGTTTCTAAGCTTTGACTTCTTTGAATATCTTGGCAAGAACGTTATCAAGGCATTGAACTTTCACAAATGTAGTCTCTCACATAATTCATGAAGCAGTTTGAGACTGAGACAAGGACTGGAACTATAATAAGAGGATGGAGGTAAATATGTTAGATGTCTTGTTTTAAGTCACGCTTTAATCACGCGGCGTCCAACGCAAGTTGATAACGTTGCGTGACATAGTTACTCTGTACACAACGTAATGTAAAGACAGCACAGTGCATGCCATTATAGCTACTCAAACCGACAAGTTTTCGTTGCTCCCATGCTAAGCAGTGGTGGACTGTTTGGCAGTATTTTGACAGGGCACTAGCGTTTACCTCACGCTCGGGGTCAACGACTGTGACCTGGTGATAGGGTCATTTGACCAGCTTGTAGTTCCCGCGTTTCGGTGAATAGCAGCTGTGAGAACCCGACTCTAGGTTGAATGTATACGGAAGGTCTGATGATGTCTGAATAAACTGCTGATCTGCACATGTGCGTTTATTAATTGATTTAACAGTCGCGTGTACGCGATCAATTCTTAACCATGCAACAATTGAATCAGTTTAATTCATTGGTGGCATTCGTTGTACCTTTCTGTTGAAGAAAGAATAATACTCCTGTATTAATAACATTATTTTAAAACCACTATTTTAACACATGTCATCAAATCCACCGTTAAGGGTAGCATTATCTAGTATCTAGTATGAATGTCGCCTCATAACTGCAACACGGAGTCCTGGTAAGCAAGTTAACGAGCCTAATGATAATTACGTTGCATAAATAGCACTCAGACATGAAAGCTCACTTGCATATTATTTGTTAAATATCGTATTACCGGATGGTGTTCCTCTGTTCACATTTATCCCGCTATTTCAAGTATCATTATGTTATGGTAGGGAACAGATGACCAATAACTGGCTGCCTGATGAATATAGTGACAAAGAACTGATGATATAGGGATGCATATGTTTTATGTGTAGGACTTCCGTTCCTAGTCCTACCCTTACATTCAAGTGCCGAAACCGGCCCAATCTCAATTTTACCGTTATACTTCGTAAACTCAATCCATCATCCCACGCATGTTTATATTCAACAAACAGCTCGACTTCGCGCATTTTTGAGGCATAAAAGACGGTACCATCGGCAAACACAAACTGTGTGTTGCTCATTCTAAGTGCACAGCGCAGCAACGCATGGTCCCTGTACTTGCGGCTGACACAAACCGGAGCACCATTTTGGGTCTCAAAATGTGTCTAAAACGAAATATTTGTAAAACATTAATATTCCTGGGAATGATAAATTATTATAATGTGGGTTAGGGTTTGTATGACCTATCAAGTATCGGCAAATATACTATAGCGACAACATCAAAGTGTGTCCGATTTATACTCAAGTACCGAAATATGTGTGCATTCAAATAGGATTCAGTTACCCAATGTGGATGAATCCTCTACTTCTGTCGCAGGCGATAAACACCCAACTATTTGGAGCCTAAAAGGCGATATGGCAATTACTTTTTTATTCTTAACGCGAGTGATGGCTGTTAATACATCAACACAGTGATGCGAAATAATAGTTGCCCGACTAAGGTCAAATTACACGTTGTAACAAAAGCAATGAATCTAGTAAATTTTCTACTGTGTAATTGGAACTTCGTATCGAAAATGTATAAATTTTAATAAGAAGCAACGTTACACGTTATGACATTACTGGTTGAATGTCAGCGTCTCATCGTCCACGTTCAGGTACAAATGTGTAATTACTGTTTCATCAGAGTAAGTGGCGAAGTTCCTTTTCTGCAGGTTGGAGAAATGTAGCGTGAGGAATGTGGTGGCTGGCTTTAGGTGGCTGTCATATTGGGGCATGGGTTCGTGTATCTAGATCATAGTATTGTGTCATTTTTCTGTTTGTTTATATAGCATTCGGCAGGGTTCCATTAACTGTATAGTCTGCCTGACACACACACACACGCACGCACGCACGCACGCACGCACGCACGCACACACACTCACTTATATGAGACGATCCTACTTACTAAAAAGACAAGGAATCGTGGCTAGTTTGCTGAAAAACACAAGGCTAGTATATGTTTGTATAAGAGCTTTATATATAAAGCCGAAGTCATTAGCTTTGCATGTATTATGCAGAAACAACATTACAATAATCATATACTGCTCCTAGTTAATAACAATATAAACTCAGAACAGCAAAGGTGGGGGAACCAACCACACGCAGCTGAAAGGATCCGCCAACTCAAAATGACAATGCTGTCTATAATGCGGAAAGCGCATGGTAACCACCACCGCCCTAAAACCCCATCACGTACATGGAATATGTTTACAATCGTACTTGTAACTTGAAACACAGCCACAGGGAAACACACAGATTTAACAGAACTGTAAATAATTTGCATTACCATAAACAATAAAGGTTGCAAACCAACCTAACCAAATATATCACAACAATAATCGATATTAACCAATAGGGAGTAGGAGGGTGGGAAAAACACAAAGTTAAAACCGTAATAGCATAGAACACTCTACCTCCTCGAGCAGTGCGCGAATGAAAAAGAGGCTGAAACTTGTAGTTGGACACGTTAGTCACGTGATCAGGTCGGTTTACCGTACAGTATGAAAATAGGTCGTAGCATCGTCCACAGAAATACCATTTTAACTTTGTTCAAACAGAAATACCATTTTAACTTTGTTCAATTATATTGTTTTTTTTTTGGAAACGTGGTGGAAACAAATGGTCCCCGTAGCCGAAATATACTAACACCAAAACATAAATATTGCAACAATGTATTGTAATGTCATCGTCTGTTGACAACTTTTCGGCACTTGTGTTGACTGTTGTGACTTGTGTAGTCTGTAGAATTCGGACCCATTGCAATGTTGCCATTAACTGTACCTTTGCCAACAATTGATACTTGATTTTGTTAATTCAATCATATAACATCATCTCGCGCGTATTTATGTTTTATAAACAGCGCGACTTACCATACTTTTGAGGTCGAAACGACAGCGCGGTCGGCTGCCATTGCCATTCATTGCGACTGGCACAAATCGGAGAGCTATTAATTTGAGTGTCAAAATGCAATATTTGTGAAACATAAAAATATACCTGGGAATGCCAGCTGATTGAATTAGTTTGTGTGAGGTAGCCAATATAGGCAAATATACAGTCATAAAGGCATAATTGTGTTGGGTTATAATTCTACATAACTGCCCAAGCCCCGGGCAAGGCCAAGTTTCAGTAAACAGTACAGTTTTAGGCACAATGCAGTGCATGTCAAACAACCGTCTTGCACCACCTTTTCAAATAGATCAAAAAATGCGATGAATGTGTTATTGGCTGAAGGTCGGGGGGGGGGGGGGGGGGGGCGGGGGAGGGGTCTGAATGACAGAATTCATCTCCTGAAGGTAGCAACTGAACAGACAATTGAACCATTCGAAGATATATATTCCGGAAACACGCCGGTTTTAGACCTGGCCTTTCGTTTCAGCCAGAAGCAGAGAACACGAATCCGAAAGACTGTTGAATTATTAAGCATTATGCTGTGACCGATACTACAGTTCGGCGTTGCAAATAAATCTAATAAGCTATTGCCTATTATAAGGAGGTTAGTAATACTGTACTGACACCACCATGGTCCATGCTCCGTATCTGCATCTGGTCTGGCGGTTAAAAGGTTGTCCAAACGTAAATCCGATGGTTAACGACCAACTCAAAATTGATCTACCAAATCCCTCCCTTGTGGCTTGTACTTGAGTTGTGCTTGTACACAAACTTAATGTTGCCTTAACCTATGCACTAATCTTTAATGTCACATGCTTAAGTTAAGGTAAAGTTACTACACACATGATCATGATAATTATACGTGCGCTCGGTTGCAATCTAGGTCAGACTAGGAGGCAAAATCCACAGTTCTACAGGCACAGTGGTAAATTACTAAATATAACTTGACTAGGCTGGCGTGTTTACTTACGTCATGACATAGACTAGACGATAGCAACAGTCGTTCCAGTTGGAGTTCCGGGTTAATCCAAACAATTTTCTTCGCACTACACAACTTCACAAGTGGGGAAAATCTGCGCTACGCGACAGAACTTTGCGTCACTTCCGTTATTATAGGCGTACAATCCGCCGCACGGCGCCACTGTCACGGCCACTGCTGAAGAACGTCTTAAAAGTTTAAACACAGTGGCCCTGACGCGGTCAGCAAGTGTGTTCTGGCAGCGTTACTTTTCATGGGCCACGTATGTGTTATATAAATTAAGGTAGACTCTTATGGCCCAGTATCCATTTCATATGACTGATAAATAATGATTTACTGTTACTCACTACATATACGCGTGCGTTCGTTCGCCTACATAGTCATATAATTACTAACAATAGAACCGGAACACGCGATTTAATATTAATAGATAATGAAAATGAAGAGCTGATCATAGAGGAACACAGAATCCTGCGATCAGAACCGTCCTAAGGTAAGGTAAGGTAAGGTAAGGTAAGGTAAGGTAAGGTAAGGTAAGGTAAGGTAAGGTAAGGTAAGGTAAGGTAAGGTAAGGTAAGGTAAGGTAAGGTAAGGTAAGGTAAGGTAAGGTAAGGTAAGGTAAGGTAAGGTAAGGTAAGGTAAGGTAAGGTAAGGTAAGGTAAGGTAAGGTAAGGTAAGGTAAGGTAAGGTAAGGTAAGGTAAGGTAAGGTAAGGTAAGGTAAGGTAAGGTAAGGTAAGGTAAGGTAAGGTAAGGTAAGGTAAGGTAAGGTAAGGTAAGGTAAGGTAAGGTAAGGTAAGGTAAGGTAAGGTAAGGTAAGGTAAGGTAAGGTAAGGTAAGGTAAGGTAAGGTAAGGTAAGGTAAGGTAAGGTAAGGTAAGGTAAGGTAAGGTAATTATTATTATTAGTAGTATTATTAGTAGTAGTAGCATATTGTTGTTATTGTTATTGTTATTGCTAGTGTTGTTATTGTTATCGTTGTTATTATTATAAAAGGCAACTTCTGGTGCGCCTAAGTCCATGGAAACCACGCTCAAAGACGCATGGGTGATAAATCTTGGAGTCGGTAGGCAATATTCGTGTTGACAACTGATTGATTGATACGCCTGTGAATTATGGTGGAAAAGCAACATTCTGAAGGTACGTCTGTAAATGATGGTGGAACTATGTGATAGTTTAACTGATCTAACCATAACAGAGAACATATTCCAAAGAGTCGATGCAGCTACAGAAAAACGCCCTAGTTCCAGTGTTTATATTAGTTTCACAAGACACCTAACATGTATACCTTCATCCACATATTATAGTTCCATTACTTGTCTTAGTCTCTAACTACTTCATGAATTATATATGAACCTACACATTGAACGTACAATGTATCCAGACATTTGCCAAAACATTTAGACAACTCATCATAACATTTAGTACGTAAATATTCACACCTGTTGAGTTAACTGAAATTGTCTTAATAGTATTTACTGATGCAATTCATAAATATGTACGATCAAGTTGATTGTGTTCCGTTATGATTAAACTGTAATATTTATGCGCTTCTGAACTTCTTTTTATAAATCCAAGCCTAATACATGTTTTTGTTTGTTTGAAATTGATATATCAAGTCACGCTAAGGCTCTTTTTTAAATAAGAAAACATATTGTATCTACTTCTAAAAGTGTCACCATATATTTGACCAAACAGCACTTACTGATTGGTGGCCATTGAGTTCAAAAACCAGATAGTTATACAACAGTGTCGCACCACCGGCGGCTTCAGTAGATGATCTCCATAAAACATGCAGCCAGGAGAACATTGTTTCTGTAGAACCGGTCAATTATCTAAATTGTCATACATGTAAAACAGGACATCACGCTATAGCAAGCTAAAGAAACGACACGGCGTTTTGAAGTTATCCATTAATTGTTTTTTTTTTTAAAGGATAACGTTCAACAATTATTCAAGAACTTGCATTATATCTACATTTAGATATACGAATTTTGCAATTTTAAATTAACTGCTTGGTTCAATTGTATGTAACAAAACACGTTCGTTAATAGGCATAGGGAGTCAAGTATCCAAAATAATGTATTTGAGAAATAACAAAATCCATGATAACTATCTGCTATTTATATATGTGACAACTATTTGGTTCATTGTCTGATGCCATGAAATGTAATATATTTTTTCTGCTATCAGATATACCAGATATGCATGTGTCATTAATGACGTTAGTATTACCTGCGAAAATATAGATTTAGCTAACTGTTGAAGTAAATGTGGCAGGCCCCGTGAATGCACATTAAATTGTATGTTCTAATTACGTTCCACGTTTATTATCAAACTACAACCAGCATCATTGTATCTAGGTTGTATCTTTTCACACAAACTGTTTGATTCATTGTCTGTCAGTCGGGGAATGGAGTGTAAATCGCTCATAATTGTTATCAAGTGCATGATAACATCCTGTATATTTTGTGCGTAAACACGCACACATGTCAACATAAGGCAAAGCTGTATCCACTAAGCCTACTCTGTGATTATGAACAAAGGTCCTCTGAGAGCATGTGTCCCAATCCTCCCTATCACGTGCTATTTAACCCAATAAACATCGATCTAACACAATAAACAAAGCAACCAATAGTCAATCATTAGCCATCTGTTCAATGGCTGCGTCATTTCAATGGGCTATATATATGTGTGGTAGGCATATTAGTTTTAGTGATACATACCTTGGTTCTCTTCGGATGTGACAAACCCCGCCGGGTCATGCTTTAGCTGACATCTTCAAAATCCTCGCCTGGTGAATCGTGTGTTTTGTTTCCTGTTCTTCGTTGTGTATGCATGAATCCGATCTACAAATATATGTTAATATATGATAAACGAAATGTTTAGTGTACACGAATTCGTTTCATGGAATAAACAAAACAATACTTTAGTTTTTTTTCTAAAAGAAGCAACACCCAACATCGACTCTCCTTCAAAGCGCGCAATATGGGAGGGTTACGAAACACTGTTTATTTAATTAGTTATACACCTGTACAATAAACTGATCAGGGACTAGAGACTTCTAACGATCTGTCTAATACAACCTGTTAGGCAAAAAGTAAGATGCAGTGTCCATAAGTAGACTAGGCGTTGTCAGGTCGACTGGTAGACAGTGGCAGTAAACACTTGGAGGTCGGCGTCGTTCTTGACAGATAGGCAGTGACACCACGGTTAACAACAACGAAATTGCGTCGCCATAGCCAGGGTGTGCTAGTTTATTAAAACTTTTCGTTGCCGTACATAAGTTTGTTTGATTGATTGATTGATATTTTAATTAAATTATTTGGTGTGTATGTGTTTATATATATATATATATATATATATGATTTACTGTTACTCACTACATATACGCGTGCGTTCGTTCGCCTACATAGTCATAGAATTACTAACTTACTAAAATAGCAATGTTTTATTCGGACCTTTTTATGTGATTGTTCTTATTTATTTTATTTAATGTAGTAGTATATTTTAACATCATTGTTTGGTGCATGTGAATGTATTGTCATGTGAATGTACTATTACGACGACCAATATCATTACACATTCCAATGTTTTATTGTAACTACAATGTGAACACATGGCAATAAAGTTATCTTATCTTATCTTATCTTATTACATGCATATTATATCTATATGAAGTAAATGCGTCTGAATTATTATTATAACTACTGTGCTGTTGCTTAATATACTTTCACAATAATATGTCCTTTACTTTACCTAGCGGTCTACGTAATATTGCAAGTGGTCGTTAATCACGAAATAATAATATAACGGATAGATGAATATTTACTATTGCGTTTCGCCATTTTGACCTGACGTTTCGAAACATCTTGCATCATTCAAAACGTCACGAATCTACCTGTCCTTCACTGCTGCTGTTTTATTCTGGTTGGTACAAACGTTGACCCCACGATCTAGGCTAAATATATCTATAGGACATACATAGATGCCTGTTGCCGCAGGCAGAAGCTGCTTGCCACCTGCAGGACATTGTTTGGCATTTAACTGGGTATACTATTTTCATATCAGCGTGTGTCGCGTCTCGTTTTCGATTACAACATTATGCGATCATACTAGACTGGTGATGCTATCTTGGCCTTATCGGATGTTTCCCCATGATTAAAGTCTACTTTCAATAATACGTAGAAAGTCGTGTTGAGTAAAGGACTGGTATGGTGAAAAATTTGATTGGGCATAATATTTCGTGGACGTTGCATTTGGTGGTTCACTGTAGCGATAACAATGTCGATGCCAATGGCAATGCCAATGGTGAAAATGGTCACGAGGCGAGCGTTCACCTTTTTGTAGCTTTTGCAAATGTTCAATGTATTATTAATTAAAAAAGTATCTTCCAGTTAACTGGCCTAAATAATTAGGGCCTTTTCAAAACGTTTTACCACCTTTTTATATTTATCGGAATGTCATTATACATCACTTCCGGTACAAAGAAGTCAGATATATTTGACAATTTGTAAACATTTAAATTGTGTTTTAGAATAATTTAATGCCGTCGAGTTGACGTAAATAAGCCGGTATCAGAGACAGAGGTCGTGAGCGGTTAGCGCATCACATGAGCATCTCTAGGAATAGAGTTAAGCCATGTTCATGTTTGCAAAAGTGTGTTTAGTAATTCGACGATGTTGTTTTTTCTGCTGGCTGAGGCTTGAGATGCACTGTCGGCTCTGATTCAACTTCCAGGACCCAGAACAGGCCTTGCCCTTGGGCTTGGAGTTGCAAAGTAGCGCCTGGTCCTGAAGTCGGTCCCGGTCAAACACTGCTAATTAAATAAGATTCTTTATTAGCTTATATTATAAGAATTGTGACTCATACCCTTTGACGCTCCACTTAGTCTATAATTATAAATATTCTGACTTTGCATTCATTGTCATTTGTAAATTATATCCTAGTAAAACAAGGCTACATTTGTTATTGAATAGAGTATTGTCTGAAATCTGTTCTTTTCTTTACATTTATCATATATTTCTTGTGTATTTCCATGGAAACTCTGTAGAAGATGACATTTATTATTGAAATAAAGATTCTAGGATATGCTATAAAAATAGTACACGAATGCGCTTCGCAAAAAACCTACTCTGTAGAAGTATGTCAATCACGCCAGTATCGAAACTTTGGAGCATTCTGTATGTATTTTGTATATACCGTTCTCCTGGAAGTACAACTACATTTGTTTTAATGAATTTCGACATTTTTTAGAAACAACATTAAAGTTACACGACCAATTATACATTCTTGGAGATGTTAATATACATGTTGATTTGCCTAGCGCTACTACTAGGTAATTCATGGATGCTCTTCAAACATTTGATTTACAACAACACGTTTCATTTGCAACTCACATTCATGGACATTTATGCATTATAATACTATTAAATCAATATTTGTTGCTGATGGATTATCAGATCATCGTACTGTAAGTATCGATTTGTAGTCCAAATTTGTGTTAGAATTGTCAAAACAATGTATAACTTTCCGAACAATAAATAACATAAATATTGACAATCTTCGTGAAGATCTTGAACATGCTGATCTCTTGATTAATACACTGCGTGAGATAGTACATCAGTACTATTTTCCTTTTTGACAAACATGCCCCAAAAAAAACAAAAAGTACAAATGTTCGTCCAACACCACCTTGAATGTCATTAGAAATATTACAGGCTAAACGTCGTCGACGATACCTTGAACGAATTTGGCGACGAACGCCCCATTAGATCGGTCCCGCTATGCTAAACATTTACTCATATGCAATCATATGATGCCAAAGGCAAATTCTGACTATTATACAAATTTCATACCAACGCATTCTGAAAATCCTCGCCAATTGTAAAAATCCATCAATTATGTGCTTCATCCGGAAAAACTGCCTGGTTCCTCCTCATTGGATATACAATGCAATATGTTTTCAAAATACGTCACACATAAGATTGCTCACATTATATCACGTTTTTTAGATTGCACACATTCGATCACCTTTTGCCATTAAGGATATACATAGGATCCTTAGCTCATTCTTTTCCCCCAAAAAATGTGTTCCTAAAAACTAAGCTCACAAACGTGTTTTTTTTGTGTGGTTCCGCCAACAACTTGGAATCAACCCCTTTATCATCATCATCATCATCATTGTGCAACCATTGTGTCCCATGGTTGGGCGAAGGCCTCAGCCTGCTGCTTCCACATCTGCCTATCTTGCGCTATTATCTGCCAGATGGTGACCTCCCAATAGTCGTCTAGTTCGTCACTCCACCGTCTCGCTAGCCTTCAACTAGGTCTTTTCCTTTCGTAGCGTTTCCAGGTGGTGATACACAGTGTCCATCGGTTTTCTCGTATCCTGCTGACGTGCCCTGCCCAGGTCCACTTCCGTCTTCTGACTTATTCAATCAAGTCTGTGACCTGTGTCTTTTCTCTTAGCCAGATGTTTATTTTTCAGTCCCTGTATGTGATGTTTAGTATACTTCTTTCTATCTTTGTTTGTGCGGCTGCTAGCTTGTTCTTTGCTTGGGTGGTGAGTGCCCATGTTTCCGCGCCGTATGTCATTGCTGGAAGTACGCATGAGTTGTACACTTGTCTCTTCAAGCATGTTCCAATGTTACCCTCGAAGATGTCGCGGTGCTTGGCGAATACTGTCCATCCGGCCGTATCTCTCCTTTGAATCTTGGTTTTTGTCTCTGGTGTCGTACCTCTGTTCCAGGTAACATTCAACGTTCTCGATCTGAGTGTTGTTGACATGTCGTTTTCCATCATCACCTTTGTCTTCGACTTGTTAATCTTCAGACCCTGATTTTTACTTTCATCAGTTAATTCCTGTAGCATTTGTTGTAGTTCGTGTGGTTTATTAGCGCATATGAGTATATCGTCGGCGAAACGAAGATAACTAAGCTATACGCCGTCTATTTCCAAACCTCTGGGTTTCCAAGTCAGTCGTCGGAATATGATTTCGAGTGCTGCCAGAAACAGCTTGGGCGATATGGTATCTCTCTGTCGTACTCCTCTCATGGTGTTGATAGTGTTGCTTTCTTTGTGTAGGTGGACTATCATCGAGCTGGTGGTGTAGATTTCTTTCAGGAGTTAGATGTACACATCTTCTATCCCCTGTTCCTGAAGCGAGGTCAGTACTGCTGGAGTTTGCACTGAGTCGAAAGCTTTCTCGTAGTCGACGAATGCGATGCAGAGTGGGATATTATATTTACTGCACTTTTCTTTCAGTTGGTTTACAACAACTCTCCTCTACAATTAACTCTTCTGAAAGTAGACACCTTTCCTAAAAACCTGAACACATATTTGTTTGAAATTGCTTTTCCCACCATACAATTTCGGCCGTTCCATGCTCCAATGAAACCTTTTGCCTGTCCCCGTGTATGACTAGCCAAATGATTTTGTTTGTTGCGCCTCTGAGCTTCGATTGTTTAAGGATATAGGCGCTATAGATGTTTTATAATAATTATTATAATATTTATTCCTGGAAGTGCCAATAGTGGACCTAGAACATTTCGGCCGCCGGGCAGTTGCTTGTGACCCAGTGTGTGGAACACATTTCTTATGAACATGCGCACCAACGGCAATCTCCCGCAATTTAAGACACAACTAATACATTGGTATTTTCTACTTAAGGAGTCTTACACAATGTATATTATAATTATTGTAGCTCACCTTTATATATTACCAATCTTATTTATGTCTTTATTAATACTGTAGCATGTAGCTGTTATTGTGTTTGATTTATTTCACAACATATCATTACTAATAATAATTTAGCTATTGACATTTAGCTATTGAGAATTACCACGCATGTACAGACCCGTGAACGGGACAGCGGATTCGGATTTGATGGTGTTAAAATACAGTTATATTAATTTTTTTATTATCATTATTGCCATATTTATAACGAAAAGTGAAGCCAATTAGCAGCTGAAGACGTGTACCCGTGTGATCTAATCTATATTTCGTTAGTTTATCACTTCTCTCATACGGTGGACACCTCGTCAAACAGTTGCCGGTCGCATTGTACAATTATTAACCCATGTCTCGGATAACCGATCTGCAGAAATGGTCATTTGACATAAATGGCCGCATTTCACTCGGCGACTAGATACCATATGACGAGACATGATTAGTTTATGACAGATATGCCACATTTTTGGGATGGCAATCCGTATTTTTGACAAATAATTCTGTAAGAATCCGTATCAATTCGTATCACTAATCAGATCTTCCAGTTAATTGGCCTAAGTTATTAAGGCCTTTTCAAAACGGGATTTTCCAGGTTTGTTTCGACGTGTTTTTTATGTGTATGTATTTGGAATGTCATTCTGCATCATTCACGCTAAAAAGAATTCAGATATATTTTTTATTGTGTTTTAGATCAATTTAATGGCGTCAAGTCGACGTAAATAGGCCGATGTCCCAAGGCGCGAGCAGTTAGCGCAGCCCATATAGATCGTGGGCCTCAAACCCCGGCTAGCTTTGTCAAGGCGATGTCTAGCGTGTGCATTGCGAAGTCGAAATAAATTGCCATATTTTATAAATTTGTTATAAAAACAAATATATATCTGCATTATATAGAATACAAATTAATGATGTAGCCTTAGTTTTGGGGACATATTCGCAAATCGCGGCTTATTTACGTCGACTCGACGACATTAAATTGATAAAAACACAATTTAAAAAAATATATATCCGACTTCTTTTTAGCGGGTGTGATGCAGAATGACATTGCAAACACATACGCATCGACAAAACGTGGTAAAACCGTTTTGAAAATTCCCTAATAATTTAAACCAGTAGTAACTGGAAAATTACCGAAGTTTTATTATTATTATTTCACTTCAGCACGTTTAAGCTGCGTACCGCAAAACAGACAGTGTTATCAAATAATACTTTTAAAAAAATCAGCAGTTCACGCGTATATCGAAGTTTAATTGGCAAGCGTCAACATCTTGAATTCATAAATGCAAGCGATTTCGCTGAATTCGGCGTCGAGCTCTATTTCCTGTATTGCTTTTCATAATCGTCACGCGCCTGCTACGTCCCCCGTTCCCACCCTTTGAGCCACCTGCCGCAGTTTTCAGAACAGCAAATTTACCAGCGCGCTATCTATTACGCGCCACAATAAACTAATCGGTGGTTTAGTTCGTTCGTTTCGAATCGATTTACTTAGTCACTAACAGTAAACGATTATTCTATCTATGCTGTATAGGTTTGTGACGCATACAAGGACATAATGTGGTTAAAAATATCATCAATTTAGTTAAAATCCGTATCAAAATAGAGTACGGGCGTATCACTTAAAAACCCGTCAAAATCCGTATCAGATAAGGGTAATCCGTATCATGTGGCAATTCTGTTATAAGTAAAGCCAACTTAGTTCACAACACTGTATGGTGTTTTTTGCTTATTACCAACTACTGGCATACACTGTTTTTAACAGGCGCATATGCAGTACGATGAATAATGGATATGATAATGAACGTCAGGTGATGGGCCTAGCCGTTGTTTTCGTAAATAATACGTCAATAGATGTTTTCAAAGCACGTCTAAAAACGCACTATTTCAAATTAGTTTTGAATGTATAATGGGATATCGTTACAGACATGTGACGAATACCAACTTGTGACAGAGTGCTTAAACATATTTAAATCGTGACCTTACACTCATAATATCAAATCTGTTTTAATGCCTAGTTATTTGGATGTTCACTATTATACTACCACCACTACTATATATATATATATATATATATATATATATATATATATATATATATATATATATATATATATATATATATATATATATATATGTAATATTTAGTATTTATTTAATAACATGTTATTATATGTGTTAATTTGTTAAACATATAATTTATAATCATAATTATAGCACAGCAATTTATTTTATTTGTGTATTGTTTTATATCAGACTATGTAAACACTGCTGGACGAAGTCATACTCCGGAGAGGAGTGTTTAAATAAAGTTTATTATTATTATTATTATTATTATTATTATTATTATTATTATTGGCATTGGCATTGGCATTGGCATTGGCATTGGCATTGGCATTGGCATTGGCATTGGCATTGGCATTGGCATTGGCATTGGCATTGGCATTGGCATTGGCATTGGCATTGGCATTGGCATTGGCATTGGCATTGGCATTGGCATTGGCATTGGCATTGGCATTGGCATTGGCATTGGCATTGGCATTGGCATTGGCATTGGCATTGGCATTGGCATTGGCATTGGCATTGGCATTGGCATTGGCATTGGCATTGGCATTGGCATTGGCATTGGCATTGGCATTGGCATTGGCATTGGCATTGGCATTGGCATTGGCATTGGCATGGGCATGGGCATGGGCATGGGCATGGGCATGGGCATGGGCATGGGCATGGGCATGGGCATGGGCATGGGCATTGGCATTGGCATTGGCATTGGCATTGGCATTGGCATTATCATTATTATTATTATAGATAATCGAAAAGAGAAGACGCTTGGAAGGGCGACAGACGTGGGTGAGACGCCGGGAGAAGAGAAGAGGACCGACCACTCCACCATCATGTGGCTCAAGACGGCGGTGCTTGTTGCCGCGTCGCTGATGCAGCTCTCAGGTAACTCGCTGAAGACAGTCCAGTTTGACGCGGCCAGCCAATGTCGCACGCGAATGTAGCGCGTGTCATTTTGATGCAACAAAAGCCAGGGTTATTTTTACCTGCGCAGTTCTGTCATCGATCACAGCACCTGGTGCGGCGTACAGGTGTGCTTATTGCCGGCGACTGTGTGCCGGACGACTCGGCCTTCAGTGGTCGTCAAACGGGTCGATTATTATGACCATAATGAAACTACCTCGGTGACGAAATAACTGTTTTGTTAATAACGTTGCCATCGGCAGGCGGAGGCACATTAGTGTCTCTAAAAGAAAGAATGTTTGGATTTCATATTAACGAAATGCTTATTATTTCATGTTAACGAAAGGATTGTCGCATTATTAAAAATTGATACCGGCTTGCAGGGAATTATAGTTTATACAAAATTATATTTACATTTCAATGTTGTATTAATGCTAGCAGTTCAGTGTTATTGTGTTCAATTTATGTCACTGTCCCCCAAAAGAAATATACAACACGAACGTTATTGCAAACTGGACTATTTCAGTCACCTATGATGATATTTAAAAACAATGGAATAGTTCGATATATAATGTTTAAAATGCCAAATAAACAGAATATGCCACCACGAGCCTCACACTGTAGATCAGATGGGTGTGTTTTTTATTTTATCTCATAGTTATGTCATTATTGCTACAAATATACACTAGTGAAAAACACCTGTCTGGATGATAGATGTTGTTGAACTTTGTAAAATGTCGTTAGTATTGTCAAATCGTGTATACTGTGATTACACATTCTAAAATTGTCGGATGTACCGGGGAGAGAAACAGTATTCATAATGCCTGGTGTTGTTGCAGCGGTGAGCGCGGCTCCGTACGGGGACCTTCTGCTGGCGCGGGCCAAGCGAGGTGAGTGTCTCTGACGTCATCATGGCGGCACACACCGCCACAAACACACTTATACACAGTAGCTCATTTAGTTTATACAGACTAACTTGTGTCGTTACGTGTAGACAGGTAGACACACAGGTGGTTACAAACGAATGCAAATGTTAGCTATTACGAAACGATTATGCACTATTCCTGGATTTAGTTAGACTTCGTGCGTTTAGTTACAGTTCTTTCTTACTAAGTGTCTTCATATAGTTTTATAATACCTCTTGTAACTGTTTTCGTGGATATGTGACATATTATATACTTAAGCCATGTTATATTCTTTAGTGTGTATGTGACATATTATATATTTAAGCCGTAGTCACATATAACTGTTTAAAATAAATATTATTATATTCATGTTATGTATAAATACCCGTTAATATTGTGGTACACGCGTTCAACCATCACCCCTTATTGGCTTACACAAAATCACCGAAGTGGCACTACAGTATTATTAATTAATTATCCACAATCTCCAGTACATATGTAGTTGAGTTAACCGTATTAGGTTTATGTAAATATGCTTTGTTTACAAAGAATCGAATATATTTTTCAACTATTCATCTTGTTCATATACCTCGACTTTTTTGTTATTCTCGTCACTATGTTTAGTAACGCGTTGAAGATATATACAACGACGGCAGTTGATCTGAAATGGTTTATAACTCCATGGCTTTTGTGATAGTAAATCAAATGTGCCAGATATACCAAGACAAACAGTTCTCAGTTGTATGCCTCTGTAGTCTTAGTTGATCAGGGTCGTTTCCGCCGTTGGTAATCGTGCGACACGGCGGTGTCGTTGTCTTCCAGGCACGTGCACCGGCATCAAGAATTGCGACAGCTGCTCGAATCCAGACTTGCAGTGTGTGGTCTGTGGCGGTTACCAAGTGATGTCTGAGGACAGAACAGCTTGTCTCCGTACGTCAGCACGATACGATAATGATAATACTACGTACTAAGTATAAGTACTGTTAGTGTTACTGCTGCTGCTGTTGCTACTGCTACCGCTACCGCTACCGCTACCGCTACCGCTACCGCTACCGCTACCGCTACCGCTACCGCTACCGCTACCGCTACCGCTACCGCTACCGCTACCGCTACCACTAATAATAATAATAATAATTATTATTATAACAACAATAGCTACACTCATAACAATAATGATAATTAAATACTAATAATAATAGTAATAATAAGAAGAAGCCAAGATTGAAGCCCACATCCTTTCAACTGTTCCACTTGCCTACACCTTAATTATTTTGTTTTGAAGTACCGACATATTTCAGAGCATACATGTCAGTAGAATATAATTAGCTAAATACATAAGCTCGTACTCTGTAGCGTGTCCAGGCAAGTGCCTCGAGTGCAAGGCGACTGCTGGCAAGAAGACGGAGTGTCTGTCGTGTGTCAGTGGCTACACCATGAAGACCACCGACAAGTCCTGCCAAGGTGAGTCCGCTAATTAACTAGTGGTTTACACCGACCCATGTTTTAGAAGGTTTACCAGATCCAATTTGAAGACAGATACATTACTGGTGGGAATCCCAATGCAATTACCCATTCGCGTCCTAAACATTGTATGTAACACGAGCAGCGTGTGGCTGAAATCACCCAACATTATACCACATGACCGGAGGCCGACTCTTAGGCGATTGCATTGGCAGAGCTTAATAGATGCGTTTTACAAAGGGATGTGCCAGAGGCAGTGAAGGCTGTACTGATGTAGTCAGCAGAGCGATCTCTTGCGCGCGAGGATGAACCATCGTATGCACTAGCGTAATCTATATGCATGATGAGATGACAGTGTCATTCGACAAGTCACTGCAGACAGCGTGAAGACATGGCAATGGCAGTTTGGAGAGGATTCACTTTACACTTTACTTCCCTGGCAGACCTGTTCAATCAAACACCGTCTCAACTTCTGTGGGAAGCATCCAGCCATATGCTACACTTATTGTGCGTAGGCTGCTCGTACGCATATCCACCACAATCTATAGCCAGGTACTCAGTTATACAGCTAAGTGAAATGGAGCAATGTAGAATGAACAAACTTGTCCAAGATGTTAACACCGCAGAACAGGATTCGAACCCGGGTTCTCTTAGTCGAGAGTTTGAAGCTCTACCACTGAGCACTTGTGCGCTCTATGTTTGAATCATTGCTAGCAGTGAAAGCCAATAGCGAAAGTAGGCCTACCTACTACCCAAGAAATTAAGTAACCATTACACGACAAATATATGGCCACTGCCATGGATATTACCTACCCAATATATATATATATATATATATATATATATATATATATATATATATATATATATATATATATATATATATATATATATATATATATATATATATATATATATATATGAGGCATTCCGACGAAATCAGTCGGATGTCGCAGATTGCAATTACGCTGCACGGGCCAAACTAGTGAATGCGGGTCGATGTGGACGATTTTGAGATTTTGATAATATCCATATTAAAAATTGTTCATCTTTCACCGCACCGAAGCTTTTATAGAAATGCTACTTGTAAATATCAATAAATTACACTTTAAGTAAGCGGTCTTAATTGGGTGTTAGGAGAATGTGCAAGAACAAAGGCCAAAATTAGACTTTTTCAAGTGCCATTATCTTAATTCTCCTTCGGTCGATCGCCATATTCCGTACATCGTCGGAAAGCTAAGAATACCGGCTCTCCAATTATAGAACAGGTTTCGTGGTAAACTACGACACCAACCTAACAGAATCACATAAGAATCGTATGCAAATCGGCTTGTTGCTATCACGTGACCCGATACGCGTCGCCTATTGGATGATATCCATTTCCGTTTCGTCTGGTTGGGTTGTTTACGTTGTGGATTTGTCATTAATGTGTTGTTTTATAGCAGTATTTTAAGAGTGCGCGCTTTTACGTGGATTGTCATTGAATAAGTATGTCATTGACAACCGGTAGTACCGACGAATTTGAGTCGGCTCGGCTGCTAAATCAACATTTCGAGCGTGGAGGAGGTGTCAGTGTCAACAGCCAGTGTGAAACGCTGACGGAGTAATTCGGAGTCAGACACCAGTGTAGAGTCTGTTGTGGCAAATCAGCGAGGGCGAGGTCGTGGGCGATGTCGTGGTCAAGACCGTGGTTCCTCCCACACTAAGCCAAAGCAAGACCGTGGCCGCCCAGTGTGAACATAGACACACATGCCCACAATTGTGTGTACAGTTGGCGCCCCCGGTGGCTTTGCCAAATGTGTTTTCGTTAATTAATTAATTATAATGTACTCTTCTTGTGTATTATTTATTGACCTAAGGCTAAAGAAAGCCTGGCTTTGATACTGTTGCTCATGATATACTGTGTAAAAAACTGCATTTCTATGGTTTGCATGGTGTCGCACAGGAATGGATTCAGAGTTATTTAGAAAATAGAAAACAGTTTGTCAGTTTTAATAACTATCATTAAGAAATACTAAATGTATCGTGTGATGGCCCTCAGCGTTCCATTTTGGGACCAAAGTAATTTATCATGTATATTAATGATATCTGTAAAGTCTCACAAGGTCAAGTGTTCAAGTATATTTTATTTGCTGATGATACAAATCTATTATGTTGTGATAGAGACTTAAATGAACTTGTTCGGATGATAAATGGTGGTTTAGAACAACTGCAGACATGGTTTTCTGTTAATAGATTGTCTCTTAAAAAAGACTTAATATATCTAAAACTAATTATATGATTTTTGGTAATCGCAGAATAACTGCAGATATTTGTGTTAGAATAAATAAAGAGAAAATCAGTAGAATAAAATACACACAATTTTTAGGTGTAGTAATTGATGACAAATTAAACTGGCAAAGTCAATAAGATCTAAACTGTCAAAATGTTGTGCTATTATGTATAGAGCCAGTTCCTTGATTAACAAACATGGTATGCATATTTTGTACTATTATCTTTTCATGCCTTATATTATGTATTGTGCTGAAGTATGAGGTAACACATATGCTAAAAATATTCATTGTTTAGTTTTATTACAGAAAAGGATTTATAAGATCAATTTGTGGTGCCAAAATACTTGATCATACAAACTTACTATTTCACAATGCACATATTCTTAAAAAAACAGATCTTGTAAAACTACAAAACTACTATAATTATGTTTAACTTTAAGGCATATCGTTATATATTACCAATGAATGTACAAAAATTATTCAGAATACATGAATCACGATATTAATCCAGGCATATATGTAAGTTCAAGCAAATCTATGTACGTACTAACTTTAAAAATATGTGTATTTCTGTTACTGGGGTTAAACTTTGGAACACCCTCGATAATTCACTGATTAGTTGTAAAAATGTTCATCATTTCAAAAAGTTTTATACAGATAGACTGTTGAATAGTTATGTGTTAGAGTTCTAGACTATTTTGCCAACAGAAATTAAATAACAAAATTAAACATTCAGATTGTTTATTGTTATAAAGGTTTTTTCTTCAATAAATGTCACAATGTCTTTTTTTCGATTTAATGTCGTATGGTTGTACATGTAAATAGTGTTGTCGCACCTTCTATTGCATTGTTCAGATGCTTTATGTATGTAATTAAGCAATTATAAGGGTAAACATGAGTATTGTACAGTGTACTTCTTTTACCCCCTTTTCAGCAAATTGTATTGTATGCATTGTATGTATAATGTAGTAGTAGTAGTAATTGTTGTTGGAATAAATTTCAATTCAATCCAATTACTATATGTGCTGTTATTAAAAATATTCCCAAATTTTAATTGTGTATTATGATTGGGATCAGACAGGGTAAATCGATCCTTAGTGTGATTTTTACGCATAACCTGAAAATATATACACATATAGCAGCATATGTCTACATGATACAGTCCAAATTTGGGTATTCTAGCCTACATAAAAATGTCTGTATCCATAGCGTTTGTATAGCTAATCTTTAAGTGCGTTTTTAAGTACAGGACTTAATTTCGTGTTAGGAGAATGAGCAAAAACAATTGACTTTTTCAAGTGCATATCACTTAATTCTCACTCGGTCGATGGCCGTATTCCGTACATCGTCAGAAAGCTAAGAATATCAGCTATCCGAATATAGAACAGGTTTCGCGGTAAAATGCAAAATCAACCAATCAGAATCACAAATCACGGCATGTTGCTACTACGATTGTCTACCTGACCCGATACGCGATGGCCATTGGACGATATCCATTTCCGTTCCGTTTGTCTTCTGCGAAGATCGCTGGCGGGAACATTGGCGGGAGCAGATGTTTGAAATTGGTGGTGCATAAAAGTTGAAAAACAAGAGGAAATATTGACTGATAAGTATTATTCTTATGTGAAGATTATTCATAAACTAGTACTAGACATATATTGGGTAATAGTTTGGTTAAAGGTTTGTCAGTTAACAGTATTTTTGACCAGATTAGAATATAGTGGGTGATAATAGGGTAATTTAGCCTTCGACAAGTTTGTAAACAAGATTTGGCAAAACTTATTATTTGATAGAATATTTATCAGATATAGTATTCAGCATAACAGCTGCAGTATTATTCTTATGTGAAGATTATTCATAAAGTTTTAGTAAAAGTTTGTTAGTTAAAAGTATTTATGAGCAGATTAGCATAGTGGGTGATAATAGGGTAATCTAGCCTTCGTTAAGGTTGTTTACAAGATTTAGCAAATCTGATTATTTGATAGAATATGTAACATATAAAGTAGCAAACATAACAGCTACATAAATAAGATAATACTTTGATCAGGTAGCATTGTTATTAAAAAATAAGCAAGCTTTTTAGTAGAAACCTTAGTTTGTTTATGTTGGTAGTGTCCAACGTGTCCGCTAGGGAACGGTGCCAGTAAAGACTAAATTTGTCAGTTGTGTATAACATAAAGTGAGCTGCAGTTACTGTCCACATTAAACAGTCTTTCTAAAGACTAATTGGTATACAGACTGAGTAAATTTAGAGTTCCTGTGATATCATAATATGGCCCCTTGCAAGCGGCAAGTGAAGGCAAGGAGGCACTTAGTATGTGACTATTGTCACAGCTTTGTCGATTTTGCTCTATCCGGATGCACAAAGTCATGGGCAGAAACAATGGAGGAAGACTTTACTTTCCAGTGCACAGGGTGTTGTAAAGTGGAATGTCTTACAGTAGAGTTAGCTAGACTAACCGATATTGTGAAGGGGCTGGAGATGAAAATAACCAAAGAGATGGATGGAAGAGGACGGAATGAGCAATGCAGTCACAAGAAGGATGAGGACATGAGATTGAGAGGAGGGAGGGTGAGTGCAAGGAAAACAAATGGAGAAAGAACAAGAGAAAGCACGGCATGCAGGAAGGCGACAGGGGAGAAAGTGACAGTAGATGAGGGGGGGACAATGGGACAGGAGAGGAGAGAAGTTCATGTGACCGGAGGAAAGATGAATGGAAGAAAGGAACTGAGAGTAAATGTGCCGAAAGGGAATTCAATAACAGGGATGATGACAGGACGAAAAGACGCAGGGAAAAAAGGAACAACAGAGAAGGCGGGAGGAAGAAAAGTCAACGATCAGGGAGATGCAACACGGAGGAGCTACTCTGAGGCAGTGATTGAGGGAGCATCGAGAACAGAAAGGGTGTTTATGGGCGACTCAATTTTGAGAAAGACAGACAAGACTTTAAACAAAGGCGAAGATGTTGTTGTTTGTCTTCCGGGATCTCGGATAGAGAATGTGACAGAAAGGGTAGGGAACGTGTTGGGGCATGGCCAGGGAGGATCTATATTAGTACATGTAGGGACGAACAATGCAGACAAGGAGGGGACAACTAGAGTAGTGCAAAGATACAGACAGTTGGTAGGGAAGCTGAAGAAGACAAGAGTTGAGCAGATTATTCTCTCAAGAATTTTGCCAGTGATGGGAGGAAGGGGTGTAGCCTATAGAAACTGCAAGAGGATGGCAATCAACGTTCTAGTAGAGCAGATGTGCGAAGAAGAAGGAGTTGGATTTGTAGATTTGTGGGGATACTTTGTGGGAAAAGAAGATATGTATATGAGAGATGGCCTCCATCTAAGCGGAAAGGGCGCAGCAGTTTTCTCCGAGAACTTGCTTCGATCTATGGACAGGGGAACAGGTTTCAGTTATTTAAACTAGATTCGCAGGGGGGATTCACAGAGAAGCCAAATACTGGAGGCACAGATAAGGACAGCACAAAGACAACGGCAAAGAACAGTCTGGAAAACTCTACCACATTTGGTTATAAATGTGTTTGTTTAAATGCAAGGAGCATAGTAAACAAAAGAAATGAACTAAACATTATGGTAGAAGATACTGACCCTCACATAATAGGTATAACTGAATCTTGGGCCACCCCCGACATATCAGATACCGAATTAGGAATGACAGGATATGTCATGTTTAGGAAAGATAGAATAGGGAGAAGGGGAGGTGGCGTTATTTTATATATTAAAGAATCCATCCAGGCTTACGAAATAAAATTAGAAAAAGAAGCAGAATGTGAAGAAGCTGTCTGGTGTAACATAGTTTCAGGAAACTCAACGTTAACTGTTGGGTTAGTTTATCGAAGTCCAAACATAAACACAGAAGAGAATGAGAAAATACAAAACGCTATAAAGGAAGTCAGTAAACGGGACTGTATAATTATGGGGGATTTTAACCATGGGCGTATACAGTGGAAATCTCTACAGAGTACTGGGAGTGAAGATCAAAAGTTTTTAAATTTAGTACAAGACAGTTTCCTTATTCAACATGTGTTAGAACCAACAAGGGGTGAGAACGTGTTGGACATAGTGTTGAGCTCACAGAAGGAATTTATTGATAATGTCAGGATATGTGAGCCACTGGGATGTAGTGATCACAACCAGATATATTTTATCATCAAAGTAAAAGGAGAACAGAATCGAAAAATACGGTACAGGAAAAATTTTCACAAAGGAAGATATAAGGACATGAGGAAATATTTAGCAAAGATAGACTGGAATAACGCACTGGAGAATAAGACAGCAAAAGAATGTTGGAATATCTTAAAGAGTGAAATTGACTGCATTGTCGAAAAATTTGTCCCCTTGAAAAAACAAGGGAAACGGTCAAAAAAGAAACACTTATCAAAAGAAGCCATTAGAAAAATCAAATACAAGCAAATGATGTGGAAGACATATAGACATAATGGAAGTGAAGAAGACTATGCCATTTATAAAGAAGCACTTAACCAAGCTACAGCTGAAATTAGAAATTCAAAGAGAAGCTATGAACAAAAATTAGCTTTTAATATAAAACATGACAGCAAGAGTTTTTATGCGTATGTTCGAAGTAAACAGAAAGTTCAGGATAAGGTCGGACCTCTAGAAGATAGTGATGGAAAAATAATAACAGAGGGATTCTTAATGGCAGAAAACCTAAATGAATACTTTAGTTCGGTATTTACCAGGGAAGATATTAGTGCATTACCAGTACCAGAGACTAAATTCGAAGGGAGAGAGTCAGACTATTTAGGACAACTAATTGTAACACCAAAAATGGTAGCTAAGAAAATAAGGGACATGAAGGATAATAAGTCACCTGGAGTGGATGGGATTCCTCCCAAATTACTACTGGAAATTGTAGAACAAATTAGCACACCACTTGCAACAGTGTTCAATTTGGCATTAGAGGAAGGAGTAGTTCCGTTAGAATGGAAAGAAGCAAACATCATACCATTATTTAAAAAAGGATCAAGAAGCAAGTCAGAGAACTATAGACCAGTGAGTTTAACATCGGTGATTTGTAAACTATTAGAAAGACTAATTAAAGAGCACTTGGTTGATTTTCTTGTTAAAAATAACTTGATTAACCCATCTCAACATGGGTTTCTAAAAGCGAGGTCATGCTTAACAAATATCTTATGTTTTTTGGAAGATGTCACAAAGTGGGTAGATGAGGGATCACCAGTAGATATAATATACTTAGATTTTAAAAAAGCTTTTGACAAAGTGCCACATCAAAGATTACTACTTAAACTGAAGGCCCATGGCATAGGCAATGTTATGATTAACTGGATAGAAAAATGGCTTATTGATAGAAGACAAAGAGTAGTAGTTGATGGGGAGGTTTCAAACTGGAAATCGGTTTTGAGTGGAGTACCGCAGGGATCAGTATTGGGACCTATTTTGTTCTTAATATATATCAATGATTTGGATGATGATATAACAAGCAAGGTGTTGAAGTTTGCGGATGATACAAAAGTGTTCAGAAAAATAAAAAGTGATACAGATAGACAGCAATTACAAGATGATCTAAATAAGTTGACCGAATGGTCTGAGAAGTGGCAAATGCTGTTTAATTATGGGAAGTGTAAGTGCCTCCACACAGGACATGGGAATGAAGATGCACAATATACAATGGGTGATACTGTACTAAATACTACCGTAAAGGAAAAGGACTTAGGGTTAACTATTAGTGCTGATATGAAGGTATCGGAACAGTGTGCAATTGCAGCAGCGAAGGGAAACCAAATTCTTGGATTAATTAGGCGAAATATAGTGTACAAGGAAAAAGAACTAATAATACCACTGTACAAAACAATAGTTAGGCCTCATTTAGAATATTGCATACAGGCATGGAGGCCATATCGCAAGAAGGATATTGATATACTAGAAAGAGTACAAAGAAGAGCAACCAAAATGATACAAAAACTCAGGAATATTAGTTATGAAATGCGTCTAAAAGAATGTGGATTAACAACACTAGAAACCAGGAGACTGCGAGGAGATCAGATAGAAGTTTTTAAAATATTGAATGGGTATGAAAATATTGACAGAAATATTTTTTTCTCAGTCAAGGAAGAGAGAAGGACTAGAGGACATGGAGTTACATTAGCAAAGAAGCAATGTAGATTAGATATTAGAAAATTTTCATTTTCACAAAGAACAGTAAATGAATGGAACAGATTATCGGCTGATTGTGTAAGTGCTAGTAGTGTTAATATGTTCAAAAATAAAATTGACATGTACCTAAGAAGGGCGGGGTACATTTAGATAGATAGGTTGGACTCTCGATAAGCCAAAGGGCTTCCTTGTCCACCTGCCATCTTGAGTTTATTCTCTAGGTGGCAATCTTGTTAAATCTTGTTAAATCTTGTTTGGATTGTTTACGTGGTGGATTTGCCATTGATTTGTTGTTTTGTAGCAGTATTGTAACAGTCCGCGCTTTTATGTGGATTGCTATTGAATCAGTATATTGTTGACAACCGGTTGTAATAACGAACTTGAGTTGAGTTGGCTCGGCTGTTGAATCGAAATTTTGGGCGCCGTTCCGAGCTGTCACTCACTGATGACAACGCGGGCTTAGCCTTAGCCTAAGCCCTTAGGCTTAGATCGTTTCCTAAGCGATTATTTGTTGCAAAGTGAATCAAGGGATGACGAGGAATCGTCGGAATCCGAAATAATAGAAGAAGAGAGCGAGGATAATTGCGAGTTGCGAGTCACTGACGCAACGGCGGCACATGAACAAGCAGAGACCCGCCTGGCAGTGATTGTTGTTGACACTGAGAGCTCGACTATGACTAGTATGAGTATGACTGAATTCGCCAAAGAAATAACTTGAAAACTTATACACAATCAACAGAATATGTCTACATAACACAGTCCTAATTTGATTACTCTAGCCTACATAAAAGTGCCCGTATCCGTGGTGTTTGTATAGCTAATATTTACGTGCGTTTTTCTCAGATTTAACTTTTTCAACAAAACGATGTTCAAACTAAGATATCTTCGCCAATTTTTTAGACATCATAATTTATAATACATAAAATAAAAGGCAATTATCTTGGCTTTCTTATGGTATATATATATCTCAAATTTGCTTTTTGACGACATGTGACTGATTTTGTGGGAATGCCTCACATATATATATATATGTATATGTATATATATATTATATGTATATATATATATATTATATATATATATATATATATATATATATATATATATATATATATATATATATATATATATATATATTATAAGAACACCAAGAAGAAGATGAAAATGGATTTCTCTCGTAGTACTGCGTGCGCAGTGTAAATTACCATAAACCGGATACCATGTTAGGGTTATGCGAATATCCCGATTAGGCCAATCGAAGATGTAGAGGACCACACATGACTAGTTTCCCTTTAATAAAGGTAACAGTTCAAGTGGTGCCACCTAGCCTGACAACTTAACAGTGAAACTCAAAATAATGTTTGTTTCTCAGACATCGTCATTTTGTTGATGAAAGGCCAATGAATCAATGAAGCGCATGCGATGTACATCGGCCCACGTAAGAGATAGACATACAATGGCACATTTATGAAAAATATAAAGTAATTGTGTTTGACGAAGTGCTATTAATTTCCATTAGTAGATACATGGCTGTGTTGCATCTGAATACTGTATATGTACATGTGAAACATTATGTATCTTTGTCAAACAATTCAAATAAAATGACGTCATGACTGTGAGGTAGTAAGGTGGCGCTGTTGTGTGTTGACAGCCTGCGCCCCGTTGTGCATTGCGTGCGACACCAATGGACCTGACAAGTGTGATGCTACCAAGTGTAACTCGACGTCCGTGTACAACAGCGACACACAGAAATGCGACGGTAAGGAGGCGTTACATACGCAATCAATATATGCGGGTGTCCCTCGTGTATATTGTCTACTTGTTCATTTCGTATTCGTGTTGTGTTCTTTTTCTTGTTCTTGTCATTGTTCTTCTTCTTGTTTGTCTTCTTTGTTGTATTCATTTTCTTCTGTTTGGTCGTCTTTTTGTTTGTATTCTTCTTATTCATTGTCGTCTCGTTTTTTCTATTTTGTTCAGTTGATGTATATATATTGTCTTACATATCAACATATTGCTTTTGAGCAATGTATATACCAATGTAAAACTTTATTATCCCGAAATGGAAATTAATTTGTAGCGTCTATAAAATACATAAATAAAATAGTAGACACATATACATGTAATTGCATTATATAAACAGTATCTAACCCTTAATCACGATAATGTATAAAATAAAGACCTGCGCAGATACAGTAGAAATGTAATTTTATAGTAATATTTGGGACACTTTCAAAGTGACCCGAATAGCGAAATTACTGCATTAGCGAGATCATTTTGTTACGCGTTACAATGATACTGCTAGGGTGACTTTAATTGCAAGAACGAGTGAACTATTACTATTATTATTAACTATAAAACCTGTGTAGACTTATTTGTTATTGCTGTTTAACCGCTGTGTAAATACAAAGTTGCAGTCATGCGTGACATTGTCTGCTTCAGCGTGTGACCAGAACTGCAAGAGTTGTGCCACCAACGGTGCGACCTTTTGTGACACCGGAAAATGTGATCCTAAATACGTGTTTGTCTCCTCATCAAAGACATGCATAGGTAAGTAAGGAATACATGCACAAACCATATGTTATCATACATGAAACCCTGCAATGTACATATATTGTATACTAATAATAATAATACAAGTGTCTTCCGCCGTCGTGGCAGCCAGGTTGCGCGAACAACCCGCTCCTACGACCGCATACACCGCTTCTCTAGAATTGTTTTGTGCAATATACGCCATCCAATTCTGTTTAATGCGATTCGGCGCAACGTTTCTATGTCAGCCTTGATCTTTAGGCGCATGCCAATCTGCTGCAGGTGGCAATTGTATACTGCTTTGTATTAATTGCAGCACAAGTTACAGAAACGAATACAGCTACATGACCTAATATGTTGAAGCTGTTTATCTAAGACAAATTTTATGAATATCACATATTCGGTGCATAAGACTAATATACCTTAACATAAAATCGAACGTATAAGAAATTACACGATGTTTTAAAAATCCTTCACGGACTAGTCTCGAGTAGTGTCCCTACCATCATTACCGCAGCACATGCACGAACACAAATTAAGAACTGCACAAGTGCACAACTTACAAGCATTCATGTTATGCGTGTACTATGCCGCTGTGGATTTCACTGACATGTGAAGCAGTTATAGGGCCTACCGTAGAAACATTCCACAGAACAGCTATCCCGATCATCCAATCATTGACATTGTAATAGCCCATTTTGTGTAACCGTGGAGTGCACGTTTTTATTTAGTTTTCATATTTTTTGGGTATTTACTAATTAATTTGTTTTTTATGTTATCCAACGACAACGTTTTTAGTATAATTATGTATCTACATATTTATTTTATAACGTATTTGCATTGTCTTCATATATTTAATTTGTTAAGTTATTTAGTTATTGTATTTGTCCGTGAAAACTGCAAGATAGGCCATGTAAGTCTTGCGTTCGAAAACGATTTTGGGGACTCTTGGGGGCAGGAAGGCCAGTTTTTCTATGTTAAAAGTTATGACTTAGTTTTGTTTTTGGTTGTAATAATCGGGCTGTACCTAAATAGCCCCAGATAGCTATATTTTCCGAAGGATAATTACACGTAGAATTAGTGTGAGACTTTGTCAGTAAGAATAATCACATAAATCATGCATTGTAATCGATTATTTTGGTGATTGCCATGGTATCGGCGGCTAGTACTTGTGTTTAGCGATCTTAACAAGTAATGAAGAATGCCATCTTTCGCGCAGTACATCCTGTTTTGGGGCAAATGTTTACATGTGTTATGATTATGGGCAATTAGACACCTTGTCAGATATAAGTGCTTATCGAACTGTTGTGAAACCACAATGTACAGCAATAACAAATACAATTCGCATATATAAGACACCTACAGCGTAAAATCATTCATACTATCGAACGTAAATCGCTATATATATATGACAGTATGGTATACTCAATGTTAAATCGGACAGTTAAGATAAGAAAGCGTCCGTCGTTAGAATATCATTATTGTGTTCTGTCCCCAATCAGCTCCAGTTGCGCGGAGTCTCGCCATGTATCGTGACACACTTACTATTATCACTTTTACGTAGATTTTAAACAGTATAAAAGGGATAATAGAAGAAAACTGGTGAAAACTTGGAAACATAGTAAAATTTAGTAACTCGTCTATTGAAGCACTACACAAAAAACAATTGTAGGTAACAATAGAATACGGTATATAATAATGACGTTTGTAAATAGATCATCTGAATAACAGAATCGCGTATTGCGAATATTCAGCATACTAGTATTTCTCACCATCAGGAAAAACGGCATTGCATACAAATGTACAAACATGCCTGTTGTTTGTATGTTAGTACAACATAGTACGCCATTCACGTGTCTTACCTTTTTTCTTTAAACAACTGAGCGGGTCGTGTGAACAAATCTCTTTTCATCTGCTCTACTTCAGCGTGTGACCAGCATTGCTCAAGCTGTGAGTCAAACGGGGCTGGGAAGTGTGATCCTGGAAAATGCAGTGACGGATATGTGCTTAATACTGCTTCGAAACAATGCGAAGGTAAGATGTTGTCAAAAGTTTAAATATAATATGTCGTTTTCTTTGAAACGCTGCATAGCTATTATGAGCTTTCATGTCAGAAAGACATGTTAGCAACAGTAATGGACACATTCCTTTTATTTACTTTTGGAAATAAGAGAGTTTTTTTCACGGGTTGATCCTGAATAACACATATTAATGATTAAAATACACAATGGCACAATCAATTTGCAATGTCACATATGACATATTTATACGATTGGAATAATACCATTTTCTCTTTACGTAATTCGTTCTTGTTCCATAATGAAAATGACGTAAGATTTTTCTTCTCGACTCGTTTTATGAACTTTTTCTTTTCAGCTTGTGCAGAGCATTGCAAGAAATGCAAAGTAAAGGGCCCAACAAAGTGTGATATCGGAGAGTGTGATGTAAATTATGGCAACAACCCGAAGATCGAAGACTGTGTTGGTGAGTGTGGCGCTGTTGTTGTTTTTATTCGGTTATATTTTATTATAAATATATGTTCATTAATACTGTACATATATGCAAGGGCTTGACTTGATCACGTGATATTTGTGTGTAAATATGTGTGTGTGTGTGTGTGTGTGTGTGTGTGTGTGTGTGTGTGTGTGTGTGTGTGTTTAGGTTGTGCATGTGTGTGTGCGCGTTTGTGTGCATATACGTCAGTGTTTAGAAATCAACATTCGTAAATGAACAAATAAACTTAAAACTACGGTGTGTCCTTTAAAACAGGGCATGTATACGGAATATACGCCTCCTTTTGGTAAAACGTCGTACCCATACTCTCCACACAGGCATTATATACTGTTAGTGTAACGTGTGCACACAACACGCTAACGCAACTGAAAAATTCCGAAATCTGATTCACCGTAAGAAACGTAAAAATACATGGTGTCGACAAAACTAATATCGCCAGCTATTGTGATACTTCACTGTGCGTACACGATATAATGACTTCTGGTTCAGTCTGCCCAGACAAGTGTGAGACGTGTGACATAGATACCAAGGGCGTCAAGATCTGCTCCAAATGTACCGTCACATACGCCACCTCCCAGGGCAAGATCTGCGACTGTGAGTTAACGTCTCTTGTGTAAAACGTACCATGAATATAGTTTATCCGCTACTATTATAGTAACTACGACGTTCTTACCAGTGTAAACAATATATTGATGGTGTATTTTTGCAAGTGATAAAACAGGTGAATGTATCCATAGTTGATCTTTCAGCCAGTGAAAAGTCAACAGAGCTTTGTTAATAAAAAAGTTACACTTTCCATTCAGGTTTATTTACATACTCAGAACTTACTATTTATAAGCTGCTAGTTGATGTTGTAATAAACTGTCGATATCTTTTGTCAGACTGTCCTGAAAACTGCCACAGTTGTGACATTTCTGGTGGCGAGACCCGCTGTAGGTCAACTGGATGTGACGCAGGCTACGTGTACAATAGAGCGAATCGAACATGTCACAGTAAGTGTGAATTATCTCGGTAGCAATAATACAATACTTACAGGATATCATGCTAAAATGTAGCATTCGATTGTGAACTGTGCATCATAAAAACGGTTACACACATTTACCGATATTTATTTTAAATTGTATCATGTATGGATACGTTACCTCTTTTTTCGTGTTACAATTGTTAACAATTCTTTTTGTAAGTAATTTTTATAGTTTTAGCAAAAGTCATTGTGAGATTTTATGAAACACAGATAAGGGTAAACATTTCCCCCAGGAAGGCGTACTAGATACAATACCTTTCATTTTATAATTATGGTATGTTATAATGATATTATGTTTTTATTTGTATCAACAATAATAATTATAATAATAAAATTTCTGTATTCACGATAATATTATAAAACAATTTTATCTCCTCTGAAAACCGACACATTTATGCCATTACAATATTATTTTTTCAATGTTCTACACATACACATGTGCTTCTTTGCCGATTTTCATCTTAGCGACTTAGCGTTCTTGTGCAGTTCCACCTTGATTAAGTTGTTTTGTATTTTTGCAATCCAAATGATGCAGCAACGTATAAGTTTCCTAGTCAACGCCTAGTCTATTGATGGTAACCGCACTTGGCTTATTAACTACCATGTTGCATTTGCTGACCTTTAGAGGCCTGTTGTCTCTACTAGATCTACAGTATATAGATAACCAATTAGATATACTGTGCTTCGTAGCAGTCGCGTATTGCACGTTGACAGGGAATCAGTGTTGGATGTTGCCTCTTGTAGAATGTCCGGACAACTGTCAGCAGTGCACGTACACCAGCGGTCAGACACGGTGTATGTCCGGCAAGTGTACTGACAGGTATACCTTGCGTTCGTCTGACGGACACTGCTACAGTAAGTGTTTTCACTTAGGCCCTCTTAGTGTAGTAGAAATGCAAGGTTTGGTCGAAGTAAATTGAACAAGCTGCTTAATACACAATATGACAAAAATGGACATTATAAACCAATGGCAGTTATTTCTCCAGGTGAGCTCAACAAACGTGAGAACAAATCTTTTTGAATGAATAAAATTGATCACATTAATAGTTTTGTTCTACTGTTAAATATAATATTGCTACATCTACTACGTATAGCAGTTCATTAATTTATTCCATGTAATTAGTAGATGTGGCAAATATGTGTGTGTGTATTTCCAGTTAAAATAAAATGTGATGTATGATTTCATCATCGTCATTGATAACACGATTATTGTCTTGTGCACTATTGCTATCACCTACACTACACGTCTCAAAACTTGTTGTATAAATTGTCTTTAAAAAGTTCAAACAATAGGACGGTGAATCATATCGGAATTAGGCACATTCTTTGATATAGCAACGCGTACGCTATAATTATGAACGTTCTAATGTGGTCCTTGGATGCAGATTCTGCTGCATTTGTCGAGTGTAGTGTTCCGTGCGTGCGCTTTACGTGAACAATGCATGCTTAGGAATAGCAGATCAATCAGCAATCAATATAGGCACGTAAATAGGGCCCGTGACGGCCCGGAGCCCACATAAATACTTAATTTATTTTTGTAGATTGATTACTTATTATTATCATAATGATTAACGTATCTATAAGTCGATATATCTGTATAAATATTGTGATATGTTATTTTGAATAATGGTTGTTGGTCTGCCGAGGGTCCATGAAAGTGCCCGGTCTCGCTCGGCTGCCTACGGCCCAAGGTCTTAAGCCATCACCGATACTTACTGTAAACAAAGCCTAACATATGCCCTTTAATCTGTTAATCTGGTAATTTCGGCTATTTCCGGAAATGCGCGATCAACGAGCTTGCAAAGTTTAACTTAGCCTCGATTACCCAGGTATTTTTAGCCCCTCAAATCCGCCTGGTAGATTGATGCTCTGCCGATGTTACCGACAGGGCGGCCTTACCTCAGAATACAATAGAGACGCTGAATGGTTCTCATGCATACTTTTTTTAAATAAATAAAGATACCTTTTTTATAACCTATTGATATATTATAAAACTATTAAAAATTAAACTTACATTCAAAAACAAAGACAGACATACCAATTTGCATTTGCCGGAATTATGGCGGCATTAACCACGATTATCCAGGCCTAGGAGGTGGCAGCACTTTACACGGATAACATTCAAAAGCTGGGTAAGTGACCAGACTTTCTTTTCGGCGAAGATACGATGCCGAGCCGTCGTCGGTTAGGCGTGAGTAAAAGTTACGATTGTCGATTAAAATCAAGGTAGCTTCTATGAAAATAGTCCCTAGGAAGAGAAAAGGAAAAAAACAAAAAAGATTGAAGGACAGTATAGAGAAAGAAATAGGGTTGATTGGGCTGAAGGAGGAAGATGGGAAAGACCGGAACAAGGGGCGTCAACTCGTACACTTTCAGGCCGACCCGTGAGAAAAATGGCGACAGAAGAGTTCATGCTGCACTGTTTCTCAAAGAAGTAGAGATGGTGTTTAGTTGACCTCGTCTGTCATAAGTTTTATAGTAAAGTGTAAATAAAACAGTTTAGATAATTTTATAATTGTATACCGCGTTGTATCACAACTTATCTTTGTTATCTTAGAACGTTTTAGATAACACAAACTTATGTCATGGGCTTTTGCTAATATTACCTGTGACTATTTTAACATATTATCCAAGCCGGATCAAGAGGCGTCACACTCGGAGAGTATCCCTGCCATAAACGATTCGAAAGACAGCAGGAATTGTGGGTTAGATGGTATACTTGCAGACTATTTGAAACATTTAAGTGATTCTGTAATTCCACTGTTATCTATGTGCGTTAATAGCTTATTTGTTCTTGTACTTTTACCTGAATCCATGCAATCTGTTGTACTTGTGCCCATTGTTAAAAACAAAACTGCTATTATATGTAACAAGAATAATTACAACATACCTATTGCTTTAGCCAACGTTGTGTCCAAAGTTTTTGAAACAATTATTTATGACCGTATTGCATACAGCCTAAGTACATGTAATAATTAGTTTGGTTTCAAGACTAAACGTAGTACAGACATGGGTATATATATGCCTTCAAAGAGGCATGTTCTAAAATATAGGAGTTTGAATAGTAATGTATATTCATGTTTTTATGCATCCAAAGCCTTTGATCAGTTAAACTCATGATGTTCTATTTGAGAAACTTATAAAATACCTGTGTATATAGTTAGGATTTTAATATT
This sequence comes from Oasisia sp. SBJ-2009, assembly GCA_964017155.1. NCBI lineage: Eukaryota > Metazoa > Annelida > Polychaeta > Sabellida > Siboglinidae > Oasisia > Oasisia sp. SBJ-2009. Next base: position 23,577,403 of record OZ024865.1, read on the forward strand.
TTGGTATACCACTTTGATATACTAAGCTTATTGAATTGAATAATGTGACGTATTGTCTGAGCGACGGTTAACCTAAGGTCACCGCCACATGTATTTACTTATTCATCGACTGCCGGGTTTTGCAAACAAACTTGAACGAAGTGATTGAAGAAGCATAGACGATGTGTTGTTTATGACAGAGTGTCCCGACAACTGCAAGAAGTGTGAGAATGTGTAAACAGTAAAAGCTGTGTTGTTTGTGACAGAGTGTCCCGACAACTGCAAGAAGTGTGAGAATGTGTAAACAGTAAAAGCTGTGTTGTTTGTGACAGAGTGTCCCGACAACTGCAAGAAGTGTGAGAATGTGTAAACCGTAAACGATGTGTTGTTTGTGACAGAGTGTCTTGACAACTGCAAGAAGTGTGAAAATGTGTAAACAGTAAGCGATGTGTTGTTTGTGGCAGAGTGTCCCGATAACTGCAAGAAGTGTGAGAATGTGTAAACAGTAAACGCTGTGTTGTTTGTGACAGAGTGTCCCGACAACTGCAAGAAGTGTGAGAATGTGTAAACAGTAAACGATGTGTTGTTTGTGACAGAGTGTCCCGACAACTGCAAGAAGTGTGAGAATGTGGCCGGCTCCACCACCACCATATGCTTCGACCAACAGTGTGAGGACGGCTACGTCATCAACCCGACCACCTTCCTGTGTTCTCGTAAGTATATCATAACAGTATAGTTGTATTATGAATCACCTTAGAAGCTCCTTGTCATACATAAAACGTAACTTTTGAATTCGGCCTCAAAACTTGAGGCCTCCTTACCATCAATCAGTGCCTCCACTGGATGTGCCAAATAGTTTTGGTTCGCGAAAACGATTTAGTATTCGTGTACTAAACATGTACTAAACATAAATTCGCAAACCAGTGTCTTAATTATAGCTTGCCATACTTTAGAAATGATACACCATAAGTTATGAAAGAAAAGCTATGCACTCATACACAGCAAGTTTTGCAATGTGCACTAAACATATCTAGAGTACATGCACAATTCCAAATTATATGTCACGTCTCCAAAATATGTAATCCAAATGGTTAAAATGGACGGAAACTATTATTCCAATATATGTATATTTTTATTACATTAGCTGATATGTAAGTTACATAGGTTTATGTTTGGTAAAAACTAATGTGTCGCCTACAATAGCGACATTACATCTGAACAATTGACCCTTAATTGCTTTACTTGCTGTTCATTACTTATTATTCTCGTTTTTTTAAACCAATGTACATGCACCCGTACATAATTGTGAATGAACACATATGTTATTGGTGGATTAGCATACACCCAACATATTTATTGTCTAATTATTTCGTTGTAGTTTGGGTAAAAATAAACTGTTTTGTTTGTTCTGGTGGTCCCGATTACTGGTCCTTAATTGTTGTTATATTTGTTTCTTTTCTGAACTGGTTCTGTCTCTACTCCCCATCGCCTGGACCTTTTTCTCCCCAGTCCTCCCAGTCCCAGTCTCTCTTCACACGGCGCTCCACTCTTAGTCGTCTGACGAAGCACTAACTATCACCCAACACCGAACCTATCATGACACATCAACCTACTAAAAATAGAAGACAAGTTTTTTCATAAACGTACACATAAATACGTTCCAGTTTTGTTTAAATCGCTAATTTTTCAAAACCCTGCGTATCACGATAATGCCACAAGGCAAAGCCAACAAATTATTATTCCACATCATCATTCATCGAGAGCTAAAACATATATAATAAACTATCTAACAACCTCATTCTAAAATGCCATCTCGTATTTTTGATAAAGTATGCACACATAGCCTCAATGGTTTTGCTACATTACCAACACAGTACTTAGTGACATGTTACAAAGACACACGACCACAAGCTGTGTTGTGCCCTTAAACCAACAACACCTCTCGCTTCAATATGATTTGCCTACCTGTTTTCTGAGGGTTTCTCAAGTCAGCAACATGTTTTATTTACTAGTCTTAGTGAGAGTCTCCTGGCAGATAGTTCAGATATTTATATTATTGCTACGCTTTCAAATAAAGATGTTCCACTTCTACTTGCACTGTTCTTCTCACTCAGTTCCATACGTTTGTCATATACATGTGAACGTGTTTCAGAGTGTCCGAGCGGGTGTAAGAAATGTACATACGACACTACCACCAACGCCGTCTCTTGCATTCTCAACGAGTGCAACACTGGCTACGTGATGAAAACAACCGACAAGACTTGTCACTGTAAGGCCGGTTCAGAACTCCGGTAACATAGTATGGTATTTAACGGCTCTGCAGTCCGTTTGCGGTCTTTATGAACTCCACCGTAATATTTCAATTATTGTAACTATTTACGTATGTTGAAATTTGTCAGAAAACTTATATGACTAATCTTAGTGTTCCATGTAGAATTTACATTAGTTAGGCATCCTGATTTAATAACTACTGAAATATGTAAGTAGATGTAATACTGTGTCATATTCTTGGACCAGTGTACGGACTGGCAGTGACCCTAATCACGACGTCCACAACGGCCCATCAAATCGACAATGACGTTGTGCAACTTTGTTCTTTATTGTATTTATAATGGCAATCATGAAACAAGATTGAGGATGTATAACCTAGTACTTTCGTTATGTACGTCATAGTGGAACATGACGTTACATTTTGTTTGCCAGCCTGTCCCAACTGCGACAAGTGCCAGTGGAGCACAACAAACAACCGAGCGGAGTGTGACGTCAACAAGTGTTCCACTGGATTCACACGCAAAACAACCGGGGAATGTACTCGTGAGTAGTGTCTTGTACACATTACTGTCTGTCACGTTATGTCACTATGTCTATGCGCTACTGTCGACACGTACACGTCAATGTAACTCACACACACACACACACACACACACACACACACACACACACACACACACACACACACACACACACACACACACACACACACACACACACACACACACACACACACACACACACACACACACACACACACACACACACACATACATACACACACACACACACACACACACACATAAACACACACACGCAGGCACACACACGCACGCACACACACGCACACACACACACACACACACACACACACATATATACATACACACGCACACAATTACATACACGCACACACACATGCACACACTCACATAAACGCACATACACATATATCAGACACGCACCAACGGATGCACGCAAGAATCGGGACGAAATTAGGTTTGACACGGATTTCGGCATTCTGAGATTATCTATAAATTGATTCACATTTCCAAAGGTGATTAAATACCGGCTTGATCCAAAGAAAGAGAAGTGGTCAAGGCAAACAGCCTTTGGCAGAGTTTATAAACGCGGTTGGAACAAGAAAGTTCTAAAGAAATACACAAATATAAGTGTCTACAAAAGTAGTTGTAATGACAAATCGCCGGTGTGGTATTGAGTCTGGGGTCATCTACCGTCCTCACCTGCGCCTCTTCGAGTGTATCAATCAGGGTAGCATTCGGGCCTTCCTAACTATCCACTGAACTTGCCTCGTCACCTTCATAAATCTTCGTTCACGAAAAAAGAGCCACGAGATCTTAAGAAAGAGAATGTACAAAAAAACACATCCGTTTGTACCTAATGTTTCTTCACTGAACCTCCTCAAATCCAATGTTGTAATATACGCATGAGTCATCTTATTGTCTACGTATGAGTCATATTGTTTTCAGCGTGTCCGGCTGGATGTCAGTCTTGTGCGACGGATGACACAACTGTCACATGCACTATCGGAGGATGCGTCGCTGACGGTTTCATTCAGGTTCCAACCAAGAGGTGTGTTGGTAAGTAAACTCGCTCGCTCGCCCTGATTCTCTGTAATGCTGAAGTATGTGTGGTTCTGCCCACGTTCCAGTAATACAATCTATATGGTGTGACCTTCGCAAAAATATATCAACAGTGCTAGTTGTCCGACATGCCTTTTGTAGTACATTTACCATGTGTTCAAATAACGGCCAACTTAAGATATGACTTTGATGTTCCACGCTTGTGCAACGGTTGTGGTTGAAATATTTCAGGTTGTCCAATTGGCTGCAGCAGCTGCACATACAGCACAAGTACACACAAGATCGTGTGCTCGTCAACTGGCTGTAAGACTGGATACAAATATTCCAGCACGGAACAGACATGTGTCCGTGAGTATGACATTCATGGCTGTATATGTTATACGGACGATACATACAGTTAACCAGTTGTTGTCATAATCATCAATTAAGTCACATCATATAACCGTATGTGTATAGCGTGTGAGAGGGCGTTATACCTGTGTTGCTGCATGTTTTATCATCGATCCAGGTAAGCACGCACGCACGCACTCACACACGTACGCAAACAAATCCAAGCACACACATACGCAAATAGACACACAAACCGAATCATCGATCTTCGCACGTTCCAATAGGAACCGTAAGAAGGGTTAAGCCGTCTGACAGTATGTGTAAATAAATGTAACATATGAAACTGTTGACTTGTATTTGCTAGAGTGCCCGCCCCGCTGTACGGCCTGCACCATTGATGCGACTCTGGCAAAGACCATCTGCGCAACCGGCTCATGTGACGCTGGCTATACACTTGCCGGAGGCCTGTGTGTCGGTGCGTATATTTCAATTCGTCTGTCATGCCAGGGTAAAATGAAGACCATTGTATGGGTGTATGCATCTAAACCTCATGTATAAATAAACATTTGTAAAATCAAACCATAATAACACACAACTCCATGAAATTGGACATAATACATTATATATATATATATATATATATATATATATATATATATATATATATATATATATATATATATCACAACACAGTTACATCCCTGTCACATCCCTGTCCCAGTTATATCTTAGTCACATCTTAGTCATATTTCAGTCACATCCGTGTCACATCTCTGTCACATCCCGATTTAATATATTTATACATACGGATGCTACGTGTAGTCGATAACAACGGACGAACGTGGCCATTAGATCAGAACATTTCAGTATTTTAATTCATCAGTCAATACATATATGTAGTAGGATTTTGTTTGAAATTATTGTAATGTCATATCAAAATAAGGGCTTCTTATCAGTTTTATTATTATTCTGATCCACGAAATTAATTAGTCGATGCATCATATAATTAGCGGTATGACAGAACAATATTCATAATTGTTACCATTAAAAGAAAGTAAATGTAACATACTTAAATTTATATGTGTGTGTGTGTGTGTGTGTGTGTGTGTGTGTGTGTGTGTGTGTGTGTGTGTGTGCGCGCGCGCGTCTGTGTGCGTGTGTGTATGCGTGCGTGCGTGCGTGCGTGCGTGCGTGGGTTTGCCGTTCGCCCGTTGTTCTCGACTACACGTGTACATACTATCCGTATTAAATAGATTGAACCGGGATGTGACAGATATGTGTCTGGGGTGTGACAGGGATGTGACTGATATGTGACTAAGATGTGACTAAGATATAACAGGGATGTAAATGGGATGTAACAGGGATGTGGATGTGACAAGCATATGACAGGAATGTGACTCTGGTGTGACTTTGATGTGACTGTGATGTGACAGGGATGTAATAGGGATGCGTTTGGGGTATGACATATATGAGACAGACATGTAACAGGGATGTGACTGTGATGTGTCAGGGGTGTTACTGTGATGTGACAGGCATGTAACGGGAATGTGACTGGGCTGTGAGTGGGATGTGACAGGAATATGGCTGAAATGTGACAGGGTTGTGACCGGAACGTGACTGGGCTGTGACAGGGATTTGAGAAGGATGTGACGTGGTTGAAACTGGGATGTAACAGAAACGTACTGAGGAGAAAAACCGGTGTTTCTACTTCGAATCCACCGTACTCTATTACAGCGAATGTTATTTTACCTGCTTGCAGCGTGTGCTACAAACTGCCAGATGTGTTCGGCCGCCGACAAGTGCAGCGTCTGTGACCAGGGATATATTGTGAACAAGGCTAAAACAGCATGCGAACGTCAGTTTCTTTTTAGTCCCTTTCAAATACGAAAATAATGGCATTTGATGCACATTCTTTAAACCTTGCGTATTATACACAATGTATCAAACGAGAAAATATTTTATAACGCAATTCGACTAAGACCCCATTGCACGGCCTGCACCGTTGTGACAGAGGATATTCTTAATAATGGTGCCGGGCCGGAATGTCTAGAACATACGACGCCCAAACAGGAGAACCCATTTGAATCATGAGCTGCCGTTTCTGCCCTTGGCAATGTTTGCTTGCTCTATGTTGCTCCAGAGCACTTATGCATATTAATGAGACATTTTAGAATATTTCTCTCCGAATAACCTTTTCCTATTACTTTCACCGTGGTTTAACGATTCCCAGATAAGTCGAAGTATTGTTCGACTGAACAGCCGTGCTAGGGAGTAAAGTGAAAAGCGCTTTGAGCAGTACTGAGGACTAGCATGTTGCGCTGTATACATTTAACAAGATTGCCACCTAGATAATCTACTCTAGATGGCAGGTGGACAAGGAAGCCCTTTTGCTTATCGAGAGGCCATACTATTTATCTAAATGTACTCCGCCCTTCTTAGGCATATGTCGATTTTATTTTTAAACATATTAACACTACTAGCACCTATACAATCGACTGATAATATGCTCCATTCATTTCCTGTTCTTTGTGAACATTAAAATGTTCTAATATATCTATTCTACACTGCTTCTTTGCTAATGTAACTCCGTTTTCTTTAGTCCTTCTGTCTTCCTAACCCGATAACAACTATTTCCTTACCCGATACGAATATATTTGTATCATTATTTTCGTACCCATTCAATATTTTAAACAATTCTATCTGTTCAGCTCTTAATCTCCTGGTTTCTAGTGTTGTTAAACCACATTCTTTTAGACACATTTCATAATATTAGTCATGAATTCCTGAGTTTTGTTTGCTCTCCTTTGTAATCTTTCTTCTAGCATTCTCCTTTGTAATCTTTCTTCTAGCATATCAATATCCTTCTTGCGATATGGTATCCGCACTTGTATACTTATATATTATAAATGAGACCTAACTAATGGTTTGTATTTCCTTTGTATTTCCTATGCCATGTGTCTTTAGTTTCAGTAATACTCTTTGATGTGGCCCTTTGTCAAATGCTTTATTTTAAAATCTAAGTAGTTTATATCTACTGGTGATCCCTCATGTACCCACTTTGTGACATCTTCCAAAAAAACATAACATGTTTGTTAAGCATGACGTCGCTTTTAGAAACGTGTTGAGATGGATTAATGAATTCATTTTTTAAAAAGAAATCAACCAAGTGATCATTAAACTAGTCTTTCTAATAATTTGCAAATCACCGATGTTAATCTCACTGGTCTAGAGTTCTCTGACTTGTTTCTCGAACATCTTCTTCGCCTTTTCCCATTATGTGGGGTCAGCGGCCCGAATTCTTGATTTCCAGAATGTTCTGTCCTATGCATCCTCTGGGGTGATCCACAGTGCTTGCATATCCCTTCGGACGCCATCCATCCATCTCCCTCTTGGTCCCCCCCCTTGGCCTTTTTCCTGGCACTCTCATGTCACCAACTGCTCTCACTTCGTTGTTTTCTTCCATTCTCCGCAAGTGTCCATACCAGCGTAGTCTCATTTCTCTTGCTTTCTCTTGTATGCTACTCACACCTAGCTCCTTTCTGATGTCCACACTCTTTACTCTGTCTCTCAATGTACTCCTTTTATTCTTCTCAACATCCTGACTTGTTTCTTGAACCTTCTCTTAAATAATGATATGATGTTTGCTTCTTTCCATCCTAACGGAACTACTCCTACCTCTAATGACAAATTGAACACTGTTGTAAGTGGTATGCTAATTTGTTCTACAATTTTCAATATTAATTTGGGAGGAATCCCATCCACTCGAGGTGCTTTATTATCCTTCATATCCCGTATTTTCTTAGCTACCATTTGTTTGGGTAGTTGTGCTAAATAGTCTCTCTTCCTTCGAACTTATTCGTTTTTCTGCCATTATCTTGTCTGTCTTTCGCAAAATGGAGTCGCCCATAAATACCCTTTCTGTTCTCAATGCCCCCTGCCTCAGAGTAGCTCCTCCGTTTTGCATATATCTGGTGGTTGACTTTCCCCCTGCCGCTTTCTCTGTTGTTCCTTTCTTTCCTGCCTCTTTTCTCCCTGTGATTGACTTCCCTTACGACATATCTACTCTCACTTCCTTTCTTCCCTTCATCTATCCTCATGTCACATGTACTTCTCTCCTCTCCTGTCCCATTGTCCCCGCCTCTTTTTCTGCTTTCACTTTCTCCCCTGTCACCTTCCTGTAGATCATGTTTTCTGGGGTTCTTTCTCCATTTGTTTTCCTTGTAATCACAATCGCTCCTCTCATCCTTTCCTCATCCTTCTTGTCACTGCATTGCTCCTTCCGACCTCACTCAATGTCATCGCTCTCTATTCCATCCGTCGCTTTGGTCATTTTCACCTCCACGCCCTTCACAATACCTGTTTGCCTAGCTATCGCTGCTGCTAAACAGTCCACTTTCCAACACCCAAAGCATTGGAAAGTAAACCCTTCCTCCATTGTCTCTGGCCATGACTTTACGCATCCAGATAAGGCCAAATATACCAAGCTGTGGCAGTGGTTACACACCAACTGCCTCCTTGCCTTCAATTGCCGCTTGCAAGGTGCCAAGTTATGATTACTCAAAATTTACTTAGTCGGTATACCAACTCAGTCTTTAGAAAGACTGTTTATTGTGTACGGCAACTGTAGCACACATGTTTGTGTTATACACAATTGACTACCTACGCTCCCGTGGATACTAATGTTAGTGTTTACTGGTACAGTTCCCTAGCGGATACGTTAGACACCAGGGTTCCTACTAAAAAGTTTGCTTATTTTTTAATAACAATGCTACCTGATCAAACTATTATCTTACGTGTATAGCTGTAATTCTTATTACTTTATATGTTCTATATTCTATAAAATAACCAGTTTTGCTAAATCTTGTTTATAAACTTGTCGAAGGCTAGATTACCTTATTATTACCTACTATAATAATCTGCTCAAAATACTGTTAACTAACAGACTGTTACCAAAACTACTAATCCATATAAGTATATTACTACTTTATGAATAACCTTAGCATAAGAATAATACTTATCAATCAATATTTCCTCTTGTTTTTCAACTCTTTTATGCACCACCAATTTCAACCGGCGATATCCGCCAATGTTCCCGCAAGTGTGGGTGTGTGTGCGTGCGTGCGTGCGTGCGTGTGTGTGTAAGTGTGTGTGTGTATGCGTATGTGTGTGTGCCTGCGCGCGTAAGTGCGTGTGTGTGTGAGTGTGTGGGTGTGAATAACTTACCGTAACATACCTATAAGTTACTAATTTGTCGAAAAACGCGTTTAATGACGTCCTACCTACGTGGCTGGTGCTTAAATAAAGATGTTCACCCGGTGTTATATTTTACAGCCTGTTCTGCCAACTGTAACACGTGCTGGACAAAGGGCAGTGGCAAGTGTGATCCAGTCGGGTGCAAGACTGGTTATAAACTAAAGGCTGACTTCACCGCATGTGAAGGTAAATTACGGTGATTCACTGCCTTAGCTAATATGTATGGCTCGGCAATTGTGTATATGTATGCATACATGCATTTATACATACACACACACGCACACGTACACGCAGACGCACACGCACACGCACACGCACACGCACACGCACACGCACACGCACACGCACACACACACACACACACACACACGTACACGCACACGCACACGCACACGCACACACACACACACACACACAGTCTCGCAGTTCGGTTGTGCTCATTCCATACCATATTGGCAAGAATATTTATTACAATTATCTATTCTCAGCCATATTCTGGAACTAATGCGACATAATCATAATTGCACAGTCGTGAAGAGTCACGATTTGCAAATGCAAAAATGTACGTTAATGTTCCAAATGAAATCATTTATGTCGTACGGTGATGCCTATGTGAACTGTTGATTGTTACACGTGGATATGTATTGTAGCTTGCCCAACCGGATGCAGCTTCTGTATGTACGATGCGACTACCTCACAGACCAAGTGCATTCTGGGACAATGTGATAGTGGTTTCGTCATGAAGTACGATGGAACGTGCTTGAGTATGAAAATACTTGAATTATATGTGATAAATAAAACTCAAGAGAACAATCTAACTCGGCAGATTCGTGTTCGCTATTCTGTCCAGTTGGCTACAATGACAACACAAGTTACAATTAGGATATTCCTAAAGATATTATATTAAATCATATATCGTGTGTGTGTGTGTGTGTGTGTGTGTGTGTGTGTGTGTGTGTGTGTGTGTGTGTGTGTGTGTGTGTGTGTGTGTGTGTATATGTACGTGTGTGTGCGTGCGTGTGTGTGTGTGCATGTGTGCATATGAGCGCGCGTGCATGTGTGCGTGTGATTACCAGTAATTCACTTTTATGTTCTCCACAATTTTTTGAAGGGAATGTGCCTGTCACTGAATCGTTCATACGCGTAGAATATGCACGTCATCGCATATAGGATATCTATAATCGATGACGTGCTTGTCAACACTTTTTAGTTCTAGAAGGTGTCGCCAAAAACACTCGTTTGTTGAGTTGTGTTTGTAGCGTGTCCCGGTGGCTGTGCAGCCTGCTCCCTCAGCGCCGACGGAAACTCTGCCGTGTGTCTGTCCGGCAAGTGCAAACAAGAGCACGTTCAGGCCACATACCTCAGCTGCAAACGTAAGTCTGCCTTAATGCTCCTCTGCTGTTGCAAGCTTGTTTCAACAACAACTACTGCTATTTCCAGTTGCCATTAATACAGCACATATTACACACTATTTATATATTAATTGCTTGTAAACATTTACTTAAATCAAGCAAATACAAATAAATCAGCTAATTTTACTTATAGGGCGTATGGCCTTTATGTGTATCTGTTTTGTCTGCTAGAGTGCCCGATTAACTGCGTCAAGTGCTACTTGCAAGGATCGACAGCCGTGTGTGCCGACGACGGATGCGTCGACACGTTTGGACAGGCTCCTGACGGCTCCTGTTTCTGTGCGTTGCTTAGAAATATATACTAAACGTCTTGCATCTTAAGTTGTATAATTATGTAACAATTGTTTACACTGTAAGTTCGTACTAACATAATATTAATTAAAAGGTACGCCTTCCAAATAATAATTGCACAATCTGCACAACTTTACTGGAATACTAATATAGTATATTTTTCAGTATGAACATTTCATATTTTATACACATCATTTTGTCAAAACAATTATTCTTTGTTATTAATGCGATAAAGTGACGAAATCAAGTATATTTCGTATATTTCTGATCACATTTATCAGCAATGCATGGATATCAAGTAAAGTATGTAACGGCTACACTTTCATTTCAGTTTGATAACAGAGTCTAGCCTATAACTAATTATCATATACCGATAATAGTTTACAACCTACTAGATCAAACATCAACAGTCACTGGGTACGGCCCCTGATAACAGCCTGATAGACGTAACTAGAAATCACGGTGAACGCATACAATATTAACCTTGATATATTGATAAGTGTTAACAGCACGCATATGGATGTCTTTGAAAAGTGCAAATAACAAGCTAGCACCCGCACAAGCAAAAATTGGGTGTAGTATGTTAAACATAACATATCGGGACATAAAAAGAAATGTATGCAATAACCAATACATGTCCCGCGAGAGAATGAAATTAGCGTAAATCTCGTTCATCCTTAGACAGGTCACGCTACTCACGACAATGTCATCAAAGTAACTAAATCCTGATATCTCGACCCACTCCCGACGTCATCTGAATATTCTTTGTAATCCGTAATAATTCGCTATAGTGTGGCTACGTTTTTGTTCGCTGCAGCGTGTGATCCACAGTGCAGGGACGGCTGTGCCACTCAAGGAAAAGACAAATGTGACACGACATGCAACGAGGGGTATTCATTATTCACAGACAACACATGTGTCAGTGAGTACACTCTGTCTATTCACACTATTGTTGTAATAACACCATGCCGAATGAAGGAAGACAGAACAAAGTATTACATCGTCATTGTGTTATGAATGGCGATACACATATGTGTGAGTGAGTGAGTGAGTGTGTGTGTGTGTGTGTGTGTGTGTGTGTGTGTGTGTGTGTGTGTGTGTGTGTGTGTGTGTGTATGAGTGAGTGAGTGAGTGAGTGAGTGTGTGTGTGTGTGTGTGTGTGTGTGTGTGTTTGTGTGTGTGTGTCTGTGTGTGTGTGTGTGTGTGTGTGAGTGTGTGTGTGTGTGTGTGTGTGTGTGTGTGTGTGTGCGTGCATACGTGTGCGTGCGCGTATGTATGTGCGTCTGGATATGCGCGCGTGTGTGTATAACAGTTCGTTTCGGGAAAAATCCGCGCGGGTTCCATTATAGATATGATTGGTTTTACTAGAAACGCACCCACGCCAAGGCACTGCTGATTACACCTGTTTCAGTACTCAAGGCAGATCGCCTTGTGAAACTCGGAAGACAAGCTTGACCAATCACAGTCCGTGATTTCGAAACATAGTGGGCATATTTGCACCCTTGTTACGGTCACAACCTGCGAATCCCGTTTGCTACAAATGATTCAGCTAACTTTTATATAATGCGTTGCGCGTCTGCCAGAGTAGTGCACGTATTCACCACTCGTGGCTTGCTAGGATGTAGAAAACAGACAGAATAAACTGTTAACAAATATATTTACTTCAGAGTGTGATGATGGTTGCACAAGCGGATGTACCACAAAAGGTGTAAACAAATGCGACTCCGCGTGCGACACTGGATACTGGTTTGACGCTGCAACCTTTGTGTGTGAAGGTGAGTGTATCTTTAATCTTTATTTTACGAAACCTACATTGAAAAACAGCTAAGGATCTACGTATACATGTCAAAGTAATACAGTATATCAACATGCTGTGCCTGAAGAACGCTGAATGGCCACATATACGATCAGCAAGTGACAATTTACTGAACTGCTATAAACGGGTAGGACACTACTCTTCATGGGATAATATTTAGTCAACTATGGTATCGTGCGTGGATCCTTTAGGGGATCGTGGATTCCGGTTAGCCCAACTCATGGAAGAGTTTGCTGTTATATTAGTACTGCCTAGTATTGTGCTTTATCCTCCAGAAACACTACATTATTCTTCCAAACTAAAGCATGTTGCTGTAAGATCCTACGCTATTCATAACTTTTGAGAAGTCAGAAACACTTGTGCGTATTAACATTGACACAATTATGATCAGTAGACGTAGACTTAAAATATTTTTTAAATGATGTTTAATAAGAGAAATACGTTATATTAGTGAGAACGTACCAATATTGTTTTTCTTTTGTTGCGTCGAATTAAATGATCATATCGACAATAGCAATCCAAAATATACTTATTTAACGGTAGTGACTCTATACATTTTGTTTGTTCTCTAAAGTGTGCGGCACGGCTGAAGGGGCAGGCAAGTGTAAGGCGACATGCAAAACTGGATTCGGGGTTAAAAGTGCAACCGCACAATGTGACGGTAAGCACACATTTGTTTCATCACATATCAGTAGAATAAACCTGAACGTCTTTCTTATGTTGTTTAATTTCACATTCGAAATAACAATACTGCGTATGTTATGTGTACACAATACTAACACGTTGGTGTTTGCTAAATTTTCTGCAATACACACGATAACACTGTTGCAATCTCGTCATATACTTAATGTAAACAAATGTCACGTGGAATTATTTTAACACGCAGTGGATACGTTTTTCTCTCACTCATTCGGATTCTAATTATAGAGAGAACACATTCAATGGTGGACAGTTTTATTTTTAGTTAATATCATAAACTAGGCAGAAAGCAGAACGTGAATGTACGTAAATTGTCCACATTAAAAGTTACATGTCCGTTTCCAGTGAATGAGTATTATTATCATTGTTAGGTTTCATGATAATGATCCGTTCGATCCCGTTTACTCTTTCATATCCACGTGTACAACATATAACAGTAATATAATGCACATAAATGGAAAACTAACAATGGCTGTGAAACGCAGACAATCAATTTGAGCGTTTCGTCGGTTCACAGCATGCGATACAAACTGCAAAATGTGCACTGCGAACGGAGCTGGTAAATGTGATCCAGGCCAGTGTAAGGACGACTTCTTTTACTCATATGTTGACCAGTTGTGTAGTAAGTACCCAGGTATAATTGATGCATTTTAAAATATAAGCTTTTGTTTAGTTGCATTTGCGTTAACGTTAGCATTTTTATTTACGTATACACTGGTCCTCTGTTGTGTATTTACGTACACACTGGTCCTCTGTTGTGTATTTACGTACACACTGGTCCTCTGTTGTGAATTTACGTACACACTGGTCCTCTGCTGTGTATTTACGTCAGTAAATGAGACAGATTGACGATTTGTTTTGGTGACAGTATAGAGTAAACACAAGCTCCTAAAGGTTATAGTAAGTTTTTTTATTTCCATGAAAAGATTTATACGACACGGTATATTTCAAGGTGAAATTGAGTTTAGTTGTATAGGTTTTTGTTGTCAACTATTTGCTATATTTATGGTATTGTTATATATGTAGAGCTCCCTACTACGGTTGTTTTAGAGTATGTTTTCATATGACACCGCATTACGTCTGACTAGAAAGTTGAATGATTATGTTGTCACAGTCCAGTCTAACCTTGGTATGATAGCCAGAGAATCAAAGTGGGCTATGCACTTCCATCCTGAGAAATGTAGCATCTGTCCACCGCTCGCAGTTGTCACCCAAAGCAGTATCAGTATATGCTTCATTGACATGTCATCCAGTATGTAACATCTGTCAAATAGTTTAGTGTCGCCATCAGCTCTGGTCTACCGTCGTGGGAACAGCACACAAATAACGTTTCTATTCCGATGCGCATACACTTCCTTTGAGATGAACACAACATGTACATAATATTAACAAGAAGTAACTTTATCTTCAGAGCCCGATTGTAAAGGCACACATCTCATGGCAAGCACAACTTGTGCAAGTGAGTATCTTATTCTGTTTACACGCACAATAAGATATAATATATAATATATATATATATATATATATATATATATATATATATATATATAAAGATATACAGACTCATGATGAGATCAGCGTTCTGTGTGTTTTGTTCAGGTTAATGCACGAATAGCTTATTTCTCTTCACTGTTGTTGGAATATTGACACACCATTTTTTCTTTTGCCTTTCTTGGATTCCATTCCAAAACATGTTTCGTAACGTATGTAGTTTTTTGGTATGTGGCGTGCGCATGAGTTTGTGCGACCGCACGTGCGTGTGTACGAGTGAGTAGTTGTGCGCGCGTATATGAGTATGTGTGTGGGGGCGGTTGGGCGGGGGTACACGTTTGTTCCTATATTGTCAATATTAAATAAATTACTCTCAAGACGGTATTAATCTCAAAAGTCGTCTAAGAAAATATGTTTCGAGAGTGCGTTGCATGATGTCATTGGGACACCTGATCGTGTTACTATTATGCTTGTTATCTGACGACTTTTCTTTTTCATACAGCGGCCCAACCTGGTTGTTTAGCAACGATGCTCACAGAGACTGGCGGATCGACAACATACTGCCCTGAAGGCTTTTGCGCAGTCGGCTACGTTTGGACAAGCACAAATACCGGAACATGCACTAGTCAGTTTACTCGTTATCGTATATACGCATACACACACACACACACACACACACACACACACACACACACACACACACACACACACATATATATATATATATATTATATATATTATATATATGTGTGTTTGTATATATATATATATATATATATATTCGCATTAAAACAAAACACGTACACGTAAAACACATATTTTATGTATATGTATATATGTGTATATATACTCGCATTCAAACATGTATACACACACACATACACAGACACAGACACAGACACAGACACAGACACAGACACACACACACACACACACACACACACACACACACACACACACACACACAGACACACACACACACACACACACACACACACACACACACACACACATTATTTTCATTTGATTATGTTTGCAAGACATGGTACACTCAAACCCCTTGTCCAGTGAATATGTTAATGGTGTCGTGTTGTGTTCGCATTGATCGTAGTATTGCGTTCAGAGAGTGTTCATCTCGTACGGTGCGTTCATTTCAGTGTGTCCTAGTAACTGTGAGTCGTGTTATTTGGACGTGGCCACGCCAAAGTGTCTTATGAGCGGCTGTAAGCTAGGCTACGCCCGCAGGTCTGACGGCACATGCGCTGGTGAGTGTCGTTGGTAATAATGCTGTGCGGTGGCAAAGTTATTAGAACTTCCGATTCCTAATTAATAGATTCCTATAGTTCGACGTTCGAAATATCCCTGTGTGGTTTCCATCCTTATGTTAACCCGTTCACTACATGTTGCACACTTTCAAACAGCAGTATAAATGAATATACGGTGGTGGATATTTAGATAACAGTACTCTTTGAGTAGTAATTGCACTGTGCCAGAATGCTTTCTGGTGAAGTCAAAATTGTCTTCATTGTTTGAACACGTCTGACCAGAAGTCAGGTGTGCATCGTTCTATGCACTCATGTGGACTGGACACGATGTTTAAGAACGTACCTTAACTGTTTGCCTTTACACTACTGGAACGACATTGTTGTGTATTAGAATGTATCCCAGAGCTTGAACAATTCCGTTCACTCCCGATTGACTTTGTCGTTCTAAAGAGATATTAACAACCTGGCGCCGATGTCAGAGGAAATCCAACTTACACCCAAGGAAATAAAACCGAAGAATGTTGTAGACTCGTGCGTTTGTACCCATTTGTTTTTCAGTTCAGTAAACGTCTTCAAATCCGCGATATGTATGAGTCATCTTAGTGTACCTCATCTTGTCTTCAGCGTGTCCGGCTGGATGTCAGACTTGTATGACGGACAACACAACTGTCACGTGCACTATCGGAGGATGCGTCGCTGACGGTTTCATTCAGGGTCCAACAAAGGCGTGTGTTGGTAAGTACACTCGATCGCTCGCCTGCCTATCTGCAAGGCTGAGGTATGTGTGTCTCCTGACGTTCCAGGTAGTAGCAATCTATATGGTGTAACCTTCGCATAAACATATCAACAGTGCTAGTTGTCCGACATGCCGTTTGTAAGATCATATGATTGTAGTGTTCCACGCTGGTGCAACGGTTCTGGTTGAAATATTTCAGATTGTCCAATTGGCTGCAACAGCTGCAAGTACAACACAAGTAACCACAAGAGTGTGTGCTTGTCAACAAGCTGCAAAAGTGGATACAAATATTCCACCAACGAACATATATGTGTCCGTGAGTATGACATTCACGGTCGTATTCATTATACGGACGATGTTTATAGTTAACCAGTTATTGTCATTATTATCAGTTAGGTCACATCACATAACCGTATGTGTATAATGTGCGAGACGGCGCTACATGTACGTTGTTGCACGTTTTACCATCGATCCACGTACGCACGCACGCACGCACGCACGCACGCACGCACGCACGCACGCACATAAGCGCAAACAGACACAAGTAGCAACACAAACTCAATCATACATCTTCGCACGTTCCAACGGGAATGGTCAGGAAGATTAAGCCGTCTAACATTATGTGTGAATAAATGTAACACATGCATCTGTTGACGTGTATTTGCTAGAGTGCCCGCCCCGCTGTACGGTCTGCACCATTGATGCGACTCTGGCAAAGACCATCTGCGCAACCGATTCGTGTAGCGTTGGCTTCACTCTCGTCAGTGGCCTGTGTGTTGGTGCGTACATTACAATTCGTTTGTTATGCACTGATTAAAGTGAAGACAATTGTTTGGGTGTATGCAAGTATGAATAAATAAACATTTGCAATATCATACCATGATAACACACAACTCTATGATATCTGACATAATTTTTATCAGAACCTTGCAGTTTGAGACTGCATTCTCAGTTAACCATTAACCTGATAATATGGCAGCTGAAAAATAATTAGTATGTAATATATATGTACATGTACATGTATATGTTTACGTATATATATATATATATATATATATATATATATATATATATATATATATATATATATAAATTAGTTATGACAGGGATGTGACAGGCATGTGGCAGGCATGTAACAGTGATATGTTACTGTGTTGTGACAGGGATATGACATGGATGCGACAGTTGTGTTATTGGCATGTAACAGGGATGTGACTTGGATGTAACTGGGATGTGACAGCGATGTGATTGGGAAGTAACTGGGATGTGACTGGGCTGTGACAGGGATTTGAGAGTGATGTGACGGGGATGTAACTGTGATGTAACAGAAACGTACTGAGGAAAACAAATGGTGTTTCTACTTCGAAACCACCGTACTCGATTACAGCGAATGCTATTTTACCTATTTGCAGCGTGTGCTACAAACTGTCAGACGTGTTCGGCTGCCGACAAGTGCGACGTCTGTAACGAGGCATATGTTGTGAACAAGGCCAAAACAGCATGCGAACGTCAGTTTCTTTTCAGTCCGTTTCAAATACGAAAATAATGGCATTTGATGAACATTCTTTAAACCTCACTTATTATTCACTGGGTATCAAACGAGATCATATTTTATAACGCGATTTGACTAAGATATAGATAATAATGTCATAGGATGTTATGTATAATGGTGCCGAGTCGCAATATCTAGAATATACGACACGCAAACAAGATAACCCATTTGAATCATGAGCTGCCGTTTCCACACTTGGACAAGTTTGATTGTTCTATGTTGCTCCAGATCACTCATACATATCCATGAGACATTTAAGAATATTTTTCTTTGAGTAACCTTTAATATTACTTTCACCGTGGTTTAATGATTCCCAGAGAAGTCGAAGTATTGTTCCACTGAACAGCCGTGCCAGTGAGTAAAGTGAAAAGCGCTTTGAGCAGTACTGAGGACTAGCATTCTGCGCTATATAAGAACTTACAATTACATACCTATAAGTAAATAATTTGTCGAAAAACGCATTTAATGAATATATATCTTCGTGTTATCTTTGACAGCCTGTGCTGTCAACTGTAATGCGTGCTGGACAAAGGGCAGTGGTAAGTGTGATCCAGGCGGGTGCAAGACTGGTTATAAACTAAAGGCTGACTTCACCGCATGTGAAGGTAAGTTACGTTGATTCACTGCTCAAGCTAATGTCTAGGGCTCAACAACTGTGTGTGATTATGATGGTGATTTGAGAAGAAAGCCAGATGTTTATCAAAATACACATGTGTTCCGTAAATGGTTGAAAGTAAAATCGATTTATCACCGCAATAATATGTCGTACTTCGCGCCCAAATACATATCGGAAAAATATTTACAACTTTTGATTGATAAGTATTATTTTTGTGCTAAGGTTATTCATAAGGGTGTACTAGACATATATTGAGTGGCAGTTTTGGTTAAATTTAGTTAGTAAACAGTATTTTTGAACAAATTAGTATACGTGGGTGATAATAGGGTAATCTAGCCTTCGACAAATTGTAAACAAGACTGAGCAAAATCTGTTTATTTGATATCGTATATAAGAGACAAAGCAATAAGCGTAACAACTATATGTGTAAGGTAACACTCTGAATAGGTATCATTGTTATTAAAAATAAACAAGCTTTTTAGTAGGAATCCTTAGTTTGTGCAGACTATTATTTATAGTGGGTGAAATAGGGTAATCTAGCTTTCAACAAGATTGTAAACAAAATTTAGCAAATCTGATAAATTGATATGATATATAACAGATAAAGTGGTAAGCAAAACAGCTGCATACATAGGATAATTCTTTGATTCGGTGCCATTGTTATTAAAAATAAGCAAGTGTTTTAGCAGAAAGCCCTAGTCTGTTTATATAGGTAGTGTCCAAAGTATCCGCTAGGGAACGGTACCAGTACAGAATAAAATTATTGTTCATGGTAGCATAGGAAGTAAGTTGTTTATAACACGTAGTGTGCTGCAGTTGCTGTACACAATAAACAAACAGTCTTTCTAAAGACTAAGTTGGTATAAACGAAGTTGATTTGATCAATCGTATTATGGCACCTTCCAAGCGGCAAGTGAAGGCAAGGAGGCACTTGCTGTGTGATCACTGCCACAGCTTGGTGGATTTTGCCTTATCGGGGTGCGGAAAGTCTTGGTCAGAGACAACGGAGGAAGGGTTTACTTTCCAATGTTTAGGGTGTTGGAAAGTGGACTGTCTGACGGCAGAGCTAGCTAAGCTAACGGATCTTGTGAAGGAGATGGAGAGAGGAGGGAAGATGATAGCAAGGAAAACAAATGGAGAAAGAACAACAGAAAACATGCCATGCATGAAGGAGACAGTGGAGAAAGTGACAGTAGAGAAGGAGGGAGGGACAAGGGGACAGGAGATGATAGAAGTAGATGCGACAGGAGGAAAGACGAAGGGAAGAAAGGAACTGAGAGTAGATATGACCAAACGGAAGTCAATAACAAGGAAGATGTCAGGAAGAAAAGAGACAGGAAAGAAAGGAACAGAGAAAGCGGCAGGGGGGGAAGTCAGCAACCAGGGAGATGCAAAACGGAGGAGCTACTCTGAAGCAGTGATCGAGGGTGCATTGAGAACAGAAAGGGTTTTTATGGGCGACTCAATTTTGCGAAAGACGGACAAGACGTTAAACAAAGGAGAAGATGTTGTTGTTTGTCTTCCGGGCGCTCGGATTGAGCATGTGACAGATAGGGTAGAGAACGTGTTGGGGCATGGCCAGGGAGGATCGATATTAGTACATGTAGGGACGAACAATGCAGACAGGGAGGGGACAACTAGAATAGTGCAAAGATACAGACAGTTGGTAGGGAAACTGAAGAAGACAAGAGTTGAACAGATCATTATCTCAGGAATCTTGCCAGTAATCGGAGGAAGGGGAGCAACCTATAGAAACTGTAAGAGGATGGCAATCAATGCTCTGGTGGAGCTGATGTGTGAAGGAGAAGGAGTTGGATTTGTAGATTTGTGGGGATACTTTGTTGGGAAGGAAGATATGTACGTGAGAGATGGCCTCCATCTAAGCGGAAAGGGCGCAGCAGTGTTCTCCGAGAACCTGCTTCAATCTATGGACAGAGGAACAGGTTGCAATTTTTTAAACTAGTTTCGCAGGGGGGATACACAGAGAAGCCAAATACTAGAGGCATAGCTAAAGACAGCAAAAAGAAATCAGCAAAAAACAGCCTGGAAAGCCCTACGAAATTTGGTTATAAATGTGTTTGTTTAAATGCAAGGAGCATAGTAAACAAAAGAAATGAACTAAACATTATGGTAGAAGATATTGACCCTCACATAATAGGTATAACTGAATCTTGGGCCACCCCCGATATATCAGATGCCGAATTAGGAATGACAGGATATGTAATGTTTAGGAAAGATAGATTAGGAAGAAGGGGAGGCGGAGTTATTTTATATATTAAAGAATCCATCCAGGCTTATGAAATAAAATTAGAAAAAGAAGCAGAATGTGAAGCTGTCTGGTGTAACATAGTTACAGGAAACTCAACATTAACTGTTGGGTTAGTTTATCGTAGTCCAAACATAAGCATAGAAGATAATGAAAAAATGCACAACGCTATAAAAGAAGTGAGTAAACGGGACTGTATTATTATGGGGGATTTTAACCATGGGCATATAAAGTGGACATCTCTACAGAGTCCTGGGAGAGAGGATCAAGAGTTTTTAAATTTAGTACAAGATAGTTTCCTTTTTCAACATGTGTTAGAACCAACCAGGGACAAGAACGTGTTGGACATAGTTTTGAGCTCACAGAAGGAATTTGTTGATAATGTCAATATATGTGAGCCACTGGGATGTAGTGATCATAACCAGATACATTTTATCATCAAAGTAAAAGGAGAACGGAACAGAAAAATACGGTACAGGAAAAATTTTCACAAAGGAAGATATAAGGACATGAGGGAATATTTAGCGAAGATAGACTGGAATAACACACTGAAGAATAAGACAGCAACAGAATGCTGGAATATCTTAAAGAGGGAAATTGACTGCGTCGTTGACAAATTTGTCCCCTTGAAAAAACAAGGGAAAAGGTCAAAGAAGAAACACTTATCGAAGGAAGCCATTAGAAAAATCAAGTACAAGCAAATGATGTGGAAGACATATAGACATACTGGAAGTGAAGAAGACTATGCCATTTATAAAGAAGCACTTAATCAAGCTACAGCTGAAATTAGAAATTCGAAGAGAAGCTATGAACAAAAAATAGCTTTCAACATAAAACATGACAGCAAGAGTTTTTATGCGTATGTTCGAAGTAAACAGAAAGTTCAAGATAAGGTCGGGCCACTAGAAGGTAGTGATGGAAACATAATAACGGAGGGATTCTTAATGGCAGAAAACCTAAATGAATACTTTAGTTCGGTGTTTACCAGGGAAGATATTAGTACATTACCAGTACTAGAGACTAAGTTCGAAGGGAGAGAGTGTGACTATTTAGGACAACTAACTGTAACCCCAAAAATGGTAGCTATGAAAATAAGAGATATGAAGGATAATAAATCACCAGGAGTGGATGGGATTCCTCCCAAATTACTACTGGAAATTGTAGAACAAATTAGCATACCACTTGCAACAGTGTTCAATTTGGCATTAGAGGAAGGAGTGGTTCCGGTAGAATGGAAAGAAGCAAACATCATACCATTATTTAAAAAAGGATCAAGAAGCAAGTCAGAGAACTATAGACCAGTGAGTTTAACATCGGTGATTTGTAAACTATTAGAAAGACTAATTAAAGATCACTTGGTTGATTTTCTTGTTAAAAATAAATTGATAAACACATCTCAACATGGGTTTTTAAAAGCGAGGTCATGCTTAACAAATATGTTATGTTTTTTGGAAGATGTCACAAAGTGGGTAGATGAGGGATCACCAGTAGATATAATCTACTTGGATTTTAAAAAAGCCTTTGACAAAGTGCCACACCAAAGATTACTACTTAAACTAAAGGCCCATGGCATAGGAAATAGTATGATTAACTGGATAGAAAAATGGCTTATTGATAGAAGACAAAGAGTAGTAGTTGATGGGGAGGTTTCAAATTGGAAATCTGTTTTGAGTGGAGTACCGCAAGGATCAGTATTGGGACCTATTTTATTCTTAATATATATCAATGATTTGGATGTTGACATAACAAGCAAGGTGTTGAAGTTTGCGGACGACACAAAAGTGTTTAGGAAAATAAAAAGCGATGCAGATAGACAGCATTTACAAGATGATCTAAATAAGTTGATAGAATGGTCTGAGAAATGGCAAATGCTGTTTAACTTTGGAAAGTGTAAGTGCCTCCACACAGGACATGGGAATGAAAATGCACAATATACAATGGGTGGTACTGTACTAAATACTACTGTAAAGGAAAAGGACTTAGGTTTAACCATTAGTGCTGACATGAAGGTATCAGAGCAGTGTGGAATTGCAGCAGCGAAGGCAAACCAAATTCTTGGATTAATTAGGCGAAATATAGTATACAAAGAAAAAGAACTAATAATACCGCTTTATAAAACAATAGTTAGGCCTCATTTAGAATATTGTATACAAGCATGGAGGCCATATCGCAAGAAGGATATTGATATGCTAGAAAGAGTACAAAGGAGAGCAACAAAAATGATACCAAAACTCAGGAATATTAGTTATGAAATGCGTCTAAAAGAATGTGGTCTAACAACACTAGAAACCAGAAGATTGAGAGGAGATCAGATTGAGGTTTTTAAAATATTGAATGGGTATGAAAATATTGACAGAAATATTTTTTTCACGGTCAAGGAAGAGAGAAGGACTAGAGGACATGGAGTTGCATTAGCAAAGAAGCAGTGTAGACTAGATATTAGAAAATTTTCATTTTCCCAAAGAATAGTAAACGAATGGAACAAATTATCAGCTGATTGTGTAGGTGCTAGAAGTGTTAATATGTTTAAAAATAAAATTGACATATACCTAAGACGGGCAGGGTATACTTAGATAGATAGGTTGGACTCTCGATAAGCCAAACGGCTTCCTTGTCCACCTGCCATCTAGAGTTGATTCTCTAGGTGGCAATCTTGTTAAATCTTGTTAAATAACTGAATCATATTTTGTATATTTGCAGCCTGTGCGAGCACACAACTGTGCAGATCGTGTTGGACATCAGGAAAAGACAAATGTGATATATGTTCGACCGGCTACATCCCGAACACCGACAAAACAAGCTGCGTTGGTGAGATTCATGTCCACAAAATAATAATAACAGCAGTAACGCATTATTCTTGTGCCGTGTCTGTCGCAGACGATGGCGGTCACGGTCCTCCATGAGGTCGCTTTGGTCGCTTGCAGTGTCTCGCAGTTCGGTTGCGTTCATTCCATATCATTGGCAGAATATGTATTACAATTTTATCTCAGCCATCCTCTGGAACTAATGCGACATAATCATAATTGCACAGACGTGAAGAGTCACGATTTGCAAATGCAAAATTGTTTGTATATGAACACTACTTCGAAGCTTGAATGCAGCCGCATAAGAGGAATCCATGATCATTTATGTATTACAATGATGCCTATAGTAACTGTTGATTATTACACGTGGATATGTATTGTAGGCTGCCCAACCGGATGCAGTTTCTGTACATACGATGCGTCTACCTCCCAGACCAAGTGCATTCTGGGACAGTGTGATGGTGGCTTCGTCATGAAGTACAACGGAACATGCTTGAGTATAAAAATGCTAGAATTATTTGTGATAAAAACAACTCAAGAGAACAATCTAACTCAGCAGATTTGAATTTGCTATTTTGTCCCGTTGGCTACAACAAGTTACAATGAATTGGATATTCCTAAAGTTATTGTATTACATCATATATATCTGGTGTTTGCGTGTGGTGCGCGCGTGCGTGCGTGCGTGCGTGAGTGTGATTACCAGTAATACAATTCTGTGTTCTCTATAAGTTCTCACGAGATTGTGCCTGTCACTGAAACATTCATACGCGTAGAATATGCACGTCGTCGCATATAGGATATCTATAATCGATGACGTGCTTGGCAACACTTTCTAGTTATAGAAGGTACCGCCAAAACACTAGTTTGTTGTGAATGTGCATTCTGGGAGAATGTGATGCTGGCTCCGTCATGACGTGCGACGGAACGTGCTTGAGTATGAACATACGGGTATTACTTGAAATAAATGTTATTCGATTAAAAAGAGAACGAACTAATTCGGTAGATTGGTATTCGCTGTTATGTCCAGTTGTTTACAATTTCAACATAGATTAAAATTAGGATGTCCCTAAGATGAATGTATTAAGTCATAAATGTCGTTTTGTATGTGTGTATGTGGGTGTGGGGTATGTGTGTGTGTGCGTGTGTATGTGTGTGTGTGTGTGTGTCTGTGTGTATGTGTGCATATGTGTGTGTGTGTGTGCGTGCGTGCATGCGTGCGTGCGTGTGTGTGTGTTTCTGTGTGTGTGTGTGTGTGTGTGCGTGCGTGCGGGCGTGCGTGCGCGCGTGTGTGTGTGTGTAGGTGTGAGTGTATAGGTGTGTGTGTGTGTGTGTGTTTCTGTGTGTGTGTGTGTGTGTGCGTGCGTGCGTGCGTGTGTGTGTGTGTGTGTGTGTGTGTGTAGGTGTGAGTGTGTAGGTGTGAGTGTGTGTCTGCCCGCGCGCGCGTGCGTGTGTGTGTGGGTGTGTGTGTGTGGGTGGGTGTGTGTGCGTGTGTGTGGGTATGCGGGTGTCGGTGTCTGTGTATCTGCGTTCGTGCGTTCGTTCGTGCGTGCGTGCGTGCGTGTGTGTGTGATTACCAGCTATACATCTGTGCTCTCTGTAATTTCTCACGGGATTGTGCCTGCCATTGAAATGCTGTAAGATATGCCGGTTATCGCATATAGCTACATAAGGTGTCGCCAAGAACACTCGTTTGTTGAGTTGTGTTTGTAGCGTGTCCCGGTGGCTGTGCAGCCTGCTCCCTCAGCGCCGACGGAAACTCTGCCGTGTGTCTGTCCGGCAAGTGCAAACAAGAGCACGTTCAGGCCACAGATCTTAGCTGCAAAAGTAAGTCTGCCTTAATGCTCCTCAGCTATTGTTAGCTGTTTTCAACAACAACTGCTCTAATCGTTGTACGCTAGAGTTGTTGTTATGGATAACTTCAACACAGCTAGTTAAACCCTCCCTTCTTGTTGAAACACCATCATCAATTATGATGTGTATCTGTTTCCCTGACAGAGTGCCCGAGTAACTGCGTCAAGTGCTACTTGCAAGGACCAACAACCGTGTGTGCCGACGACGGATGCCTCGACACGTTTGGACAGGCTCCTGACGGCTCCTGTTTCTGTACGTTGCTTATAAATATATACTAGACGTCTTGCATCTTACGTTGTACAATTGTGACTCGCCACGCCAAACTGAGACGCTTCTCGCTGGAGCTTGTAACGATATTCGAGCCAAAACAGTGCAGCAATGATTTTTTTTGAAAATTACTTTCCATCGGCAAACGTTCCCAAAGAGTATAATCTATCATGTGTTAGCTATTTAAATGTCATGAATGATGTTTAAATGTGCTTTTCTGGGTGTTTTTTTGACACCTATCAAACTTCGTTTAGCGAGTGTCATTGCCTTAGACACAAATAATTACCCACTTTCAGTTCAAGTATAATCCAAGTTATATTTCTTTGATGGCGCCATGTTTGGTACCACCAGAAAGCTAAGCTTCACCTCGTGACTTGAAATCGGCTCTCTGATTGGGCAGCTGTCATTTAAGACTCGCCAAATCAACTTCCGGTCTGTTGTTTGCGCGCGTTTTTCCTTGAATGACACTGTGAACATTTGTTATGATATGAATGTGAGCAAGGAAAACATTGTGACTCAACTTTTAAATGAAGCTGCTCGATGTGGCCTCGACAATACAAGTCTGAGAGATGTGGCGAAAGGTATGTCACAGGAGCGACAAAACTACCTCTACACAGAGATTCGTGAGTTCTGCCGAGAAGGTCCAGAAGAACTTGTGACTGTGCCCATGTCCGACAAGATCAACTGTCCCCACAGGTACACCAGCTCCAACAGACTCAACACAAGTGCCAGAACCTGGTCCATCTGAACCAAAACGTGTCTGCGAGAAGTGAAATAAAAGAGTGAAAACTCTAAAGCTGTTTTTCTCGAATTAGTACATTTTGCACTTTAGACATACAAATAGGTGTATCTCTGGAAATAATGTGAGCATATATATATATATATATATATATATATATATATATATATATATATATATATATAAATGAGGTATCATTATTTCCGCATGAATGTGCTCTATCCAAATATGCAATAAAACACACACCCATTTTTTTCGAGAAGCGTTGCATTTTGGCGTGTCGGGTCACAATTTATCACATACATTATGTAATGATTTGTTACATTGTAAGGCCATACTAACATAATATTAATGATAGGTTACGCTTTCAAAATAAGAATTTCTGCTGTCTACCCACTTTTACTGGGATGCCGACAGAGTATATTTTTCAATATAAACATTTCATATTTTGTACACATAATTATGTCAAAACAAAAAGGATTATTCATTGTTCTTCATGCGATAAAGTGACAAAATAAAGTACATTTCGGATCCCATTTAACAGCAACGCAGGTCATTCAACGGCTACACTTTAAAATAATGTAATTCAGGCTGACACCAGAGCGTCGCCCATAACAAATTAGCATATACTGATAATAGTACAGAATCAAACATAAGCATCACTGGTTACGGTACCCTGATAACAGCATAACGGTAGTAACTAGAAATCACGGTGAACGTACACGACATTAACGTTGCTACACGATAAGTGTAAACAGCACGCAGATGGAGGTCGTTGAAAGGTACATCTATTTGGGATAGTGCTATGGCACCAGTAAAAAAGTACCACATAGTTAAGGATAACATTGGAATAAGAACACAACTTATGCTTACTTCGTGCAACTAAACTATAGGGCCTAGTTCACACAGGTCGCACTGAAGGCACGGACACATAGATATGCAATATCTAGGCAAATAACAAGCTTCCACAAACAAAAATGGGGTGTAGTATGTTAAACACTACATATCGGGAGAGAAAAAACAAATGTAGGCAATGACCATCACAAGTACCGTGCGAGAATGAAATTTGTCAAATAGTGACTTTTTTATTGGAGAAAAGCGAATTTCGTCAAATGTAACAACCTCTAGAAGCCATGATTTTACCTTGTGTAACCCACTATCACAGTAGTCGGATATCATTAAATCGCCCTCACAATACCTGAGCACACAAGAATCCTTGACATATCTACACGGTCTGCCATGCCTTAATCTTTGTTTCAATCCGAAATTACCCCCAGTTCCCCGTTTGAGATAAATATTTAAATTAGCATTGATCCTACTGCTAGCGGGAAATCTAACCAGCCCAAACTATGCCAGCTTTGAGTCTATATAAATTGACATATCACATTCCTGCTTCTCTGGGTATTGTATTTGTATTTATCGCCCTCCAGGTCACCCAGCTAATTTCTTTGAAGAATTCCAGGATATCTTCGAAAATGTTGCACCCATACACACAGAAATATTAGAAATATGTTACATTGTTGCTGATTCCATCCATCTTCACTTGGATATACATATCTGCAACAACTACCATGATTAAATGATATTCTGACATCGTTCGACACCAAACGACACATCAATTTCTCAACATACATACATGACCATTGGCTCGACCTCTCGATAACTCACTCCTCTTGTAAAAGAATCAGACACCCACAGTTTCAGAGAAGGCTTATCGAATCACAACACAGCATTTCCTTATCGTAAAGTTCCTATGACCACAGCCGTGTCCAAACACAACGTGTTTTACAGAACCATTCACATATTTAACATTGCGGCATTAATGACTGACATCCTCATGTCCGACCTATTGACACACTAAAGAACATGTGTCAGACTTATACGAACAATACCGTCAAATACTTGCTTAACAAGCATGTACCCATTAAATCTAAATCTGTGTCGCAAAAGTCGCCAGCTCCTTGAGTGACCCCGGAAATCATCAACTCTAAACGGTGCCGTTGCTATCTTGAACGTGTCTGGCGAAAATAATGTTCATCCTTAGACAGGCCCCGCTACTCAGGACAATGTCATCAATGTAATCGATAAATGTCAAAGACAGAATCAGATTCTTACGAAAATATGGACTCACATAACTCTGCTACACCAAAACACCTATGGAAATGCATAAATAAAATCATACACAGGCGGCCTCTACCAAATAATGCATCAATCAAGTCACTGTGTTACACTTTTATTCCTGTAATTTAAAGAAGAAATTAGCCTTATCCGTACCGCTTTCACAGGTCTAATTCTCCACAAGTAAATTCTCAACTCGCATCTTTGAACCAGCCATAATTGCTGAAGTGACAACATACAATCACGTCCTCCCCAAGTAAATCCGGTGATCTCAACCCACTCTCGATAATACACTCTTGAAAGCATACCCCGACGTATCAAATAGATCAATAGCATACATCATAACTGCATCACTGCGCTCCGGCGTATTTCCTGAAGATTTTAAATGTGCGCATGTAAATAATAATAAACCCAGTTCTTAAGAAGACAACTCTGCCTAAAGAACAACTAAACAGCTATAAACCTATTTCTAACCTGTGCTTTAAAAAACGTTGTGGCAAACTGTCTTAATTCTCACATCTACATAAATGGCTTATCCAATGTGTCGCAGTCTGCGTACACACAATTTCACTACACATAAACTGTTGTTTTAAAAGTACACACTGATATTAACCTTAACATTGGTAATGGCAAAGTTACCGCATTGACCCTGCTTGATATATCCGCCGCTTTCGACGCCATTGCCCACGACATTCTCTTTAGACTTTTTTTTAACTTGGTACGGCATATCTGGCACAGCCCTGGGCTGGGTTTACTCATACCTCACTGATAGACGGCAAGCCATTAAAATAGGTGATTGCGTCTCAAACAAGTTGCCCACCTCATGTGGTGTCCCCCAGGGTTCTGCTGTTGGGCTTTGTATTTCACTCTGTACAGCGCCACTATGAGCCAAAGTCACAACCTTTACGCAGATGACACGCAGTTCTAAATTTCTTTGACCACATCAAATACTTGTCGCTCCCTAAACCAGCTCAGGAATTGTCTCCAAGATGTATCCCTTTGGATGATAAACGATAAATTAAAGCTGCATGCAGATAAGACCGAATGTCTCATCGTTTGTATTTCAACGCAGCATGCAAAACTCGATGGGTTTTTCCCGACACATATCCTGAGTCAGAGTATCACACCAGCCGCCTCAGTTTTAAATCAATCTCAGAGTAGCGTTTGATGTTGACGAAAACGTCAATTTCAAACAACATATATCGAAAACTGCTGTTTTTTTTACCATATCCGCGATCATCGCCGTACGCTCTTCAAGAATACTAACATGTTAGAGTTGGCTATATTTGCTGCAATACATACGATAACACTATTTCGATCTCGATCTATACTTGATGTAAACAAATGCCTCGTGGAATGATTTTAACACGCAATGGATACGTTTTTCTCTCACTCCTTCGGGTTCTGATTACGGGTAGGACACATTCAACAATTCATTGATGGACAGTTTTATGTTCAGTTAATATTATAACCTAGGCAGAAAGCAGAACGTTAATGTATGTGAATTGTCCACATTAAAAGTTATATTGTATGTCAGTTTCCAGTGAATGAGTATTATTATCATTGTTAAAGTTCATGATAATGATCCGTTCGATCCCGTTTACTCTTTCATATCCACGTGTACAACACATAACAGTAATATACTGCACAATAATTGTAAATTAACAATGGACGTGAAACACAGACCATTAATTTGAGCGTTTCGTCGGTTCACAGCATGCGATACGACGAACTGCAAAATGTGCACTGCGAACGGAGCTGGTAAATGTGATCCAGGCCAGTGTAAGGACGACTTCTTCTACTCGTATGTGGACCAGTTGTGTAGTAAGTACCCTGGTATAATTGATGTATTGTGTGTGTGTGTGTGTGTGTGTGTTTGCGTGCGTGCGTGCGTGCGTGCGTGCGTGCGTGCGTGTGTGACTTGTGTTTTTATTTACGTACACTGGTCCTATGGTGTGCATTCAGTAGAGTAAACGAGACAGACTGACGGTTTGGTTTGGTGATAGTATAGAGTATACAGAAGCTTTTAAAATGAATAGTAAGCTTGTTATGTTCATGAAAGTATTTATACGACACGATATATTTCAAGGTGAAATTTATTTTTATTAGTGTAGATTTTATTTTCCGACTTACTTGCTATATGGTATTGTCAAATATGTAGAGCTCCCTACTACGGTTGTTTTTGAGCATGTTTTCATATGACACCGCATTACGTCTGACTAGAAAGTTGAATGATTATGTTGTCACAGTCCAGTCTAACCTTGGTATGATAGCCACTTGAGAATCAAAGTGGGCTATGCAGTTCCATCCTGAGAAATGTAGCATCTGTCCACCGCTCGCAGTTGTCGCCCAAAGCAATATCAGTATATGCTCACTGACATGTCATCCAATATGTAACATATGTCAAATAGTTTAGTGTCGCCATCAGCTCTGGTCTACCGTCGTGGGAACAGCATGAAAACAACATTTCTATTCCGATACGCATGCTCTGTATATACCAACAATAATCTGTTGACGTTGGTTGGTTTACTTGCAGAAGAAGAACACGCGCACCCACGCAAACTACAGTTATTAACTTACTTTGTTACATATGCATACATATATTATATCAGTTATTATAACATTCTTTATGATGAACACAACATGCACATATATTAACAAGATGTATCTTCATCTACAGAGCCCGATTGTAAAGGCACACATCTCATGGCAAGCACCACTTGTGCAAGTGAGTATCTTGTTCTGTTTACACGCACCGCACAATAAGATGTACTTAAAGATAATACAGACTTATCATGTTATATTGGAAGTTCGACGTTCTTTCGTTTTTCCTCATCTCGTAGTAGCGTTGTGCAGGTTAATGCCCGAATAACTTATTTGTCTTCACTCTTGTTCGAATATTGAAATACCACGTTTACTTTTCTCTCTGTTGGATTCAATCCATATCATGTTTCGTAACATCGGTATTTTTTCTGTGTGGCGTGCGCATGGGTTAGTGCGTGCGTACGTGCGTACGTGCGTATGTACGAGTGAATGTTTGTGCGCGCGTAAATGAGTATCTGTGGGCGGTCGGTCGTACACATTTACCTTACGTTAATTCCTAATTTGTCAAGATTAAACAGATTACCCTCAAGACGGTATTAATCTTAAAGGAGGTCTAAGAAAATATGTTTCGAGAGTGCATTACATGATGTTATTCGGATACATTATCGTGTTACTATGATGACTGTTATATGACGAGTTTCCTTTTTCATACAGCGGCCCAACCTGGTTGTTTAGCAACGATGCTCACACAGACTGGCGGATCGACAACGTACTGCCCTGAAGGCTTTTGCGCAGTAGGCTACGTGTGGTCCAGCAGGAATACTGGAACATGCACTAGTCAGTTAACTCGTTATATATACGCTTGTAGTGTGTGTGTGTGTGTGTGTGTGTGTGTGTGTGTGTGTGTGTGTGTGTGTGTGTGTGTGTGTATGTGTATGTGTATGTGTATGTGTATGTGTATAATATAAAATTGATAATAAAGTGACCTTTTAGACCTAAAACGTTTAATATTATAAATACCATTAAATAAAGTAGTAATAAAAACGGTGTAACGTTTCAAAAAATGTGTATACAATAATAATAACAATATATACACACAAATCCGCGCGCGCGCGCGTACAAACACACACATAGACACAACCACGTATTTAGTGTTTGTGTATGTCACTTTAGCCGTGGTGGAATGCTAGTCGCTGTGTATGTGGTGTTCTATTACTCCTTGTCAAATTATCGTACGACCAAAACATTATTTTCATTTGATTACATTTGCAAGATATGGTACAGTCAAACTCCATGTCCAATGATTCTTGATACCATTTGGCTATGTTAGTGCCATTCATTGTGCTAATGGTGTCGTGTTGTTTTGCAGTGATCGTACTATTGTGTTCACGATGCGTTAATTTCAGCGTGTCCTACTAACTGTGAGTCGTGTTATTTGGACGTTGCCACGCCAAAGTGTCTTATGAGCGGCTGTAAGCAAGGCTACGCCCGCAGGTCTAACGGCACATGTGCTGGTGAGTGTAGTTTGTACTAACGGTATGCGGTGGCAAAGTTATCACAACTTCCGATTCCCAATTAATATATTCCTAGTTCGACGTTCGAATCATCCCTCTATGGTTTCCAACCTTGTGTTATCACGTACACTGTATGTTGCGCCCTTTCAAACAGCAACATAAATAAGTAGATATGGTGGTGGATATTTGTGCGGGGATGTACGATAATTCGAGCCCACCTGACAATATCGTTCACTCCTGTTTGACTTTGTCGTCTGAAGAGATAGTAACCCTCTCAAGGCCAGATTAATGGAAATGTATCACTGCTATTGAATGCTATTAAGTCGAGAGATTGTGTTGTGACCGAATCATGTGCTATATCTGAGTTGCATAAATGCAAATAAAAAAAACTATTTTTGTCCGATTTAAAATAAGTAGTAGTAGTAGTAGTAGTAGTAGTAGTAGTAGTAGTAGTAGTAGTAGTAGTAGTAGTAGTAGTAGTAGTAGTACTAATCCCTTGTGTAAATAGCCAAGTTTGTGCTAGATATGTGAATGTATTACCCATATATGAATTATCAATGTTTGACAACATTAAAATATTTAAACATTTTCAAACAACTTGTTATATTTGTGATTAATAATATACGGATATTTGCTGCGTATAAAATATTAATATATTGCTATGCTATAAAATGTACAACTAATTATATTTCTATGGTAAACAAAACTGAAATAATTTAGTTTGACATGAGTGCGTGTATTTTCTATATTTTATACAAAATGGTTTTCTTCGCGATCATAACTTTCATCCCAGCAGAATAATTGTTAAATGTCATGGTTTTCATCCCCGCAGCAAATGTTAGAATTTAATCTGATTGGCTGAAAATATATTCACTGCGTGATAATCATGCTAAGCAGTACCGGAAATGGAGATCGTCTCTGAGTTCGACAACAAAACCGCGGAAATCGTTTGCATTTCGAAATGTTGACACTTGCAAGTAAAACTTCAATATTATAACGAGCGAACTGCGAAAATAAATTGTCATTATTCGATGATACTGTTTTTCGGGCGTTCTGGCGACGAAAGGGTTAACAACCTGTCGCCGATGTCAGGAAAATTTTAATATTACACGCAAGAAATTGAGAGCAAAGTACGTTATGGACTCTCTCATTTTAGAGAAGAACCTCTGGAACACACTAGAAGTTTAGTTTCTTATTCTGAAGACATGTAGCAACTGTAATCATCTGTAATCTAATCATCTGTCTGTGTTTTCCGTCTATAGTCTGTCCAACTGGCTGCACAGAGTGCCAGGAAAGCAAAGGCAATGTAGTCTGTATCGACAAGAAATGCTCATCCAGTTATGTCCAAGTGGAGGCCAACGACTGCCTTGGTAAGTCTCTAAGCAGTATTGTTTAAAACAAATACATTATACGTGCAAATTATGTAGATTAAAACATTACACAATTCAATATAAATAATTATATCAAAAACGTATTCAAGATGAACATTATACATTATCAAAGAAATACACACACATATGTGTTTATGTTTGTATATATGGTCGCTCGCTCATACAAACAAACACGCACGCGCACACACGCACATATAAACACACACACACACACACACACATGCACGCACGCACGCACGCACGCACGCACGCACGCACGCGATTTTGTCTGGACTATGGCTGACTATAAATGTCTGACGAATTTGTCTCATTGTGTGCGTCGTCTGTGTTTCAGCGTGTCTCAGCGGCTGTAATCGATGTGCCTTCAGCAGCTCGTCCAATCAAGTGGTCTGTTCCGCAGGAATGTGTCTAGCACAATACACGCAGTTGTCGAACTCCGTCTGTTCGCGTAAGTTCCACTGGATCTGTCCTTGTCGCTGATCCAACTTTAACAAGATTTACTGATAACCAGATAATTTATTCCAGAGAGTAAGTGGACAAGGAAATAATTTCCTTAACGATTTATATATAATATATATGTATATAGTTGAGGTGTTATTCTTATATATATATATATATATATATGTATGTGTGTGTGTACAAATACATACATACATACATACGCACGCACGCACATACACACACACATATACAAATCGTTAAGGACATTATTTAATTTTAAAACGTGTTTCCAAAGGCATACCAATTTGGATGGAGTTAACAATGAATAACGCATCAACTACATATATGATATATATATATATATATATATATATATATATATATATATATACATATATGTAATTGATGCGTTATTCATTGTTAATTCCATCCAAATTGGTACGTCTTTGGCGTCACGTTTTAAACGGCTACGAAAAACATTATTGAAAGGCTGACCACTTAATGTACTGTAAAATATCTCTTAAAAAGTGTAATTAGGATGATATGCTTAGATCTGAACTGCAAATTAATTAACAAATTGACATGTATAGAAAGAATAAGTGTTGATCATATGTCCATGTCGAATCCGGAGCATGTTGAACTGTAACCCTGTTGCGAATATAGCACAGATTATTTTCTTCAGGCTGCCCGGAGTATTGCGATGTGTGTCAGTACAGCGAGACAGATGCAACAAGCACCTGCACCACTGACAAATGCACCAGTCTCTACATACAGAAACCTGACAAATCCTGCACCGGTGAGGTCTCGGTTTTTGTTACGTTGCTAGTTAAACTACTGTGCTCTTACAATATTGGTGTTCGTAGTAAGAAAACCTAGGAACTGTCTGGGTTTTGTGTTGCTGGACAATATATATATTCGATAATTTAGTTTCATTGTTTATTTCATGTGGCGTCGTCATGTGTATTTGTTTTCACAGCCTGCCCAGATAATTGCCTCGAGTGCACATACACTGGAACTGAAGTGAAATGCAAAGACATGAAATGTGCCGATGGGTATGCCCAGAATCCAGTGAATAACACCTGTGTCGGTAGGCAGTTACATCAGATTGACGGTTGATTAGCTTTGATATACCATTACGTGCAGTTAGTTGGTTTTGGCATAATAGTATGCATGTCACATATAATTAATTAGTTTACATAAATATTATGTCATAGTCTTAATATTGAATATGGAGTATTACTACTATCCGGGGGTCGCAGCTGCTAAGAGGTATTACTAATTAATCAGCATTTTGTACCAGTTCATTGTTTTACAACCTCATCATAGAGAACAACAGTCCTCTAGCTAAATATTGACAAAGCAAGACATTTAGTGGATATGTGTTTTATTGTAAAATTATGTAGAACCAGCAATTATATCAACTGTCCTAATTCTAACTGGGCGTATACGTCTGGGGCATCTGGTTTAATGCAACCATTTTGGCAATGTTCTCACTGATACCAATCTCGAGAAATATGTGTATCTTATTCTGCATTATATCAAGAACCAGTCCACTAAACAGCATGCCTCTGTAAGAACATAATTACGTTGCCGATAAATTAACTAGTTATTAAATATTTGAGAGCCATTGGTTCTGATGTTAGATGCGATTATTGTTTGATTGTAAATATAGCCTATAAATATATGAAATTTATAGATATCCATGGTTTGACCGAATGGTGACACTTACATATTTATATTTATGCTTGAAATCATTACGTGTTCTTTGTCTTAGTTTGCCCGACCGGATGCGCCTCTTGTGGATACGAGACATCCTCGTCATCCAGCCCGAAATGTCTTCTCGGCGGTTGCAAAGAACGCTACTTTCAACTCACAACCACCATGGAATGCAAACGTATGTTTTACCTGACTTAGTTTCAATAGTTCCCGTCTAGGTAGATATATCCATTGATCCAAATGATAGTTTAACAGTTTTCATACATAGTTTGTTATATCTATTTGAATATCAGTATAGTACAGGAACAAATGTGTGTGTACGTGTGAGCACACACACACGCGCGTGCGTGCGTGCGTGCGTGCGTGCGTGCGTGCGTGTGTGTGAATATGTTTATCATTATTTCCATCGTCATTACGTTGTTGTTGTAGAGTGTCCGACCTACTGCAAGAACTGTGAAGCTGACTCGCAGGGAAACAACGTGAAATGTTTGGACCAGCAGTGCGACACCAAGTACGGACTGAAGACCACCGACAGACTCTGCTACAGTAAGCCATATATACTCAGTTGTCAATCCGTTGAACTACTATGGACTCTAAAATCGTACATGAGAAAATCAGCTGTTGAATGGAACCAACGCTATTCCTGTATGCATGTACACGTATTGCGTTATTCTAAGATTTAAAACAATAACAATATAGGAACGTTCATCAAAACGTCGATTTTCTATGGCATCGTCTGAAAAGGGTCCAGTTATTTTGAGCAGACCTATATTCTATCACAAAGTATGGAAACATGGCACAATTCGGACTACCATAATAAAGCATCTAGCTGTTCACTGGAGCAGTATATTGACAAAACAACTTGTTTAGAAATGCAGACAGGCTCACAAACATTAAGCTAATGACACTCCTCCAACTATTTGGACAATGTTGTCGTCATAGGAAAACAAAATTCAGAATCTCATGGGCGCCCACTTACAGCAATAAAAGCAACACAAAACTGAAGAAAAGCATGTGGCAATGTGTTCTAAATTGATGCTGAAACGGCTGACTTCCCAACGCTAATTACTCTCATTAAGAATACTATTTTTACAGCATCTATATCTGTCTGTCTGTCTGCCTGTCTGTCCGTCTGCCCGTCCGCCCGTCCGCCCGTCCGCCCGTCCGCCCGTCCGCCCGTCCGCCCGTCCGTCCGCCCGTCCGCCCGTCCGCCCGTCCGCCCGTCCGCCCGTCCGCGCGCCCGCGCGCCCGCTCGCCCACCCACCTGAATCGCTAGTATAGAATAGCGAAGGGTCGTGAGCAGGACATTCCTACCAGAAATGTGTAGAATCAAACCTTCTAAATCAAGACAAGCAGCTATTCTATCTGCTGTTACGTGTGCGTAAACATGGACTAAATTGATAATGTGGATTTTCTTCACATAGATCCGGCTTATTGGAACAAAAATGCTGCAGTTACACTGCACCGTTTTGTTTCAGGTTGTGGTACTGGATGTGCGAAATGTGACATATCGTCGGATGGCACCGCCACCTGCCGGGAGTGTCAAGAAACATATGTTCTGGAAAACAACGAATGCAAAGGTGGCATTGCTATGTCTACATTTATACGATGACCAGGCCGTGTGTATTTCAATAATGGTAGCTAAGGTAACGCTAAATGCTAAAGCAGTGTTTACCAAACCGACGTTCAACCGTTTCTGAAATGCTTTCTACTTCAATTCGAAACACTACATTTACGTGCTATCAAATTTCACGAGGAAAACGATGTCGTAAAGTTGCAAGATATTGAACACAGAGACAGTTTAGACCATGATAGCAAGACCATTTACCAATTTGTCTGAATTAATTTTTACATATTGTCAATATCTTTCAAAAAACATTTAGTATGACTATAAAGATGTCGTCGATACAAGTGCTTGCACAAATGCGCATGTTCACCAATTTATGCCATTTGTCGACTACGAGTGAGATAAAAGTTGGAAATGGTTGATGATAGTATTTGCATTTTGTTGACTGGTCATAAAACCTACCAACCATTTGTGTCGACAGAATGCCCATCAAACTGTAAGATGTGTGTCTGGTCAACTAAGACCATGTGTGACATTGGACAATATAATTGTGGCTACACACATAAAACAGCTAAAATTAAATCCTGCTTAGTTAAGTTAATCGGAACAGATCAATACGTTTTGCGTCTCAAGCGATAAACCTAATGTTTTGGTTGTCTTAATGTATGCGTATGTTTACTGCGTGTAATACACGTGTATATAGAGGTAGACTACTAAGCATGGCTACTTAATAAGTTAGTAAGTGTACACCATGCACGTACAACCCAACTACAAGCGTGGCCGAGTGTTCAGCATGCGTCGCTGGTTCAGCCAACAACAGTGTCGTACGGAGGTGATGGTGTTAAATTAAATATATTAATAAGTATAACTGTATCCGTTCATGTATATAGGTGTTGAGTTATCTTCACATATACCATATACGTTAACTAAATGACAGTTAATTTTTTTTTGTACTGAACACCAGTTTGTTTGGAATGGTTGACGATTTGTCTACAAATGTCAAGTTGTCACAAAACATTTATCTCGCATAACAACTGTTGGTTTACATAACGCCAATTATATAACCATACCCCCCCCCCAACTCTTTTTGCACATTGAATTATATTACTCTCAGAAATTGATGTCCCTCTTGCAGAACCTCAATATATCTTTTTAAATCGCTAAACATCTAGATATGTCTGTTTTCCATTAATAACTATATTTTATCACTTTCCCGTTCTCTCTGCACAATTAAATTAATTCGCAGCATTGAGCTCCAGTTGATACTACGGACAGTTAATATGAAATGTGCCTAGTGATTATTGGTCTTCGCGTTCGTCCTAGAGCCCCGAAGGGTTAGGCAGTATGGCAGTGTAATATAATCCATAACTCCACCGATGTCTAGGTAATTATGGAACCTGTTACACCTAATATTCGCTAGTTGCTACCTCGCTAGTATACGTAACACTTCAATGTTCTCAATAAAGCATCATATTATGCTGCAGTAAGGTTGCTGTTATCGTGACAGACGTACACACGAATCATTATTGTCTGTCAAAGGGAACAGCAGTTCTCACTGTTGACCTCAAATGATCGTACTGTAGTTATTGTTAATGTTTCTGTATCGTGCAAATTGGCTTTACACTGGAATAGTTACCAATGGCATAACATTATAATTATGTTATTTCTAGACTGTGCCAGTAATTGTGTCAATTGTACTGATCCGGGCAATTGCGACTCTTGTAAAACTGGCTATCTACTGAAGGCAGACAAGACGTGCGAAGGTAATTTGATTGACCATGACACTCAGTTTACAATATATTTCACTGGGCTTGAACTGTGTGTAAAGATATAACCCAGAAACAAACTCAGAGAGAGGGCGTAGATTGACGTGATGACCTAGATAATTACACGCCTTATATATCCCGTCCCGGATGGGAAACATATGGAATAACCAATATAACACGCTAGCTAAATTATTTCCCGGCTTCGAAAAATGCAATATTTAACTTTCCTATACACTGGAATGTGAGTTAGAGTTGTTGCAGAGGTATGCGTTCGTAATTTAAAAAAAAAAAATACTGTAAACAATAATCAAAATATCTGCGTACACCCGGTGACTTGTTTGCAAAAGGATAGCAATATATCTGCATACATATACAGAGTCACAGCCTTTTGTTGATTGAACTCTAGCGTTTCACACACCAGGCGAATTTCAAAACCTTCTAAAGCTACGAACCACCACAATGACAATGAATTCGATAATCAGAATACAAAGGTTCAGCTTAAAACACAGCATACCTAATTATATGGGTATATTTCGCAAAACGGAATTGTTTTATACTATAGATGTAATAGACTTGCGAAAATTGGGAAACAATATCAACACATGGATCAATGGCCGATATCAATTATTGGGAACCTATTCTTCGCATAAGACACTTCACATATTTGTATTGCATTGATCATCAAGGTTTTCTATTTTACAACGTTTTCACTGGTGATATTTGTCCTTGACAGCCTGTGACCCCAACTGCAACGCCTGCGCCTCAAGCGGAGCCGGGAAGTGCGACTCGGGACAATGTCACAGCCGCTACGCACTGCATACTACTGAGAAGACGTGTGGAGGTAGGGGATACAGTATAATGTATTGCTAAGACGTGTGGAGGTAGGGGATACAGTATAATGTATTGCTAAGACGTGTGGAGGTAGGGGATACAGTATAATGTATTGCTAAGACGTGTGGAGGTAGGGGATACA
Organism: Oasisia sp. SBJ-2009; assembly: GCA_964017155.1. Classification (NCBI taxonomy): domain Eukaryota; kingdom Metazoa; phylum Annelida; class Polychaeta; order Sabellida; family Siboglinidae; genus Oasisia; species Oasisia sp. SBJ-2009. The sequence continues at coordinate 23,618,675 of OZ024865.1, forward strand.
GTATAATGTATTGCTAAGACGTGTGGAGGTAGGGGATACAGTATAATGTATTGCTCAGACGTGTGGAGGTAGGGAATACAGTATAATGTTTTGCTAAGACGTGTGGAGGTAGGGGATACAGTATAATGTATTGCTCAGACGTGTGGAGGTAGGGAATACAGTATAATGTTTTGCTAAGACGTGTGGAGGTAGGGGATACGGTATAATGTATTGCTAAGACGTGTGGAGGTAGGGGATACAGTATAATGTATTGCTAAGACGTGTGGAGGTAGGGGATACAGTATAATGTATTGCTAAGACGTGTGGAGGTAGGGGATACAGTATAATGTATTGCTCAGACGTGTGGAGGTAGGGAATACAGTATAATGTTTTGCTAAGACGTGTGGAGGTAGGGGATACGGTATAATGTATTGCTAAGACGTGTGGAGGTAGGTGATACAGTATAATGTATTGCTAAGACGTGTGGAGGTAGGGGATACAGTATAATGTATTGCTAAGACGTGTGGAGGTAGGGGATACAGTATAATGTATTGCTAAGACGTGTGGAGGTTGGTGATACAGTATAATGTATGTTCAATGCGTATAATCTAATAATACACAATGACAAAACCCTTAGCTAGTTTATTGCAGGAGCATACAAAGAGTACTTTTAGATATAGATCGTTTAATAAGTGTACTAACTATATAATAATAATAATACACAGTCATGAGAATGTAAATAGGTTAGCAGCAAGCATAACATATTTTCAACAAGAACATGCAGTACATGTGCTTGTATGCTAGCTGCCGATACAGCGATGCTCTTAGCTAAACAATGCTTAAATGACAAAGTAAAACTAGCAAACGTGGGTGCGATGTTATGTTCCACCACGCCTACAGGAACAGAGGTCCAACCCCAACCCAGTTAGGTATACGTCGTGTAACGTGTTGACTGGTGCAAAATGTGTTGTAGCCTGTGCTCCGAACTGCCAAGTGTGTAATGGAAACGGAGCAGGAAAGTGCGACTCGAGAAAGTGCAACGCCGGATTTGCCTACGCCAGCTCAGCAATGGATTGCGTTGGTTAGTGATGTCATGTCTTATGTCATCACCAGTCCTATATATATATATATATATATATATATATATATATATATATATATATATATAAAAGGCACTTTCATGTGTTAAAGATAATGTATTTGTGTATGAAACTTGTTTGTGTGTGCATGCGTGCATGCGTGCGTGCGTGCGTGCGTGCGTTCGTTTGTGTGTGTCAATTTGTGAATGTAAACTATTTTGCAACACAGTCAATATATTTCCTACATTTCAATATGTTTTGTGGAGAACAGATTAATGTGAAAAAGGCAGCTTAAATAGTTACATACTTTGGGTTCTCCCGCATAAATTTATTTAGCTGGTACATAGTGACAATATTTTTTTAATCTGGTATTACACCGTTCCATTTTCAAAGGAAACATTTGTGTTTATTGTGAAAAAAAGCCACGAGGAATTGCCGTCCGTAGAAAGGCATTGTATATAGTAGTTTACGAATTGTGGCACATCGGTTACCATAGGTTTGTCAGAGGTACAACATGACATCACAAATATGTCTAAGTGTTACCTATTTGACTATGCCCATCTTCTTTGAATCACCAGCATGCCCCACCAATTGCAAGGAATGCAACGTGAATGACGCAAGAAAGACAAAGTGCATCGTCAACAAGTGTGATGATGGACATGGTCTCAAGGATTCTGACAAAACCTGCATACGTATGATACACTTTATATGTATCTTATCCATACACAACCATTGTAATGTGTTATAAGCGTACGCGTAGATATTTAATTCGTATATATGGCTATTTACCTAAGAAATACGCTAAAACTATTAAGTATATACTGCTTTGCGGGAGAACTTATTTAATATATGAATGTTTGTTTCTGCATAACTGTTTATATATACACTGTACATATAAAACGGGGTGGACGACCGAGATCATAATTTATTCTTAAGGAGAATCTCCATGCCAAAGAAATATATTGTATAACTTTTAGGTACCATTAGTATCACAATCAATGGTCACACTTAAATAGTCATGACATTTACTGTCACGGAAGTGTAGTATTTTACATGGTTTGGAGTGTACTGTTTATAATGCTCCGACTGGAGTATTCCTCTAGATCAATGTATATTGTATATTCTTATTTGTCAGCTGGACAACTATAGTTTCCTGTTTGTATTATATATGTTAAAATACTCTGCCTCTATAACTTCATAACATCAAATGTTCTATGTTATTTTAGAAATGCTTTACACCATTTAGGAATGTCGTGTATCGTGACCATGGTCCAGTGTAATGTATGCTGCTATAAGACAAATAAAGAACAAAATAAGTTGCAAATTCAGTCATCTATAAGAGCACGATTTACACATATGTTGTATAAATAAACGAGATATGTTGATATGGCGACAACATTGACTTGACGCCATGACTTGTGCCATTCAGAATGTCCCGCCCACTGCCAGACGTGCACAGACGTGAAGAAAGACGGAGTGATGGTGTGTGACACGTGTAGTTCTTACTACCAGCTCAACGACGGTCAGTGCGCCGCGTGTCCACCCAACTGTCTCGAGTGTAGCGAGAGCAACGGAGCCATGGTCTGCTCCAAGTGCCAGAGTCGCCACGTCATGATGGACGACAAGTCGTGCAAAGGTTTGTGTCACAGCTTGGTTGCATTAGCAATAGTATATGCAAACGTGCGTTTGTACGTGCATGCATGCGTGCGTTTGTACGTGCATGCATGCGTGCTTGTATGGTAGCTTGCATACACACGTGCATTTCGTATAACCTACATTTATAAATACTTACAACTGTATTTCTAAAATACAAATTTAAGCTACCACTTTACCTAACAGTCAAATGCCATATATTGCCATGCATTTGCTTATGAATTACTCAGACCGCGACAGCCCTAAGCACCAAGATACGTCGAAGAGAGGGGAGCGGATATAGTTCGCATAGTGTAGTTAGTGTAGTAAGTTGTACAATAAATACCTACAATAACTAGAATATTCCAATCAGCGAAATGTAGCCAACCTCCTGGATTTTGCATTCCGCTGTAGAACTACAGTTTACAGTGTTCAATACGTCACATAAACGAAACCTACGTATACAGATCTGGCGTATGTTCTACACAACTCAGAATTTCTCAATGTGATGCCACATGTACTTTGATAAGAACATTGGATAAAGATAACACAATATTACATGTTTTATTTGGAATTTAAGCGTTCTATTGCAGTTCGAACCAAACACGTCAACCTACATATCAGAAATATAATGTTATAACAAAGTGCAGTTCAACAATTCCTCATCGGTGGCATAATTATATACCTAGTCATAATGGATATGCTGGTATGGTTGCAGCATGTTCGGAGGCGACATTTGATCAATGCTCCATGTGTACTGCGGAAATCAACGGCACACACGAATGCAAGAATTGCAGCGCTGGATATACCCTCAAGGATGACAAATCTGAATGTTTATGTATGTATCCCGGGGTTCTATCATGTTTTTCAGTTACCACAGTATTCTGATATGTAGAATAAAGTCCAAAATAAACACGAATTGGTAGTTAATATATTATATACATATCAAATATGTGTTCAGTAAATTCCGAGTAAGTAGGGTTGGACAGGGATTTAAAAACAATATTCAAATATATATCTCATTTAAATCCCTTGCTGTAACACGTTTTCAAAGGCAACAAAGCAATACCATAAGGGTGTGATGTACATAACAGAATATAATTAAGGACAAACCTCATAATTGCGCCAATGCCAGATGATGTAGGTCTAAATGACAATAACAGTAGAAGACAGCATCCGGGTACACTGAATTGGCCTGCAGAAGTCACTAACCAATAACCAAAGAATAACACATACTATAATCAAATCAACGTTCAGTTGAAGGACTATAAAATCCGAAGTGCCTTCCTCAAAGCCAGAAATACTTTACAAACAAAACGACCAAGTTTGTTTATGGCGGAGGATCGCAACAGATGGTGCGCCTCTTCTATCCAGCAATAACCTTCAAGAAACAATGCATCATCTGTATTGATGTATTCATTACGTAACAGTTCACCTTTGTTCGTTGGTTGCGGGTTTGATTATGAAAATGGCATGACAAATACAGATCAGGAGTGTAAATTCATTAAAACAACCAACAGTGAAAGTGAATAATATCATGTAAAAATGAGTTTTGATAAAACGCTTTGTACATTCGTCTTAAGTAAAAAGACGTCGAAAGATCTGTGACTGAATATATGTAGGATATATTTATTATGTGAAGAATATTTAAGCAACAAAACAAGTTAAAGTAATCTACACACCATCACACGTACATGTTATTGCATTTACAGAACACGAAACACTAAAAGCTGGAAATAAATAGTACTATATTATGGATTATTTTTACAATAAATTGGCTGAATTGAAATCATAATACAGAAACAATTTGAGATTAAGTAGATGCAATATTCTTAAATGCATGTGTACCTGTAATTAAGCGTATACCAGAATAACAACAACCACAGCTACATTAGTAGACAATATTTACAGCAATGATGTACTATATTAATTAACACTACTAATAAAAATAATACTAATATGTGTAGCTCCTGCATCCTCAAGAATACGACCTCAGATGCGGAACAAACAAAATCAATAAGAACAATACCTTGAAAGGTGAAACGTACGAATACATATGTATTGCATATATTCCTCTAGTTTAATATATATATATATATATATATATATATATTCTATATATATATATATATATATTATATATATATATATATATAATATATAATATATAATATATAATATATAATATATATATATATATATATATATATATATATATATATATATATATATATATATATAATATATATAATATATATATATATATATATATATATATATACACACACACACAATTAAACTGGAGGAACATATAAAATGCATATGTAACATATCAAAAAGTACTGGTATCATTGAAACATAAAGGTAAAGAATCTGCCCAAACATACACTAAACAAATATGTTGTAGACTCTAAACAAATAAATTGTACTTTTATTTACCCTTACATGGTGATATGACATAGGAGAAAGTCCCGAAGATAACACTTGTGTGTGTATTTATGAAAAGCTCAGTACGCACAATTAGTCAATCGGGTTACGCAAACTGCACCCAGTCTTTATTTAAACAACGTCAACTTATGAAATCTGATAGCTATATGTCCACGTTGTTATAACATGAAGCAGCACACCTTTTATGAAATACCGTTCTGTCATACAAATACATTGACACAAAATAAATTGGCATTGACATATTGTAATCATATTATAAAGGCAACGTAAAGGTAAGGTCTTATATAGCGCAGTGTCCGGCCCTCAGGACTGCTCACATGCTTTACACTTTACTCCCTGGCAGACCTGTTCAATCAGACACCATCTCGGGTTCTCTAGGAAGCATCCAACCATATGCTACAATTAATGCGCGAAGGCTGCTCGTACACATATCCACCACTTGTCTATAGCCAGGTACTCATTTATACAGCTGAGTAAACTGGAGCAATGTAGAGTGAAAACAACTTGCCCAAGGTTTTAACACGCAGCACAGGATTCTAACCTGGGTTCTCTTAGTGGAGAGTCCGAAGATCTAGCCCTGAGCCATTGCGTTCCACAAATAGCTTTACCGGGGAGATTGTAATAAAGAACCATCAGTATTGTATCACATTATAATTATAGTATCATAATTTATTATAAGTTAATATGCATCAAGACAAGAACTAATTAGCATCGTTATAACTGAGATATGTTTCTCAATATTAACTGTCTGATTGTTATGATCTCTACCATGTTCCCGTGCAGCTTGTAGCAGTCTGCAGAACTGCAACACGTGTAAGGACGAGCGACTGGTGTGTGACACGTGCTCCAGCGGTTACACAGCCAATGGCGAAAAGACAGCGTGTGTAGGTGTAAAAGACTGCACTTCCGACAACTGTGATGCTAGAATGTCGACAAGCGCAGCTACCCGAATCATGTGCGGTGGATTCTGGGTAAAATGTCATATCGCGGTAGCATCACTGATCACCTACTCTGTCAGTGTGTTACTGATGTAGTAGGAACACCGGGAGAGTATGAACAACAGGAAGATGGGTAATACTGACAAACGACATCGGAACTGTAATCACGCTTTGTTTTCGCAGCAGATAGTTAACTCACACAGTTACACAACGCGTGACCTACACCCACGTGTTCTGTGATTGCGTTTGTAGATTGTTTATATTTGCACAGAAAAAAATACAAAAAGACAACCTGTACCTGTTGATAAAGAGGAAATGGCCTCAATGTTAACGGTGGTTCCTACTCGTTATAATTGCCTTTGTAATGTAAGCGTACACTGCATTGTTCAGGTAGTTAAGGTCAATGCATGTTTTGTGATTTCACCTGCTAGTTATCCATCCTTTATATTCTTTGGGGTAGTTTTAAAATAGATAACCTCAAAGCGACGTGTTGTTGTTTTGGTTTGCCGTAGCATGATGTCCTGTTTTGTAGCAGTTCAGATAATTGGCTGGTTCTACAGAAACAACCAGAAACAAAATGTTGTATTCTGACTGTCTTCCTTCCCCAGTATCATAGCCCGGTGCAGGTATAGTGGAGATATCTACATAATCCGCCGGGGTTGCAATACTGCTGTATAAGTGTCTAGCTTTTGAACTCGGTGGCAACAATTTAACATCGTATCCAGCTGTTGCTCTGTCTGTAAGCGCGGCATGACCAAATATAGTGTCACACTTTGTAGAAGTAGACACTCGATGTATTTTTATAGCACAACTGTAATACTTAAACACATACAGCGTGAGATGTGTTCAATACATCATTTAGCTGCATGGTAAGTGTTCTCAATCCTGTTATTTAAATAGGTATGTTTGTTTATGTTTAAATGAATTGCTAAAAAACTTATTGGTAGCAAGTGGACGTAGTATGTTGATATATTATACGCACAGAGAATACGTGTGCACATGTTTATTTAACCATGGTTTACACCAATACCACATGTCCATATCCGCAATTCACCTAGCTCAATCGGTGACTGACATTAACTGGTCATTGATATTGTTCAAAACATTGCCTGGTCTTAGCAGTGTCTTAGATCAGAAATAGGTACTGCAGGGATCACTGGTTATGTTTACTCTGCTCTACGATCCTCGAAGTTAATTGCATCTATTGACCGCATAAAATACACCCATTTTTCAAAACAAACTTATCAGAAAGTAATATAGACTGTTTCAATAAACTAATTTAGCCTATTCCAAAAGAGCGAATAATTAATTAATTAACAATTGAAATTAACACATATTTATGTAATAATTTCTTTTTTTATTAATCTCCTTGTCGCCATCTAGAGAAAATATAATATTACATTCTGATGGATATATTAATACACTAAATATGTCCGTCCATGTAAGGAAACATATCAGATGGTGGCAGTTCAAAGACGAAGTGGGAGAATTATAATAATGGCGTGATTATCAGAAACAGAGGAAGTAACACAGGAGAACGTGGGATACGGTGGGAAGAACCTGCGGAGCAGAAACTTGATGGTGAACTGTTGACATTGAGAATGCAGCTAAAGAAAAGAAAGACATATTGAAGATATGGAAACAAACAGGAGCAAAGATAGATAGTATAAGAGAGCAAGAGCTCCGGCAAAGAGGGTGATGGCAAATGTGAGAGTGCAGAAGTAGTAGGGAGATTGTACGACAACCTATGAATTAGCGATGACCAGAAGTACAGCATCTATAACACATGCAGAACAGGTCAGACCCGAACTGTCAAAAATGCATCATGAGCTAATATCACCTACTTGACGTTACTATATACATAATATTATACGCTCTGTTGCAATCTAGTAGGCAAGTTCTGCAGTTATATAGAGTGGCAGATAGAACTGGAATAGCGTGTTTACTTACAGAGTCGCTAGCACCAGTCATTACAAGTATCATAAATGCATCACATTTGCCACACACTGTGCCGTGCAGTCGAGTTCCGGGTTAATCCAAACAGAGTTCCTTTTGCACTGCAGAAATGGGAGGAAATAGCGCTATGTGACAGAACGTTACGTCACTTCCGTACTTTTAGACGCACAACCCGCCGCACGGCGCTACCGTCGCGACCACTGCTGAAGATCGTTTTAAAACACAACGGCGCTGACGTGGCCAACGTGTGTGTTCTGGCAGCGTGATTTGTCATGGGTATTGTATATGTTATACAAATTAAAGGGATTCGTCTGGACACAGAAAAGGGATTCGTGTATGTCCTAAACTGTAATTAAAAGGGATTCTTTGATAATATAAAACTCTTAGATAGTTAGGTAGGTTATTTATTTTTGGAATCGTACAAATCACATATATAGTCAGTATATCCAAACAAAAAATATTACAATCAATAATATAGTGTACGATTCCGGGCAGACAGCGGAGCCACTTAAGGCTGTTGCCAGTTGACTGAGATAATAATAATTCAGATCAGTCTGTGTTATCCGTATATGGCATGGTTATTAGTGGTTGATAAAACATAATGCTAATAAAATAAAGGATTATAATTAGGTGAACAAATTATATTAACTCTATTGTCTACATTATATACAGTTTACATATCTGAAAGAATCGTTTATCGTTATGATTTGGGATTGAAAGAATCCCTTTACGTACACCTGTAGGGTTAACCAAATGTTTCTTAATAGCCTATTTACTGTGGCAATTCGTGAATATGTAACATCCTGTTGGTAACGAGATGTTCCGTTATGATTTGCCTCAATAAACTATAATGTTAATATCATTTGAGTTTCACTGATCGATCGATATTATGAATAAAACAGAACAATTTAAGTTCTTTTTATAAATCCAAACCTAAAACATGTATTTCAATGTTTGAAGTTGACATATCAAGTCACGTTGACGGTCTTTTTATAACAAGAAGTGTTGTAGCTACTTCTAAATGAGTCATCATATATTTTATCTGAGGTTTTTTACTGAGTTCAAAAGGCAGAGAGTTATACAGCTGTATTGCAAAACCGGCGGATTATGTAGATGATCTCCACAAAACCTGCACCCTGGATATGATAGTGGAGATGGTTGTGTCTGTAAAACCGGCCAATTATCTTAACTGTTATACATGCAGAACAGGACACCATGCCAGGCCAGCTAAAGAAACAACACGTCGCATTGAAGTTATCCATTAAAGACATTTCAAATAATGTAAACAAGGATAACATTCAGAAATCATTGGCTGGTGGGTTAAATTGTCTATAATAATTGTTCGTTAATAGGTATAGGGAGTCAAGTATCAAAAAGATTACGTTTGACAAATAAAAACCCAAGATAACCATCTGCTATTTGCATCTATGTTTCGTTCATTATCTGTCTGTAATGTCACGCGGGAGTCGTAATTGATTCATTCGTTCTGTACTGCTATCAGATATACATGTGTCATTGCTGATGATACTATTACCTGCTAAAATATACAGTTATCTAACTGTTGAATATTGTAAGTATATATTACTGACAAACCACCGCGAATGCAAATGCACATTTATGTTATAATTATGTTCCACGTTTATTGTCAAACTGCAATCAGCATCACTACCTTTAGTCTGCCGTCACGACACACTGACTGTTTGGTTCATCGGCTACCAATTGGGGAATGGCGTGTAACTCGCTCGTAGTTGTTGTTGTAACGGGCATGTAAAGATGCTGTATAAAGATATGCCGTAATTCCGATTTAAGGTGAATGCTATTGATGGTCATGTCATATTGCAAAGGCCCAGCAAACAACAGTGCAGTTGGAACACTAACCACCGAATCAAAGTCATTTGTATTTGAATAAACACGCCCAGCGTATATCAACACTGTATACATGGTATAATTATTCTACACATCGTACACCAGCTCTCTGAGCAATACGAAAACATGCACAAATACCAATATAGCACGCATTGAAATGCAAAGCTATATGCACTAGGCCTACTCTATGACGCTATTAACAAAGCGCCTGTAAGGAAGCAAAGCATCCGTCCAATAGTCGATCATCAGCCATTCATTCAATGGCTGCATCATTTCAATGGGCCGTTTATAAATGTCGCAGGCGTAATCATTGTAGTGCCACATACCTTGTTTCTCTTGATGTGACGCATCCCCGCCGGGTCATACTTTAGCAGACATCTTCAAAATCCTCGTCTGGTGTATTGTTTGTTTTTTCGCTATTCTTCGTTGTGCATGCATGAATCGATCTACAAATATTATGTTGCTATGTTAGCATTATGATAATCACGTAGCTAAATATTTTGTATGTGTAGATTTACACGAATTCGTTTCATGTACTGATTAAACAATGGTTCTGATTATGTATCTAAAAGGGCCGGGCAACATCCAACATTAATTCTCATTCAAAGAGCAGTATGTACATAATCTGTCTAGTGCAAACTGTTAGGTAGCAAGCCAGATGCAGTGGCAATACATAGACTAGGTGTTGTCAAGTCGACTGGTAAAGAGTGGCAGTAAGTAGTTGACGTCGTTGATGACAAGCAGGCAGTGGATGGCTGACGCTGGCAACAACGAAGACGTGTCGCCGTAGCCGGGGTATGTCAGTTTATTAATATGTTTCGTTGCCGCTCTCCGACTGCAGTGACGCACACATCTTTATATGTTAATGTATATACATCTTAGTTTAATTTATTTACGTATACGTACCTACCTACCTATCTTACCTATCTACCTAGCTATCTTATCTATCTTACCTATCTACCTGTCTGTCTGTCTGTCTGTATGTAGGTCTGTCTGTCTGTGTGTCTGTCTGTCTGTCTGTCTGTCTGTCTGTCTGTCTGTCTGTCTCTCTCTCTCTCT
>OZ024865.1:23637131-23662131 GCA_964017155.1 Oasisia sp. SBJ-2009
TCAGATACGTACATAACATATAGAAATTGGCAATTCAAAATATGAAGTATCTTGTGCGAAGTAGATTATCTACGAACGCACTATATACAAGTTCGATTAGATTGATAATTCTACTCAATTATACTCTAGTTTGCCATTTCTAACCAAGTTTCCTCACCAATGTGTCTGTATTAAAGTTAATGTTGCTTGTGAACAGCTAGGTGTTAGATATGTTGATGTAGTAATTATTTATGTATCATATTCTATGTAAATGTGATTTGTATGCAAATAAAAAAAACAGCCAAACTTTGAAGGTTACGCCCTTACGCCCAATATCTAACTAAGATAACAATGAAAACTATTATTTCAAAATATATGGATACATAAATAATAATAGGTATTGTACGACAGCATTGTTTCCCTTTATGACATATATAAAAATCAATGCACGTTACATCAGAGCTAATCCATCCGAGCTGGGGCTCTTAAACACACAGCGCCCTCACACGGATGGTATGAAAACGTAAAACAGATACCGTACTAAACGACGAGACGTCCGAGATTGAGCGAGATCTGTGCATGATTGGTTCCACAGGGGAAGTGCCCCAGTTCCTATATAATAGCTCTGGTTACATACGATCGCGTCATGGTAAATGGAATGGGGAATGTACAGAACCAATAATCCGGATGTTATCCGTCGTGTAAGTATCAAAGATGGTATTTCAATTCACAATCACGCTGGACATATGACGAAATCTTAAAGGATTCTGCGATATAATTGATCGGATTTCCCCAATACCTTTTTTGTGCCACTGATTGTTTGGCAGCCTTCGTTCGTATTGAATCAGTTCATCTCGTATTGCGATGATAAAAAGCGAACGATCAGCATCCCCATTGCCAGACTGAACGCTGTAATTACCCTGTGCAACGTAAAATATTAATGAAGAGAGCGACACGTCATTGCTGTGTGATATGATGCCAACCATGAAACTGGCCTTTGTTTTCATCACGCAATGATCGCGTCAGAATGTATGGTGAAGTTAATCTTTTTCAACGAGAGTAATGTTTGACAACTGGCCAACTTGGTTAGCGAGGTATTCTCCACAACATAGATAATTAACATAAATAATTCACAAAACAAGTAAGTGGGAGTACATTTTATAACACTAGTTTCTTCATCGTAATACGTTTGTGATTTAATGTGTTATGAATATAGAATGTACCCAGAAAGGATTAGATGTAGGAATACAATCTCTATTTGCATGCCAAAGCATTACTTTCAATAAGTCGCAGTCAGTTAATGATTTACCTGTAACGAGCGCGTGACACCACCTCGCAGATTGTAGGCCATGTTCTGATTTATAGAACGTAGTTACATAAATATGCTATGTGCTTTTTTATTAGTTAATTAATGGGAATCAATAAATTATGTTTTAGAATGGAGTGCGCTGCAATGATTTTAAAGTTGTCTTGTTCCAACTGATATGTATCAAGAGGGAGTACAGCATCGGATTTAACTAGATTTTACTAAACTGCCACCCACATAAAACAGATCCATGCGCATACAGACAATGATTTATGCATGTTTTTCAGTTGTGGCTGGCCAGGTAAAACATCAGAAAAGATTGTGTGGTCGCAATGCACACCTCATTTACGGGTGTGTAACGTTTACGATAATAATACAACATTAATAAAAGGTTTATGTTATGTACTTGCGTTGTTGTTGATGAGATTAATAGTTGCAGTTGATGACGTTATTGGGGCGGGGGGTAGCAATGGAATGTTACTGTCTAACCTTTATTTCGGCCACGTTCTAAATGTGTTTATCCATCCCCATGCACCTGAAATATTGATGGCTAACCACCATACACTCTCCGACTGTGGCGACGCCTGTGGTTCACCTTGTTACATATATGCCACTGGTCAACTTGTAATACATTTTCATGGGTAGTGTCAGTCTTTTCTGGAATCAATGAAAGCATAAAAATAGCAACTGTAGATTTGTTATTGTGATTTGATGCCTTCATTTGAGCGAGTTGTTCCATGCGCATCACCGCTCTCACGGATAGCTCCAGCGAGTGTCGTATGAGTCACGACACTCGCTGGTTGTGATTGATTTTCTCCACTTCCCGAAGCGCTGTTAAAAAGCTTCGCGGTACGAAACGGACGCGGCGACGCAATATTCCGGCGGCTGGTTGAGATAACGTAGCGCTGCGCGGAGACTAACGTACCATGCATGATCTATGTGATCATGCGTGATCCATGTGATCGATAACAATAAAATGTCAGAATGTCGTGGTTCGATTTTCCTGCGTGATTCGCATAACAAACGTCGACGTGTTTCTCCAGTAGTCTTCCGGTTGGGTTTGCGTGCTGTCTTGTCAGGTGACGCATGCGTCCTTCGCATAGAATTCTACAGTGGTTGCATTTCATCAATTATGATATGTAAATTTCACGGTGAGCAGCCGACAATTTCAGTCAACATTTGTCACGATATATAATAGACATTGGAATTTTGGACAATAGTTATATCGACCAAGTGTGGATACCTATGTTGAAAGAGGTTCGCAAAGTGCGAATGCATGTTTCTGAAAAAAACACTAACGGAAGTCAGCAATGAAAACCGTTGGCGTCAGTGTTAATCAAGGAAATCGACATAAATTGTTTAATGTTTAATTATTAAAGACAACTGAGTAATTGCGTGCACCAAAAGAAAAAGGTTTCCAACTGTAAACAGGGCCATCGTGCTGTTACGACGGCAACGAGTACATATCTACTCGATCGAGTAAATATTTACTCGATACAAGATCCAAAATGCACTTTCGTCATGCGAAGTAAACTCATCTACTTGCTACGAGTAGAAGAAGAACAATACCGTAGCAATACGAATAATATTTGATAAGACCACACAAATCTTACAATGTGAAATGATGAGACAACTTGTAGTCTATTCGGATAAGCCAGAATTTCATAAATTGCATTGGTGTTGAAACAAACAGTAAATGATTCTATATGATTACATAAATTATTAGTATTTCTAAAGTTAAAGTATCCTGACAAATCACACATTATCTTCACATTATAATTACAGTACTTGCTAAATATTATATGATTACAATAAAGTGTGATTGGACAATTAATTGTTATTTGTGTAACCATCTGATTATTAAGTTAAACATACCGAACGACCGCGTTTACCATTTGAGTTAAAGTGAACACGAGGATTCCGGTTGTTGTTATGTTAATATATATATATATATATATATATATATATATATATATATATAGTTATATATATATATATATATATATATATATATATTTATATATATATATATATATATATATATATATATATATATATATATATATATATATATATATATATATGTAAAGCGTCAATGTTAGAATGTAAGAGAGAAACGACTTAGTACTTAGTAAAGAGACACGAACCCAAAGCCCCTACATCATATCCACATATAACCACTTATCACATTCCTCACACTATATCTACCAAACATATTGACAAAAACTATGACAAATACTAACATATAGTCACTTAATCTGATGAAACAATAATTAAACATTCCTAATTTAATATAGATTATGAGGCGTTGGCATTCAACCAGTAACTTTATAACATGTAGCGTTGCTACTTATTAATATGAATACATTCACTATAGGAAATGTCAATTAACAGGTGAAAAATTGACTAGATAATTTGCTTTGGTTATAATAAGGGTTACAGCAGGGGCAAATTTAACGCTTGGAAGAAAGTTGAAGAGGTGATGGGATGCGGACGCAACTCACCTAAAGGAAATGTACTCAACTCGTGTGTCGATGGCACTAACATAAAGACAAGGGGGGAGTTCCAGGTTTGCGACCGGGTACGAAGAATCGTGGGAGTTAAGAGAGCTGTAAAAAGGATAGGAGGTGAAACACTGGCAAAGAAAGCAGATGCTCAGAACATGGAGGGGAGAGAAGGAGGTGAGGCCCGAAATTACGATGGGGGATTGCTTAAAGAGACCTAGAAAGAGACGGAGATGAATGAAGAAAAGTTCAACAGACTGGAGACTGCTGATAGAGAACGTAGAGAATAAAGTGAGATGAAGAAAAACGACAATGAAACTTAAATTATAGCCAACTCACACTTGACGACAGAGATGCCAAGAAAACAATAACAAATAAATGCAATTTGATCCTAGTCTAGTATCCGGGCAACTATTACTTTGAATCCTAAATATATTAGCGATCACGCACGTTGAGAATGAAGACATCACCTCTTGGGCTGCAGCCAGCGACACAGGTGCAGCCTGCCTAACTGCATGAACCCTATTTGAATATGACAAATGTCTTTGCGAAAGGGTACAACTGGGAAGGTAAGTCTTACACAGGCATCCTTATACCCTCTGTACTGTGCAATTCTGTGAATACGCAGCCAGTAATTGGTCCTCCGTTCTCCATCATGCTATACGTTTTCCGGGAGTGGGGGCATGACCGCCCTGCCCCCTCACTCTGCTACGCCAATGCGTCCTTGTTGCGCATACTGAAAAAAATTGATTTCAAATAGCAAAATCTAGCTTGTGAGCTGATAGAAATATTAGTAAAATGTTTGATTACACTTTCGTGCATATGTAAATCCTTCATGGAAGTTAGGTGCAATTGATGGATCCGCTACGGCGCACTATGTTCATGACACATTCACAATTATGCGCGTGACCTCAGTGAATTAAATTAATATTACGGCATGACAAAAATGTCAAAAATGACCGCAGACAGTTGTCCTTTTAAAAGCTTTACCTTGTGTTGGTGCCATACAAATATCTATGGGGCGGAAAAGCCAGCAAAATTATCCTATCAAACTCACTTTGACCTCAGTCGTCTCAGTTATTCTTGTTAATGTTTGGTTATATTGAAAATCGCTACGTAGATGAAACCCTTATTACAGGACACTGCGTTGAATCGATCTCCGTAGGTTAATGTGTTCGACATCTGTTTTAATGGCTTTACTGAATTGTCGTTAGGGAACATGTCACTGCTGGACAACTCAGTTCAATTGGTGAATCCCGTAACTCAATCTCACATTGTCTATGTCATTATTAAAAAGATGTTCAAGACATCCGTGACAATAACTTTAATAACGATTATTTATGTGAATTGCATTGCCAATACTACATGGCAACTCAGAGACAATATATTTCCCGAATATCTTTGTCATACTAACAGCTTGATCATAAGGAAACATACATGAGGCCAGATATATATATATATATATATATATATATATATATATATATATATATATAT
This sequence comes from Oasisia sp. SBJ-2009, assembly GCA_964017155.1. NCBI lineage: Eukaryota > Metazoa > Annelida > Polychaeta > Sabellida > Siboglinidae > Oasisia > Oasisia sp. SBJ-2009. Next base: position 23,642,418 of record OZ024865.1, read on the forward strand.
ATATATACACACATATTTAGATAGGTATATAAATATGTACATATATATATATATATATATATATATATATATATATATATATATATATATATATATATATATATATTTAGATAGATAGATAGATATATAGATAGATAGATAGATATATGGATGGATATATATATATATATATATATATATATATATATATATATATATATATATATATATATATATATATATGGATGGACGGACGGACGGACGGACGGACGGACGGACGGACGGACGGACGGACGGACGGACGGACGGACGGACGGACGGACGGACGGACGGACGGACGGACGGACGGACGGACGGACGGACGGACGGACGGACGGACGGACGGACGGACGGACGGACGGACGGACGGACGGACGGACGGACGGACGGACGGACGGACGGACGGACGGACGGACGGACGGACGGACGGACGGACGGACGGACGGACGGACGGACGGACGGACGGACGGACGGACGGACAGACAGACAGACAGATAGATAGATAGATAGATAGATATATAGTGAGTGGTGCCCAAGATCCGACGGTTCTTGTCTCCACGTAACTTAAATTAGTTCCCGCGTAACTACTCCTGACCATCCAAGGCAAAACCGCTTATGAAAATATCATATGGTCCCAAGACAAACCGCAGGATGTATACCTGGCAGGACTAGGGAAAATGACAAGACAACCCTCGAGGGTTCATGAATGACAAACCGGTGGAAGAAATCTAAGAGGAAATGACAACATTTAGTACCAATTTGTCGGTTGCTCTCGGAGAGAAGGTAGCTAAGTCATATAGTAAGTAAATACGGAAGTAAGTAAGAGTTTGCATATAGACATGTAGGGATTACAAGCCGTACGAGGCAAGAAATGTTTATGCATTTTTCAGCAGTGTGATATATTTTACTTTCCTAAGCAGATTAAAGTGGGTAGCACAGGACAACTTGTGTCCTTCTCGAAAGACAGCAGAGGCCACTGACCATAGTTGCCGAAACGTCAAAACGAAAACAGTGGATTATAACGGTCTTCTCGAGCAAACGGAAGGAAGGGGTAATAGTTTCATAGTGTTTTGGACTAGACACAGTTTTCTATTTAATAAATCAGTCGCCCATGTACGCTACAAAGAACTTATGGAACAATAATTCTGGGGTGGCGACATCATCGCTTCAATAATCAGAAATCAATTTAGCATAACGCGACGCCGATAATAATGTCGATAACATTGTGTGTTAACAACAAACCATGACAACAGCGGCTGGCTGTCCACAGCTGGGACATGTACGACAAACTCCTCTTGCAACCGTAATGTACTGTAGTAGAAATAGTCCAAAAAACAATTACAATGAATAGTATTAGTATCTAAAATATCAAACAACCGACTTACCTTGCACAACGATAAATTGCAGTGTTTCACAAATGGACGCGTTTCCTTGTTACAACAACTAATGCTCATGCATACACTTAAGGGCTAGCTAGGAAGTGACGCAAGATATCCTGGCTCTTCGACGGCAGTTCGATGCCTACAGGTTTATTTTTCCCACTCTACAGCTTGTTGATAATGATGCAGGCAGAGGAGATTCGACCGACCCATTGCGAGACGGGGTGTTCTTGCATAATAAATTACCGCTACGTAATGTTTTACAATTTAGAGCATATTTATATGTTGTGTGACATTGTCCATGTACACCACTGGCGCAATATCGGTCTGACGGCACATTCCAGGCGTAACGCGGTAGGCCATGTGAGTATGACAAAACAACCCCACCCCTATACCTTCGCAATGGATTCTTCCAATCTCACCTGCCTGTATCCTTAGCGACAAGCTGGAGAGTCTGCATATATACCTGTGTGTATCGAACTGCCAGCGAAGAGCCGGGACATCTATCGTCAATTCCTGGCCAGTCCATAAGTATATGTATTAACGTTAGTTTGCATAAGAGAAAACGCGTCCATTGGTGAAACACTGCATTCTATCGTTGTGCAAGGTAAGTCGCTTGTTTTTGTATCTCGCATGGTAATAGTAGTAATCGTTCCTGTTTGTTTAAACTATTTCTATACATTTGGTTATTGAACTTTGTTGTATGTAATGTAAACACAGTTCTAACCTAGCGAAACAATCAGAATTTCGTAGACCATATCCCAGATTTAAGCACCCGCCCGTATCATCTGGAGATGGACACGTATATGTCATTTATTGACACAGGATATTATCGATGTAGGGATATACTGGATTCATTTCGTACGGTCGTCGCGATGGTCACTCCATACAGACTGTCGTCCGACCACATTGCAGTATCCCATTCTATCCGTCCTGTCTTATATCCGTTCATCCATATGTCCATCCACCGACCCATTCACGCACATGTCCAACCTTCAGGTTGTGTCGCCAAGCGCGACAGTACACTATCTGTCATAAACAATATATTTGCGAGCTTCGGACAGAACGTCAAACAAAAAAACGTGGGCAATTATGGTCACTTTTGAGACCTAACTACTTTTGATACTAACTGTCACAGAGTAATAATCATTTTAGATGTCAATGGAAGAAAATATATAAAAGCATACTTTTCCGCCTTACTTAGTTACATACGTTGTTCCTCAGCCTGTATTTGTTATAAAAACTTAAGGCAAACTTTTAAAGCTGATAACATTCTGATAATATAGTATTTATGAGATGCTACGCAGCATTAGTAATCCAATTCAAACTTAATAGTTATAGAAATTGTTGAAGAAGAAAAACTTGGCGGGATATCACGCGCTTAGTTTTGATTGTGAAATAGACAAACTGCGACTTAGCGGAACCATCGGTTGAATTGACCACAACATGAGGCGACCTGATGCCTAACCATAACTGCGTTCAACCACCAAATGTGGTGGTGCGTTTGTGCTTTTTGGCAAATGTGTTGCTAACATTTCTGCACAGACGTATTTTGTAAGGCAAGTGTTTGTTTGCATTATCATTTTGTGAAAACGTGTATGCCTGCTATATTTGTTGTATTCACTATATTATCATTATGTTTTGGGATCGGAAATAAACGTCTTGTTCTTCTTGTCATGCCGAAATAGCAATTGAATTCACATACATGGCTGGTATCAACATTGTTGTCAGAGACAAAGCTTCAAACATGTCAGATTTGATTGTGACGTAGACAAACTACGGCATATACCGTCCGATCTGTCAATTGTATGTAAATGTGTAAAGTTCCTTTCCAAGAAGACTCTGTTCATAATGCGTCTTAAAACAGGGGGGCGTTTCATTATCATTAAATATTTGGAATAGATTTTTCTCCAGGACGTGCCTCAAGAACAGTTTATCGGATCTGTCGCGGATGCGGCTGTAATTTCGCAGTTTGAAAAAACTGTAATTGCTACATAGTTAAATGTTTCCAGATAGTTAGAGACGGTTATCATTGATTGGGTCTGACATGGAGTAAAGTAAAATTGCGATTTGAGTAGTCCGTTTTGGCGACTGGACTTCTCTATATTTAAAGTCGTATCTTTATAAACATCTACTTATTTGGACGATCTTGCTTCAATAAATCAGATGTGTCCAGTGATGTCCGTTAAAGTGCTCCTAGACCTTGTTATTGATGCCAATCCTTTTTTTCGGGAACACAACGGATGTTTGTTCCTAACAGATACAGAGCTTCGAGTGTAATTGCTACTTTATTTAGTTACTTTACTTCTTTATTTGTTATGCCGTCCGGTTGCCGTGGTGACACGGTGACCATTGTTCCGGGCTTACAGCTTGTGACGACATTTGACAGATCGGCCCCACTGAACACGCGAAGATACGCACTGAGCGATGTTATCTCTGCTGAGTGATCCACAGCAATACGTTGTCCCAGTCGGAATGGCGCTTAACGTGACGAAACATTTATTTCGATCGCAGAACGTTTTTATAGTTTTTCTTTTCATAGGTGTATTGGTTGTTGATTTAATTGTTTGGAACTGTATTTACAAAACCTAAATATTTATTTTATAAATATAGTTTAGCATAACTAGCGTCATTTTAGTCATAATTATTATCATGACTTTGTATTATTAGTATTGTTATTAATAACAATATTATTATTTGTCGTCGTAGTAGTATAAAGCGTGAAGAGTTAGTATGCCGCACTTACCTACGGAAATGTCATTTTTATAGCCATTTAAAACTTGTATTCTTGATCATAGGGCCTAGTGGTAAACCGTTGCAATAATATTAAAAGGGATCCTTTTACTTAATCATTAAATCTGTCGCAATGTTGTCTCTGCGGTCTCGCGGTGTATTTGCCGTGGGGAGACATTGATGCCGGCAACGCTTATTTGTGCCTACCGTGACATGAGCGAGCCGTACATGTTTAAATAGCACACAAAACATATTACGAACGCGAACCTTTCTCTCTCCCGTCCTTCTCTCTTCCCCACGGACAGCCTCACGCCTTTTAAATATATAATTTATTTATTCGAACGATAATGTGCACAATTCAGTTAAAATTAAAAACAGTTAATTTACTAGATATACCACACAGCGAGGAATCGCAACCACATAAACCTAGGTATAGTTTGTTAAAGCATTGCACAGTTTTTTCCATAACGTATTGCAAAACCTTTAACGTTTGGTGCCTATCGACTTGAACATCAATCAATTTTGTAAATATCGGAATATGACAGCGTGATTGATAAAAGGGATTCACTGATTTTAGAAGCTCTACAGTTTCACAAAACATGTTCTTATTTGGGGGTCATTAAAAAGCCTACGACAAAAAATCAAGGGACACATTTTCCTGAGTCACTCCTGAACCCGGCAACAAACAGAGTTATTTACAAGTACACGAAACAAAACACGAGCAAATGTTCTTATTACTGCGATAAACTCGCAAATAGCCCGTCCCGTGAGACAGTCGTTGTAACAAAGATTGCGAAATATTAGAAACCACACATCGTCTTTATGTAAAACCACACACACTCCACAGCGACAAAGGATGGACACAAATGGACGCTAATATCCTTGTTGAGATAGTGTAATCTTATCAAATGATATTCATATTGCAATTTTATTAACATGTGGGTAGACATAGGCATTATTGTGACATGGTTTATTATATATATATATATATATAATTTTTTTGAAACATACAACATACGCGGGGAAATATAAAGAGTAATTTAACAATAGCAGGAATAACGAGCGGCAAATACTACTGGAGAGCGCTCCTGCGTTACGAACTTGCCAATATGTATTGGTCGTAGATTAATACTTCACAATTTAGCGCCCGAAGTGCAAGCCATCTTCGAGAAAAACGAGAACAACGTTGACATTTCAATATGCATACATACATACGCAAGTCTGTTTGTAGTTAGAGTATGGTCGCCAAGTTCGACGGGACTATGATTATGTGCGTTGCACGCATGGAATGAAACGGTGTCCTGCTGAATTATTCGGTTCAATGACTTTAATTATTGTACCAACACAGGTCTTACGTTTATATTTAGGCGTGTTTCTTGCGTCACACCTATTTTTGGGTTGAGTAATAATTATGCACTTTTTAATAAACGTATCTATTTTATATATTATAATAACAGTTACAGTGTTATTAAATAAAATATAATTAATGTATGCAATTAATATTATTTCATTTTTTAAAGTCATTAATCTTTATATATTAAAAAAAACTTTTGCATGTATATAACCGTCCAGTATAATACCGTAACATTTAATTCATTGCTTACTCTCTTAATTTTCTTATTCTGCATGTAGCCAATACTGAGATCATATCTTATGCATCATCGGCACAATCATTGCGCTGATATCTCGGTTCATTATGTACGTGTCGTGTTAACGACTTTATTGTTCATAACAAAAGTACACCTTAGACCTCGGCCAAATAAATATTTACTCGTTGCCGTCGACACTGCCTAACCATTGGGGTTACCTTTGGCTTTTTTCGTTTGGTGCACGCGATAACTCAATCGTCTTTCATAATTAAATATCCGCCTAATTTGTTGGCAAACGTGTTGTCGATTCTATTGAACAACATTGATGGGAAACGTTTTCGTTTCCAACTTCCACCAGAGCGTTTCGTACTCAACAAACCTGCCTCAACATAGGAATCAACACTTGGTCGATATATGCGTTTTCCAAGAATTCTATGGACATCATACAGATATTGACCAACATTATCGGCTACCTATAATGTTATACGCATGCCATTAACAGGTAGAACGCAACCACTGAGAAACTATAGGCGAAGGATATTCGCACCTGTGACACTGAGACATGATACAGCCGTACGAAGGGCGCACATGTCGTTTGACAACTGCGTTTGAATGAAACCGCATCGGAGCTGACACCTATATTAATATGCCGACGAAACCTACACGAATCAAATAGGAAAATTGAACCAGGACTTTATGACATGTTGTTGTGATCGATCACATAGCTCATGCATGTGGTATGTTAGTGTCCACGCAGCGCTGGTTTATCTCAACCAGCCGCCGAGTTATTGATATTTGCGCGTCACCGCGTCCATTTTGAACCGCGAAGCTTTTTGACAGCGCTTCGGGAAGTGGAGAAAATCAATCACAACCAGCGGGTGTCGTGACTCATACGTCGCTGACTCAGGTGCCAGGCGTGAGAGCTGTGTGTGAATAGAGCAACTCGCCCTAAATGAAGGATCAAATCACAATACAAAGTCTACAGTTGCTATTTTAACGCTTTCATTGATTTCATGATATATTTAGACTACCCGTGGAAACGAATGGTATGTTTTTCAAAGACACACAAGTACAAATAAAAATAAAAATCGGTGTCACACGTTTCCGAACCGAGGGGCTCGTAAGACACCAAGAGTTTGGGAGTTGATACTACAATAATTAAGGTGGGAGCTGATAAAATTACTTTGAACGTGACCGAAAGGAATGTTAATCAGCAACAACACCCCCCTCTCTCCGATGTAGTGTTGTGTCATGTCATGTCATTCCGACACCAGTACCTTTAGATGTACGCTGCCCCACTAATGCAATCACCAACAATTAAAAAAATACACAACATATTATTGTTATTGATTTACCATTATTATCGCAAACATGACACACGCCTAAATGAAGTGTGCGTTACGACCACACAACAATGTCATGGCTAATCACAACAAAGGCTTGCATAAATCAATATTCATATGCGCATTGGTATGGATGATATGCATGACTGCAGGTTATATATGGTCGAATCCATTTGGATTCATCCTTGATAGATCTTAACTGTGGCAAAAGCAGCTATGCGTGAAAACAAACATTAGGATTACTGCGGTGCACTCAGCTTAAACAATATTTTCTGTTTCTATTAATTCACAAACAATGTTAATCAAGCATAGCGTATATTTATTTAACTACGTTATTTAAATATAACCTTGAATGACGATATTACGTTTTTTCATTTAAGTTATTTCGCAGTCAGTGATATCCTCTCGTCTCTGTCACTTTTAGGTCAGACAACGTAAATATTACAACACTGTGACCAATTTACGCGAAGTTGTGTCACACACAGATGGTTTATTAAAGTAAACTTCACTACTACATACCACTGCTATGAATACATAAGACATAATGGTAATACTATGATACATCCATAATCTAGTTTCTGGACATGTTACAACACAACAATGATAAAGTAGAATTACAGTTTCAGTAATGGAAGTTGTAGAACAGAGGGCATTCACTGGCGATTACTGGAACTCAATGAAGACGCGAGACGCTGAATAAGGATCAATCTTCCTTTTACAATAGTTCTCACTCGTCTGTACCTGCTGCAGCAGACTTCACAACACGACGTTTAGATTGCCCATTGCACATTGTAAAACAACTATTTCATAATACAGACCTGCAAATATAGACGAGGCTCTGCATTCAATTTATTCTAAAACCAGATAATTTGCGAGCTTTGCGACCAACACGACGCCGCTACGAGCATTGCACATACTCCCACCACCGTCCCCCTTGTCCGGTGTCACGAGCCGACAGCAGAAAGCGGAGTTGTGTTGAACTTCCGGTGAGAGTCAACGTGTTGGGTAGCGTCTGGGGAGGGAGTCCAATTGCAAAGTTTGTGCCCTCATGCTACCCTCTGTATTCCTAATAATGGATATGAGTACTTCTTTGTTTCGAGACAAGCCGACCCTTCGCTGTTCTCCTGGGTGCTACACAAAGCCATCTCCTCTTGTCTAGAGCACACCGCCCACCTGATAGTAGCAGGATACCATTATCATACTTAAATTGGTCTTTTTCTTGATCATCTTCCTCCTGTTTGTGGTCCATTGAAGGCTTTTTTGTAGTTTGTTTTAAGTAAACTTTAATTTGGCATTCGGCAGTCCAAACTACCGGAGTCTAATAGCAGTGGACATTACTTATCACAATTATATTAGGATGACGATTCTTGCTCTATATATATAAATATAAATATATATATATATATACATATATATGTATATATATATATATATATATATATATATATATATATATATATATATATATATATATGTGTATATATATGTGTATATATATATATATATATATATATATATATATATATATATATATATATATATATATATATATATATATATGTATATATATATATATACATATACATATACATATATATAATATAAATTAAATTCATGTCCAGGTTACACGACAACATTTTCTTGAAAGCTCATACACAAAGATAGCTGACGCTTGTTTTTCGGATGGTCTCTGCGTAGGAGGGTGCCTCGCTAATCAAAGTGGCTGGCGGCCAAATATGTGTTCAACGTGATGTATACAACTCACATTTGCGCCAAATATACCACCGACACGCAATGTTTTACGTCGCTCTGGCTCTCGTTAAAAAGATTAACTTCACCTCTGAGTCGTTCGATGCGTGACGAAGACAAAGGCAAGTTTCATGTTTGGCTGCACATCACTCATGATGACGTGCCGAGTTCTGCATTAATGTTTCATGCCTCCAGCAGTGCCAGAGCACTCGGTTTGGCAGTGGGTCGGTTTGGCAGTGGGTAGCTGATCGTGTGAGCGGTATCATCATAAAAAATTACCTGATTAAAATGAGCGAAAGGCGTGCCAGGCAATCAGTGTCACGGATGAGGTCACGCCGATGGGGATATGTGATCGATATGAACGAAAACAGCTCACGTTTCTTTGCATGTCCAGTGGGACCATGAATCGAAATGCCATATATTGCATATATTGAACTGTTGTGTATTTTTATTGACTGTTTTCGCAGTTGACTTAACCCATTATGAATAAGCTCTGTTGATGTTAAAAAACATATGTGGTAATTTAGAGCAATGTCAAAAATATTGGTCAAAAGTCAAAATGAGGGCCGATACGCCATAAACCCTTTGACTGCAGCTATGAATTATCACGACGATATAAATATTGTTTTATTTCACCTTTGGGATCCAAATAATCAAGTACATATCTCTGTAGTCTTTCTACTGATTCTCACCGCAAAATTATTAATTTTCTTACGCTGGTTTCCGACACACGATGTTCTTGTGTCAACAGCCAGGTGCAGGCTTTAATAAGTTGTGTAATCCGTGTTGGTTTTATATGTACTGGGAAAAGCCGAAGCCAGAAAGTAATAACATAGCATAATTACAAGAAGAAACAGAAGCAGACGCCTCAGAAGGACGAAACGGAAACATCTGTCTGCGAAGTCATTTAGTAATGCACAACCATCTGGACTCGTCTTTCACTAGATCTACTTTGGACAAAGATAAGAACTATGCCTGATAACAAGAAGAAAACAAGCAAGAACCGTCATTAATGATTTACTTCTGGACATGCCAAGGGTGAACCTAGAACGTGTCGGCCGCCGGGCAATGGCTTGTACACGACCCACTCTGTGGAATACACGTCCGGCGAACATGACAACAACGACAATCTCCCATAATTAAAGAAACAACTAAAGGCATTGTTATTTTCACTTATGTAGTTTTAAACAACGGATATTACATTTAGCTCATTTGTTATATAGAATCAATCTTATTAATTCTTGTTTATTAATATCATTGTAGTAAGCCTATTATATTTTAATTCCACTTATCTAATGATACTCTTGAGAGAATAGAGTTATATATATATACATATATATTAGTGTAAGTATATATATATATATATATATATATATATATATATATATATACATATATAATGTATATACTTACATTAATTTATACATAATATAATAGTTTCTGCAGTTTTTATCATGTCTCACATAATTACTATTTATTCGTTTTATTATATTTTATTTTATTATTATAACGTTTAGACGCTTAGAATTACCAATTTTGTACACGTCCATTAACGGGACAGCTGTTCCGGATGTGATGGTGACAAGATATAGTTTTAATATTATTATTATTATTTTGTCATTATTATTTTCATAATAAAAAAACACAAGTGAAGTCCATCAGCAGTTGATGTCGTGTACTCGGAAGATATATTGACATTTTGTTAGTTTATCGCCCCTTTCATAGGGAGAACACCTCGTTAAACAGTTGCCGGTCGTCATTGTACAATTGGTATCACCTGAATCAGATAACCGATCTGCAGAAATGACAATTTTACATAAATATCTGCATTGCAATCGGCGTATAGATAACAGAGGACGATACATGATTAGTTTATAAATAAATAAAGCCAATTGCATCCACAATAGAGTATGATGTTTTTGTTAATTGCCAACTACTGGGACACACTGTTATTAATAGGCGCACAGGCAATGCAATGAATAATTGATACGACAATGAACGTCATAGATGACGGGCTTAGCCGTTGTTTTCCTGAATAATATTGATGTCTATGGACGCTTTTAAAGCACGTCTCAAAATCCCCTATTTTAAACATGTTTCTTTAATGTAAAATAGGTTGCCTTTACGGCTGTATGAAGAATGCCAACGTATGACGGAGTGCTTGAACATATCTAAACCGAGCCCTAACATTCATAATATCAAATCTGCTTTTAATATATAATTATTTGGGTGTTTACTATTATACGTCTATATGATTTTAATACTTATTTGTTTAATAACAGGTTATTATAGGTATTCCTTTCTTTATTTTGTTTACAAGTTTTGTTATCTTTGTCTCATTTAATTAAATGGTATTCTTTCTTTATTTTGTTTACAAGTGTTGTTATCTTTGTCTAATTTAATAAATAAATAATATAAAATGTCATAGTCAAAATTATATGTGTTATTTATTTGTGTATACATGACTTTTGTTGTTTCATAGAGGGCTATTACATACTACCGAACAGAGTCATGTTTGGAAGACCTGCGTTTAAATAAAGTTTATTATTATTATTATTATTTTAGATAATCGAAAAGAGAAGACGACTGGAAGGGCGACAGACGTGGGTGACACGCCGGGAGAAGAGAAGAGGACCGACCACTCCACCATCATGTGGCTCAAGACGGCGGTGCTTGTTGCCGCGTCGCTGATGCAGCTCTCAGGTAACTCGCTGAAGACAGTCCAGTTTGACGCGGCCAGCTAATGTCGCACGCGAAGGTAGCGCGCGTGTCATTTTGATGCAACAAAAGCCCGTGTTATTTTTACCTGCGCAGTTCTGTCATCGATCACAGCACCTGGTGCGGCGTACAGGTGTGCTTATTGCCGGCGACTGTGTGCCGGCCGACTCGGCCTTCAGTGATCGTCAAACGGGTCGATTATTACGTCGACAGTGAAACTGTATCCCGGCGACAAACATAAATGTTCTTGCTAATAACGTTGACATCAGCACACGGAAGAATATTATTGTCTCTACAAAGAAGAATACTTCCATTTCATATGCAGGTTAACGAAGTAATTTTCGCATTAAAAGGTTTATATAAGTGTGCAGGCAACTATAGTTGATAGAAAAGCGTATTTACGTATTATATAATGTATTAACGCCAGTAGTCCAGTAGTATTTTGTTCAATTTCTGTCACTGCCCCGGACAAATACAATCGTATTATAACTAGATATCTTGCTGACAATTGATGTTATGTTTACTTCACATCATAAATATGTCATTACTGCGACAGACGTACGCTATTGAACACAATCAACAGCTATATCAAAAGGGCGAAGATTGGTTAAATAAAAAATAAAACACTGGACTCGATTTGCCGATAATTCTTTTTCCACCATTGATATGTTTATCTGGACGATAGTTAGATGTTGTTGAATTTTGTCAAGTTTTTTAGTATGCTAAAATCGTGTTTACTGTGTTTCTTAAACTGTTGGATGTACCCCAGGAGAGAAACAGTATTCCTAATGCCTGGTGTTGTTGCAGCGGTGAGCGCGGCTCCGTACGGGGACCTTCTGCTGGCGCGGGCCAAGCGAGGTGAGTGTCTGACGTCATCATGGCGGCACACACCGCCACAAACATACGCATACACAGTAGCTCATTTAGTTTATACAGACTAACTTGTGTCATTACGTGTAGACAGGTAGACGCACAGCTGGCTATACAAGAATGCAAATATTAACTATTACGAAACGATTGTGTGCTCTGCCTGGATTTAGTAGACATCATGCTTTTGGTAACTAATCTGTTTTACTAAATGTCTTCATAATATATTTTATAATACATCTTATAACTGTTTTAGTGTGTATGTGACATATTTTATAATCGCACCATATTCACAGACAACTGTTTAAAATACGTATTATTATATTCATATAGTTTGTGTAAATACGCGTTTACTATTTTATTACACGTGTCCACCCTTAATCCCTTGTTGGGGTACTATAGTATTATTCATTCATAATTCACAGTTTCCAGAACAGACTCGAATATATGTTTCCCCCATTCATCTTGATCATACATCTCAACTCAATTAATCACCATTTTAACAAACCGTGGAAAAAATATACAATGACGGCAGTTGATCTGTTTATAACTCCATAACATTTGTGACAGCAATTTCAGTCATTTAAATGTGAAAGATATACCACGACAAACAGTTAATATATACTACGACAAACGGTCCATATCGCTCCAGTTGCATGCCTCTCTAGTCCTTGATCAGGGTCGTTTCCGCCGTCGGTAATCGTGCGACACGGCGTTGTCGTTGACTTCCAGGCACGTGCACCGGCATCAAGAACTGCGACAGCTGCTCGAATCCAGACCTGCAGTGTGTGGTCTGTGGAAGTGGCGAAGTGATGTCTGATGACAAAACAGCTTGTCTCCGTACGTCAGCACGATACTAATAATTATAAAGATAATGATAATACTAAGTATTAAGTACAAAATAGTAAGTACTAAGTACAAAGTAGTAAGTAGTAAGTAGTAAGTAGTAAGTAGTAAGTAGTAAGTAGTAAGTAGTAAGTAGTAAGTAGTAAGTAGTAAGTAGTAAGTAGTAAGTAGTAAGTAGTAAGTAGTAAGTAGTAAGTAGTAAGTAGTAAGTAGTAAGTAGTAAGTAGTAAGTACTAGGTACTAAGTACAAATTACAAATTACAAAATATAAAATACAAAGTACAAAGCACAAAGTACAAAGTACTAACTACTAAGTACTACTAAGTACTACTAAGTACTACTACTACTACTACTACTGCTACTACTACAACAACAACAACAACTACTACTACTACTACTACTACTACTACTACTACTACTACTACTACTACTACTACTACTACTACTACTACTACTACTATTACTACTACTACTACTACTACTACTACTACTACTACTACTACTACTACTACTACTACTACTACTACTACTACTACTACTACTACTAATACTACTACTACTACTACTACTACTACTGCTACTGCTGCTGCTGCTGCTGCTGCTGCTGCTGCTGCTGCTGCTGCTGCTGCTGCTGCTGCTGCTGCTACTACTACTACTACTACTACTACTACTACTACTACTACTACTACTACTACTACTACTACTACTACTACTACTACTACTACTACTACTATTATAACCTATTGTTCTATTGTTATTACTACTATTACTACTATTACTACTACTGCTACTGCTACTACTACTACTACTACTACTACTACTACTACTACTACTACTACTACCACTACCACTACCACTACCACTACCACTACCACTACCACTACCACTACCACTACCACTACCACTACCACTACCACTACCACTACCACTACCACTACCACTACCACTACCACTACCACTACCACTACCACTACCACTACCACTACCACTACCACTACTATTACTGCTACTGCTACTGCTACTGCTACTACTACTACTACTACTACTACTACTACCACTACCACTACCACTACCACTACCACTACCACTACCACTACCACTACCACTACCACTACCACTACCACTACCACTACCACTACCACTACCACTACCACTACCACTACCACTACCACTACCACTACCACTACCACTACCACTACCACTACCACTACCACTACTACTACTACTACTACTACTACTACTACTTCTACAACTAGTACTATTATTGTAACCTTTTGTTATTAGTACTACTACTACTGCTACTGCTACTGCTACTGCTACTGCTACTGCTACTGCTACTGCTACTGCTACTGCTACTGCTACTGCTACTGCTACTGCTACTGCTACTGCTACTGCTACTGCTACTGCTACTGCTACTGCTACTGCTACTGCTACTGCTACTGCTACTGCTACTGCTACTGCTACTGCTACTGCTACTGCTACTGCTACTGCTACTGCTACTGCTACTGCTACTACTACTACTACTACTACTACTACTACTACTACTACTACTACTACTACTACTACTACTACTATTACTACTACTAATACTACTACTACTTCTAAATAACAATAATAATAATAACAATGGTAATAGCTGTCGTAATAACAATTATAACTAAATAATAATAACAGTAAGAAGAAGACAAGGTAGTAGCCCACATCCGTTAAACTGTTCCACTTCCATAATACATTTATTAACTTGTTTTGAAGAACCGACATATTATAAATCATTCTTTTCAATAGAAAAGAATTAGCTATCTAAATAAGCGCATACTTTGTAGCGTGTCCAGGCAAGTGCCTCGAGTGCAAGGCGACTGCTGGCAAGAAGACGGAGTGTCTGTCGTGTGTCAGTGGCTACACCATGAAGACCACCGACAAGTCCTGCCAAGGTGAGTCCGCTAATTTACCCGCCTCAATGTGAAGACGGATACAGTACTGGTGGGAATCCCAATTCAATGACCCATTCGCAACCTAAACACCACACGAGCAGCGTGTGGCTGAAATCACGCTACATTGTATTACAGGACAGGAGGCCGACTCTTAGGCGATTGCATTGGCAGAGCTTAATAGATGCGTTTTATAAAGGGATGTGCCAGAGGCAGTGAAGGCTGTACTGATGTAATCAGCAGAGCGAGGATGAACTAACGTTTGCACTAGCGTATTCTATATGCATTTTGAATTGACAATGTCGTTCGACGCGTCACTGCAGACAGCGCATAGACAAGCCAAAGAATCTGTAGGCTCTAGGTAAATCATTGGGGCCGCGTCTCAGTATGGCAGCGTTGGAGGCTTCCACTTAGAAATATTACTTCTGAGTAAACCACTCCTGTGACAGTTACTTTTTTGTAGTTTCAGAGGATTACCTTGGATCAAATTTTTGATGTAGGGCACCGCCCATTGATTATGGTTTCTCATTAATGAAGGTAACAGTTCAAGTGGCGCCACCTAGGGATCAACCGACAACTTAACAGTGAAACTAAAACAAATTGTTTCTCAGACATAGCCATTTTGTAAAGGCCAATGCAGCAATGAAACGTATGAGATGACAATGTACGGAGGAGATAGACATACAAAGGCACATTTGTGAACAATATAAAGAAAACATGTTTGTAGTTATGAAGTGCTATTGATTTCCATTAGTGTATACATGCAATGTGTTGCATTTGAATACTTTATGTGTACGTGTAAAATATTATGTTTCTTTGTCAAACAATTCAAATAAAATGATGTCATGACTGTCAGGTAGTAAGGTGGCGCTGTTGTGTGTTGACAGCCTGCGCCCCGTTGTGCATTGCGTGCGACACAAATGGACCTGACAAGTGTGATGCTACCAAGTGCATCTCGGCGTCCGTGTACAACAGCGGCACACAGAAATGCGACGGTAAGGCGCCGTTACATACGCAATCAATATTAACCCTAGTGTATATTGTCTATTTGTTCTTTCCTTATTCGTGTTGTTTTCTTTTTTCTGTTCCTCTGACTGTTCTTCTTCTTGTTTGTTTATTTTCATCTTCTTATTCGTCCATTTGGTCGTCTTCTTGTTCAATTTCTTCTTATTCCTCGTTGTCGTCTTCTGTCGATTCTTCTTTTTTGTTTTCATCGTCACTTTGTCACTTTTGCCATGTTTTCTTTCCATCTGCTTCATCTTGTTGGTTTATGTTTTCCTTCTCCTTCTTCTTCGTCTTCTTCTACTTTTGGTTTCATTTGAAGTGGGAGTCTCGTGATGATGTCGATAGTTGTTCTACAACCCTAAATTCAACTACTTCAAACTTCTGCTGCAATGTTTACCTGTTCTCTTATATTCAACTGTGACCTTTCGAGAGTTCTTTTGACACTGACTCTCCATCTTATTCTGAATGCTTTTCTGCATCTTCTACTACCTTCATTATTCTCTTAACACCTGTCATGCTGGTGCTGTGCATGTAATCTGTAACATTATTCATTATGTGCGGTTAGCTAAGTTTATTGTAACAACGATGCTAATTTAGAGCGTTCAACATATTAATTAAGTGACATATTTAACAACAACAGCGTGTGGCTCCTACTGCAACGGCTGCAAAACGAACGGCGCTGCCAACTGTGACAGTGACAAATGTGCGGCCCGCAACGTGTTCATCCCAGACACCAAGAAGTGTGAACGTCAGTAACTTCACTTATCCGGTCACTTCTTGTGGATTCTTCCGAGCCGCTGCAATCCGTGTAAAAATCACCTTAGATCCATGGATAGATACGTGTTTTTAGGACACGAAATCTTTAGTGTATGATGGTCGTATAAGTGTATGAATCATGTATGTAAAGAAAACAATATAATAATGCCTTAAACATTTTCTAGATCTATATATTTTAATGTTGTATTTATTTTTAACAAGTTTAGTCAAATAATCACAGAATATATGTTTTAATGTATTAAATTAGTGAAATTAGTTTTATTGATACAAATTGTATAATATTGTCTACATTTATATTGTCTATAATAATATATACGCTAAGTCTTAAATTCTATATTATTACATTCTTTTCTTTTTAAACAAATATAGTTTATATGGTTGATGTACCCATTTTAAACTATTATTATTTTTACTATATTTCGTGCGCTAGCGCACGAATCAGAATCAGAATTTGTTTTTCGACCATGGAATACTGATTATGTACAGCAACGAAACGTATGAGCAGGGAGGGCTTGATATAGTCATCATGCATGTCGATATCATAACAGCCAATCCGCTGTATACTTTCAACATAAAGCTAGGACGTAAACATGATTATTCAATTACATATGACTTAATTCTACATTTTAATTAGTAATATATTATTTACATAAATGATTACATATTAACACAAGTTAATAACCAATTAACTATTCTAGTGGCCTAACTAATATTACATTGAAAACAAAAATACGGAACGTTGATAATATATTAAAATATATATACATGCATTACATTATATCAAATACTATATATATATATATATATATATATATATATATATATACATATATACATACATACAAATGTTAATTACAAAAAGTATAATTTGCATACCTTTGTATTACACTTATCTTAACCAATATGCATTATTAAATTAATTTAACTGCTTTCAGCTTGTAGTCCTCACTGCAAGGCTTGCAACACAAGTAAAGCGGGAAAGTGTGACAGTGGCCAGTGCGAGGACGGATACGGATTAGACTCGTCAAACGTCTGCAACGGTATTGTAGTGTTACAAATTATACGTACGAAACAACACTACCGACAACGATGGATTTATAAACACATTTTTGCATGTGCATCTGTAACATATGTTAGTTTGTTTAACACAGCTTCAAGTAGGTGATTTATGAACTATCCAAAAGAATATATATATATATATATATATATATATATATATATATATATATATATATGTATATATATATATATATATATATATATATATATATATATATATATGTATATATATATATATATATATATATATATATATATATATATATATATATGTATATATATATATATAGTATAATAATACTAATAATAAGAATGAGTCAACTTGTAGTTCACCATGCATCTAAAGTAGAGAACAGTCCACACAAAGGCGCTAAAATTCATCAGTGTTAAAACTAGCTAGTTAAATAAAATAAAACGAGCTAATTAAGTAATTATTAAGCCATGATTTCATTTCAGATGAGAATTAGATATTATTTAAGTGTTGCTTAATTAATGCATATATATGCTGACCAAATCAGTGACAAGTCGGGAAAATGTTGATGTACTTTTTTGACATATTTGGAAAGAGGAGGCATAGTACTTTACAGTAATTCAAACATTATGACTCTACTATAAAAATTGGGGAAGTTATATCACATTTGGTATGGTAGGGGTCAAAAAGTAAAACTGGAGAAAACGGCCGTTAAAGTTTTGGATTATGCATGGGCTTAGATACCATATAAATATTATGTGTATTGCATTCACATTTGGCATGCAGCTATGGTATCATAGTGCAATGATAGAGGGCAAATAACAACCAGCTGCTGCAACAATACCTTAAGTTATGGTACATTATATGTGCCATAACTTCAGGAATTAATTTCCGTGCTAATTAATTTCACAGCTAATTAGTATAAAACAAAGCCGTTTTTAGGCTAATTTAGCGCAGTATCCTGCACCCAAATAATTACTGAACGGATAAATTTCCTACTTCCTGCGAGACAAATGTAGCCATACGTTTTAGCTGCTAAATAACATAAAATTGAATAAAATCCATCGATAACTTTTATTTATTTATGAGTTTTTCAACATCGGGGTAGGCCATTTTAGGCCGCCCGTTCGCTGCTATACGTTCGCCTCCGGCGCAAACCCTCGGCGCGAGCTGTGAAATGTTGCGCTGACAAATGGTCGATTTTTCAGACCAAAACGTATTATTATGAGTATACACCATCTCTAGGTCTATGCAAAATGTCAGGACAATTGGAGCATTATTGTCGTTGCTTAACATGTTCCCGTCTTCGTTGTCATCGTGAACGGCTTCCCAGTCGTATTCGACCGTAACGTCGCTGTCGGTTTCGCTGTCAAGGTCAGCGTCCCATTCCGAGGCGTCGAAATCGTACTGCTCCCACATCCGCGCAACAGCAATGTCATCGCCGGTTGGTGCATTCAGCACACGTAGCAACGCGTCCGACATTATGTTGCAAAAGATTTAATAACAGGGAAACAACGATAGAAAAACACGGCGGAATACGAACGACCTTGGCTACTTGTTTACGTTAGCACTGCCTTACTGCGCATATGCCATATGCGTAGGCGATCGTCCAATTGCAAGCACCGAAGCGCGCACGTGACAGAGCACGCTCTCATTAGTATGCAAAAGCCTTCTCAGGGTAGCCCCCTAGTGGGTAGTTTTGAGCTATTTTGGTGTACTTGGCCCGAATATG
>OZ024865.1:23664631-23692131 GCA_964017155.1 Oasisia sp. SBJ-2009
AGTAATATCATATGCCATCAGCTATGAAACAAAGCCTAGTTTAATGCAAAATCCCTGCATAGTTTAATGCTGTTGATGTCAGACAGAGATACATTTTAGCCAGAGTAAGGGATCTATTCCGTTTATTTACTTTAAAAATAAGAAAGTTATTTACGGGTTGAATAATACCAATTTATGACAAAACACTCAATGACACAATCCATTTGCAATGTCACATATGACATATTTATGTTATTAGAATAATACAATTTTCTCTCTGTGCTATTCGTTCTTGTTCCATAATGGAAATGATATACGATGTTTCTTCGACTACATTGGTTTTGTGAACTTGTGGTTTTCAGCTTGTGCTGAACATTGCAAGAAATGCAAAGTAAAGGGCCCAAAAAAGTGTGATATTGGAGAGTGTGATGTAAACTATGGCAACAACCCGAAGAACGAAGACTGTGATAGTGAGTGTGGCGGTGTTGTTGTTTTCATTTGGTTATATCATGAATACAGGTGCATTAGTACTGTACATTTTATGTAAGGACTTGACTTGATGACGTGATATTTGTGTGTGTGTGTGTGTGTGTGTGTGTGTGTGTGTGTGGTGTGTGTGTGTGTGTGTGTGTGTGTGTGTGTGTGCGCGCGAGCGTATGTGTGTGCGCGCACGTGTGTGTGTGTGCGTGTCTGTGCGTGTGCGCGTGCGCGTGTGTGTTTACATAAACGTGAGTTTTAAGTAAAACTAAAACGATGGTGTTTCCGTTAGAACAGAGCAGGTATATAGTCTATACACATACATTTGTAATACGTCATACACGTACTCTTCATACATAATATAATGACAACTGGTTCCAGTCTGCCCGGACAAGTGTGAGACGTGCAACATAGACACCAAGGGCGCCAAGACGTGCTCCAAATGTGCCGTCGCTTTCGCCGCCGCACAGAGCAAGATCTGCGACTGTGAGTTAACCTCTGTTATATAAAACATACCACGAAGAAACATTTTTTTTATATATAGTAAGTGTAACATTCTTACAAGTGTAATAACTATATTTAAAGTATATTTCTGATCAAGCTGCCGGTAATAAGCCTGATGAATTATTCATTATTTGATCGTTCAGCCAGCGAAACGTCAACAGAGGTTTGTTAATAAAAACTAATACTTTCCACTCAGGTTGATTACTAGACCAGAACGTTTTAATATTTATTAGCTGCTAGTTGATTTTGTCATAAACTGTCGATCCATTTTTGTCAGACTGTCCTGAAAACTGCCACAGTTGTGACATTTCCGGTGGTGAGACCCGCTGTAGGTCAACTGGATGTGACGCAGGCTACGCGTATAACAGTGCGACGCGCACCTGTCACAGTAAGTGCGAACTCTCGGTAGCAATAACGCAGTAATTACCGTTCACCAGGCTAACCCGTAATATTTGACAGTCATCTGTGCATATATATATATATATATATATATATATATATATATATATATATATATATATATATGTATATGTATATGTATATGTATATGTATATGTATATGTATATGTATATGTATATGTATATGTATATGTATATGTATATGTATATGTATATGTATATGTATATATATGTATATATATATATATATATATATATATATATATATATATATATATATATATATATATATATATATGTATATGTATATGTATATGTATATGTATATGTATATGTATATGTATATGTATATGTATATGTATATATATGTATATATATATATATATATATATATATATATATATATATATATATATATATATATATATATATATATATATATATATGTATATGTATATATATATATATATATATATATATATATATATATATATATATATATATATATATATATCTATATATATATATATCTAATTATCGTTCCATAATGAAGCTTCCCGTACTGTTTTGAATGAATATGGAAACAGAGTAACTTGGAGTAAAACACTCAAGTTTTTGCACATCGGGTGATGTGACAAATATAGTTGTGTATGTCAAATAATTACATTGCCTCATGTATGGACAAGTTATATATATGTTTCCTTCGTGTTGAAATTGTTAGCAATGCTGTATGTTTTTTTAATTGAAGTCATTGTTTTGTGGAAGTCATTGTAAGGTTTTACGAAGCACACCTAAATACGTTAGGAAGGCGTATGAAATACGCATTTATGCAATAACAATATTAATGTGTCATGTTGTACAATTGCACATTTGCATCTTTGTCCCTGATCACTGTTTTTACTGTATAAGCTTGATACAGTTCCACACTTACAAAGATGTCGTGTAGTTTTGCAGTCCAGTTGATCAAGCAACGTTTAGCTTTCCCAGTCAACGCCTAGTCTATTGATGGCAACCGCACTTAGTTTATTACCTACCATTTTGTATTTCCTGACCTTTAGAGGCCTGTTGTCCCTACTAGAGCGATATTATATAGATAACTAATTACATATACTGTGCTTCATAGCAGTTGCGTATTGCACTGCATTGTATTATTGATTGGGAATCACTATTGGATGTTGCCTCTTGTAGAATGTCCGGACAACTGTCAGCAGTGCACGTACACAAGCGGTCAGACACGGTGTATGTCCGGCAAGTGTACGGCCAGGTACACTTTGCGTTCGTCTGACGGACACTGCTACAGTAAGTGTTTTCACTTCCCTCTCTTAGACCCTCTTAGTGTAGTTGAAATACAAGGTTTGGTTGTAATAAATTGAACAAGCTGCTTAGTACAAAATGCAACACACCAAGGGCAGCATCCAGTATTCTAAATCAACAGCCGTAATGTGTCCAATATATTCCCCGGAGAAAGCACGCTTTAGAAACTCTACACACATTGATCATAACGTTAGTGAACTTATCGTTCTACTGTAAAATACACTGTAGTATTACATCAACCATATGTAGCCGTTCAGTCACTTATTCCATGTAATTAATCGATGTGGTAAACATGTGTGTGTACTTCCAGTTACAAATTAAATGTGATGTATGATTTCACGAGTATTGTCTTGTACACTATTGCTGTCACCTACATTTACAGTCTCAAAACGTGTTGCATAAATTGTCTTTACAACGAAAAATCAGTAGGGCACTCAACGATATCAGAATAAAAGCGCTTTTTTATAACAAGGTGTACGCCTAAATATGTACACATTGATGTGGTCCTTAGATGTATATTCCGCTACATTTATCGAGTGAAGTATGCAATGCGTGCCACTTTATGCGAACAAAGTATGTTTAGCAGTGGAAGTTTAACCAGCAAGCATAATAGGCACATATCTAGGGCCAATGAAGGCCAGGGGCCGACAAAAATACCGAAGTTAATTTGGTGTAGATTAATTTCTTCTTCCTGAAACACAAATAACTAGCAAGACATGATTTGACACGTTTGTTGAATCCGGATCCTCTTCGGTTTCGTCGATACAACTAAATATTAGCTTACATATTATATCTCTGTACGTTAGTTCTATCATTCGACGTGACGCCTGGCATATTTAAATTACGAAAACATGGCGTCTGAGTACACTTTTGTGGGTTAAATAACGACATGGTTTGCAAGGCAAGGCACGCTGTTGCGCTCTCGGCGAGAGCGCTCGGCCACACCGGCGAGACATGGCGCAAGTCTGGGCGATTTGGTGGGTTCAAACGAAAGCTAACACACAGTAGTTTCGTAATGTAAGTACGTATGCCTCGGACGAATTTTAATGATGGAACTAACACACAGCGTATACAATTTTGGCAAAACCATAGTTATAACGGCGAAATAGACGCGAGTCTTGATTCGACAAACGTGCCCATCATTTGGTCAAAGATGAGTACCGTATAGGTTTCATTGGTACTTCACTGGACCAATCAGTTGAGTAGGTTGTGGTAATCCAGTACATTGCTGACGACTTACGAGTTGAAGTCATCCAGTACGTGTTGATAACATATATACTGACGACACGCACGTTGACGACAGACTTGTTGACATCATACACATTGACCACATCCGTGTTGATGATCACTCCCGTCGCAATGATTAATGTATGTTAGGGCTCCTGGACAAATGTATGCGACTCCCAGAAACAATGGAGATGTTTGCTTGCAGAATGCCCCGACAACTGCGCGAGCTGCACCGACGACGGCAGTCAGACTCGCTGTGTCATTGGCCAGTGTGACGCCTTGTCTGCCTACAAGGCTGACGTCAAGACTTGCCCCAGTAAGTGCCATCTTTATTCCTTCCCGCTTAAACCTGTCAGGCCGCACAGCGCTAATCCGGTTTATAATTTACAGATACTTTAAGTCACACTTCATAGCAACCGGTTCTAAAAATATTGTGAAATGCGATACAAACTGAAGGCAGCATATTAAAGCGAACATAGCATGGTGATAGAGTTCATATTGCAAGTGTATGTAATGTAAATACGGTTGTTGCTGAGACGAAGCGTAATGCCAAACACGTTAACTAGGATTGGGTATACAAGTACAATCCTGCCCGCGCATGCATGCATTTACTACTGACACTATAGTCGCATGCACGCACGCACGCACGCACGCACGCACGCACGCACGCACGCACGCACGCACACACACACACACACACACACACACATCCCCGATACTTTAAGAAGACCTATTATGTAGGTCGACCTCTTATATATTACAAATATCGAACCAAGTGTACTCTACTATAATTCGCATAAAGTTCTGGTAACATGTGCAACATTTTATACCAAGCCTCAGTTGAACTTCCTATAATGCCGCTATTGTTTTGTAGAGTGTCCCAGCGACTGCACAATGTGCTTTGTCGACTCCAATGGCGATATAAAGTGCTCCATGTGCAAGGAAAAATACACACTTTCCAGTAACAGAGACAGCTGCCTGAGTAAGTGTACTAAATACAAAATCAAACCGTATTATCCACGCGTGAAAGTACGACTACATTTAAGCGATCTGTTAAACATGCCTAATGCAATTTAAAAACGCCTAATATGAGATTTTCTGTTGCTACGCCAAGATGTAGCTACTGATTGATTTTGTAAATGCATCATATGGAACGTACATTTGTCATAGAGAAATTTGAACGCATAGTTTCCATGCATTTGCAGATCGTACAACTCCATGTTTTTGGAACCAGTACAATTCGCAATTATTAATGGCTACAGTGGAGCAAATAAATAAATATATATATATATATATATATATATATATATATATATATATATATATATATATATATATATATATATATATATATATATATATATATATATCGAATACTGATTGAATAAATTGTGAAATGTTCAGCTTCGCTGTTATGGCCACGTCCAGAGAAGACAGACACATGTTTTCATTGGATACCGCGCTATGTAACAACTTATCTTTGTTGTCTAAGAAGTTTTTATATAACAGAAACTTATGTCATAGACCTCTGCAAATATTACCTGGGAATATTTTTCTCCTAGCCGGATTATTTTGACGTGTTGTCTGAGCGACGGCTAACCTAAGCTCACCATCAGATGTATTTACTTATTCATCGACTGCCGGGTTTTGCAAACAAACTTGAACGAAGTGATTGAAAAAGCACAAACGATGTGTTGTTTGTGACAGAGTATCCCGATAACTGTAAGAAGTGTGAGAATGTGTAAACAGTAAACGATGTGTTGTTTCCGACAGAGTGTCCTGACAACGGCAAGAAGTTTGAAAATGTGTAAACAGTAAACGATTTATTGTTTGTGACACAGTGTCCCGACAACTGCAAGAAGTGTGAGAATGTGTAAACAGTAAACGCTGTGTTGTTGTGACAGAGTGTCCCGACAACTGCAAGAAGTGTGAGAATGTGTAAACAGTAAACGATGTGTTGTTTGTGACAGAGTGTCCCGACAACTGCAAGAAGTGTGAGAATGTGTAAACAGGAAATGTTGTGTTGTTTGTGACAGAGTGTCCCGACAACTGCACGAAGTGTGAGAATGTGTAAACAGTAAACGCTGTGTTGTTTGTGAGAGAGTGTCGCGACAACTGCAAGAAGTGTGAGAATGTGTAAACAGTAAACGATGTGTTGTTTGTGACAGAGTGTCCCGACAACTGCAAGAAGTGTGAGAATGTGTAAACAGTAAACGGTGTGTTGTTTGTGACAGAGTGTTCCGACAACTGCTAGAAGTGTGAGAATGTGTAAACAGTAAACGATGTGTTGTTTGTAACAGAGTGTCCCGACAACTGCGAGAAGTGTGAGAATGTGTAAACAGTAAACGATGTGTTGTTTGTGACAGAGTGTCCCGACAACTGCAAGAAATGTGAGAATGTGTAAACAGTAAACGATGTGTTGTTTGTGACAGAGTGTCCCGACAACTGCAAGAAATGTGAGAATGTGTAAACAGTAAACGATGTGTTGTTTGTGACAGAGTGTCCCGACAACTGCAAGAAGTGTGAGAATGTGTAAACAGTAAACGATGTGTTGTTTGTGACAGAGTGTCCCGACAACTGCAAGAAGTGTGAGAATGTGTAAACAGTAAACGCTGTGTTGTTTGTGACAGAGTGTCCCGACAACTGCAAGAAGTGTGAGAATGTGTAAACAGTAAACGCTGTGTTGTTTGTGACAGAGTGTCCCGACAACTGCAAGAAGTGTGAGAATGTGTAAACAGTAAACGATGTGTTATTTGTGACAGAGTGTCCCGACAACTGCAAGAAGTGTGAGAATGTGTAAACAGTAAACGATGTGTTGTTTGTGACAGAGTGTCCCGACAACTGCAAGAAGTGTGAGAATGTGTAAACAGTAAACGCTGTGTTGTTTGTGACAGAGTGTCCCGACAACTGCAAGAAGTGTGAGAATGTGTAAAGAGTATACGCTGTGTTGTTTGTGACAGAGTGTCCCGACAATTGCAAGAAGTGTGAGAATGTGTAAACAGTAAACGCTGTGTTGTTTGTGACAGAGTGTCCCGACAACTGCAAGAAGTGTGAGAATGTGTAAACAGTAAACGCTGTGTTGTTCGTGACAGAGTGTCCCGACAACGGCAAGAAGTTTGAGAATGTGTAAACAATAAACGCTGTGTTGTTTGTGACAGTGTGTCCCGACAACTGCAAGAAGTGTGAGAATGTGTAAACAATAAACGCTGTGTTGTTTGTGACAGAGTGTCCCGACAACTGCAAGAAGTGTGAGAATGTGTA
Source organism: Oasisia sp. SBJ-2009 (assembly GCA_964017155.1). Lineage (NCBI taxonomy): Eukaryota > Metazoa > Annelida > Polychaeta > Sabellida > Siboglinidae > Oasisia > Oasisia sp. SBJ-2009. The sequence goes on from OZ024865.1 coordinate 23,671,793, forward strand.
AACAGTAAACGATGTGTTGTTTGTGACAGAGTGTCCCGACAACTGCAAGAAGTGTGAGAATGTGTAAACAGTAAACGATGTGTTGTTTGTGACAGAGTGTCCCGACAACTGCAAGACGTGTGAGAATGTGTAAACAGTAAGCGATGTGTTGTTTGTGACAGAGTGTCCCGACAACTGCAAGACGTGTGAGAATGTGTAAACAGTAAACGATGTGTTGTTTGTGACAGAGTGTCCCGACAACTGCGAGAAGTGTGAGAATGTATAAACAGTAAACGATGTGTTGTTTGTGCCAGAGTGTCCCGACAACTGCAAGAAGTGTGAGAATGTGGCCGGCTCCACCACCACCATGTGCTTCGACCAACAGTGCGAGGACGGCTACGTCATCAACCCGACCACCTTCCTGTGTTCTCGTAAGTATATAATAACAGTATAGTTGTATTAGGAATCAGCTGAGAAGCTCCTTGTCATACATAAAACGTAACTTTTTAATTTAACCTCAGCCCTTCATCCCACGCTCAAACAAGATTTATTGTATCAATATAGTAGGCATAACATGATGTACCTTCGTCGAGTCACTCTATGTGCATTACCTTTGAATAGCCATGACATTAACATCATATTTATTATAACTAGTTCAAAGGTATTGAAACACCGCACAATTTAAGAGCTACAAATTGTCTTTAGTGTTGCTTTTTTGGTTGCACATGTCACTTGATATCTCCGAATTCTGAATGTTATCATCCAGATGGCAGCACACAAACCAATCATACGTATTTTGATGGCGTAACACGGATAACGAAGTGTTGCGACCCTATATTCCGTGCGCACGAACAAAGTGAGCGAAAAAGCAAAAGAAGTTAGAAACTTTGAACATGATATATACCCCAAAACGATACTGTGTCTGACACCCTCCCCAGAAGAAAGAAACTACATTTAATATATGACAACGACCTTGGTATGATCACGTTGAGGTCTGAACGTCTAACGTTTTGTTATACGTGTTAGGAGTTGAATTCCATATATATATTCCCTTAATTGCTGTTCATTGCTCATTATTCTGGATTTTGTTTTAACAAAGGTGTAAACATCCGTACATAATTGTGAATGGACACATATGTTATTTGTGAATTAGCATATTCGCGACATATTTACTGTGTAATTATTTCATTGTAGTTTGTAGTATACATAAACTTCTTGTTTTTGTTCTGGTGCTTGTGAGCGTTATGCTTCCACCGTCATTCACGACAGGTTGTTACTGTCTGCTTTGTGCCGAAAGTCCATTGTGAGTTTGCCCTCGATTACTGGTCCTTAATTGTTGTTATATTTGTTTCTTTTCTGAACTGGTTCTGTCTCTACTCCCCATCGCCTGGACCTTTTTCTCCCCAGTCCTCCCAGTCCCAGTCTCTCTTCACACGGCGCTCCACTCTTAGTTGTCGTCTGACCAACCACTGTCAATATCACCAACACACCGAACCTATCATGACACATCAATCTACTAAAAGTAGAAGATACTTTTTACTTGTCAAAGTTTGGTGTTTTATTTCATAAACGTACACATAAACACGTTCCAGTTTTGTTTAAATCGCAATTTTTTCACAACCCTGTGTATCATGATAATGCCACAAGGCAAAGCCAACAAATTATTATTCAACACCTTATTATTCTAATTAATCATACATCGAGAGTTAGAAAATATATTTTATTTACCAACTTTATTTTTATAATATCAAACTCCATTTTGGATAAAGTATACATATACAACCTTTTTCTACGTATACTAACACAACACTTATTAACACGTTACAAAGACACACGATCACAAACTGTACTGTGCCCTTAAACCAACAACATATCTCGCTTCAATATGATTTGCCTACCTGTTTTGTGAGTAATAGTTATATTTAGTAATACGTAGATAGGTGGTTATCACGCAGGTGACATAATATTATTTACTAGTCTTAGTGGGAATCTCCTGACAGATAGGTAATATATTTATATTATTGCTACGTGTTCTGTATTTGTCACTGTCAAATAAAGATGCTCAGTTCTACTTGCACTGTTCCTCTCACTCAGTTTGTCATGTACATGTGAACCTGTTTCAGTGTGTCCGAGCGGGTGTAAGAAATGTACATACGACACGACCACCAACGCCGTCTCTTGCATTCTCAACGAGTGCAAAACTGGCTACGTGATGAATACAGCCGACAAGACTTGTCACGGTAAGGCCGGGTCAGAACTGATGTAACACGGCTGGCTCTACTCTAGTAGTCCGTATGCGGTCTATAGCAGTGCCATTGTTGTTTTTAGCAGTTATCGGAACTATTTACCTGTGTTGTAATTTACCATAAGTATTTTTTCTGACTAATATTAGTGTTCCAGATAGAATTTACATTACTTGGACATACTGATTTAATAACAATTAAAGTATTTAAGTAGACCTCTATGCATAATACAACACTAGCAATGATCAACTGATCTTGTCGTCCACGACGGGCAGAGCCCATCAAATTGACACTGACGTTGACAATGTCGTGCTTAATCCGTCGATAACTCTAACCATCATACCTGACTTGTATAACCCTTCAATTGCACTAACTGTGACCCATCTAAGGTTGTCAGAGCAGGAGGCTCCCTGCCATTAACATCTGCCGTCATTGTGCAACTTTGCCCCATGTATCTATATTAGCAACAACGAGACTATATGAAGCTATGCATAACCTAGTTTTGTTCGTTATGCATGTCGCAGAAGTACATCATATATTAAACGTATTTGTTTGCCAGCCTGTCCCAACTGCGACAAGTGTCAGTGGAGCACAACAAACAGCCGGGCGGAGTGTGACGTCAACAAGTGTTCCACTGGATTCACACGCAAAACAACCGGGGAATGTGCTCGTGAGTAGTGTCTATTCTACACGTTATGTCACTCACGTTATGTCGCTCTGTCTATGCGCTACTGTCGACTGGTATGCACTCACGCACACACGTGTACATGTACACCAACATGCACACGGCGACGCATACGCATACTCAGAGACCCACTCATATACTTATAGGCACATCACACACAAACACACACATACATATACACGCACACAGATCACACAATTACATACATACATGCATACATACAACACACATACACACGTATGCACGCAACAATTACATACTTGAAATTATACATTACTTGCATAAGAGGTAGTCTTCATAGGAGACTCATGTCCAGTCTGTACATTTAGTGTAGTACCAATTTAACTTATACGTTATTTTTATTATATTATGTTGTACAACTGAAGAGCAAAGTTCATCATGGCCGAATTATACGGTAATTGTGGGAAATGTGTAATGAATTGGGAAATCTTAATGTTCTGCTATTGATTATGTTCGTATCTTCGTCCATACAAATTATCATATGCACTTACTTTGAATAATGTATAAGATTAACTATGATTTATTAAACCTAATTTAAAAACAATAACTGAAACCCCAACATTTATCTACACTGTAGAAACAATAAAAAATGATGCGATCATTTCCCCATGCGCAAGAGGAAATGAGGGAGCGCAAGTAATTCGAATCTATAAAGAGTGATGTCCGACACTAAAACGAAAGAACTTTGACGCCTCCCTCATCTCATCGGAAGAAATTACGTTTGATTTGGATTTCGGCATTCTGAGATAATCTCTAAATTGATACACATTTCCTAAGGTGACTAAATATTGGCTTTATCCAAAGGAACAAAACTGGCCAAGGCAAACAGCCTTTGGCAGACTTTACAAACGCGTCTGGAACAACACAGTTCTAAAGATAGACACAAATATCGGTGTCGACAAAAGTAGTTGTGATAACAAATCGCCTGTGTGGTATTGAGTCCGGGGTTATCTACCATCCTCACCTGCGCCTAATCGACTGTATCCATCAGCGTAGCCTTCGCGCCTTCCTAAGTATCCACTGCATAACACATTTGCCAAGTTTACAACAATTTAAGAAAAGCTTAAAGTCGACGTTACCTTCTTCGTATATATGCACAATTAACACAATGGAAAAAATATTGTTGGTTTGTCTCAATCTTATAACTATTACTATAACTATTACGCATTTTAGTTGAAAAGGGCAGAGCGCCTTACAAGTCATATGACTTATGCTATGTCCTTTTAACAGCAGCACCGATATTATATTATATCATTATGTATTGTATTATTTTTCATACTATATTGTATATTCTTGTGTTGCTGTTGTTAAATAAACTTTCATTCATTCACTTGCCTCGTCACCTTCATAAATCTTCGTTTTAGAAGAAGTGCCATAATACAATAAGAAAGAGAATGTACACACATTAACACGTGCGTTTTATCCGATCTTTCTCCATTAAATCTCTTCAAATCCGAGGTTGTGACGTACGTATGAGTCATCTTATTATTGTACGTCATCTTGTCTTCAGAGTGTCCCATTGGATGTCAGTCTTGTAAGACGGACGACACAACTGTCACGTGCACTCTCGGAGGATGCGTCGCTGACGGTTTCACTCAGGTTCCAACCAAGACCTGTGTTGGTAAGTAAACACGCTTACGGCAAATGTTGTACAAAACGTTTACATGTGTGTACGCTGATACTCGGTAATTTGCTGAAAGATCCGATTGGATAAGCAGAATACAGACAAACATACATATACATACTCTCTCTCTCTCCTTCTGTGCATCACTCTGTTTGTCTGTCTGTGTATTTATCCGTGCGTCCGTGCGTCCGTGCGTGCGTGCGTGCGTGCGTCCGTCCGTCCGTCCGTCCGTCCGTCCGTCCGCCCGCCCGTCCGTCCGCCCGTCCGTCCGCCCGCTCGCTCGCCCGCCCGCCCGCCCGTCCGACCGTCCGCCCGTCCGTCCGACCGTCCGTCCGTCCGTCCGTCCGTCCGTCCGTCCGTCCGTCCGTCCGTCCGTCCGTCCGTCCGTCCGTCCGTCCGTCCGTCCGTCCGTCCGTCCGTCCGTCCGTCCGTCCGTCCGTCCGTCCGTCCGTCCGTCCGTCCGTCCGTCCGTCCGTCCGTCCGTCCGTCCGTCCGTCCGTCCGTCCGTCCGTCCGTCCGTCCGTCCGTCCGTCCGTCCGTCCGTCCGTCCGTCCGTCCGTCCGTCCGTCCGTCCGTCCGTCCGTCCGTCCGTCCGTCCGTCCGTCCGTCCGTCCGTCCGTCCGTCCGTCCGTCCGTCCGTCCGTCCGTCCGTCCGTCCGTCCGTCCGTCCGTCCGTCTGTATGTCTGTCTGTCTCTCTCTCTCTCTCTCTCTCTCTCTCTCTCTCTCTCTCTGTCTCTCTCTAGCTTCTCTCTCTCTCTCTCTCTCTCTCTCTCTCTCTCTCTCTCTCTCTCTCTCTCTCTCTCTCTAGCTCTTTCTCGGTCTCTGTCTGTCTATCTGTCTGTTTCTCTCACACACAATCTGTATCACTCTCGCTCGCTCGCTCGCTCGCTCGCCCTGACTCTCTGCGAGGCTGAGGTATTTGTGTCCGTTGACGTTCCAGTAAATGGAATCTATATGGTGTGAATTTCGCAGAAATATATCAAAAGTGCATTACCTATTTGTCCAGTATGCCATGTGCAATAACAGTCAACTATGTGCAATAACAGTCAACTTAAGACCATTGCTTCTAGTGTTCCACGCTGGTGCAGCGGTTCTGGTTGAAATATTTCAGCTTGTCCAATTGGCTGCAGCAAGTGCAAATACAGCACCACTACACACAAGATCGTGTGCTCGTCAACAGGCTGTATGTCTGGATATATATATTCGACCACGGAACATACATGTGTCAGTGAGTATGCCAGTCATGGTCGTAAACGTTATCTGGACGATGCATACAGTTAACCAGTTGTTATCACTATTGTCAGTTGCATCACATAACCGTATGTGTATGATGTGTGAGATGGCGCCATACCTATATTGTTTTACCATCGATCCATATAAGCATACACGCACACGCACACGCACACGCACACGCACACGCACACGCACACGCACACGCACACGCACACGCACACGCACACGCACACGCACACGCACACGCACACGCACACGCACACGCACACGCACACGCACACGCACACGCACACGCACACGCACACGCACACGCACACGCACACGCACACGCACACGCACACGCACACGCACACGCACACGCACACGCACACGCACACGCACACGCACACGCACACGCACACGCACACGCACACGCACACGCACACGCACACGCACACGCACACGCACACGCACACGCACACGCACACGCACACGCACACGCACACGCACACGCACACGCACACGCACACGCACACGCACACGCACACGCACACGCACACGCACACGCACACGCACACGCACACGCACACGCACACGCACACGCACACGCACACGCACACGCACACGCACACGCACACGCACACGCACACGCACACGCACACGCACACGCACACGCACACGCACACGCACACGCACACGCACACGCACACGCACACGCACACGCACACGCACACGCACACGCACACGCACACGCACACGCACACGCACACGCACACGCACACGCACACGCACACGCACACGCACACGCACACGCACACGCACACGCACACGCACACGCACACGCACACGCACACGCACACGCACACGCACACGCACACGCACACGCACACGCACACGCACACGCACACGCACACGCACACGCACACGCACACGCACACGCACACGCACACGCACACGCACACGCACACGCACACGCACACGCACACGCACACGCACACGCACACGCACACGCACACGCACACGCACACGCACACGCACACGCACACGCACACGCACACGCACACGCACACGCACACGCACACGCACACGCACACGCACACGCACACGCACACGCACACGCACACGCACACGCACACGCACACGCACACGCACACGCACACGCACACGCACACGCACACGCACACGCACACGCACACGCACACGCACACGCACACGCACACGCACACGCACACGCACACGCACACGCACACGCACACGCACACGCACACGCACACGCACACGCACACGCACACGCACACGCACACGCACACGCACACGCACACGCACACGCACACGCACACGCACACGCACACGCACACGCACACGCACACGCACACGCACACGCACACGCACACGCACACGCACACGCACACGCACACGCACACGCACACGCACACGCACACGCACACGCACACGCACACGCACACGCACACGCACACGCACACGCACACGCACACGCACACGCACACGCACACGCACACGCACACGCACACGCACACGCACACGCACACGCACACGCACAGAATCATACATATATCGTATTCCAAGAGGAATCGTCAGGAAGGTTAAGCCATCTAGCATTGTGTGTGAATAAATTAATATGTTGACTTGTATTTGCTAGAGTGCCCGCCCCACTGTACGGCCTGCACCATTGATGCGACTCTGGCAAAGACCATCTGCTCAACCGATTCATGTGAAACAGGCTACACACTTGCCGAAGGCCTGTGTGTTGGTGAGTACATTCCAATTATTCTGTCATGCACGGTTTAAAGTGAACATAATAGTTTGGGTGTATGCATCTAAGCCTCATGAATAAATAAACATGTGGACTATCATACCATAATAACACAAGACTCCATGATATCGGACATAATTTATATAAGAAACTACCAATTTAAGACGCATTCTCGGTTAATACATTGTAACCATTAATCAATTAACCAGTAAGATTGATAAGATAGATTGCAGCTGGAAATAATTAGTTTAAAAGGGATGTAATGGGATATGACAGGGATATTACAGGGATGTGACAGGGATGTGACAGGGATGTGACAGGGATGTGACAGGGATGTGACAGGGATGTGACAGGGATGTGACAGGGATGTGACAGGGATGTGACAGGGATGTGACAGGGATGTGACAGGGATATGACAGGGATGTGACAGGGATGTGACAGGGATGTGACTGGGATGTAACAAGATATGACAGGGATGAGATTGGGATGTGACAGGGATATGACAAGGATGTGACAATGATATGACTGGGATGTGACGGTATGTAACGGGATGTGACTGAGATGCTACAGGTGTGTGACAAGGCTGTGACTTGGATGTGACTGGGATAGTATAGGCATGTCACATGGGTGCGATTGAGATGTGACAGGGACGTGACAGGGATGTGACTGGAATATGACAGGGATGTGACAGAAATGAGGAGAAAAACTGGTTTTTCTACTTCGCAAGCACCACATTCTGTTACAGCAAATGTTACTTTGCCTGCTTGCAGCGTGTGCTACAAACTGTCAGAAGTGTTCGGCGGCCGGCAAGTGCGACGTCTGTAACGAGGCATATGTTGCCAATGCTGCCAAGACATCATGCGAACGTCAGTTTATTTTTAGTCCGTCTCAAATATTTAAGAAATGGCATTTGATTTGATTTGATTTGATTTAAACCTCACGTATTTGCGACGCGCAGGGTTTCAAACGAGATAAAAGTTTAAACGCAACACGACTAAGATATAGAAAATAGTGAAGAGGATATTCTTGATAATGGTGCCTGAGCCGCAATGTCTAGAATATAAGACTCTGAGTCAAGTGAACTCATGTGAATAATGAGCTGCCAATTTCCAGCATTTGGCAAGTTTGTTTGCTCCACGTCGCTCCAGATCATTCATGAATATTCACGAGACATTTCTTAATATTTTTCGAATAACCTTTGCGCATTACTGTCATCGTGGTTTAATGATTCCCAGAGAAGTCGAAGTACTGTTCCATTTAACGATGAAAAGCACTTTGAGCAGTACCAAGGACTACATTCTACGCTATATAAGAATTTACCATTACTTACCTATAACTTGATAATTTGTTGGGGGAAAAAAACACCATTTAATGGCGTCTTGTGATTTGAAATATCTTCGTGGCTGGTGCTTAAGTATCGCTGCTCACCAGGTGTTGTCGTTTTCAGCCTGTGCCGCCAACTGTAACACGTGCACGGCACAGGGCACTGGCAAGTGTGATACAGCCGGGTGCAAGACTGGGTACAACCTGAAAGATGCCTTGTGTGAAGGTAAATTACGTTGTTTCACTGCTGACGTGGAGTGAAGCTAACGTGTACGGCTCAACAACTCTCTCTGTATGTGTGTGCGTGCCTGCGTGGGTGCGTGTGCGCGTCCGTGCGTGGGTGCATGAGTGCGTGTGTGTGCATATATGTGATGAATGTGTGTGTGTATAATTTTTAATTATGTCTATATGTATGTATGTATGTTTTATGTATGTATGTTTATATGTATGCATGTGTTATTACATTTACATTCATAATTATATTTATGTTTATGTTTGTGTTTGTGTTTGTGTTAGTGTTAGTGTTAGTGTTCGTGTTCGTGTTCGTGTTCGTGTTCGTGTTCGTGTTCGTGTTCGTGTTCGTGTTCGTGTTCGTGTTCGTGTTCGTGTTCGTGTTCGTGTTCGTGTTCGTGTTCGTGTTCGTGTTCGTGTTCGTGTTCGTGTTCGTGTTCGTGTTCGTGTTCGTGTTCGTGTTCGTGTTCGTGTTCGTGTTCGTGTTCGTGTTCGTGTTCGTGTTCGTGTTCGTGTTCGTGTTCGTGTTCGTGTTCGTGTTCGTGTTCGTGTTCGTGTTCGTGTTCGTGTTCGTGTTCGTGTTCGTGTTCGTGTTCGTGTTCGTGTTCGTGTTCGTGTTCGTGTTCGTGTTCGTGTTCGTGTTCGTGTTCGTGTTCGTGTTCGTGTTCGTGTTCGTGTTCGTGTTCGTGTTCGTGTTCGTGTTCGTGTTCGTGTTCGTGTTCGTGTTCGTGTTCGTGTTCGTGTTCGTGTTCGTGTTCGTGTTCGTGTTCGTGTTCGTGTTCGTGTTCGTGTTCGTGTTCGTGTTCGTGTTCGTGTTCGTGTTCGTGTTCGTGTTCGTGTTCGTGTTCGTGTTCGTGTTCGTGTTCGTGTTCGTGTTCGTGTTCGTGTTCGTGTTCGTGTTCGTGTTCGTGTTCGTGTTCGTGTTCGTGTTCGTGTTCGTGTTCGTGTTCGTGTTCGTGTTCGTGTTCGTGTTCGTGTTCGTGTTCGTGTTCGTGTTCGTGTTCGTGTTCGTGTTCGTGTTCGTGTTCGTGTTCGTGTTCGTGTTCGTGTTCGTGTTCGTGTTCGTGTTCGTGTTCGTGTTCGTGTTCGTGTTCGTGTTCGTGTTCGTGTTCGTGTTCGTGTTCGTGTTCGTGTTCGTGTTCGTGTTCGTGTTCGTGTTCGTGTTCGTGTTCGTGTTCGTGTTCGTGTTCGTGTTCGTGTTCGTGTTCGTGTTCGTGTTCGTGTTCGTGTTCGTGTTCGTGTTCGTGTTCGTGTTCGTGTTCGTGTTCGTGTTCGTGTTCGTGTTCGTGTTCGTGTTCGTGTTCGTGTTCGTGTTCGTGTTCATATATATGTTCATATATGTTCATATATATATGTTTATGTTTATGTTTATGTTTATGTTTATGTTTATGTTTTTGTTTTTGTTTTTGTTTTTGTTTTTGTTTTTGTTTTTGTTTTTGTTTTTGTTTTTGTTCACGTTCACGTTCACGCTCACGCACACGCACACGCACACGCACACGCACACGCACACGCACACGCACACGCACACGCACACGCACACGCACACGCACACGCACACGCACACGCACACGCACACGCACACGCACACGCACACGCACACGCACACGCACACGCACACGCACACGCACACGCACACGCACACGCACACGCACACGCACACGCACACGCACACGCACACGCACACGCACACGCACACGCACACGCACACGCACACGCACACGCACACGCACACGCACACGCACACGCACACGCACACGCACACGCACACGCACACGCACACGCACACGCACACGCACACGCACACGCACACGCACACGCACACGCACACGCACACGCACACGCACACGCACACGCACACGCACACGCACACGCACACGCACACGCACACGCACACGCACACGCACACGCACACGCACACGCACACGCACACGCACACGCACACGCACACGCACACGCACACGCACACGCACACGCACACGCACACGCACACGCACACGCACACGCACACGCACACGCACACGCACACGCACACGCACACGCACACGCACACGCACACGCACACGCACACGCACACGCACACGCACACGCACACGCACACGCACACGCACACGCACACGCACACGCACACGCACACGCACACGCACACGCACACGCACACGCACACGCACACGCACACGCACACGCACACGCACACGCACACGCACACGCACACATATACATATACATCTTGGTATAATATTTGAAAATTAATAATATTTTTTATATTTGCAGCCTGTGCAAGCACACAACTGTGCAAATCGTGTTCGACATCGGGAAAAGACAAATGTGACATATGTACGGCCGGCTACATCCCGAACGACGTCAAAACAAGCTGCGTTGGTGAGATTCATGTCCACAAAATATTAATAACAGAATTAATGTATAACGTAGACCGAATTTTAGTTTTCCAGATGAAATTATTGTTTTAAACAAAATTAAATGATATACCAATAAATTAGTCTTTGAATATGACAACACTAAAAACCTTCAATAAAATATTACCTATCCTAAGTGAATGAACTCTCAACTTCCTGAAGCGCTCTGGTAATTTCTAAACATGCATTTGGAATATGAACACTGTTTCGGGGTCTGATTGCTGGTGCATCAGAGGAGTCCATAATCCTTCTTGATGTAAACAGATGTCTGTATTAACTGTTAACTGTTACATGTGGAGATGTATTGCAGCTTGTCCACCCAAATGCAGCTTCTGTGCCTACGATGCGACTACCTCAAAGACAAAGTGCATTCTGGGACAATGTGATGCTGGCTCCGTCATGAAGTACGACGGAACATGCTTGAGTATGAACATAAGTGTATTATTTGAAATAAATACTACTCGAATAAAAAGAGAACGGTAGATTGGTATTCGCTCTTATGTCCAGTTGTTTATAAATGTCAACAAAGATTACAATTAGGTTGTCCCTATGATAAATGTATTAAATAAATAATATATTTCATATGTGTACATATGTGTGTGTGTGTGTGTGTGTGTGTGTGTGCTTGTGCGTGTGCGTGTGCGTGTGCGTGTGCGTGTGCGTGTGCGTGTGCGTGTGCGTGTGCGTGTGCGTGTGCGTGTGCGTGTGCGTGTGCGTGTGCGTGTGCGTGTGCGTGTGCGTGTGCGTGTGCGTGTGCGTGTGCGTGTGCGTGTGCGTGTGCGTGTGCGTGTGCGTGTGCGTGTGCGTGTGCGTGTGCGTGTGCGTGTGCGTGTGCGTGTGCGTGTGCGTGTGCGTGTGCGTGTGCGTGTGCGTGTGCGTGTGCGTGTGCGTGTGCGTGTGCGTGTGCGTGTGCGTGTGCGTGTGCGTGTGCGTGTGCGTGTGCGTGTGCGTGTGCGTGTGCGTGTGCGTGTGCGTGTGCGTGTGCGTGTGCGTGTGCGTGTGCGTGTGCGTGTGCGTGTGCGTGTGCGTGTGCGTGCGTTCGTGCGTGCGTTCGTGCGTGCGTGCGTGCGCGCCCGTGATTGCCAGTGATACATTTGTGTTCTCTGTAATTTCTCACGGGATTGTGCATGCCATTGACATGTTCCTACGCGTAGGATATGCAGGTTATCGCATATAGCTACAGAGGGTGTCGCCAAGAACACTAGTTTGTTGAGTTGTGTTTGTAGCGTGTCCAATTGGCTGTGCGGCCTGCTCCATCAGCACCGACGGAAACTCTGCCGTGTGTCTGTCCGGCAAGTGCAAGCAAAAGCACGTTCAGGCCACAGATTTCAGCTGCAAACGTAAGTCTGCCTTATTGCTCTCCTGTTGTTGTTGTTACTTAGCATTGCTCAAAAGAACTACTCCTGTTATTGCACACCTGAGTTGCTGTGATAGATAACTTCAACATAGCGAATTAAATGCTCACTTCTTGGTGAAACACCCCAAGAAATTAATGTCTCACTTAAAACAATTATTTAGAAATTAATATGTTTTCACATACAATGATAACAGTGGCACAATTACTTGTTTCCAGTAATGCAGTTATTAGCAAGCACACATCATATAATATAATATTATTTAATATTTCATACATTAATTGCTTGAAGACGTTTACTTAAGACCAACAAATAAAAATAATGCAGCTAAATCAACGGAAAGGGCGTGGTCTTTATGTTTATACGTTTCTCCTGCCAGCCTGTCCGGGTAACTGCGTCACGTGCAGCTGGGACGGAGCTGCAGCCAAGTGTGCCGAAGACGGATGCGTCAACGAATGTGCACAGAATTCTGACGGAAACTGTATCAGTGAGTTTATCCATATGCACTGTTTAGAAATATACCCAGTTGTAAATTATTACCGGTATAGTTACGTTACCATGTTTCCTACCATAATTTCCATAAATTAATATTCGTTACCTATTTTCGTGTAGGTGTGATGAGACCGTATGACGGCCATTTTGTGAAAGTAAAGTATTTGAGATAAATTGCCATTGTAATCCAATGAATTAGTTTCTAAATTCCACTAAGTTTGATATATTTCAGATGAATAAGAAAAACACAGTGCAAACACTTACGAGAGTTTTATATTCATCCCTATTCTTACTCATGTTCAAACAAACACACACACCCACTGATTTTATGGAAATAATATATATATATATATAATATATATTATATACATTAGAACGTTCTCATGTTCACAAAGAATGATTATTAATCGAACAGTTTATATACTGATTGTGCGGGTGCTAGGATATATATATATATATTTATATATACACATATATCACGTTAATTTACTTATGTATGTAATATATATATGTGTGTGTGTGTATGTATGTATCTATCTAAATTAATTGTTTTGCCAGAACTTGAATTTACACTTCTCTCTCTCTCTCTCTCTGTGTCTCTCTCTCTCTCTGTCTGTGTGTGTGTGTGTGTGTGTGTCTCTAGAGATAATATAAATTCAAATGCTTGCACAATAATGCGTTTAGATGAATGCCTTTGTCCTCAAACAATGGAACCTTAATTTTAGAAGTGATCGATTATGTTTTTAACGCATTATTGCCTGGTTATAAAACCAACCGTATATGTTGACAGAATGCCCTACAAACTGTGATGAGTGCGTTTGGGACACTGATAAAACCGTCTGTAAAGATGCAAAATGTAAAACTGGTTACGCACTAACAACGGTTAAGACCTGCGAAAGTAAGTATATCACAAAAAGACAATTCGTGTTCCGTCTGAATCTATATAACATATTTCGCTTGTATACGTTACTGTATGACACAGTAGCCATCTACATATATTCCAGATCATATTTATAGTTTTGCATGAATTAATCATATATCTCAAGGCACGCCATACACAGTGATGATGCTTGTCTATACATCCCGAAAGACACATATACCTAGACATGTTTAGTGTGTCAGAGAAAAATAGCATTGTAATCAGAAACTTGTGAAACTAAGTGACACAGGATATGACTTCCGGTCATATGATATAATTTTGTTTTTGTGATCTTTGCCACTTACCGGTCTTGCGACATGCAATGGCTGCTGTGTAGGCGCAATGTTTTCGAACAAACAAAATCGTTTAGCTGCACTTGAGATTGGACGCAGGGATCGTAATGTTGGATTTGCCAGAAATGTGTTATCCAGTAGTTGAGATTTGCGAAAATAATAAACTACTTCTAATCAGCTATATTATGCCCTTCTCATAGGGGATCGATTTCCAGTGCAAATTTGCATAGCACACATTCCAGGCGTGCGAGGATGATAAAATCTGGAAGTCATGCAACAGAGATGACACAAACAAAAATGACTGCAGTTTAGAGGGCCATTAATTACATCGCCTGTTACAGCCACAGCACATAGAAACCCAGAACTTAATATATTCAGAAGATTGCCCTGGAGTAATATCAAACAAAATACGACGTAGTAGGGCAGTGGCGCTTTTTCAATATCGTGTGACTCTCAACTAAGAGAAACTGAGTATATATATATATATATATATATATATATATATATATATATATATATATATATATATATATATATATATATATATATATATATATATATGTATATATATATATATACATATATATATATATATATATATATATATATATATATATTTAAATATATGTATATATTTAAATAAATGTATATATATATTTATTTATATATATATATATATATATATATATATATATATATATATATATACATACACACATATATATATATATATATATATATATATATATATATATATATATATATATATGTATATATATATATATATATATATATATATATATATATATATATGTATATATATATATATATATATATATATATATAAATAAATAAATATATATATATATACATATATTTAAATGTATACATATATTTAAATATATATATATATATTTCTTTTTAATGTAATCCACGTGCTTGCATGACAACGCATTTAGATGAAAGCCTTTGTCGTCAACCAATGGGATCTTAATGTTAGAAGTGGTTGATTATGTTAATGAACCATTGTTGCCTGGCTTTAAACCAAATTGTATATGTTGACAGAATGCCCAGACTTCTGTGACGAGTGCGATTGGGTAATTGATAAAACCGTCTGTAAAGATGCAAAATGTCAAGCTGGCTACGCACAGAAATCAGACGATAAGACCTGCAACAGTAAGTGAATCAGAACAAAACGACTCGTTTTAAATCTGAATCTGTATAACATTGTTGTTTCGTTTTGTGACGTTGTGTCTACGTACACTGCGAGCTATGCATGTTTATATAGGCTTAGAATATGTTTAATACATTTTAAACGTTCTATGAGATGTTGTTATTCACGTTTGTATGCATTACCGTGTGATATAGTAGCCATCTACATTAAAACACAGATCATATTTATAGTTTTGCATGAGTTAATCATATCTCTCAAGGCACGCCATACACAGTAATGATGCTTGTCTATCCATCCCGAAAGACAGACATACCAAGATATGTTTAGTGTGTCAGAGAAATATAGCATTTATTATCAGAAACTTGTTAAGCTAAGTGGCACAGGATATATGACTTCCCATATAATTTGATTCTGTGATCTTTGGTACCCACCGGTCGTGCGACGTGCAATGGTTGCTGTGTAAGCGCAATTATTCGAACAAACAAAATCTTTCGCTGCACTTGCGATTGGACGTACGGATTGTTATGTTGGAATTGCCAGAAATTGTTTATTCTTTTTCAAATTGGGGCAGGTGATTTCGCTGTTCTCACGGGTGAAGCTGTTGATATTTGCGAAGTTAATAAACTAGTTCTAATCAGCTATATTATGCACTTCTCATAGGGATCGATTTCCAGTGCTAACTTGCATAGCAAACATAGCAGGCGTGCGAGAATGATGAAGTTTGGAAGGCATGCAACAGAGATGACACAAACAAAAACGACTGCAGTTTAGAGGGCCATTAATTACATCGCCTGTTACAGGCACAGCACATAGAAACCAAAATTTAATACATGCAGAAAACTAAACTATTTTCCCCTGGAGTAACATCAAACAAAATGCAGAAAACTAAACTCTTTTCCCCTGGAGTAACATCAAACAAAATACTACGTATTAGGGCAATGGCGCCTTTTCAATATAGTCTGACTCTCACCTAAGAGAAAGTGAGTGTATATATATATATATATATATATATATATATATATATATATATATATATATATATATATATATATATATATATATATATATATATATATATATATAATGTAATTCACCTGCTTGCATGACAACGCATTTAGATGAAAGCCTTTGTCGCCACCCAATGGGATCTTAATGTTAGAAGTGGTTGATTATGTTATTGAAGCATTGTTGCCTGGCTTTAAGCCAAATTGTATATGTTGACAAAATGCCCAGACTTCTGTGACGAGTGCGATTGGGTAACTGATAAAACCGTCTGTAAAGATGCAAAATGTCAAGCTGGCTACGCACAGAAATCAGACGATAAGACCTGCAACAGTAAGTGAATCAGAACAAAACGACTCGTTTTGAATATGAATCTGTATAACATTGTTGTTTCTTTTGTAACGTTGTGTCTACGTACACTGCGAGCTATGCATGTTTATATAGGCTTAGAATATGTTTACTACATTTTTAAACGTTCTATAAGATGTTGTTATTCACCTTTGTATGCATTACTGTGTGACATAGTAGCCATCTACATTAAAACACAGATCATATTTATAGTTTTGCATGAGTTAATCATATATCTCAAGGCACGCCATACACAGTAATGATGCTTTTCTATCCATACCGAAAGACATACATACCTAGACATGTTTAGTGTGTCAGAGAAATATAGCATTTATTATCATAAACTTGTTAAGCTAAGTGGCACAGGATATATGAGTTCCCGTATAATTTGTTTTTGTGATCTTTGCTACCCACCTGTCGTGCGACGTGCAATGGTTGCTGTGTAAGCGCAATTATTCGAACAAACACAATCTTTCGCTGCACTTGCGATTGGATGCACGGATTGTTATGTTGGAATTGCCAGAAATGTTGTATTCTTCTTAAAATTGGGGCAAGTGATTTCGCTGTTCTCACGGGTGAAGCAGTTTAGATTTGCGAAGTAAACAAACTAGTTCTAATCAGCTATATTATGCACTTCTCATAGGGATCGATTTCCAGTGCTAACTTGCATAGCAAACATACCAGGCGTGCGAGGATGATAAAGTCTGGAAGGCATGCAACAGAGATGACACGAACAAAAAAGACTGCAGTTTAGAGGGCCCTTAGTTGCATCGCCTGTTACAGGCACAACACATAGAAACCAGAACTTAATACATGCAGAAAACTAAACTCTTTTCCCCTGGAGTAACATCAAACAACATACTACGTGGTAGGGCAGTGGCGCTTTTTCAATATCGTCTGACTCTCAAGTAAGAGAAACTGAGTGTATAATAATTATAGTTATATATATATATATATATATATATATATATATATATATATATATATATATATATATATATATATATATATATATATATATATATATATATATATATATATATATATATATATATATATATGCATACTTAATACATGCAGAAAACTAAACTCTTTTCCCCTGGAGTACATCAAACAAAATGCAGAAAAGTAAACTCTTTTCCCCTGGAGTAACATCAAACAAAATACTACGTATTAGGGCAATGGCGCCTTTTCAATATAGTCTGACTCTCACCTAAGAGAAAGTGAGTGTGTATATATATATATATATATATATATATATATATATATATATATATATATATATATATATATATATATATAATGTAATTCACCTGCTTGCATGACAACGCATTTAGATGAAAGCCTTTGTCGCCACCCAATGGGATCTTAATGTTAGAAGTGGTTGATTATGTTATTGAAGCATTGTTGCCTGGCTTTAAGCCAAATTGTATATGTTGACAGAATGCCCAGACTTCTGTGACGAGTGCGATTGGGTAACTGATAAAACCGTCTGTAAAGATGCAAAATGTCAAGCTGGCTACGCACAGAAATCAGACGATAAGACCTGCAGCAGTAAGTGAATCAGAACAAAACGACTCGTTTTGAATATGAATCTGTATAACATTGTTGTTTCTTTTGTAACGTTGTGTCTACGTACACTGCGAGCTATGCATGTTTATATAGGCTTAGAATATGTTTACTACATTTTTAAACGTTCTATAAGATGTTGTTATTCACCTTTGTATGCATTACTGTGTGACATAGTAGCCATCTACATTAAAACACAGATCATATTTATAGTTTTGCATGAGTTAATCATATATCTCAAGGCACGCCATACACAGTAATGATGCTTTTCTATCCATACCGAAAGACATACATACCTAGACATGTTTAGTGTGTCAGAGAAATATAGCATTTATTATCATAAACTTGTTAAGCTAAGTGGCACAGGATATATGACTTCCCGTATAATTTGTTTTTGTGATCTTTGCTACCCACCTGTCGTGCGACGTGCAATGGTTGCTGTGTAAGCGCAATTATTCGAACAAACACAATCGTTCGCTGCACTTGCGATTGGATGCACGGATTGTTATGTTGGAATTGCCAGAAATGTTGTATTCTTCTTAAAATTGGGGCAAGTGATTTCGCTGTTCTCACGGGTGAAGCAGTTTAGATTTGCGAAGTAAATAAACTAGTTCTAATCAGCTATATTATGCACTTCTCATAGGGATCGATTTCCAGTGCTAACTTGCATAGCAAACATACCAGGCGTGCGAGGATGATAAAGTCTGGAAGGCATGCAACAGAGATGACACGAACAAAAAAGACTGCAGTTTAGAGGGCCCTTAGTTACATCGCCTGTTACAGGCACAGCACATAGAAACCAGAACTTAATACATGCAGAAAACTAAACTCTTTTCCCCTGGAGTAACATCAAACAACATACTACGTGGTAGGGCAGTGGCGCTTTTTCAATATCGTCTGACTCTCAAGTAAGAGAAACTGAGTGTATAATAATTATAGTTATATATATATATATATATATATATATATATATATATATATATATATATATATATATATATATGCATACTTAATACATGCAGAAAACTAAACTCTTTTCCCCTGGAGTACATCAAACAAAATGCAGAAAAGTAAACTCTTTTCCCCTGGAGTAACATCAAACAAAATACTACGTATTAGGGCAATGGCGCCTTTTCAATATAGTCTGACTCTCACCTAAGAGAAAGTGAGTGTATATATATATATATATATATATATATATATATATATATATATATATATATATATATATATATATAATGTAATTCACCTGCCTGCATGACAACGCATTTAGATGAAAGCCTTTGTCGCCACCCAATGGTATCTTAATGTTAGAAGTGGTTGATTATGTTATTGAAGCATTGTTGCCTGGCTTTAAGCCAAATTGTATATGTTGACAGAATGCCCAGACTTCTGTGACGAGTGCGATTGGGAAACTGATAAAACCGTCTGTAAAGATGCAAAATGTCAAGCTGGCTACGCACAGAAATCAGACGATAAGACCTGCAGCAGTAAGTGAATCAGAACAAAACGACTCGTTTTGAATATGAATCTGTGTAACATTGTTGTTTCTTTTTGTAACGTTGTGTCTACGTACACTGCGAGCTATGCATGTTTATATAGGCTTAGAATATGTTTAATACATTTTTAAACGTTCTATAAGATGTTGTTATTCAAGTTTGTATGCATTACTGTGTGACA
>OZ024865.1:23697131-23704631 GCA_964017155.1 Oasisia sp. SBJ-2009
CCGTCTGTAAAGATGCAAAATGTCAAGCTGGCTACGCACAGAAATCAGACGATAAGACCTGCATCAGTAAGTGAATCAGAACAAAACGACTCGTTTTGAATCTGAATCTGTATAACATTGTTGTTTCGTTTTGTGACGTTGTGTCTACGTACACTGCGAGCTATGCATGTTTATGCAGGCCTAGAATATGTTTATTAATTTTTTTTTTACTTTCTATAAGATGTTGTTACTTGTTATTCACTGTGTGACACAGTAGCCATATACATTATAACACAGATCATATTTATAGTTTTGCATAAGTTAATCATATTTCTCAAGGCACGCCATACACAGTATTGATGCTTGTCTATCCATCCCGAAAGACACACATACCTAGACATGTTTAGTGTGTCAGAGAAATATAGCATTTTAATCAGAAACTTGTGAAACTAAGTGACACAGGATATATGTCTTCCGATCACACGATATAATTTTGTTTTGGAGATCTTTGCCACATACCGGTCGTGCGACATGCAATGGCTGCTGTGTAGGCGCAATTATTCGAACAAACAAAATCGTTTAGTTGCACTTGCGATAGGATGCACGGATCGTTATGTTGGAATTGCCAGAAATAGTTTATCCATTTTCAAATTGGGTCGGGTGTTTTCGCTGTTCCTACCGGTGAAGCAGTTGCGATTGGCGAAGTTAACAAACTAGTTCTAATCAGCTATATTATGCACTTATCATAGGGGATCGATTGCCAGTGTTAATTTGCATAGCAAACATTCCAGGCGTGCGAGGATGATAAAGTTGGAAGGCATGCAACAGAGATGACAAACAAAAATGACTGCAGTTTAGAGGGCCATTAATTACATCGCCTGTTACAGGCACAGTAAATAGAAACACATAACTTAATATATTCAGAATATTAAACTCTTTTGCCTTGGATTAATTGCAAAAGGTTAGACTTACGTTAAAGACGAAACTGTGGTGTGGAACCACAGTTTCGTCTTTAACCTAAGTCTAACCTTTCCGGCATAGGCCGGCATACGCAAGTAAGGTGAATGAAGCGTCGGAAGTCACGGACGGGGACATAGAAATATGACGGGTGAACTGCTAATCCATTTCTGTGAAACATTCAATTCGTTTCGCAAGACGTTATCTCTAATCGCACTGCAGCGGATCTCCGACAAAGTGGACGACTTCCTTTCACCATCCTAAAGCGGATTTTCGACGCGACATGCGATGGCTGCTCTTTGATCACGTCCTACGTTTGGACGAAAACCAGGCAATGTCAGCCTATTTCGAAACGGAGGGAATTCAAGGACATCGCGGCTGACCCAGAACCAGCCTCCCCAGGACGCTTGACACCGACCTGCAGCAGATTGGCATGCGCCTAAAGACCAGTGCTGACTTTGAAAAGCTGCGCCGAATAGTAATAAACAGAACTGGATAGCGTGCATTACACAAAACAATGCTAGAGAAGCGATGTAAGCGGTCGTAGGAGCGGGTTGCTCGCGCAACCTGTCTGCCACGACGGCGGAAGACACTTGTATTATTATACATAGACAACGCTTAAGAATAAATTAAAATTACGTATATATATTTATATATATATAATTATATTATATTATATATATATATATATATATATATATATATATATAAAATTATATTATATATATAATTTTATTATATATATATATATATATATATATATATATATATATATATATATATATATATATATATATATATATGACATATATCCATAGTCATTAGCGCCGCCTACATGCATTGTGATATAGCAGTTGTCATAGTGACTAGACCCGCCCCTTGTCCTTAATGTTAACTAGAATAGTAGATTGCGTCTGCGCAGTGCATGCAGCAAGCTACGAGCAGCCATCGTAAATGTACCGCTAAATATTAATAAAGCTTTTGTAGTTATATACTGAGTTCAAGATGTTGTAATACACGACATTAAAGTAACGAATGGCTACGAAGTGCTAGCACCGCCGAAGAGCACACAGGACAAACCGCGAGACCGGTGGCGCCACGAATTCGTGCTGTCATGCAGTGAAAGCGAAGCGGATTCGGCCAGCCTGCGGAAAGGGAACGGCGTGCATCCAGGTCATCGGGCTAGGGTTACCGCCACCGGCGTACATGCGACCTGCGACGTGTCGCCGCTACAAGTTATCCCTAGTTCCAGGATCCTGTGCAAGTTCGGCTGTGTGTGAACTGTCAAGATGGAGCTGCAGGTATTACCCCCGTTCGAACCGGACCCCGCGGAAACAGCATCCAGTCGGTGGGAGCGATATTTAAAGCGATCCGAAAATTATGTGGTCGCAAAAGGTATCACCCACGATGCACGAAAGAAGTGTCTGCTTCTACACGTCGCTGGTGAGTACGTGTTCGATGTCGCTGACGCACTGACGGACGAATAACTCACCTATGCCGCCCTGAAAGACAAATTAAACGAACATTTTGCCTGGAAGAGAAACGTAGAATACGAAATATTTATGTTCCGCCAAGCAGCACAAGAGACTGGCGAGAACATAGATAAATATCACGCACGTTTGAGGCACCTCGCAAAGAGTTGTGAATTCCTTGACGTGGACAGGGAAATAAAAAGTCAAATTGAACAGCTTTGTACTTTGTCCAAAGTGAAGGATAAAAGCTTGTCGGAACCTAATGTGTCTCTGAACAATTTACTCAAGTTTGGGCGGACACTGGAAACGACCGAGATGCAAGCTCGGGCGATGTAGTTGGGTCACGAACAGCCACGTTCACAGACCAGTATGCAAAGTGGCTCGCGTAATCCTGACCAGGCCGCGTGCAACCAGTTGCAGCAACACTTCCGTCGCAAAACTTACGGTGCACACACATATAAATACACATACAAAATTGAAACCCAAGGAGGGTGTCGAGAAGAATAAAAACCGCAACAACAAGGTTTGCCCGGGCTGCGGAGGCCATCACCAGGGAAGGAGAGAGACTAGCTGCAAAGCTTGGGGTGCTGACTGTTTCAATTGTCATGGTCGCAACCATTTCAGTTCAGTATGCTGTAGAAATCCCACGGGCCGTTCGAGGAACAACTTCGTCAGAACAGAAGCTGCTGCCGCTAGTGAAACTCCGGCGAATTCGTATAACGCTTCACTGTACCGCACCGATGCGAAGGGTATGGGGTGTGTTAGGCTCTATGTATGCGAAATGGAGCTGAATGGAGTGCATTCAACCATATATATTGACACTGGAGCGGCATCTAGCGTGATCAGTGAACGACAATTCTCACTGATTCGGAGAGGCCACAGGAATCTAGTGCTAAGCAAACATGGTCTGCCAAAGCTGAGGATTTATTCAGGTGCATGTCTCCATCCTACAGGGTGGTGGTAGAGGTGAAACATGACGACCAAGCACGTGAGCTACCGTTACTTGTGGTACCAGGCAATGGTCCTTGTCTGCTAGTTTGCAACTGGCTTGAACTACTACACTTGAACTGGTCTAGGGTGCATCACTTAGATCAGGAAGCCTTCGCTCGTCAGTTCCCGGAGCTCTTCAAATATGAACTTGGGACACTGCGTGGGGTCGAGGCTAAGTTGCATGTCACAAAGGATGCAACTGTGCGCTGCTTCAAAAAGCGAGGCCCGTACCCTATGCTCTGCGGGAGAAGGTTGACGCTGAACTCGACAGGCTGTTGGAGGACGATGTAATTAAACCAGTCGAGTTATCTGACTACGCTGCACCAATAGTTCCCGTTCTGCGTGCAAATGGCAGGATCAGGATATGTAGCTTCTACAAGCTGACTGTCAACAAAGTCGTGTTGGCAGACAAGCATCCCATTCCTAATATTGAGGACTTGTACGCCAAATTAGCAGGCGGCAAGCTCTATTCCCGAATCGACCTAAGAAATGCATATGAACAAATCTTGTTGTCTGAAGAGTCGCAGAAGCTGACAACTGTGACTACCTCGAGAGGTTTGTTTTGCTATACCCGACCGTGTCAAGGCGTGTCTGCAAGCCCTGGAATCAACCAGCGACTCATGGAGCAACTGCTCCAGGGAATTTCGATGACAGCTGTCTATCTAGATGACATCGTATGCACGGGCTTGCCCCTCTGCATCATCTCCTACAGAAGGACGTCGCCTGGTCCTGGGGCCCAGCTCAGCAAACCGCGTTTGAAGAGTCAAAGAGGCTGCTTCAGTCAACAAAAGTACTTGTTCACTACAACCCGTCGATGCCTCTCTTACTCACGTGCGACTCATCCGCCTACGGAATAGGCGCCGTGCTTTCTCACAGGATGCCAGACGGTACTGACCGACCGATAGCATATGTGTCAAGGCCGCTATCGAAAGCGGAGAAACATTACGCACAGTTGGAACGAGAAGGTCTTGCATTAATCTATGGAGTGACCAAATTCCATATATATGTGTACGGCAGAGTCTTCACCGTTATCACAGATCATCGACCGTTGCTGGGACCTAGGAGAAGAACGAGCAATTTCAGCAATGGCGAGTGCTCGGATTCAAAGATGGGCGCTAACCCTGGCCAACTATCAATACCACTTGTGCTTCCGGCCTGGGCGCAAGATTGCGAAGACTGACGGACTTAGCAGATTACCTGTTGAAGAGGCTCCAACAGAAGTACCGGTACCGGCTGAGGTGGTGTTATCGATGACCACTCTGGAAAAATCGCCTGAGATCCACTCCTGGCGGCAGTCGTAAGATTCGTGCAGCAACGATGGCCAGATTCACCTGGCGAGGAATATGCAGTGTAGGTACTTCCGGTGGAAGGAAGAGTTGTCGGTGCAAGCAGGGTGCCTAATGTGGGGATCGCGAGTGATAATCTCTACTCCATGGAGAGAGGCTATACTCTCCGAGCTGCACGAGTGCCACACAGGAATCGTGCGCATGAAAGCGGTCGCAATCAGCTTCGTGTGGTGGCCAGGCATTAATAACGTGACCAAGGTTCGTGAGTGTGAGGTGTGCCAGCAACAGAGGAATGCGCCTCATACAGCCCAACTGCACCCATGGGAGTGACCAGGACAGCCGTGGCATAGAATACTTGTAGACTATGCTGGACCTATGGACGAAAAAATGGTGCTTGTCATAGTAGATGCGCACAGCAAATACATCGATGCGCATATCGTGAACGCTACATCAGCGCCATTCGGACCAGCCAGCAATGGAGCGGCGGAACGCCTAGTTCAGACCGTCAAGGCCGGACTGTCCAAAACGACCGTCAGAAATATGGAGACGCGGCTGTACCGTTTTCAGATGCATTACCTTGTTACTCCTCAGACAATAACGGGTCAGGCGCCAGCAGAGCTACTGGTGGGACGTAAACCCTGAACTCGCATGAACTAAGTTCAGCCAGACATCAAAGATACAGTGTTGCGAAAGCAAGGCAAGGAATGTGACAGTCACACGTCGAGTACGGATTACACGTTCTATGCTGGCGACGCTGTGTGGGCGATGAACTTCGCGGGTACTCCTTAGTGGCAACCAGGGGTCCTGGAAGAGAAAACAGGGCCAGTGTCAAGCTACGAGCAGCCATCGTGAATGTACCGCTAAATATTAATAAAGCTTTTGTAGTTGTATACCGAGTTCAAAATGTTGTAATACACAACAATATATATATATATATATATATATATATATATATATATATATATATATATATATATATATACATACATACATACATACATACATACATATTATTTTGCACTGTCACTGTTACAAAGTCCTGATATGCACTGCTTCATTCCACATGCTTCCCCAATCATGCGTAAATGCTGTCTTTGTCTGCTCAATTTTGCTGTGTTGGTGGCATATAAAAATCTTGTTTGTGTCTAAACTCGCTGTTCGAAAACGTCAACAATTCGAAACAATATGGTCAAAGCTCAATCTCTCCCACAAGTCGCGATGACGTGAGGACTCCACACAAAGCTTCATTTCCATACTCTGGTTTCTTACATCGTTTCGACTAGGTCCAGAAGAAACGAAAATCGAAAGAGTTCGCATTACTTTCTAGTAATTTAAGAATAAAAAGTAACATGCCTTCGAGATAAGGATCTATTACCTGTACAATTTTCACAGGTTACACAAATAGGACAAACACCCAACACATGTTTTTCTTTAGGAGTGTAATTGCCCAACCAACATGTTAACTCATTGGAAAGCCCACATCTCGTATCCCAACTAGTCGTGACGTAGAATGACCATGCATGAAATGTAATACATGCGCAATCATACCGTGTGCGTCATCAAACAATCTTAAGAATTATAACAATATTGGCACATCTACTTAATTTATGTTTTGGAAAGCTTATTCTCTCCCCGTTACAAATGAGGTACGGTGTGTTGCTCTTACCTGCTCTGCTAAGGTTGAAAGGACGGAAGAATATTCGAGTTTTGTCAAAAGCTACGAACGTCATGAAGTTACAATGACTCTGCATCTTCTCGAAATGACATGTAGCTGTCAGCTAAGACAAACCGTTTGAAAATAACCAAAACCTGTTTTATACCTGCAAATATTGGCTACACCAAGGCACTATCGAATGGTGCATTAGGTTAAAATGAAGGTCAAACAAGGTCACCATAAAACGATGAATGTTCAAACTACCACACCCCTTCAACATGATGTATGTCGTGCCCTGCATGTAGAATGGTGTATATATGTATATCAAGGGATGTGGAAAAGGTTCCCATCAAGCTTCTGTTTACCAACTAAACATTACAAAGTCCTATGGAATTATATAACTGCAATTGGTTTAATTAATGGGCATCTTTGCTGGATCAAGCACTTATATGAAGAGTAATACATTATCGCCTATGCCGTCCTCGATTTTGAATGTAAAGGTCATTATAACGGTCACCCACGAAAGCAAAGACCTTGGGTGTATGTTGGAACAGTGTTACAATTTGCCCCGAGATGAACGTTGTTGCTACTTGTCCCAACACCATGTCGCTCACAAAAACGCACTTCAAATCGTGTTTCATTTTTCATGTTATATTTACAACACTATACTAATAATCGTATCAATCAACGATAAAGCAGACAAAACATGAATTATGGTTACACATACGCTTAACTTTTAGGCATAGAATAAGTCGAGAATAGTAGATATCTTCTTTAAAATGCTGTAACTCGATGGCGTGTCGACGGATTCGCGAGATATTATACGTGACATACTGTCGCCTTGCTGATTCAAGCATACATACCCGTGTTACAACTAGCCCCGGTCTCCCATATATATATATATATATATATATATATATATATATATATATATATATATATATATATATATATATATTCAGATGATTAAAATATACTGTTTTGCCCTGGGGTAACACAAAACAACATACTATGCTACCAAGTATGACGGGGTTCATAATAAGAACTAATCGAATTGTTTTGAAAGTTATGTAATATTTCTCGGCACATACCACACTAAATGAAGTTGATTGTCTAGCCATCGTGAACATACACACACTTCGCCGTTTGTATTACGAAAGAT
>OZ024865.1:23717131-23902131 GCA_964017155.1 Oasisia sp. SBJ-2009
TTGTCAAATTACGTAGAACCACCAGCAATTAGATCAACGATCATAATTATAACGGGGTGTCTACGATATAGCGACAATTTTGTTAATAATCTCACCGATTCCAATCTTTAGAAACAGTTATATCTTGTTTTCTGTATTGTATCAAGTACCTGTCCACTAAACAAGCTTCCTCTAACAAGTGAAGCATAATTACATATCGATTGTTCATAATTAACTAGTTATTAAATAATTGACGGCAATTGTTTATATTCCCTTTCGTTTCTATGTCATATACCATAAATGTTTCATTCTAAATACTAGCCTATTATATTATATATACATTTATATGCCAGCTATGCTCTCTCTCACTCTCTCTCTCTCTCTCTCTCTCTCTCTCGCTCTATATATATATATATATATATAATATATATATATATATATATATATATATATATATATATATATATATATATATATACATGCTTTGACCGAATGGTGATACATTTAGACTTTGATTTATGCTTGAAATCATTATGTTTTCTTTGTCTTAGTTTGCCCAACCGGATGCGCCTCTTGTGGATACGAGACATCCTCGTCAACCAGCCCCGAAATGTCTTCTCGGCGGTTGCGAAGAAGGCTACTTCCAACTAGCGACAACCATGGAGTGCAAACGTATGGCTTACCTGGTTCAGTTTTTATAGTTCCTGTCTCGCTGTCTTCTAGTTTAGTACTTCACGACCTAGTTTGTTATGTGCGTTTGGAATATCAATATAGTATAAAAGTATGTGCGTGCGTTTGTGTGAGCGAGTGAGCATATATGTGTATATCTGTATATATATATATATATATATATATATATATATATATATATATTATATATATATATATATATATATATATATATATATATACGTACGAGCGCATATATATATATACGTACGAGCGCATATATATATATATATATATATATATATATATATATATATATATATATATATATATATATATATATATATATATATATATATATATATATGTAGATATGTGAGTATGTGTATTACTGCCTCCATCGTTATTACGTTGTTGTTGTAGAGTGCCCGACCTACTGCAAGAACTGTGAAGCTGACTCGCAGGGAAACAATGTGAAATGTTTGGACCAGCAGTGCGACACCAAGTACGGACTGAAGGCCACCGACAGACTTTGCTACGGTAAGCCATATATATATATATATATATATATATATATATATATATATATATATATATATATATATATATATATATATATACACACACCATTGTCCATCCGTTGAACTACGGTGGACTCCAAAATCGTACATGAGAGAATCAGCCGTTGAGTGGAACCAACGCTATTCCCTTATGCATGTACCTTACTGCGTTATTCTAAGATTTAAAACAATAACAGTAATAGAAAGTTCCTCAAAACGTCAAAATGCTGTGTCATCGTCTAAAAAGTGAGCAGTTATTATATTGAAGAGACTTATATTCTACCACAAAAGAAGAAATCAATGACACAGTTCAGACTAACATGTTAAAACATCTAGCTGTTCACTGGAGCAGTATATGGACAAACAAGATTCGTTTGGGAATGCTGACAGGTAACAAAGATAATACAAAAGAGATGACTCTAAGTATTCCTCGTCAAAGGAAAAGAACAGTCAGAACCTTACGGACACCCACTTATGGCAATAAAAGCAACACAGCAAGCCTGAGAAAGGCATGTGCTAACAAGCTATAAACTGATGATGGAGTGGCTGACATTCCAACCCTAACGAATTATGGGCGCCATTTGAAAGGACTAATCTGAATGCGGCCTCGGCAGAATAAGGCCGATAGTGAAGAGAACATTGAATTTGTTATATTGCAGCAGTGATTAGTGCTGAAACATAAGCAAACATAATCTGCAACTTCCCGTAGTTGTTTGGTCGGGACGCCGTGACAACATCGGTATTCGAATCCACGTAACGTTTCTAAAATTGTGCTCGTTAGCTTTCCTAGATATTGCCAGTGTCTCTTTGAAAGCGATTGTTTGGCTGTCGTCGGCTCCTTTATTCTATGACATATGCACCTTGTCGTGGCAACACACAGAGGTGGTCATTCTCTCCAATTCAGTGATTCCCTCTGACGACAACCGTCACACAGACAGTGGCCACCACAGTTCTATCACACTTGGAGTTGTAGTACAGTATAACGAAGGGTCGTGAGCAGGAAATTGCTTCAAGAAAGTTCGTAGAATCAAACATTCTAAATTAAGGCAAGCGGCTACTCTATCAGCTGTTACATGTGTCATAACATGCACTAACCTGATATTTTTATGGATTTTTGTTCACATACATCCGGCATATTGGAATAAAGATTCGGCTGTTACAATACACCGTTTTTCAGGTTGTGGTACCGGATGTACGAAATGTGACATCTCTGCGGATGGCACCGCCACCTGCCGGGAGTGTGAAGAAACATATGTTCTGGAAAACAGCGAATGCAAAGGTAGCGTATCATTGTTATGGCTATATTTATACGATAACCACGCCGTGTTTATTTCCATAATAGTAACTAATGTAAAGCTAAATGCTAAGGTAATGTTTTTCAAAACAGACATTCAAAAGTTTCTGTAATGTGTTCAACCTAAATTCAAAACACTACAGTTATGTGCTATCAACTTTCACGAGAAAAACGATGTCATAAAGCTGCAAGACATTGAGCAGAGATAATTTAGATAATGATTGCAATTTTAACTACAATTTGTCGCAATGAACTTATATATAATGTCAATATATTTGTAAAAGGATTTGTACTATACAGTTGTCATGGATACAAGTGTTTGCACAACAGTGCATTTTCACCAATGCCGCTTGCCGACTACGAGTGAGATCTAAAGTTAGAAATGCTTCATGATAGTATTGGCATTTTGTTGACTGGACATAAAACCAACCAACCGTTTTGTCAACAGAATGCCCATCAAACTGTCTGCAGTGCGTGTGGTCAACTGATAAGACCATCTGTAACATTGGACAATGTAAATCTGGCTTCACACAGACAACAGATGAAATTAAATCCTGCGTTGGTAAGTTATTCGGAACAAGTCGAAACGTAACGCACGTGTCTATAGAGGTAGACTACTACGCATGGCTACTTGCATACATGTATCTCTTCATTTAATGAGTCTCTAACTTCGTTGTGTATATAATGATATGGTTATGACATATAGGTAATAACATGCATGGACATGTCAGTGTTTTAATATCCTACAGTGACACTGCAATAAGTATTATTATATCGATAAGACGTCATGGACTTCAACTTAAGATAGCGCTCTTTAAACGTCAATTAGCAAATATATGTTTGCAGTAGAGGTGCATCTATCTAGAATCGACTACCTGAACGCGTAGTTTGTTTTAAATGTATTCATTCATTCATTCATTCATTCATTCATTCATTCATTCATTCATTCATTCATTCATTCATTCATTCATTCATTCATTCATTCATTCATTCATTCATTCATTCATTCATTCATTCATTCATTCATTCACCTACTCACTTACTCATTCATTCACCCATTCATTCATTCACTCATTCACGCACGAACGCACGCACGCACGCACGCACGCACTCATCATTTTAGCACAATTTACCGGTAGGTAAGAACTTGTAACTGACGTATATACGCGCAACAGTCTAAAGCAATACCCATCTACATGTAACATACAACGTTTATTAAAATTTCGCGTAAGCTATATGACGTTGCCGTTAGCATTTGCAATATCACATATAATTACAGCATATTTGTAATTAATCTAGTGTACAAGGTATCTATTATTCACGTGATACTGTTTGGTCTGTGTCGTCTGTTGTTAAGCAGTTACAGAACCAAATAGCAAACTAAGTTCACACTGTAGTTAGTGTGTCAAAAGTCGATCAACACGTCTAGGCCCGTTGCCAAGTTTCATTACAATACTTTAGGCATTATTACACGTGACTACTAGCCATGAGCTGTCCTTTGATATAGCAATCAAATCATGTTATTAGTCACCCCTGTTGTTTTGTAAGCATATGTTTAAAACATACCATACATGCGTCATGCTGTTGTTTCAGAGTGTCCCAATAAGTGTACAACATGCACGTACAACCCAACTACAAGCGCGGCCGAGTGTACGTTATGCATCGCTGGTTCAGCCATCAACAGTGCTGACAAGACGTGCGGAGGTGATGGTTTTGAATATTAAGTATATTAAGAGGTATCACTGTATCCCTTCATGTGTGTAGGTGAATATGTTTAGTTCCCTTCACATATACCATGTCCTTTTAGTAAATTAAAATTATGTTTCCTCTACAGAACACCATTTTGTTTGGAAAGATTAACGATCTCTCTACTAACGTCAAGTTGTCACTATACATTTTCATCGCATAACAACTGTTCGTTTACATCTCACCACTTATATAACCACACCCCCAAAACTGTGTGCACTCCAAATTATATTTCTCTCAGAAATTGATGTTCCTCTTCGTGTATCTTTTAAAATCAACAAATATCTAGACCAGTCTGTTTTCCACGCATAACTATATTTTATCACTTTTCCTTTGTCTGTGCGTAATTAAATTATTTCACAGCATAGAGCATCCGTTGATACTGTAAATAGTTAGTATATAAATGAAATGTGCCTATTTATTGTAGTTCATCGAGTCTCCGATCCTAGGACCCCCGACTGATTAGGCAGTATGGACATACATTAATATCCATATAACTACCCTTATGTAAAAGAAATTATGGGTTCAACTTACACCTACGTACCGCTAATTACTATCTCGCTAGTGTATTTAAAACTCCAGTGTTCTCTACAAAATATCGTTTTTGACAGACCCACACAAACAAATCGTATTTTCTCTCATAGGGAATATCAGTTTTCGCTGGTGACCTCAAATGATCATACTGTATGTATTGTCAATGTTTCTGTATCGTACAAATTGGCATTACGTTGCGAGTGATACCATAAATCACAATTATGTTTATTTCAGACTGTGCCAGTAATTGTATCAGTTGTACTGAACCGGGCAAATGCGACCAATGTAAAACTGGCTATCGACTGAAGGCAGAAGACAAGACGTGCGAGGGTAATTTGATTGACGACGCCAATGAGTGTTCAATCTATGTGGGCTTGATTCGTGTGTGACTATATATCCGGAAATAAACACAGACAGAGCGTGCTGATCCAGAGATGTACTCGTCATATATCCTGTTCCGTGTGGGGAAGATATGTAATGACCAATATAACACACTAGCTAATGTTCCCGGCATTGCATAAATTCAATCTCCAATTTTCCTGTGCACTGGAATGTGTTTTTGGTAGAGAGAGTTGTTGCAGAGGTACGCGTTCGTGATTTTCAAAAATTATTAACAACTAATCAACATATCTGCGTTAACCCGGTGAGTTGTTTGCAAAAGGATAGCAAATATATCTGCACTAATATAGAGTTGGCAAGCCTTTTCAATGATTGAACCCTACATTTTCACATCCCGGACGAATTTCGAAAAGGTTTAAACCTCGAACCACCACTATGACAATAAACCCGATATTCAGAATACATAGGTTCAGCTCAAAACAAGCATACGTAACTAAAGGTGTATTTGTTTCCACAAATAAACATACATACATGCATACGTACGCACACACACTGAAACAAACACACATACACAGAACCGAACTCTTTTATGTTATAAACTTGGGGAAACTACATCAACATATAAGATCGATGGCCATTAGCTATTTGGGAAACTATTCTTGGTAGAAGATATTTGACATCTTTTTATTTTGCGTTGATCATCAAGGTTTTCTATTTTACAACGTTTTTACTGGTGATATTTGTCCTTGACAGCCTGTGACCCCAACTGCAACGCCTGCGCCTCAAGCGGAGCCGGGAAGTGCGACTCGGGACAATGTCACAGCCGCTACGCACTGCATGCTACTGAGAAGACGTGTGGAGGTAGGGGATACAGTATAATATATTGCTAAGACGTGTGGAGGTAAGGAATACAGTAGAATGTATTGCTAAGACGTGTCGAGGTAGGGGATACGGTATAATGTATTGCTAAGACGTGTGGATGTAGTGGATACAGTATAACATATTGCTAAAACGTGTGGAGGTAGGGGATACGGTATAATGTATTGCTAAGATGTGTGGGGGTAGAGGATACGGTATAATGTATTGCTAAGACGTGTGGAGGTAGGGGATATGGTATAATAAATTGCTAAGACGTGTGGAGGTAGGGAATACAGTATCATGTATTGCTAAGTCGTGTGGAGGTAGGGGATACGGTATAATGTATTGCTAAGACGTGTGGAGGTAGTGGATACAGTATAATGTATTGGTAATACGTGTGGAGGTAGGGGATATGGTATAACATATTGCTAATACGTGTGGAGGTAGGGCATACAGTATAATGTATTGGTAATACATGTGGAGATAGGAATACAGTATAATGTATTGGTAATACGTGTGGAGGTAGGGGATACAGTATAATGAATTGCTAATACGTGTGGAGGTAGGGCATACAGTATAATGTATTGGTAATACATGTGGAGGCAGGGGATACGGTATAATGTATTGCTAATGCGTGTGGAGATAAGGGATACAGTATAATGTATTACTAATACGTGTGTAGGTAGGGGATACCGTATCATGTATTACTAAGACGTATGGGGGTAGGGGATACTCCATCATGTATCGGTAAGACGTGTGGAGGTAGGGAATACAGTAGAATGTATTGGTAAGACGTGTGGAGGTAGGGAATACAGTAGAATGTATTGGTAAGACGTGTGGAGGTAGGGGATACAGTATAATGTATTGCTAAGACGTGTGGAGGTAGGGGATACAGTATAATGTATTGCTAAGACGTGAGGAGGTAGGGAATACAGTAGAATGTATTGGTAATACGTGTGGAGTTAGGGGATACGGTATAATATATTGCTAAGACGTGTGGAGGTAGGGGATACAGTATCATATATTGCTAAGACGTGTGGAGGTAGGGGATACATAATAATGTATTGTAAGACGTGTGGAGGTAGGGGATACAGTATAATGTATTGCTAAGACGTGTGGAGGTAGGGGATACAGTATAATGCATTGCTAAGACGTGTGGAGGTAGGGGAAATAGCATAATGTATAGCTAAGACGTGTGGAGGTAGGGGATACAGTATAATGCATTGCTAAGACGTGTGGAGGTAGGGGATATGGTATAATGTATTGGTAAGACGTCTGGAGGTAGGGGATACAGTATGATGTATTGCTAAGACGTGTGGAGGTATGGGATACAGTATAATGTATTGCTAAGACGTGTGGAGGTAGGGGAAACAGCATAATGTATAGCTAATACGTATGGGGGCTAGGAGATACAATAACATGTATTGCTAACCGCCATGAACAATTGTGAATCTAGCTCCGTAACAAATTAAAACAATTTAAGTTAAATTGCATTGGACGTCCATTAGTAAACTACCATTTGAATTATTTTTGTAGAAAATGTAGTTGTCTCCTGCCGATGTTTCAATGGGTAATAGTATATACTGGCTAGTTTGCTACAAGAACACACAAAGAGTAATTGTTGATATAGGTCGTTTAATCATTATCGTACTAACTGCATAATAATAATGGCCAGCCATGATAATGTATATAGGCTAGCAGCAAGCATAACATATTTTCTACAAGTAAACACAGTACCTCTGCATGGACGACAAAGTAAAAGTAGCGAAGATGTTGTTCCACCAGGCCTCCAGTAACATACCCAACCCACCCAGTTAGGTATACGCTATGTAACTTGCTGAGGTGCAAAATGTATTGTAGCCTGTGACGCGAACTGCCAAGTCTGTATTGCAAACGGAGAAGGAAAGTGCGACACGGGAAAGTGCAACGCCGGGTTTGCCTTTGCCAGCAAATCACACAATTGCGTCGGTCAGTGATGTCTTGTTGTTTGTCACCACAGGTCGTGTATATCTGAAAGGCTCTTTCGTGTATTAAATATGACGTAACTGCGATGAGACGTAGATGAAACTTCCATATGTGTGTGTGTCATTTGGTGAACGTAAGTTATTTAGCAACACCACTAATACATTTCCTAAATTACACTAAGTTTTGTAGAATACAGAATGATGTGAAAAAGGCAGCATGAACCATAGTATGGATTCACCCGCACAAATGGGCTTAGCAGGTGCATAGTAACAGTATTGCCCTCATTTTGTATCACAACATTCCAATTTCAAAGGCAAACATTTGTGTTTACTGTATATAAGACCTTCCAGGAATTACCCTCCATGGAAAGGTATATTTATAATAGTAGTTTTACGAATTGTGGCGCATCGGGTAACACTTAAATGCCAGAAGTACAACATGACAACAAATATGAATCTCATAGACATGTGCATGTCTTAATATTACCTATTTGACTATGCACATCTTCTTTGAATCACCAGCATGCCCCACCAATTGCAAGGAATGCAAAGTGAATGACGGAGGACACACAGAATGCAACGTCAACAAGTGTGATGTTGGATATGGTCTCAAGGAGTCTGACAAAACTTGCATACGTATGATACACTTTATGTGTCTTATCTATACACAGCCACTCTAATGTGTTATATGCGTACGCGTAGATGTTAATCCATATGTCTGGCTACTTACTTTAAAAACGCGTTAAAAAAATGTATTATACTGCTTTGCGAAAGAACTGATTTAATATTTGATTGTCTTTTGTCTGGACAACTGTTTACCATGTATCATATTGTACATATAAAAATGGGGTGAACGACAGGGCTACTATTTGTATTCTTAAAGATAATCTCCAGGCCAAAGACATTGTATATTGTAACTTAACTTTTACTTACAATTATCACAATCAATTATCACAATTAAATATTCCTGACATATACTGTCATGGAGGTGAGCTAACAATACATTTTATATTAAGTGTTTTGGAATGTACTGTTTTGAATGCTCGAACTGTATCAATGCAAATGTCATCTTGTTATTTGTCAGTTGGGCAAATATAGTTTCCCGTGTGTGCATGATCTATTATATATGTTAAAATACTCTGCTCCTACACCTTCAGTAACATTAAATGTTTTGTGTTATTTCATAAATGCTTTACACCATTTAGAAATGCCGTGTGTCATGACCATGGTCCATTGTAATGTATACTGCTATAAGAAAAACAAAGAACATAATAACTTTCAAATTCTGCGACATTATCATCTTTAAGAACACGCATACCCATCTGGTCACGATTTACACATATGTTGTATAAATAAACGAGATATGTTGATATGGCGACTACATTGCCGCGACGCCGTGACTTGTGCCTTTCAGAATGTCCCGCCCACTGCCAGACGTGCACAGACGTGAAGAAAGACGGAGTGATGGTGTGTGGCACGTGTAGTTCTTACTACCAGCTCAACGAAGGGCAGTGCGCCGCGTGTCCACCGAACTGTCTCGAGTGTAGCGAGAGCAAGGGAGCCATGGTCTGCTCCAAATGCCAGAGTCGCCACGTCATGATGGATGACAAGTCGTGCAAAGGTTAGTGTCAGAGATTGGTTGCATTAGCAATAAATAGTGTGTGTTTGCGTGTGTATGCGTGAATGTGTGTACGTACGCGTTAACTGTTTGTGTGTGTGTGTGTGTGTGTGTGTGTGTGTGTGTGTGTGTGTGTGTGTGTGTGTGTGTGTGTGTGTGTGTGTGTGTGTGTGTGTGTGTGTGTGTGTGTGTGTGTAAACATGCAGTTCGTATGATCTAACCACGTTTAGAAGTGAGTACAAGTGTACTATTAAATTTAAATGAAACCTACCAGTTTACAGCTAAATGCCAAAAATGTCATATGTTTGAATATGAGTAAATCCGAACTCGACAGTCCTGAGTAGCATGGCACGAACCTGTGCTAGGATCCAATATATGCAGAAGAGAGCAGAAAGCGTCAGATACTATAGTCATCTTTACGATAAATGCCTACAGAAGCTATCTTTTGCCGTTGTAAAATGAATCAGGGGTTTTGAGCCAACTTAATGGAGCTACCGGAGAACTCGTGTTTACAGTTTTCAGCAGGATGATCCAAATATATTATGTATTCTACACAATTCGTAAATTATAATGGTATGTATCAAGCTCTCAGATATATACGTGCTACAGCCACTAATAGACTTGTGATATGGGTTTGTCTGTTAAGCTTGCCCGTCCCGATGTGAGAAGTGTTCTCATTCTGCCGGCACCATCTCGTGCACCGAGTGTCAATCAAGCTACGTTATGGATAAGGATAAGGCGTGCAAGAGTAAGACCACAGAGTTGATTAATATGTTTGCCAATTGTTTGCATATATTGAGCGTATACCTTTGAATGCGTTTATACTTTTCGTCGAACAAAACGTAATTTACGTATATTGTTCTGGTTTAATTTGTAGAAATTCTAGCCACATGGATATGGATAACACATTAATGGCAACGTTTTCCTACACACCCAGCAGTATCAACAACATTAATCCTAACACCGTTATCTCGTAATTTAAGCCTTCCACTGCAGTTTTAACATAACATGTTAATCTACATATCATACATACAATTTAATAGTACAGAGTAGTTCAACAATTCCTCGTCGGTTTTATGGACTGAGCAACTGGTAAATTTATGCTGGTATGGTTGCAGCATGTTCGGAGGCGACATTTGATCAATGCACCGTGTGTACTGCTGCGGATACCAACGGCAAACACGAGTGCAAGGCTTGTAGCGCTGGGTATACCCTCAAGGATGACAAATCTGAATGTTTATGTACGTATCCTGGGTTTCATTACATGCTTTTCACTTATAATAATTAACAAGAAGAAACACGTATGTTATTGTAAGTGCCCACAGAAATATACGTCGAAGACAACATCAATATAGATAGTAGGAACTAATCAACTATTGTGGGGTCTGGAACGACAGGAAAATGAATACCAGTGTCATCACACATATACCAAATCAGTGTTAAGTAAATTCCCATTAAGTAGGATCAGACAAGGATTTAATTAAAACAACCAGGTATTTGATCTAATACTATGTTTACGTTTATATCTCATATTTAAATGCCACAATAGCATACATGTCCAAAGGCAACAACACACACTAAGTACACACAATAGCAGGTAGATGTTATATACATAATATTATATTCATTCGATACGTCAGACTGTAATAGTGTCTGTTGTGTTCTCGTGCAGCTTGTAGCAGTCTGCAGAACTGCAACACGTGTAAGGACGAGCCACTGGTGTGTGACACGTGCTCCAGCGGTTACACAGCCAATGACGAAAAGACAGAGTGTGGAGGTGAGTTAGGCTGTTCCACCGCTCAACCTCATCCGCACTTCAAGTTTCGGTTAGCAAGTGTGCACATACAGCATAAAGTTACAAATTAAACTAGCATTTTAACTGTATTTTATTTAAAGAAAATATGCATATTAATAAGTAACGCGATTTTATCATACTTGCAACCATATATGTTACTTTGATATATAGATTATGCTTTTGCAAAACTACGGATCACCTCTTTCGGCCAGCGGAAAATAAACGTATGACACGACGATATATTTGTTGTTGTTTATACCTGTTATCAAGAAAGTGAGTTGATGAAAGTGATACATTGAATAAGGCATTCACTGGAATCGTGTATATGAAAGATGGGCTATCTTCGAATGCAACTGTAACATTGGTATAAAATAATCACTGGCAGATGTATGGGTTTTCGTTTTTATTTTGTATATAATAATCGGTCTATTCATTAGAGAATGATTTTCAGTTGTTCCATCCACAATTATTAGTGGACAAGAATAAGGTTTATTAATGTTAAACTACTGTACTTACATGTTGGCGATGGGCGTTATTTGAATATTTATTTTAACTATTTTTACATATCTTAAGGTCTAGTTATTTATGTTATGTGTATTGTATGTTTTTATAGTGCTTAAAATATATGAATATATATATATTAATAGTGCTAGGTTATTTGTATCATAGCATTTATAGAGTGCATCGACCCACAACGTTATTATTAGTAATCATTAATTGTATTAATTACATAACAAATATTCACAACAACTTGCGCGTTGAAACATGTGTTGTACAGTTGTTTTTGTCATCTTGTGTCAACAGTGATGTGCAATGTGTGTGAGGGGCCGAGTTGCGGCAGTACCAGCGACGACAACACAACACTGTGTATGGTCAACTCTGGCTTCGGTTGCTGGGTGAGTAAGAACGACACAACTCATAATTCCCCAAAAAAGCACAATGCCATTTTCCTTCTCTAAAATAGCATTATGCAATTTCAGAACAATACGATCGCTTGTGAGAGTAGACGAAAAAATACAAATAGATCACGTATATTACCAGGAATGTACAGTATTCTCTCCCACAAATATCACGCAATATTATCGGCGGTTCAACTTATTAAATCTCATATCAGGCCTATCCATCAAATGCCCTTTGGACTAGCGACCATTGACCCGATTGTAGTTAGGTGTATTCATCATCCACAATGCAATGGGGCCGTATCATCGAAGGTTATGGTTTCTTGTCAGATGGAAATGGCGGTGGCAGCGGATGGTGTTACGACACACAGTCGCGGATGCTCCAATGTCACATGCGCAGACCCCTACACCCAAGAGTACTGCAAGAGTGCATCAGGGACGATGGTAGGTTCAGCAACGTTTAGCAACTGAACGTGTTCTTAGTTGTAGGTTTATCTAAACGTCTGATACTCGGTACATGTAGTAATTTCCATACATCAGGGTAGCGGTCATCGTACGCTATAATCTGGTGTGTTGCAGTTTATACGGTCATGAAGTTGCTAATAACATATCTTGCTCATAGAAACTAGGGAAGTTAAAGGTTTCGTTGGTATTTGACCCACGGGTTTTTTCAAAATTACCCTGTCCGCTTCACATACCGATACACTACTCGAGTGATCAGATCTACTGTCTGGCTACGTGATATATTTTCGTGAATGGCGTTGTACTGTTACAATGTATTCCAAATATACGTTATGCTCGCATTGTATTACCCAGACATAACCCGCTGATTCTGTTAATTGTAGGAATGCGAAAAGTGCTGCACTTACAATGAATGCAACGCCAAAATGTTGACGGGCGCAGCTACCCGGGTTCTGTGCGGTGGATTCTGGGTTAAATGTCATATTGCGATAGCATCACTGATCACCTACTCCGTCAGTGTGTTACTGATGTAGTAAGGACACCGGGAGAGTAAGAACAACGGAAATATGATTGATACTGACAAACGACAACGGAACTGTAATCACGCTCTTGTTTTCGCAGCACACTGGTAACTCACCCAGTTACACTACATGTGACCGACACCAACATGTTATGTGATTGCGCTTGTAGATTGTTTATATTTGCACAGAAAAACATAAATACAAACAAAAATGACAACCTCTACCAGATGTAGGTAAAGAGGACAATGGCACCATTGTTATTGGTGGCTCCTAATCGTTATGACATCACGTTGTTGCTGCCTGCCTTTGTATATATGTACGCGTACAAGGCAGGACTTGTTATACGCTCCTTTAAATTGGTATTCGAAATTATATATATTATATATATATATATATATATATATATATATATATATATATATATATATATATATATATATATATATATACAACACATGCCCAGATTCATTCGACAAACAAAAAGTTCATTGGATATCAAATTAACAAATGTTTTCAAACAGTAATATCGTGTTTAAAATTGTCGGTAAATGTGAACATGTGTGTTTACTTTAGTGGCGCCACATTCGTGCACTGACCTGCACTATAATTGTCAATCAGGATACGTACTATCACGGGAATCGTAATGTTATTCCACTCATCGTGTTATCATATATACGGCGATGTTGTGTGCCGTTGATGCTTTGTATTACCTACTTATATATATCTTATATATATATATATGTATATATATATATATATATATATATAAAACTGTGGAAAGTTGAAGTCGATGTGAGTGACGCACCGCACATTTCTGTGATATGTTCCACGTCTATTGTTAAACAGGAACAAACATCACCATATTTAGGCTGCCGACGTCTTGCACTGACAGACAGTGAAGCTGACAGTTGCCATAGATGCAAAGAGCAGATGGTATCGTGGATTGTTTGTGTTGTCAAGTGCAACATTTTGGTTATTTGACTCTTTGGTACATATTAACCTACATTTTACAGACAGTTGAGCCAATCAGCCAAGTGAAAATTTTGTGATTCGTGCAGCTAAAGTTAATATTCTTGAACTATACCTGATAGTTATCTGTCTTTTACATTATTTGGGATAGTTTTAAAACAGATAACTTCAAAGTGACGTGTTGTTTCTTTGACTGGCCATTGCATGATGTCCTGTTTTATGGCAGTTCAGATAATTGACCGGTTCTACAGAAACAACCACAAACAAAATGTTGCTTTATGACTATCTTCCTTTCCCCAGTATCGTGACCTGGTGCAGGTTTAGTGGAGAACATCTACAGAGTCCGCCGGTGTTGCAATACTGCTGTATAACTGTCTAGCTTTTGAACTCGGTGGTAACAATTTAACACCGTGTCCAGCTGTTGTATTGTCAGTAAGCGCGGCATGACCAATCATATATATTATTGTGAATTGAAGTAGATACACGATGTATTTTATAGCACAACTGTGATACTTTAACACCTACAGCGTGAGTTGATAAGTCCGCTGTTATTTGTTTGTATTTGTTCTACGTTTGTCATTACAGTTGTTTCTTAATTGACTGTGATACGAATATAATTGTGTTAAACTAGAAAATATAATTATATTATTTGTATTAAGGAAATTGGTTTTTAGTTATCATAGTGTGTTCAATACTTTATTTAAATGTTACTGTATACGCTTTATTTAGGTACAACATACGTTTTATCAACCCTCTTATTTAAAGAAGTGTCTTTCTTTTTCAAAAATGACCTGTTAACTCTGATTCGTAGCGATTGATTGGCTACAAGTAATTAAATGTAATATGTCGTTATATATATATATATATATATATATATATATATATATATATATATATATATATATATATATATATATATATACTTGAAAACGCATATGCGAATGCTTAATTCACCATTGTTGTTATGTGTAGAATCACTACAGGAGCCATTTAGTAGAAATATGTGTATATGTTGCTTGGTCACAAGTAATACTGTTGCATTATTGACCAAACACACGCTAGTATTGTTAAAGATAAATATAGGATGCAGGCAAATAATTTTGTGAGAGCCTAGATTTGTCTAACAATGTCGAACAATGAAAAAGTGAAAGCGTTTAGGTTTGAATTTGTAAAGTAACTGTCTTAAGTTGTTCTACTTATTTAAATAAACAAATTGATCTATGAAATTCAAATAACTCTCAATACTAATATATCAAATGATAAAACGAAAATGTATTTCCAACTGGACCTTAGATCCGTACAAATTTCACAAGTAAAACTATTATTAATGTTTGAGTGAACTAATTAGCTTAAATTAATGTCGTAAATTTGATAATGAATTGTCTGGATATCTTGACAAGAACGTAATCGAGATATTGACGTTCACAAATGTAGTCTCTCACACAATTCATGAAGCAGTTTGAGACTGAGACAAGGACTAGAACTATAATAAGTGGATGGAGGTAAACATGTTAGATGTCTTTTGTTAAGTCACGCTTTCATCACGCGGCGTCCAACGATATCACGCGGCGTCCAACGAGAGTTGGTAACGTTGCGTGCCATAGTTACTCTGTACACAACGTAATGTAACGATAGCACAATGCATGCCATTATAGCTACTCAAACCGACAAGTTTTCGTTGCTCCCATGCTAAGCAGTGATGGACTGTTTGGCAGTATTTTGACAGGGCACTAGCGTTTACCTCACGCTCAGGGTCAACAACTGTGACCTGGTAGAAGGGTCACGTGATCAGCTTGTAGTTCCCGAGTTTCGGTGAATAGCAGCTGTGAGAACCCGACTCTAGGTTGAATGCATACGGAAAGTCTGATGATGTCTGAATAAACTGCTGATCTGCACATGTGCGCTTGTTCATTGATTTAACAGTTGCGATCGATTCGTCATCATGAAACAACTGAATGTTCTATTTTATTTATAAGTGTCCACCGGGAACCTGCCATGAGTTTATACATTTG
Organism: Oasisia sp. SBJ-2009; assembly: GCA_964017155.1. Taxonomy (NCBI): domain Eukaryota; kingdom Metazoa; phylum Annelida; class Polychaeta; order Sabellida; family Siboglinidae; genus Oasisia; species Oasisia sp. SBJ-2009. The sequence goes on from OZ024865.1 coordinate 23,733,351, forward strand.
TGAAGAAAAAATTTATTTTTCATTCATTAGTGTCATTCCACCGGGAACCTGCCATGAGTTTATATTTTGTGAAGACATTTTTTCTGTTTCATTCATTAGTGTCATTCCACCGGGAACCTGCAGTGAGTTTATATATTTTTGAAGAACAATTTTCTGTTTCGTTCATTAGTGTTAATCCATCGGGAACCTGCCATGAGTTTATATATTATTGAAGAAAAATACAATTAAAATAATTAGTAACATATTAATTAACACCATCCATTATAGTGGTCTCTATAATGATGTAAGTGGGCCACTGTCTGTAGAGGGAGTCAACTGGTGTCTGCATCCCGCATTTCTTACTTTCGGATGGGTACTAAAATTCATTAAAAACCAAAAGCAGTTAGTCTTCTTAAATAAATCAACGGTAGCACTTGTCCACATTCACAAATGACCTAGGCCAGACGCTGACTGCCACTAGCTGGTCATTGATACTCTTCTTCAAACAACTACGTAGTAGCCTCATTTTAAGTTGTTTGAACCACTTGTTGTGCTTATGTGCTTCATATTCCTCACAGCTAATTCTAATTCTGTGCCTTATTAAAATGTTGTTATATTTACATCCGGGAAGCTCCTGGCGCCGGGGCCTCCCCTAGCGACCGTGATTGTAATAGTGCTCAAAATCAAAGCGCCACGTGGTAGCCAAAATTCCAATACAGCCCCCTTTAAGTGCTTTTAACACCGATTTTGATCCATAAAATCGAACGTTCTCCTTACGTAGGATGAACAAAAAGGTGTGTTTCAGTAACATTTTATCCTGTTCCCGGTTCATAAGTGAATTTACAAAAGCAAATTTCTGACTAAAAGTGTCTCAGCCTAGGCTATGGCTATAGTCTATAGACTATACGTACGCCGTATCACACTTTCAAACACGTGATTTCTCAGTTCTCATGGTATTAAGTCCAAACAGCCAAATCTTGGGCTAACGCAGGAGTCACTGAGGATGGTCACTGCCAGGGTGCTTGTCGTCCTCAGTGGTTCTTTTACGTCCCAAATTGAGACGGGACCGACATTAACGTGATTCTCCGATTCACGAGGGATACACAGTTCCCAATGTTGAGAACCAGATTTTTATATCACAACTGCCGGTACCGGGGATCGAACCCGTGACTCCGGCGTCAGAGGCGGGTGTGGTAACCACTACACCACCGTTTTCTGATAAACAGGTAGAAGTCACTAACTGCATTTTAACTGAAGTCCACTTTCATGCACACATCCAGTTGTCAACAGCCAAATATGTTTTCAAACGGTTAGCAATTAAAAGTGTGCTAAACTAAGTCTAAGAGATTTAAATTACCAGACAAAAGTCCACCAAACATGATTAGCGTCTTGACTTGACCCGTCGACGTTTGCAGTGCATGTTACGGCTTAGCCTTTGCGGAGGTCAAGGTTGTTGTGATATTTATTCATCGGTTTTAGAGCAAATGATGAATTTTATTTACACTGCAAACAGTTACCTTCATATTATTATACTCAACGACACCATTTCAATTTAAGATGTTGGCGCTTTCTGCAACCTTGTAAAGTGAATATTTTCAACAGCGACGCTCCCTCTAAATATTTACACTGCGTGTGACACCGAAATAGTTTCCTCAATAATACGGCGGAGGCTGTATTAATGAGGAAAGACTGCATTTTAAATATTCGCACAGCGAGTAAAAAGTCATTATGTTCTTGACAAATGATCGGTGGGGGCGTATTAAGTATGTTTTGTCAAACTTAACCAACTGTATAGATTATCGTGTGTTGGCAAAAGTGCTCCGTAGCTTCCGAGTTCGCTAAGGATCACGTTAGTGCAACGCATTTTGAAAGAGTTTCCATTTTCCTTCCGACTCTGTTTAAGGGTTGGTTGTCCTTATGAGCACTTAATATTAGTGAAACGGTCCCCTGATCTAAGGGATAAATGTTTCCCTGTCCTAAGCTGCACTTGATGCAACCTTCTCAATTAAATGTTTACTTTAGATCATAAATATATTCTCCAATGTTGCCATAAATATGTTCTCCAATGTGACTGCTTCAAGGCTTCTTTCTGCCTTTCGATCATTTACAACATTTCGATCACTGACAACATTTAGTTGTTAATCAAACTTGTCGTTTGTCGCTTCTTTAGGGTCATCGTGTGCTTGGAAGTGGAGAGCCATGTGTCATTGCAGTTAGCAGGTGATCGATGGCATTACTTGCAACGTTGCGTAGATTACCTCCAGTAGTTCCAACATTGCTTCAAAAACAACTAGCTACCAAAGGGTCATTGCAGTCAGAACAGTTTATTTTCATGAGCAGATCACAGAGTCGGAGGATAAGTTAACGTAAATCAGTTGACTGCAGTTCCTACTTCCTACACATACGAATTTGAGCGAAAAGTAAATGCATGTCAGGTTACTGGAATCTGGGATCAATATCGATCATTGGCAGGAATTTGATGGATGAAATTCTGGATGCAGTCCACGCGGCACATGACACCAGTACAACGATTCGACCTGACGCATCGAACGGAACCGATAACAAAAATATAACCTGGCAGTACGGCATGTGACATGTATACATCAGTCTGTTCAGGTATGCAACCCTGATCCCATCTAACAAACACGTATCTAGTCATTTGCATACATGCAATGCAAAATCAAATGATCAAATACTGACAACAGACATAGCTGCAATTGATTATTTATTAATCGATAAATGATTTACTTACTAACTATAAATACATATCAAACCTTATCTTATCATTATAGAGTGTCGGTGTATGAACTAATCTACGCCTTATTGGAACGCTACGCCCCATCACAGCTAAACATCTGGGTTCATTGTGTTTAATGTGACGTTCACCTTGTTGATTAATAAAGTTAAACTTATGATATAACTTTGAATATAATAATCCATTACATTCCCAAAGGTTGCAAAAAAATGCATGAAACGCACACACGTAGCATAGCCCAAATAACGCGAGCTCCTATATTTCACTGTGCCAAAAGGGTCGACTACAGACGCTTGTTATTGTTCCACCACGTAGACGTCAGTTAACTTTTCGCATAGTAATACAGAGATGTTATACTGACTAAAAACGGAGCCACTGCTACTGAAGTTTGTTTGGTGTCTAACCACAGATTAATGGCAACAAATCGGGGTACGCATCAATTAAGATAAGATCTTTAGAACAGCTAATGTGATTGTTTGGAATAAATTTATTTCGATATTCATTGAAAGTAAACTTGGTTATTTACCATTAAAAAGCACAATGTATCATCTTTTCAACGTTATATGTGTTCATTATAATGTTTTTATCCGATACATAGTTAGGCCTACAGTCTATGTCGGTGTATATTATATACAACAAACATGAACTGAGTACGTGTACTCCCTACATTTCAGTTAGACCTGCGATCAGTTAGCAATATGTGAAAATTACGATGTTCCACGTTGTCGCTGTGGATTTAGTGGACTTCGTTTCTGGTAATAAAAACATAATGTAGAATCTAAAAATGCCTTCAAACATACTATTGCATCTTTTTAAGTTAACCCTAGATTTCGGGGCATCACCGTAGCCGTAGTCGTAGACGTAGAAATATTGGACTAGCTCAGAGGCTCAGTAGCCGCCCACATTCAATCCAGGTACGCGCGCATATCGCGTAACAGCGGCCGCAAGTTTGAAATACTGTAAACTACCAATTCAAAGCCTCCTAATGTTTTTGAATACAGACACACACATCGTCATCGCCCACTCATGCCTGGGCCACCCAGTTGTCCACAAATAAGGGTAATAATCATTCTCGCGCGCTATGGGTCACTGCTGCTGATTACGTCAATAACAGCTCGTCTCTTCGTAGCGCTACGTGTAGTAACTAACCCAGCGACAATAAGTAGTCCAGGGATGTATGCATCCCGGGGGAGGGTTGTGAAGATGGAACATGGGGAAAATGCAATATGCTTTATATGCTGGCACTACCATTTATCATGGCCATATAGCTAATAATATCTTGATGATAGTAGACATCATTAACTAACGTAATTATGTGCCACGACCGTAAGCCAATTCTGAACGCGCCCTCGAATAAGTCAATAATTAAATTGGTAATAAAGCACAGACGACATATCTCGCATTGACGTCTATAACTGCAAAAACTGACACTGATTGACAGCATGTCAGAGCACCTTTCTCAATAAAAAATTTAAGTAATTGTTTTTTGTTTCACCAACTGTCTGCATCTAGTCCTGTAAACAGGCCAACGCCTCAGTTAGTTGTTAGTTAATCCTTGGCCGCAATGTTTTATCTGCGGGTACTATAATTTTTCGTTGCCATATAGCTCATTGTCTTGATGATAGTATACACCATTACCTAACGCAATTAAGCGCCGCGACTGTAAACCAGTTCTCAAGTAAGTCAACAATAAAATTGATAATAAAGCATCGATGACAGATCTCGCATCGACGCCTGAAACCGCAACAAATGACACTGATTGACATTTGACAGCATGTCAGTCTGTCAGAGCACCTTTCTTAATAAAATTGTTAAATAATTGTTTTTTTTTCTAACAACTTTCTCCGTCTAGTCCTATAAATAGGCCAATTATTAATGCGTTAGTTAGCTTTTAGTTAATCTTTGTCTATTTCTTCACGGCCGAAATGTACCTCCAAGAGGACGATGATTCCATGTTGGACATATAGGACACCTGTCGTAGCTAGACCTAGTCTAGACCGAGTGTTATGCTGCGCTATAAGTGTAACAACACGCGCGCGCGATTCTGTGCAAACGTGATTAAAATGTCAGTTTTGATAGTTTTAATGGGTTTGTTTTGATTGAATTTGTGATTGCGTGCGTACATGCCTGCTTGCCTGTGTGTGCCATGTGCATATACGTGTGTAGCCAGTTTAGGGCATATATGTGATTACGTAGAGGGCCATTTATGTGGTGAAATTTGTGACGTTATGTCTTATGATGTCCGCCCTGTTTGTTTATAAACAAGCATTTATAGTTCACCGTAGAACAGTAGGTGGCGCTCAACTGCAAGGAATGATAGAAACATCCACTCATCATTGGGTAAATACTTTGTGCGTGACGTACTTGAAATGCATTTCCCTCTTTATCGGTAGGGGTGTGTCACTGGCAACTTTTAAAATGTATAATTTTAAATTATTTGGGAACAAAATGAGGTACCACAACTAGGGTCTGTGTGCCGTCTTTTACGTATTCTTGACGTGTGTAAAATGCGGCACTGTTTTCCAAACATATTGTGGAACGCTTGTTTAAATCATCCTACAATCAGCTGTTGAACTCGCATGGCTCCGAAGCCTCACACATAACTAATTATGGATACAGTCTGACATGTCCGTCAATGTGAAGGTATAATATGTACATTAATGAACATTTACAACCGATGGAACGTCGACTGGTGGCCCGACGACAGGTTTGCTGGCTCGATACCGGAAAGGATGTTTCAAATCATCTATAGCTCACCGTATGCATCACACGAGAGTACTACGTCTTCAGACATAGTTAAATATTGATATCGTATAACATGTCCGCCAATAATATGAAAGCATAATATCTACATTAATGTACATTTACAGTCGATGAAACGTCGCGGGACGTTCGATTGAATTCAGTGCTAAGCCTAAGATGGCGTTGTTTTTGCTGTTCTGTCTATTGAACATACGGCATGCTGTTCTGTCTATTGACCACGCATACGGCATGCCAACATACAAACTCTCGCTCGCTACGCGCCTGCACGGTAAATAGCTAATTGAGGATGATTTAAACAAGCGTTCAGCAAAACATGCAAATAAATCCACGTTAGTCGCTGGAGGCGCTGAGACGCAACTACGGTCTCAGCGTATAAGCGCCTCTAGCGACTAACGTGGATTTGTGGAAGCCCATTGGGCTAGTTTTGGGCTAGTTTTCGATGGCGATTGGGCGGGAAATTTTATTTTGACCTGGCAACACTGTCTGTAGCCTCGTTTTTGGATTTTTTTCAATTCTCACACAGCGTTCTTTTTCGGCGCGAGTTTTGAATACATATAATTTGGTCATCCACATACACACCAAAGATCAGTTCGGCCACTCTTCAAAGGTAAGTCGACACGAAGAACTGCCTTTAATCTCATACTGTGAGATGTTTAATGAACATTGAAACTCGGGAAAGTAGTTTGTTTGTTTCCGAAATCGTCGATGGTAGGACCGTGCAAGGTGTCATGGCAGGCGTAAATAAGAAAAATAGCTTGTGTTCAATAATTAATTAAACACACATACATTGCATTAACTATGTAATTAATAGTGGATATTGCTTTGAAAACATCTTAAGATGATACCTACTTACTTTTATTGAAACAAATATTAATCCATATCATGGATGATTGCAGATTTCATTGGCACGTTTGTGTTACTCGGTTATGGCATGCAGGCGTCAGGCGGTCACGTGACCCAGTGTGCGTCTTCCCATTGACCAATCCTCACTGTTTACAAACATAATGCCATGTGCTTTTGCTATATGATACATTTTAATGGATGTAAATGGGTGTATAGTATTTGATTAGCTGATTGTATTTCAAGCAACTGACTTTCAAGGGCCACAATGGAAAATAAGTGCTAGCACTGTTTGGGTTATACTGAATGTAATTTGTATTTTTTATGCATTTATGTTTACAAAAGTTACATTTTATATTAAATGAAATAATAATAACCTTGTGCTTATTGAAACCCGCATTTATTCATGTACTAACTAAGCCATGTTTTTTTAATAGCATTTGTCAACGTAAATAAATTAGTAATAATACTGTGGTTTTTTATGATCATGTTTGATTTCAGACTGTACTTGCTGTGTCAGCTCGTCACTCCTACCTTTATGAAAAAGGATGCAAGGTTTAAAGTTCGACAAGTGAGGTAAAAGTATCAATCAAATAAAATTGATTTAAATCAAATGAATACGGTTTTGTTTAAAACATGATGATTTCTATCAACCGTGGAATCTAGTATTTATAATATTTTTTTGTTTTCAGGAAAAACACAGACAGACACTGGAATGTTTGACAAGCTAATTGAAGAAAAAAACAGCAAGAAATCGAACAAAACAGAATAAAAACTTGGTAAGTGTTAACATTTACGAGCTGCATATGAGATTGGATTTTGGCAAGTGTAAAGGTGTTTAAACTGTTATTGTTAGTAACAAAATTATGATGCTGTCATGGTGAAAATGGTAATGGAACATTATCGAGGATAACAACTTATTATTAATATTTTATAGCACATTGTTTCCAATGATAACAACTTTTTAATTATGTCATTCTAGTAACAGTCTCTTGAGGACATGAATGACATGTGAAAAAAATATAATAGAAAACTAATACAAGGACTATTCTCACAAGTCACAACAAACCTGATTATGACTCACTGGAAACTTTTGCAAGTCCAACTTTTAAAGGCTCAAACACATTTTGTGTGTTTTCATGCATTGGCTTATTTCACTCTGCTATCTGCCTAAACTAATATATTGTGTTGTGTCTGTGCACGTTTGTAAAAATGTAGTCGTCTTTTCCAATGGAATTTATCATCAACATCTATTTAAGAACCTGGTTAATGCTTCAATCAAAACATTTACTTGGAAACTTGTACCTTTCTTTGTAAGGTCCAAGTCCGGAAGAACTGGCTGCTCAGATGAAAGTGTGTTCATAGGTGACAGTGCTTACTCGGTTGATGGTTGATGCACATGATGTAAGGATATTGAACTGTTCACAACTGGCTGGACGATAATCAGGTACTGACAGTTTAACTCAGTTGGCGATCGCACTCAGTTGAGACATTTTTAATAGTTATTTAAATGTTGTCCACATACCCTTAATTATAAAAATGGCATAGGATTAATTATCTTAAAGTTAAAAGAACATGAATCTCTCCCTCACTCCCTCCCTCCCTTCTTGTCCCCCTCCCTCCCTCCCGCTCCCTCCTTCTCCCTTCCACTCCCTCTCTCGCCATCCCTCCCTCTCTCTCTCCCTCTCCCCCTCCCCTCACTCCCCCTCTCCCTCCCTCCCTCCCTCCCTCCCTCCCCCTTCCTCTCTTCCTCCTTCCCCCTCCCTCCATTTGCATAATGACCGCTACATTAATGCCTGTAACTCTGCTATTAACATAGCTAGAGAAACAATATATCAGTGAAAAGCCAATGAACATGCACACATAACTATTTTAAAACTAAAACAGTGTAAATAAGAATGTTGTATTTTTTATTAATTTGACCTTTGACCTCAGATACCCACAACATGTATCCTCTGAATTTGCTCATATTGTGTACACAGTATCCTATATTAGTGTCCCTGAAAATATTAGAGTGGGCAAATAATAATGTTCAGAGATACATTAAATTAAGTGCACCCATGGATGAAAAATTGCACCGGGATAGCACTGTATACCGTAAGGTAGTGATTTGTGGCATACAGATGGTTATTTCTGTAACCTACATAGTAAGATCTGCACACAGTTGCTTTCAAATAGCTGTCATGGTAAACAATTGTTTTGCTTTGTTTCAGGTTTTTGTAGTGAATTTGTTCACAACAGAAAACTTTACATGGATTTGGGTCAGTCTGGCCTTCCACAATAGGTGCTTACCTTTGTTACATACTTATATTGTTGCATATACCATTTTCATACTTAGATACAGCATAGGGTTGTTTGCTAGTTGTAACTGAAGATGCATTTGCTTTGTAGCAATGATGTAATTAATCTGATGTCATATCTATGTATGTTTGATATGCAATGAACAATGCATAAGTATTCGTAGCATGTTGCTGTTATAACTTAACAGTATGTATGCTAAAATACCATTATAAGTAATTTTCTGCATGTACAAATTAAGAATCAGTCATCATTAACAACACATAAATTGTGTTTAATTCTGCTGTATTCAAGACTGTCCTTGTTTACCATTCAATACCCTTGGCAAAATATTCTACAGAAAAATTTAGATTTTCTATAGATTTCTATAGATTTCTATAGATTTCTATAGATTTCTATAGATTTTTATAGATTTCTATAGAATTCTGTAGAATTCTATAGAATTTTGCAGTTTTCTATAGCATTCTACAGAATTTTCTATAGATTTTGTGTGTCCTAAAATGTTCTATATAATTTTATAGATTTTTCTATAGTTTTGTAAAGTATTCTATAGATTGTTTTGTAGAGAACTATTGTCAAAAATCCTATAGAAAACTATAAGCAAAAATGCTATAGAATATTCTATAGAAAGTTTTAAGTTTTTTTGCCAAGGGGTGTATATGTGTGTGCACCAATGTAATGTAGTTGCACAATTAAATCAAGACTTACTTCAAACCTTGTACCGGTGTAAGTGTGGCTGGTCGCAAGTAGTGGGTGGTGTTGCGTGTGTGTGGTGGGCAATAAAGCAACCTAATGTACATGTGAATAATAAATGAAATAAACGAAATAATAAATACATTTAAAATAATTTTGATTAAGTATATTTTTGCTAGTTTCATTAAAGTCATTCTGTTATCTTGCAATTTTTTTTTATTTCACGATGCGTCCTATAAAAAAAGGTCAAAATGGTAACCCTGATTCCAAGCCAGGAAAGGCGAAGCAAATTCTTTTTGAAAAATTGTCATCCTTGCCCGGCACAGTATGTGATGTTCTGAATGGACATGTGCTCTGTCAAGAAACTAAATATGATCATGTCTACTTCCGTGGAACCTGAATCGGAAGTTGACAGACGTTTATAAGCTGAAGTTAAAAAGCTGGTACGAACTTTTGAGAAATAAAAAAAAACTGTCGAATCCCTTAGAATTTCATAAATTTGACTCCATGTGTCATGAGGCGTTTTCCTTCCCTGTCCTGACACAAGTCGTATCTGAACAATTCATGTCTACCAGTCATGTCAGTGAACCCGAACCATCAAGTTACACACGAACAGCTGAATCGATGGAAATGGAACCAGCAATCTCTCCGGTAAAAAAGACTCGGAAAATATCGAGTTGTGAATTATGTAAACGCCAAAAGAAATGTTTACAGGCGATGCGACAGCGACAACTAAAAATGCAAAGAGAGAAGCTTGTGACAATTAGAGATATGTCACTTAAAATGAAGAAGGTAAGAATTCTAAATCAGAAAATTAAACGGAAGGACATCAAAATCTTGGAGCTACAAGAAAAGTTAGGTAGTTATGTTGTTAGGCAAGAACTTAATGACACCAAGAAAGCCCTTTCAGCCATGAAGAAAAAGTACAAACGTCTTAGGACATATCGGAAGTTGAAGAAGATTGTGTTTGCGACACAGACTGCTGATGACAGAAGAGAGGCCGATTTGGAGAGGGAAGTGGTGGAAAGGGACAAGGTAATCGTGCAGCTGCAAGATGAGAACCTTAGTCTACAAGATCGAGTTAAAGAGCTGGAGAGTGGTGTGGAGCTCACCAAACTTGACGGGAAGACATATTCTCCGAAAATGCGAATGAAGGTGTATGATGCTATTGTTGCGGGAGTGCCGACCAAGAACATACCATCATTAATTGTAAAATTTGCCAATCGCTCGGGGACAACTTTAACGGACGTGCCTCACAGAAGCACCGTCGAGGCAATGGTGAGGGAACTGGGTGCCATCAGTGACCTCCAGGCAGCAGAGGCACTCTTGGCCAACAGGGATTGCACCATAGGATTTGATGCCACAACGCAAGACGGCACACATCTGAACAGTGTTCACATCACCACCAAGGCCAACTGTTACGTCATTGCTGCTGATGAATTACCAGGAGGTACTGCGGAGGACTACCATCTACACATATGTGAGTCTGTTGACAACTTGGCCCATGTATGTGTACTGCCATTTCCTGGACAAGGACTACCAGACCACTCGTCACGGTCTAATTTCAAATGTTTCCAACAGCATGACTGACCGTTGTGCTGCCAATAATGCAGCGATACAACTGTTAAACAATTCTTGGGACAAAACACTGAATGAGTTAAATTGTCATTTACATCCATTAGATTCAATTGCGACAAAAAGCAGAGCTGCGCTGAGGGAGTGTGACAGGGGTGCACAGGGTCAAGTGTGGGCAAATGATTGTTATGCGTCAAAAATAACTATTCAAATGAATAAGCTTCATTTTAAAGATGGAAAGGGTGATCCCCAGGGCTTCAAGACGTTCCTGGACAACGAGAAACTGCCTCGTGGACTCCTTCCCCGTTACAGGGGTAATCGCCTCCACATATTGTTTCACATATGTGGGGTGTTTGTTCAGCACCATTCCTTTTTCAAATAATATCTAGAACAAGGAACAGCTTGTGGTGGCCTGCGGGCCAGTATATTGGCAGATTTTGTGTCCACACTGGGACAGGTTGAGATGCAAGTGCTGGGCCTATTAGGCAAATTCCTAACAGGACCCTGGATGAAGCTGTTTGTTATATCGGCAGCAAACCAGACTGACCATGTTGACGGAATCACCACGATAAAGAAGGTTGTCCAAACACTTAAAGACCCCACAGAGACACCACATGAAATACTATCCAGCAGAACTGATTTCTTTGGAAAACATCTGGATGAAGACCCTGTTATCATTGCCCTTCAGGAGCCCCCCAAGGATGAGGCCTTGCTCCCTGTCATGATGACAGCTTGACTCCTCGCAACTATCGGTGTGCTTGAGCGTCAATACATTTTTGCATCACCCGACTCCATATTTAATTAACTTTAGTACAGTTGTTGGTTCACATGAGTATATAATTTATAATAAGTTAGCGCATATAGTATACATATATGATTTACACATCAGAGACTGTGCTGTATGTTCGTATTGGGTTATACAGTGCTAACCTGGTGCAGTTTTTCATCCACGGGTGTTCTTAATTTGATGTATCTCTGAACATTATTATTTGCTCACTCCAATATTTTCACATATTCTTCTGCAATAGTATAGGATATTGTGCACAAATATTAGCGACATCAGAGGATACATGTTTTGTGTATCTGAGGTCAAAGGTAAAATTTTAAAAATGACAAATGTCTTATTTACACTAATGTTTTAATGTTATAGCTATGTGTGCATGTTTATTGGCTTTCCAATGATATATTGATTGGTTCTCTGTAGCGGTCAGTATGCTATTTGGGTAACAGTTCAGTGACCTATATATCTTCAATGATACGTAACCTAGTTTTAATATTTTTTATTCTCACATGAGCCAACAACTATTCTAAATTTCATCAATATTGGAGTTGGGTGATGTCTTGAGAGAATGACCCTAATATATTGGTTAATTAAAGTTATTTAAATCGTACTATGTACTACCATGTTGTTATATTTTAACAGCAATGTTTTATGTTAGCACATTGTCTTATTTATTTAAAAAATGTACCTGTATTTACACATTTTATATGTGTAACTTATGTTATTGCCTTTTTTCCCTTAAATACATTATTAGTATTTTTGTAGGAATACATTGGAAATAATTACACTTGTTTGTGCTTTCATGTGCTTATCCTCGATAATGTTATATATATATATGCTTATTTCTTTATTTGCTTTTGCTTGGAAACTGCATTTATTTATTTATGCATGTATATAATGTTTTACCAAATAAACGCATTCATTCGTTCATATCTCCAGTCTCGGGTAATTAATTATTAATTTTAAAAGTAGTTTAGAAAATACGACACACGTATTTATGGGGTATTAGCTGAAGACTTATCCGTCAGATGGCTCCACTTGTTCTTTAACCTAGTTTGTAGTTCGTCACCTATTCGCGAGTGGGCGCTACGTGACCCCTAACCCCACTGGACCCTTTTTAAAATAAGACGCACGAATTTGGACAGTACTAGTTCGTGACATGTCCGTAAGGGGGCGTCACTAGTTCATGACCTATCCGCCAGGGGGCGCCATTTGACCTTGGCACGTTACCTTTGGCCTTCTACCGGTGGAATTCCACCGCTCCGCTCCAAGTGCGCGTTGATAAGCACATAACATACTGCATGAGCGGCCATCTTGGATTTCTCAACCAATATGACATTAAATCGTAAAATAGATAGGTCAGGCGTGTTGGAAGTGTACATTTTAGGCGAAATTGATACCAATTTTAAATATCTGGCCATACTAGATCCAAAGTTATAGACAAATACCTGCTGAGTGGCGGCCATTTTCGATTTCACGCTCCAGTGACCAGACACCACGGATTTAAGAAAAGCACCTGAAGTGTCGAAAGATACGGTATGTAGAATACAAATGACATTAAAAAATTGAGCTTTATAATATTAATATTAAGAAAGTTATGACATTTTGAAGTGCAAAGTCCTAATTATTGGTCACACGTTTGCCTATGTTTTACATTGAAACAAAGGAACGACACTTAGCCATAATTTCCGACATTCAAAATGGTATAACTTTTTTAATATTAACCCTAGTACAAATATGTAACCATCATTTTAAATGTATTTTCAACCTCTTTCAAGTAATAGCAGTTTTATTAAGATATAATGTATTTGAAAAAAATTGTCACATGTACTACTATAATGCCATGGGCATGGCAGTGGTGAATGGACCTGGACTTGCGAGTTTGTTGAGGCTAGAATTATGTTTTGTAATTTGTGCTACAGCCTGGTAGTGGTACTAGTTTTATTTCACACCAATTTCCAGTTATGTAGGTTGTTATAAAATTCAGGAATATTATGGAAATCACTGTTGCTTATTTATGATTTGAGGAATATCGGTCACGATTGAGGAAAGTGGGTCACGATTTACGTAGTGCAGATAATAGACACAAATTTAGGCCGCATGTGTCTTGTACGGGATTTGCATTTTACATTGCTGTACGTTGTGGTTTCGATAAGCACTTATACCTGAGAAGTTGTCTAAATGCACGTAATCATAACAAAAGTGTGCCATTGCTTCTGCTTGTAATAATCCTTCGGACAATATAACTGAAATACGGAATTTGGGAACAGTTCGATTCTTACAAATAAAAACAAAACACAAAGTCCTATATGTTCTTGGAGAATATGGACTTCCTGCCCCCAACTCAAATAATTTTATTATTTAGTCTGAACTGAACTGAACTGAACTGAACTGAACTGAACTGAACTGAACTGAACTGAACTGAACTGAACTGAACTGAACGGAACGGAACGGAACGGAACGGAACGGAACGGAACGGAACGGAACGGAACGGAACGGAACGGAACGGAACGGAACGGAACGGAACGGAACGGAACGGAACGGAACGGAACGGAACGGAACGGAACGGAACGGAACGGAACGGAACGGAACGGAACGGAACGGAACGGAACGGAACGGAACGGAACTGAACTGAACTGAACTGAACTGAACTGAACTGAACTGAACTGAATTGAATGTATATATATATACCCACAGTTGTATATTAACTGTTTTTATTTATTGACCATTGTGTTGTTATAATATAACATTTTGTTCACAGGTTATCGAACCCCAGCCTTCAATTTCGGCAACAGAGAGGAAGTTCTCTTACAGGACTACATTCAGAGATGATTGCAGTGACGGTGATGATGTGCCCGAGACAGCAGGTGACATCACGACTGTCATAACTCGGTCCAGCATGCTGTCAACTCTAGTAAAGGGCCTGAGATGTCTGGAGTGTGGCGCTGCGTCTTTGATTATCCGTGTCGCTGACCACCGACTTGGTCTCGTCGCTGCAATGGAGACTGTGTGCACAGAGTGTGACACAGTGCTCAACTCCACCCTGACGTCCGACCGCATCGATGGGTCATCTTCAGGGAATATGCCCTTCGTCGTCGTGCGCCAGGCAGTAGCTGCTTCGATGGACATGGCGGTTGGCCATGCCGGCTTGATAAAATTGTGACGATTTCTAGATATGAAGCCTCTGACACAAACCTCCTACACACTCACGCCATATGTGAAGCCAACAAGATCGTCGTGACGCGGATACTGGATGATGCTGCCACCGTTGTCCGTCGTGTCTACCGGGACATTGACCCGTCAATTGGACATGATGACACCATCGACTTGACCGTCAGCTACGACGGATCTTGGATGACGCGTGGTTACAAGTCGCAGTATGGGATCGGCTGCGTGGTTGAGGTGATCACTGGCCTGGTGCTCGACCTCCATGTGATGTCCTTGTACTGCCAGCGGTGTGCTTATGCTAGCACCCGACACGGCGGCAGGCACACTGCAGCCTTCAAGGACTGGTATTTGACGCACGAGCCCGAGTGCAGCCAGAACTATGAGGGGGCGTCGGGTGGCATGGAGGTGAAGGCTGCAGAGCTGCTGTGGACCCGCTCCACCAACCGCAACTTCAGATACACCACCATTCTCTCCGACGGTGACGCCAGGACCGCCACCCGCCTCACCAACTTGCGAGTGTACGGCGACGTGGAGCTGCACAAGGAGGAGGGTGTGAACCACGTCGCCAAACGCCTCAACACTGCCCTGCGCAAGTTGGCATCATGTGGGAAGAAGGCTGGGGTCACACTTGGAGGCCATGGGTTTGGAAAGTTGACCGGGAAGAAGATAGAGATACTCAGCCGATACTATCGAATGGCTGTCCAAACCCACCCACATGATGTCAACGGCATGCAGAATGCGATTTTGGCATCGTTCAACCACTGCTCGTCAACGGATGAGAAACCCCAGCACGACCGGTGCCCGGTGGGAGCTCGCAGCTGGTGCTTTTATCAGAAAGCATTCGCCACCGGACAGGAGCCAGGTCCACACCGGACGAATGGGGGCACGCCACTTGCGCCCGATGTTGCGGAACATGTAAAGGAGGTATACACCCGACTGGCCCACGTCGACCTCCTGAAGCGGTGCACACTGGGCAAAACGCAGAATGCGAACGAAAGTCTCCATTCTGTTGTGTGGAGCAAATGCCCGAAGCCGACTTTCGTTGGCCTTGAGCGCGTTGTCTCCGCCACCTGCAGTGCTGTGTCACAGTTCAACGCTGGCATCAAAGTGACAATGAAGAACTTGTGTGATGTGATGCAGGTGCCATCAGGTGCCCACTTGTTGGCATCTGCAGAGAAAGCTGACCGACGGCGTCTGCAGCAGGCGAAGCGTCAGACATTGGCCGCCTCAAAGGAGGCCAGGCAAGCCCGCTTCGTTGCCCACACACGGGCAGCAGCAGCAACATCAACAGACTATGCTGCAGGGGAGTTTTAGGTCACTGATGAACAATAGTATGACATTCAAACAAATTTCATAATTACACAATTAACAATGTTCTACTCACATCAACCACCGTCAGCGGTCTTCTACGGGAACTGATTGGTCACTGCTCGCTAAATGGTGTGGCGAGCAGTGACCATTCAGATCCTGAAGAAGGCCCCCGATGGTGGTTGAAACGTTGAAGTGAGTAGAACATTGCTAGTTGTGTAATTATGAAATTTATTTGAATAATATACTTCCAACTTGATGAACACGAATAGTATGACAATAGTAATGTTTAAAAAAAAATACACTTACTTATGGTTCATAAAATGTGTTTTTTACTTTTCAGTCATGTGTGTAATTTCAAGTCTCTGTGTACATTTGTTGTTTGTACAATTCATTGTTGAAATGTTCACAAATACAGTTATTTCACCAAACTGACTTCTCTTATTGCGTAGATCTGGGCTATTTCTCAACCAAATGCACTTACATTTTTCGGAACTTCTCCATAATACTGCGCCCCATATAGTCAGGTCGCCAAAGCTGATGTTTGGGCCTAACCCTGCACCGACTGATATAGTTTTTTGCTCGCTGGATTCTACATCCTTAGGACCTCTATAACGAAAATCAAGCGGATATCCTTGAGCAATTCGAAATATTCAAGATGGCCGCCAAGATGGCCGCCGGCGCTAATACAAAAATATATTTCGAACCAGTAGACATAGAATCGTCTGTGATACCACTTTGTTATGTTAACTTGTTATGAGCAATCCATTTTTGGGTTACGCTTTGCAATTCGAGGTCAACAAAAGGTCAAAGGTCACGATCAATATAATGAAGACAACTGACATTAGCTTCAGAGGGGAGATTAGCAATTTTTTTTTTCTGAAATGAGTTGTGCAAGTGCATGTATTGTTGGCCTTATAATGGTCGAGAGCAATATTAAATGTACAAAGCAAGAATGTAGATGATACAAGGATGTAGAATCCAGCGAGAAAAAAACTATATCAGTCGGTGCAGGGTATACCTGTCTGGCGACCTGACTAATATTATAACAGAGAGAAATTGACAAAATAGTATTCAGTGTTTTGAAACTAATATTTTATAAAATCATGAGAGAAAAAAATTACGAAAGTAATAATAAAAATCTCTCTGTTATGACATGCAGGTTGTATGTCAGCTATGTATACACAACGTTACAGTGGATTTGGCCTGTGCATTATGCAGATCTAGGATTTCAGCTGATGCCACTGCAATTCAAAATGGCTGTCCCGATAAGGGTCTAAAGGGGGTCCAAAAATTATTATGTTGTACTTTATGCCACCTGAAAGAACATAATTTATAGGTCATGTGTGTAATTTCAAGACTGTGTACATTTGGTGGCGTAGAATTCATTGTTGAAATATTCGCAAACTTTGACGTCGTTTTTCTACAATACAGTTATTTCACCAAAATGACCTTTATTATTACGTAGATATCGGCTATTTCTCAACCAAATGCATTTACAATTTCCGGGACTTCTCCATAGTACTGCTCCCCATGTTATAACAGAGACAAATTGACAAAATAATATAAGAAACAAATTCTACGTGACAAATTGTTCAAATATTATTCACTATTTTGAAGGAAATGTTTTATAAAATCATGAAAACTAAATTATGAAAATAACAATTCAAATCTCTTTTATGACATGCAGGTGTATGTCAGCTATGCATACACAAAGTTACAGTGGATTTATCCTGTGCGCTATGCAGATCTACGATTTCAGCTGATCCCACTGCAATTCAAAATGGCTGCCTCGATAAGGGTCTAAAGGGGTCCAAAAAAATACTATTATGGTATACTTTATACCATCTGAAAGAACATAGTTTATAGGTAATATGTGTGTAATTTCAAGTATCTGTATACATTTGATGTCGTACAATTCATTGTTGAAATGTTCACAAACTTTGACGTCGTTTTTCTACAATACCGTTATTTCACCAAACTGACTTCGCTTATTTCGTAGATCTCGGCTATTTCTCAACCAAATGCATTTATATTTTCGGGACTTCTCCGTAATACTACTCCCAATGTTATAACGAAGAGATATTTTCAAAATAATATAAGAACAAAATTCTACGTGACAAAATTTTTAAATATTATTCAATGTTTTGAAACAAATATTTTATAAAATCATGAAAAAAATAATTATGAAAGAAATAATAAATACCTCTTCGTTATAACATGAAGGTGTAAGTCAGCTATGTATACACAAAGTTACAGTGAAATTGGCTTGTGCATTATGCAGATCTAGGATTTCAGCTGATGCCACTGAAATTCAAAATGGCTGCCTCGATAAGGGTATAAAGGGGGTCCAAAAAAATATTTAAAAATATTCACATTCCTTTTGAAATATAATTAAGATTGTCTGAAAATGTCAGCAAACTACCATAAGAAATAACAAAAAGCTCCGAAAAATTTAAGTGCATTTGGTTAAGAAATAGCCCAGATCTTCGCAATAAGAGAAGTCAGTTTGGTGAAATAATTGTATTTGTGAACATTTCAACAACGATTTGTACAAACAACAAATGTACACAGTGACTTGAAATTACACACATGACTGAAAAGTAAAAAAAATCAAACACATTTTGTGAACCATTTATAAGTAAGTGTATTTTTTAAACATTACTATTGTCATACTATTCGTGTTCATCAAGTTGGAAGTATATTATTCAAATAAATTTCATAATTACACAACTAGCAATGTTCTACTCACTTCAACGTTTCAACCACCATCGGGGGCCTTCTTCAGGATCTGAATGGTCACTGCCACACCATTTAGCGAGCAATGACCAATCAGTTCCCGTAGAAGACCGCTGATGGTGGTTGATGTGAGTAGAACATTGTTAATTGTGTAATTATGAAATTTGTTTGAATATCATACTATTGTTCATCAGTGACCTAAAACTCCCCTGCAGCATAGTCTGTTGATGTTGCTGCTGCTGCCCGTGTGTGGGCAACGAAGCGGGCTTGCCTGGCCTCCTTTGAGGCGGCCAATGTCTGACGCTTCGCCTGCTGCAGACGCCGTCGGTCAGCTTTCTCTGCAGATGCCAACAAGTGGGCACCTGATGGCACCTGCATCACACCACACAAGTTTTTCATTGTCACTTTGATGCCAGGCGTTGAACTGTGACACAGCACTGCAGGTGGCGGAGACAACGCGCTCAAGGCCAACGAAAGTCGTCTTCGGGCATTTGCTCCACACAACAGAATGGAGACTTTCGTTCGCATTCTGCGTTTTGCCCAGTGTGCGCCGCTTCAGGAGGTCGACGTGGGCCAGTCGGGTGTACACCTCCTTTACATGTTCCGCAACATCGGGCGGAAGTGGCGTGCCCCCATTCGTCCGGTGTGGACCTGGCTCCTGTCCGGTGGCAAGTGCTTTCTGATAAAAGCACCAGCTACGAGCTCCCACCGGGCACCGGTCGTGCTGGGGTTTCTCATCCGTTGACGAGCAGTGGTTGAACGATGCCAAGATCGCATTCTGCATGCCGTTGACATCATATGGGTGGGTCTGGACAGCCATTCGATAGTATCGGCTGAGTGTCTCTATCTTCTTCCCGGTCAACTTTCCAAACCCATGGCCTCCAAGTGTGACCCCAGCCTTCTTCCCACATGATGCCAACTTGCGCAGGGCAGGGTTGAGGCGTTTGGCGACGTGGTTCACACACTCCTCCTTGTGCAGCTCCACGTCGCCGTACACTCGCAAGTTGGTGAGGCGGGTGACGGTCCTGGCGTCACCGTCGGAGAGAATGGTGGTGTATCTGAAGTTGCGGTTGGTGGAGCGGGTCCACAGCAGCTCTGCAACCTTCACCTCCATGCCACCCGACGCCCCCTCATAGTTCTGGTTGCACTCGGGCTCGTGCGTCAAATACCAGTCCTTGAAGGCTGCAGTGTGCCTGCCGCCGTGTCGGGTGCTAGCATAAGCACACCGCTGGCAGTACAAGGACATCACCTGGAGGTCGATCACCAGGCCAGTGATCACCTCAACCACGCAGCCGATCCCGTACTGCGACTTGTAACCACGCGTCATCCAAGATCCGTCATAGCTGACGGTCAAGTCGATGGTGTCATCATGTCCAATTGACGGGTCAATGTCCCGGTAGACACGACGGACAACGGTGGCAGCATCACCCAGCATCCGCGTCACGACGATCTTGTTGGCTTCACATATGGCGTGAGTGTGCTTTGTGTAGGAGGTTTGTGTCAGAGGCTTCATATCTAGGAATCGACACAATTTTATCAAGCCGGCATGGCCAACCCCCATGTCCATCGAAGCAGCTACTGCCTGGCGCACGACGACGAAGGGCATATTCCCTGAAGATGACCCATCGATGCGGTCGGACGTCAGGGTGGAGTTGAGCACTGTGTCACACTCTGTGCACACAGTCTCCATTGCAGCGACGAGACCAAGTCGGTGGTCAGCGACACGGATAATCAAAGACGCAGCGCCACACTCCAGACATCTCAGGCCCTTTGCTAGAGTTGACAGCATGCTGGACCGAGTTATGACAGTCGTGATGTCACCTGCTGTCTCGGGAACATCATCACGGTCACTGCAATCATCTCTGAATGTAGTTCTGTAGGAGAACTTCCTCTCTGTTGCCAAAATTGAAGGCTGGAGTTCGATAACCTGTGAACAAAATTTTATATTATAACAACACAATGGTCAATAAATAAAAACAGTTAATATACAACTGTGTGTGTGTATATATATATATATATATATATATACATACATTAAATTCAGACTAAATAATAACATTATTTGAGTTGATTATTTGAGGGCAGGAAGTCCATATTCTCCATATTAACATATAGGACTTTGTGTTTTGTTTTTATTTGTAATAATCGAACTGTTCCCAAATTCCGTATTTCAGTTGTATGGTCCGAAGGATTATTACAAGCAGAAGCAATGGAACACTTTTGTTATGATTACGTGCATTACGTGCTTATCGAAACCACAACGCTTAGCAATGTAAAATGCAAATCCCGTAAAAGACACATGCAGCGTAAATTCGTGTCTATTATCTGCACTACGTAAATCGTGACCCACTTTCCTCAATCGTGACCGCTATTCCTCAAATCATAAATAAGCAAGAGTGATTTCCATAATATTCCTGTATTTTATAACAACCTACATAACTGGAAATTGGTGTGAAATAAAATTAGTACCACTACCAGGCTGTAACACAAATTACAAAACATAATTCTAGCCTCAGCAAACACGCAAGTCCAGGTCCATTCACCACTGCCATGGCCCATGCCCATGCCCATGGGCATGGCATTGACACTTCACTTGAAATTACAGTATTTTTATTACACGGTATATAGGCAGCCAAACCGGCATGCTGGTTGCCTCCAATTATAATATAATAAATAAATACGTGCACACGACTTAGTATTTTGAAAACAGCGGATTTTGAAAACAGCGGATAAAAATGGCGTAGATACAATGTTGATTATAAACAACGGCGTCCTTTCGCGCACTTCAACCTATCAGCGGGCACACAGCAGTCACGTGGACGTATTATCCAATCACTGCAGTAAGCGGGCGGGGTTAGGCCAGATTATAATTTATTATGTAGGTCATTCCAACTGGAATATCGCGGTAACGGGAGAATATCTCCGAAAATCACTGGTACCAACATGCAGTGCGATAGCGAAGCTGTCTGCTGGTATGCAGCATGCCAACATGTAGAGGTTCAAAATAGCGGGAGATACATGCGATTGAAACCGAGGAATTTTTCGATCGGCGCTGCGTCATTACGTAAAAACAAAAGAAACATTGTAGCAGGACTCACGCTAAATCGTGTTTTAGAGCATTTATTTTTGAAAGTGAAAATTCGTAGAAGAAAAATAATTCCGTCTAAAAATGATAAATCCACGGTGTTGCGTCCCCTTAAGAAATTTCGACGCCATATTTACGAATATTCTTTTCTTAACTGTTTCGAGAATAGCATTTACGAAAAATCGTCACTTACGGCAGTTTCGACGCCATATTTACGAAAAAATTGCGCTAAGAAATTCGTAAGTCGTTCGAGAATACGGGCCCTGGGTCCGTATTCTCGAAGAAAATTAATTCGTACGTAAGAATTTTTGTAAATATGGCGGATTTTTACGTAGCTGCGAAAATTCGTAAGTTCGTATTCTCGAAAGGGTTAAGAATTTTCGCAGCTACGAATTTCGTATCTTACGTACGGAAATCTCGCGAGGGTTTTTTTGCGTTGCAACGGGCACAATCTAAGATTTCTTGGATGTTTACCGTTTTAGTTCTGCTCACATGTTCTGGCAGTGAATGAAAAAAGGACAACACGGATAATTATCCAAGGAAAACAGGTGATTAGTCAGTGTAGATGCGATGCATAACACAATGATGCTGAGCCGCTGAGAAATATTCATGCACATAAAATAACAGGCATAACACAAGCGAAGCATTTGATCGGAAAATAAACAAACAGAACGCAAGCAAGACTACACTCGGCTGTCAGTGTCAAACAGAATACTGAGTTGACAGTCAATGGAATGTCAAGGTTTACAGTTGCAGTGATTACGAATTTGCTGCTACCCGAGGACTAACTACGTTAACATAGCTTGCCTACAGGTTAGTGTGAGTACAGTTATACGATAAAACGTTCGTACGTGTGTAATGTCGGTTATCTAAGACTCGGCGACAAATCAACGAAATGCGAGATTTAAATAATAAGACTAATCACTGAGTGAGTGCCTCAGTGTAATTTGTTACGCCAGGACTAGGACCTAGGTGTCGCATTGTATGAACAACCGTTCTAGGTCTAGGTTCTAGGTGTGCGTCATGGGGTTTCAACATGACCTTGTAAATTATATCTTAGTATTTATTCATTTAAAGCAACATGTACGCGCTAGAAACTTGGACAAATTCATAAATATAAACTGTGTCAGATGGTATTTTAATGTATGAGACTAACTCTAATATATTGGTGAAGTATAAAGATTATCTCAAAGATCAGTAGTAAATATATATGTTATAGTGATATATAATTATTAAAAAAAAAAAAATACATTGTCACTCTAAATAATATAATTACATAAGTAGTTTCATGTACAATTTTGCATTGCATGCTGTCAACTATAATATATTCTGTACACTTACAGAACACGGCCCAGCATAATCTACCAAATACCAAGATGACACACTCAGACTGCAAACTGGTACGAATAACAGGTGAGTTACAATATGTTGCCATTGTGTGATGGTATGTGCATCTTGGCACATACCCCTAATTTGACAGATCACCTAAACCACCCTATCCTACTTATGTATTAGTGCTGATATTAGTACTGATATATAATCAAACGGCATAATGCCTTGTATTATGTCTTCTTTTGTCAGCATGCTGCTTACAACTCAGTTAAAATGTTGATGGTATAACAATAAAGAAAACTGTTTCTAAGAAATAGTTACTAAGGAGTTACCATTTAAAATAAGTCTCCCCAACTAAAATTGTCTTTACCCAAAATGTAAGCATAAACAAGCTGTTATATGTTGCATCTGTTTACAACTTGAATATTGCATACCATACACAGTTTTCACATGGATGTAATGTAATGTATTGTCTGTATTTGGTTCTGAGCTCGATTGATGACAATGTGTTACCTTATTCTTATGATTTCAATTACTCATAAAGTTATACTACCCTCCGTGGGGTAGGGAGTATCTATCTAGTCCAAGTCTCATCAATTATTATATGTATCTTAAAACATCACTGCATTGTTGTGTGTAAACAATATGAATTTTCTCAGCTATAATATAACAAAACAAACTGACTAGAATGGCTTATATTGATTAACAAGTGAAATATAAATTACTTATGATGTGACACATAATAAATCACATAACATGTATATTTTCAGAGAGAGACATTGAATGAGAAAGAATGCTGCACCTTGCATTTTAAAATATGCAGATTACAACTGAACTTGCTGCAGCACCAAGATGACAGTTTAGCTAAAGACCATTCTGAAGTTGTCAACAGTTCTACCAGTAATGCACAATGTGGTTGTGCAGCAATGACATCAACATTTTATTACATTCACTTGGTTCTCCATTGCCTGCAATCGGTGGATGTGGCATACTTCTTCTCAGTGCAGTGTTTTTGGAAATACACTGAAACCTGAACATGCGATGATAACTAGAAATACAACATGTGTATTGAATTGTGCATAGGAATACTACCGGGTATATTGATTTAGTGTGTCTATTCCTATCAGTGGTGTTTTTTGTTTTCGGATAACATGACATTATTATAACATTACAGTGTTCATTATATCCATAATGTTTATAAAATGTTAATAATGGTACTTGTTTTATTTTTAAGAAAAAAAGGATTTCTAGGATGCACATAAATCATATGTAAAATTATACATATATCTTACGTGAAGAATCTATATCGATCAGAATTACAAGTGCTGATCTGTAAAATATAAGGTCAAAATATATATATTTTTGTGTGTCACTGTCAGTTGTTTTGGAGAGAAATTAAATGCGATTACTGGCACTCCTTACAAAAAATGCCGTTGAATGGTACTAGGGGTTATTATGGCCAAAGGTATTTGAATGGTATCTGAAAGGTTTTTTAATGATGTTTTGGATTCCTTGTACCGTTCAGTGGTATTGAATGGTATTTTAAATTACCATAGAGAGTACCACTGATCCTAATATATTATTGCATGGTACTGAATTATACTGGTTGGTATTCAATGGTAATCAGTGGTATGCCATTGTTTTTTTTTGTAAGGGACCTACAAATGAATAGTTGCACATCACCACATCATGCTCATTTTGTTGACACAAAGTAGGTGTATTTGCATAAATACAGTACTGTCATTGTTTGACAAATTATGTTTTAATAAAAAAAATGCAATCAATAAAGACGTGTTGGTACAATATTCGTGCACTTTAAATGTGGTAGTAGTACTGATCGAACACCATTTATACGTTATACCTTCTTGCTGGATAAAACCCCACAGATGTCAGATGGGAAAGCGTATCTTTTAACGTACTGGACATTTCATATCGTGTAATAATATTTATTTGTTAATCATATATCCAGGATGTTTGACTTTCTTTTATAAAAAGTAATGTAATTATATTGTTGGAGGATCAATTATGTACATGTCCATGCCATTGCATTCACGGGTGCAATACAGATGTATTATACAACGGAAAGGTTCATGTGTAGTTAAACATAATAATAATAATAACTGTATCGAGCACACTCTCAGCAAATATTGCGGCGAATTACTAATCGGTCCCGCTTAATGGCTGGTCCCGGTTATTGATATTTTTATCAGAGAAGATCTAACAGAGAAGGGTTACTTCGCAATTTATAATGGGCCGCCATTTTAGCGCGTGGAGCGCAGCGTCCCAAGCGGACGAATGTGCCGCTTCATTTGCTTGACATTAGACAATGGCAACACCACCGCTAAGTACATCGAAACGTCGATCAACCGGCTCATTTTGCACATAGTTATGAACTTTTAATAATTTTATACTACCAGGAAATAATCATGATTAAATACAAACGTTTTGTTAAAATGCTCAAACCGATATTATGTTATTACGAGTAAAACTATCAATAATCATTATCCATGAACACTATTTGATTATTTTTCTAATATGTAAGAATTTGAATATACATTATATTAATGTATACATGTATATTAAAATTGATAAATATTACATATTAAATTATATATATATTATATTATAATTATTATTTAAAAAATGAATAATATTATATATTAAATTATGTATTTTATATATTGCAAAAACACAATAACTATGTACTTATATATATGCTTATATATAATATAATTATAAAAGTATATAATTATTGTGTTTTTGCAATATATATAATATACAATATATATAATTTAATCCTTTAATATATAATATACATATTATAAATAATAATGACAATGTAATTTATATGATTTAATATTATTTAATATATATTTAATAGGTAATATATATGTGTATAAAATAATTATAAACTTATATATATTTATGTATATATATATAATATACATAATATATATATATACAATTATTATATACACATATATTAAATAATATATATAATATATTAAATATATATCAATAATATATATATATGTAAATTATCATTACCATTTAAAATATATAAATATATTATATATATAATTATATATAAATATATATATAATTATATATAAGTGTATAACTATTGTGTTTTTGCAATATATAAAACACATAATTTAATCATTTAGTATATAATATACATGTTATAAATAATAATGATAATGTAATTTATATATATATAGATATATTATTTAATATATATTTAATATGTAATATAAATGTGTATACAATAATTATAAACTTATATATATTTATGTATGTATATATATATATATATATACATAAGTATATAATTATTATATACACATATATTAAATAATATATATATATATTAAATATATATATATATCAATAATCTATATATATGTAAATTATCATTACCATTTAAAATATGTAAATATATTATATATATAATTATATATATATTATATTGCATAAATAAACAACATTTCTTACAAATGCATTATATATGCACACATGTATTATGTATAATATATTATATAAATATGTATATATATATATATAAGTTTAAAATTATTATATACAAATATATTTCATATTATGTGATAAATATTAAAATATATATATAATATATTAAATTTATATTAATATATATATATACATATTATCATTAAAAACAAACACAACAATATAAAAACCCAAACAAGTGCTGACGTGGGTATAGGAAATGGGGGGCTGGGGAGAGTGCATTATACCGGCCAACGTCAGCCACAGGTGTGCAAGCAAGTAAATAACACGCTATAATATGATGTAAAAAAATGTACTAATAGGCCTATCTAGTGTCTGGATAGTGATAAAAATGTTGCTACGTGCACTAATGCAAGTTTACATGCTTCAGTGTTTATGAAGTGCTTCAAGTGCAATTTCAATAACGTATGAATATATAATTTGTACTGCAGTTTCATCTGGCAATCTGCTAACACGGCACATTCGTCCGCTAGAGGCGCTACTGTCTCGAAATTCAAAATGGAACTGCCGAAGTGACCCTTCTCTGTTAGATCTTCTCTGTTTTTATTGTGGCTTTTTGCATTGACGCAATGGATCTATGCGGAATCTGCTTTCAAAGACGGTATTTATGCAATTACGACGGCCAATAAAATAGACACAATAGACACGTAAGTCGTTCGAGAATACGAGCCCTTATTCTCGAACGACTTACGAATTTCTTAGCGCCATTTTTTCGTAAATATGGCGTCGAAACTGCCGTAAGTTACGATTTTTCGTAAATGCTATTCTCGAAACAGTTACGATAAGAATATTCGTAAATATGGCGTCGAAATTTCGTAAGTTACGAATTTTCGTAAATGCTATTCTCGAAACAGTTAAGATAAGAATATTCGTAAATATGGCGTATTTTTCACCGTAACTTACGAAATCGAGATAGGTGCCGTAACTTTTTCGCAAATGTTTTATGAGTTCATTCAGACATACATTTCTCAGTTACTTTTGTATTACAACATCGCTAACATATATTTAATAAATAGTGTATGCTTCATTGACACTTATGACGTCTGTGTGTCTATTTTATTGGCCGTTGTAATTGCATAAATACCGTCTTTGAAAGCAGATTCCGCATCCCATAGATCCATTGCGTCAAATGGCAGTGCAGAAAGCCACAATAAAAATATCAATAACCGGGACCAGCCATTAAACGGGACCGATTAGTAATTCGCCGCATTATTTGCAGACAGCGTGCTCGATAGACTTGTTATTTATGTAGACACATTTTAATCGTTTAGCTACACATGAACCGTTCCGTTTTATAATACATCTGTATTGCACTATATTGAATTGAATGCAATGGCATGGTCATCTACATAATTTATCCTCCAACATAATATAATTACACTATTTTTTTATCAAACAAATTCAAACATCCTGGATATGATTAATAAATAAATGTTATTAGACGATATGAACATTTCCAGTACGTTAAAAGATAAACTTTCCCATCTGACATCTGTGGGGCTTTATTTAGCAAGAAGGTATAACATTTAAATGGTATTCAATCAGTATTACTAGCACATTTAGAGTGCACGAATATTGTGCCAACACGTCTTTATTGATTGCATATTTTATTAAAACATAATTTGTCAATGACAGTACTGTAGTTATGCAAATATACCTACTTTTTTCAACAAAATGAGCATGATGTATGATGTAGTGATGTGCAATTATTCATTTGAAGGTCCCTTAAAAAAGCCAATGGTATGCCACTGATTATATTTTCACATATGATTTATGTGCATCCTAGAAATCCTTGTTTTCTTAAAAATAAAACAAGTACCATTATTAACATTTTATAAACATTATGGATATAATGAACACTGTAATATTATAATAATGTCATGTTATCCGAAAACAAAAAGCCACCACTGATAGGAATAGACACACTAAATCAATATACCCGGTAGTATTCGTATACACACTAATTCAATACACATGTAGTATTTCTAGTTTTCATCACATGTTCAGGTTTCAGTGTATTTCCAAAACCACTGCACTGGGAAGAAGTATGCCACATCCACAGATAACATTGCAGGCAATGGAGAACCAAGTGAATGTAATAACATTTTGATGTCATTGTGGCACAACCCCATGGTGCAGCACACATTGTGCATTACTGGTAGAACTGTTGACAACTTCAGAATGGTCTATAGCTAAACTGTCATCTTGGTGCTGCAGCAAGTTCAGTTGTAATGTGCATATTTTAAAATGCAAGGTGCAGCATTCATTCTCGTTCATTGTCTCTCTGAAAATATACATATTATGTGATTTATATAACACATCATAAGTAATGTATATTTCACTTGTTAATCAATACAAGCCGTTCTAGTCAGTTTGTTTTGTTATATTATAGTTGAGAAAAATCATATTGTTTACACACACAATACAGTGATGTTTTAAGATACATATAATAATTGATGAGACTTGGGCTAGATAGATACTACCTACCCCACGGAGGGTAGTATAACTTTATGAGTAATTGAAATCATAAGAATAAGGTAACACATTGTCATCAATCGAGCTCAGAAGCAAATACAGACAATACATCCATGTGAAAACTGTGTATGGTATGCAATATTCAAGTTGTAAACAGGTGCAACATATAACAGCTTGTTTATGCTTACATTTTGGGTAAAGACAATTTTCAGTTGTGGAGACCTATTTTAAATGGTCACTCCTTAGTAATTATTTCTTAGAAACAGTTTTCTTTTATTGTTATACCATCAATATGTTAACTGAGTTGTAAGCAGCATGGTGACAAAAGAAGACATAATACAAGGCATTATGCCGTTTGATTATATATCAGTACTGCTCTAGTACATAAGTAGGATATGGTGGTTTAGGTGATCTCTGTCAAATTATGGGTATGTGCCAAGATGCACATACCATCACACAATGACAACATATTGTAACTCACCTGTTATTCGTACCAGTTTGCAGTCTGAGTGTGTCATCTTGGTATTTGGTAGATTATGCTGGGCTGTGTTCTGCAAGTATACAGAATATATTATAGTTGACAGCATGCAATGCAAAATTGTACACGAAAGTACTTATGTAATTATAATTATATTATTTACAGTGACAATGTATTTTTTTATATAATTATATATCACTAAAACATATGTACAGTGTATATATACTACTTATCTTTGAGATAATCTTTTTATAATCTTTAATTTATACTTCAGTCTTCACCAATATATTAGAGATAGTCTCATACATTAAAATACCATCTGACACAGTTTATATTTATGAATTTGTCCCAGTTTCTAGCGCGAACATGTTGCTTTAAATGAATAAATACTAAGATATAATTTACAAGGTCATGTTGAAACCCCATGTCATGACGCACACCTGTGTCATAATTTTCCCTGTGTAACTAGAACGGTTATTCAGACAATGCGACACCTAGCCCTAGGTCCTAGTCCTGGCGTAACAAATTACACTGTCACTGAGCAGTGAGCCTGAGGCACTGACTCAGTGATTAGTCTTATTATTTAAATCTCGCATTTCGTTGATTTGTCGCCGAGTCTTAGATAACCGACATTACACACGTACGAACGTTTTATCGTATAACTGTACTCACACTAACCTGTAGGCAAGCTATGTTAACGTAGTTAGTCCTCGGGTAGCAGCAAATTCGTAATCTCTGCAACTGTAAACCTTGACATTCCATCGACTGTCAACTCAGCATTCTGTTTGACGCTGACAGTCGAGTGTGTCCTTGCTTGCGTTCTGTTTCTTTATTTTCCGATCAAATGCTTCGCTTGTGTTATGCCTGTTATTTTATGTGCATGAATATTTCTCAGTAGCTCAGCATCATTGTGTTATGCATCGCATCTACACTGACTAATCACCAGTTTTCCTTGGATAATTATCCGTGTTGTTCTATTTTCATTCACTGCTAGAACATGTGAGCAGAACTAAAACGGTAAAACATCCAAGAAATCTGTGATTGTGCCAGTTGCAACGCAAACAAACCCTCGCGAGATTTCCGTACGTAAGATAAGAAATTCGTAGCTGCGAAAATTCTTAACGCTTTCGAGAATACGAACTTACGAATTTTCGCAGCTACGTAAAAATCCGCCATATTTACGAAAATTCTTACGTACGAATTAATTTTCTTCGAGAATACGGACCCTGGGTCCGTATTCTCGAAGAAAATTTATTCGTACGTAAGAATATTCGTAAATATGGCGGATTTTTACGTAGCTGCGAAAATTCGTAAGTTCGTATTCTCGAAAGCGTTAAGAATTTTCGCAGCTACGAATTTCTTATCTTACGTACGGAAATCTCGCGAGGGTTTGTTTGCGTTGCAACTGGCACAATCACAGATTTCTTGGATGTTTTACCGTTTTAGTTCTGCTCACATGTTCTAGCAGTGAATGAATAAACGACAACACGGATAATTATCCAAGGACAACTGGTAATTAGTCAGTGTAGATGCGATGCATAACACAATTATGCTGAGCCACTGAGAAATATTCATGCACATAAAATAACAGGCATAACACAAGCGAAGCATTTGATCGGAAAATAAAGAAACAGAACGCAAGCAAGGACACCCTCGACTCGGCTGTCAGTCACTCAGTGTCAAACAGAATGCTGAGTTGACAGTCAATGGAATGTCAAGGTTTACAGTTGCAGTGATTACGAATTTGCTGCTACCCGAGGACTAACTACGTTAACATAGCTTGCCTACAGGTTAGTGTAAATCAACGAAATGCGAGATTAAAATAATAAGACTAATCACTGACACTGAGTCAGTGTCTCAGTGTAATTTGTTACGCCAGGACTAGGACCTAGGTGTCGCATTGTCTGAACAACCGTTCTAGGTACACAGCCACAAGGAATTTTTTTACACAGGTGTGCGTCATGGGGTTTCAACATGACCTTGTAAATTATGTCTTAGTATTTATTCATTTAAAGCGACATGTTCGCGCTAGAAACTGGGACAAATTCATAAATATAAACTGTGTCAGATGATATTTTAATGTATGAGACTAACTCTAATATATTGGTGAAGTATAAAGATTATCTTAAAGATCAGTAGTCCATATAGACTACATATATTTTATAGTGATATATCATTATTAAAAAAAAATACATTGTCACTCTAAATAATATAATTATAATTACATAAGTACTTTCATGTACAATTTTGCATTGCATGCTGTCAACTATAATATATTTTGTATACTTACAGAACACAGCCCAGCATAATCTACCAAATACCAAGATGACACACTCAGACTGCAAACTGGTACGAATAACAGGTCAGTTACAATATGTTGTCATTGTGTGATGGTATGTGCATCTTGGCACATACCCATAATTTGACAGATCACCTAAACCACCCTATCCTACTTATATATTAGTGCAGTACTGATATATAATCAAACGGCACTATGCCTTGTATTATGTCTTCTTTTGTCAGCATGCTGCTTACATCTCAGTTAACATATTGATGGTATAACAATAAAAGAAAACTGTTTCTAAGAAATAATTACTAAGGAGTGACCATTTAAAATAGGTCTCCACAACTGAAAATTGTCTTTACCCAAAATGTAAGCATAAACAAGCTGTTATATGTTGCACCTGTTTACAACTTGAATATTGCATACCATACACAGTTTTCACATGGATGTAATGTAATGTATTGTCTGTATTTGCTTCTGAGCTCGATTGATGACAATGTGTTACCTTATTCTTATGATTTCAATTACTCATAAAGTTATACTACCCTCCGTGGGGTAGGTAGTATCTATCTAGCCCAAGTCTCATCAATTATTATATGTGTCTTAAAACATCACTGTATTGTGTGTGTAAACAATATGATTTTGCTCAACTATAATATAACAAAACAAACTGACTAGAATGGCTTGTATTGATTAACAAGTGAAATATACATTACTTATGATGTGTTATATAAATCACATAATATGTATATTTTCAGAGAGACAATGAATGAGAATGAATGCTGCACCTTGCATTTTAAAATATGCAGATTACAACTGAACTTGCTGCAGCACCAAGATGACAGTTTAGCCATAGACCATTCTGAAGTTGTCAACAGTTCTACCAGTAATGCACAATGTGTGCTGCACCATGGGGTTGTGCAGCAATGACATCAACATTTTATTACATTCACTTGGTTCTCCATTGCCTGCAATGTTATCTGTGGATGTGGCATACTTCTTCCCAGAGCAGTGTTTTTGGAAATACACTGAAGCCTGAACATGTGATGAAAACTAGAAATACTACATGTGTATTGAATTAGTGTGTATAGGAATACTACCGGGTATATTGATTTAGTGTGTCTATTCCTATCAGTGGTGTTTTTTGTTTTCGGATAACATGACATTATTATAATATTACAGTGTTCATTATATCCATAATGTTTATAAAATGTTAATAATGGTACTTGGTTTATTTTTAAGAAAACAACGATTTCTAGGATGCACATAAATCATATGTGAAAATGTAATCAGTGGCATACCATTGGCTTTTTAAGGGACCTTCAAATGAATAATTGCACATCACCACATCATACATTATGCTCATTTTGTTGAAAAAGTAGGTGTATTTGCATAACTACAGTACTGGCATTGACAAATTATATTTTAATAAAATATGCTATCAATAAAGACGTGTTGGTACAATATTCGTGCACTCTAAATTTGCTAGTAATACTAATTGAATACAATTTAAATGTTATACCTTCTTGCTAAATAAAGCCCCACAGATGTCAGATCGGGAAACTTTATCTTTTAACGTACTGGAAATGTTCATATCGTCTAATAACATTTATTTATTAATCATATCCAGGATGTTTGAATTTGTTTGATACAAAAATAGTGTAATTATATTATGTTGGAGGATAAATTATGTAGATGACCATGCCATTGCATTCAATTCAATAAAATGCAATACAGATGTATTATAAAACGGAACGGTTCATGTGTAGCTAAATGATTAAAATGTGCCAACATAAATAACAACTCTATCGAGCACGCTGTCTGCAAATAATGCGGCGAATTACTAATCGGTCCCGTTTAATGGCTGGTCCCGGTTATTGATATTTTTATTGTGGCTTTTTGCACTGCCATTTGACGCAATGGATCTATGGGATGCGGAATCTGCTTTCAAAGACGGTATTTATGCAATTACAACGGCCAATAAAATAGACACACAGACGTCATAAGTGTCAATGAAGCATACACTATTTATTAAATATATGTTAGCGATGTTGTAATACAAAAGTAACTGAGAAATGTATGTCTGAATGAACTCATACAACACTTGCGAAAAAGTTACGGCACCTATCTCGATTTCGTAAGTTACGGTGAAAAATACGCCATATTTACGAATATTCTTATCTTAACTGTTTCGAGAATAGCATTTACGAAAATTCGTAACTTACGAAATTTCGACGCCATATTTACGAATATTCTTATCGTAACTGTTTCGAGAATAGCATTTACGAAAAATCGTAACTTACGGCAGTTTCGACGCCATATTTACGAAAAAATGGCGCTAAGAAATTCGTAAGTCGTTCGAGAATACGGACCCTGATACCTAGAGGAAGACTGATGTTATCAATGCTCTCAGTAAACTCATTCTGACTTCAATAGATCTGTATGTTCTTGTCTCTCCAGATGGACTTCAGGTTTGCTAGAGATGATGTAGCTGATCTGTATCTCTTGATTACATCTGGCATCATCTGTTATTGTTTCTCCATTGCTTAAACTTTGAAGAAGTTCCTTGTGAGTTGACATGGTTATGTGCACCAATTAAAAACTACCTAGCCAATATGACTTATTGCACCTGCTTTATGTTGCAAATTAGAATGATCATAGAGCACAGTAGTCAGGGGTAGAGCTTCGGACTCTCGACTAAGAGGAACCATGTTTGAATATTGGGCTAGTGTTAAAACCGTTTTTTTTTTACTCTACATTGCTTCAGTTCACCCAGCTGTATAAATGAGTACCTGACTTTAGACAGCATATGTTACAACCGATAATGTAATAATCGCCCGTTAATGTAATAACTGCCCGATAATGTAATAAAATCGCCCGTTAATGTAATAACCGCCTGATAATGTAATAACATCAACCGATAATGTAATAAACTTGCTACCCGATAATGTAATAATTTTCGCCCGTTAATGTAATAAACTCCTCTTGCCTGATAATGTAATAACTTTCGCCTGATAATGTAATAACGTACACATTTCTCGTAGGACTTAGTCGTTTTCGTGGATTTCATATTGGTTTCTTGGACTTAGTCGATTTCGTCGATTTCGTCTATATCGAAATACCACAACTTTTGCTAGTGGAATCAACTTAGAGTAAATCCAATATGCTGGTTCCAAATCGGAAGTCCCAGCAGGTTAAGATTTTGAGTTATGCATTCTCACACAATTTATTTATGGCGGGTTAATGTAATATGCTACTTTACAACTGTGGGCTTCATTGATAACGAAATTGTCGGCCCAAATCCTGGTATCGATGATCTCACAAGTGTTCCCTTTCCATGCTATAATATCAGGGTATTGAATGCCCACAGGCGTGGGGTTTGCCGGCGCAATCCAAGTGTGAAACCCAGATGAAGAAATGGTTTATTAAGGAATGTGTTATATAGGTTTTAGTACGATGTTTGTCGACACTTTTGTGTCTGGCAATTCTCCCGTGATGTGCTCAAGATACATACATACATACATACATATGTATGTATATATATATATATATATATATATATATATATATATATATTTTACGCGATGAAAAGCCGAACTAATCGGCGGCAGATTGCGCAAACAGATAAACATGTAATATATATATATATATATATATATATATATATATATATATATATATATGTATATATATATATATATGTATATATATATATATATATATATATTTACGCGATGAAAAGCCGAACTAATCGGCGGCAGATTGCGCAAACAGATAAACATGTAATACAGGAATATATTGCAAAATATATGTTTGCATTGTGGTCGAACTGCCTATTTATGATTTCGTCACAGTTATTCTTGGTATTTTATTGGCACAGTTATTCTTGATATTGTTTGGTGGTTAATTTTAATTTCGCGCTATATAGATGAACGCATACTTACCTAAGACACTTTACGCATAGCCAAAATGAACCGATTTCGAACAGGTGAAACGGTGTTTTTGCGGGTGACTGCCTTTTTGACTGCCCAGGCATGGCGGGGTATCTCGGTTAGTGTGTGCGTGCATATATATATATATATATATATATATATATATATATATATATATATATATATATATATATATATATATAGATATATATAGATATCGTCCCTGGAATTTCGTTAGTTTTCTCCCTTAGTAAATGAGAAGTTAGGACATATGTGAAATATTTAATTTGAATTGTATATTATATAATACTCAATATGAAATATATGTTAATATGCAAGATATAACATGTAATGTTTACATGAAACATGTAATACGTAACATGTATCATATATCACATAACACGCACCATATAATACTTAACACGTAACATGTAACAGGTAACATGCAATGCGTTACGTGTAATATGTAACACATCATGTAAAATGTAACATGTAACGTGTAGCACGTAACATAGTATGTAACATATTACATGTAACATGTAACACATATCACGTAAAAGGTATAACGTAACACATAACGTATGTAACATGTAACATGTAATATATAAATCATAACGTTTAAAACTTCACAAGTAACATTTACGTGTAACATTTACGTGTAACGTGTAACGTGTAACGTGTAATGTGTAACGTGTAACATTCACGTGTTTCCTGTTACATGTAAACGTTACATGTTACACGTATACGTTACATGTTACATGATACATGTAAATGTTACATGTTACATGTTACATGTTACATGTTACATGTTACATGTTACATGTTACATGTTACATGTTACATGTTACATGTTACATGTTGCATGTAATATTTAACATGTAACATGTATCATGTAACATTTAGGTGTAACATGTAACGTGTAACATGTAACATGTTACACGTAAATGCTACATGTTACATGCTACACGTAAATGTTACATGTTGCATGTTACATATGTAACATGTAACATGTAAATTCCAGACAGCTACGCTCAACCAGTAGTAACCCTCTTTACATCCCTCGGGTGAAAACGAAAGCCGGGACCCGAGCTTTCTCGGTTGCCGCACCAACGGTGTGGAATTCGCTTCCTGCCAGTGTTAAATCACAAGGTAATATAGTTTCATTCCGTCGACATATAAAAACCTATCTCTTTAATGCTGCCTATCCTCCTTAGCCTCCTAGCTTTTCCATCCATCCGTTGACGACTCACGCATTGCTTTCGATTATGAGATTGATTAATCCCCTGGTTTTGTCGCGCCACTGAGCTTGATTTTCGAGGATATTGGCGCAAAAGAAGTTACTATTATTATTATTTACATGTAACGTTTACGTGTAACACGTGATATGCAACATGTAACATTTACGTGTAGCATGTAACATGTAAAATGTTACATGTTACATGCTACACGTAATTGTTATATGTTACATGTAAATGTTACATTTTGCATGTTACATGCTACATGTAAATGTTACACGTCACATGTTATACGTAAATGTTACATATTACATGTAACAGTTAACATGTAGCATTTACATGTATCATGTAACATGCAACGTTTACGTGTTACGTGTAACATGTAACGTTATCTTGTTAAATCTTGTTAAATCTAAAATGTTAAATATTACATGTTACATGTTATATGTGAAGTTTTAAACGTTATGATTTATATATTACATGTTACATGTTACCTCTTACTTGTTAAGTATTATATGCTACGTATTACGTGATATATGTTACATGTTACGTGTTACATGTTTCATGTAAACATTACGTGTTATATATTGCATATTAACATTATATTTCATATTGAATATTATGTATTATATAATATATAATTCAAATTAAATATTTCACATATGTCCTGACTTCTCATTTACTGAGGGACATAACCAACAAAATTCCAGGGGCGATACACACACACCCCCCCCCACACACACACATATATATACATATATATATACATACATAATATTTTACATATTATATATATATATATAGCATGTATATATATATATATATATGCATATATATATATAAATATATATATACATAGTATTATATGGTGCGTGTTATGTGATATATGCTACATGTTACGTATTACATGTTTCATGTAAACATTACATGTTATATCTTGCATATTAACATATATTGGTTATTGAGTATTATATAATATACAATTCAAATTAAATATTTCACATATGTCCTAACTTCTCATTTACTAAGGGAGAAAACTAACGAAATTCCAGGGACGATATCTATATATATATATATGCACGCACACACTAGCCGAGTTACCCCGCCATGCCTGGGAACAAAAGGCAGTCACCCGCAAAAACACCGTTTCACCTGTTCGAAATCGGTTCATTTAGGCTATGCGTAAAGTATCCTAGGTAAGTATGCGTTCATCTATATAGCGCGAAATTTAAATTACCCACCAAACAATATCAAGAATAACTGTACCACTAAAGTACCAAGAATATCTGTGACGAAATCATAAATAGGCAGTTCGACCACAATGCAAACATATATTTTGCAATATATTCCTGTATTACATGTTTATCTGTTTGCGCAATCTGCCGCCGATTAGTTCGGCCATTCATTGCGTAAATATATATATATATATATATATATATATGTATGTATGTATATATGTATCTTGAGCACATCACGGGAGAATTGCCAGACACGACAGTGTCGACAAACATCGTACTGAAACCTAAATAACACATTCCTTAATAAACCATTTCTTCATCTGGGTTTCACACTTGGATTGCGCCGGCAAACCCCACGCCTGTGGGCATTCAATACCCTGATATTATAGCATGGAAAGGGAACACTTGTGAGATCATCGATACCAGGATTTGGGCCGACAATTTCGTTATCAATGAAGCCCACAGTTGTAAAGTAGCATATTACATTAACCCGCCATAAATAAATTGTGTGAGAATGCATAACTCAAAATCTTAACCTGCTGGGACTTCCGATTTGGAACCAGCATATTGGATTTACTCTAAGTTGATTCCACTAGCAAAAGTTGTGGTATTTCGATATAGACGAAATCGACGAAATCGACTAAGTCCAAGTAACCAACATGAAATCCACGAAAACGACTAAGTCCTACGAGAAATGTGTACGTTATTACATTATCAGGCGAAAGTTATTACATTATCAGGCAAGAGGAGTTTATTACATTAACGGGCGAAAATTATTACATTATCGGGTAGCAAGTTTATTACATTATCGGTTGATGTTATTACATTATCAGGCGGTTATTACATTAACGGGCGATTTTATTACATTATCGGGCAGTTATTACATTAACGGGCGATTATTACATTATCGGTTGTAACAAGCATATATGGCTGGATGTTTCCCAGAGAAGTGAAGCAAAGAGAAGTTGAGATGGTGTCTGGTTGAACAGGTTTGCCAGAGAAGTAAAGTGTAAAAGGGCTTTCAGCAATCCTGAGGATTGGATACTCCACAATTTAAGAACTTACCTTTAATTGTTTGTATATCATTCCAGTCATTTGAACTTATTTTTTATTTACAGGTGATATGTTGCAGAATATTCTGACATTTCCTGGCAACAACCACAGTGAACTCAATTGGTTAGAAAACATCTGCTTTAACTTAAAGCCATATTTGGAAAAGAAATGCTGTGTAGAATTTCTCTGATATGCCACCAAAACATTCTGGAACTGATTTTTGGCAGGCCAATCTTGTCGCCTTCCCTGATTTATTGGTGCCATTCTGTGTTGTATCATATTGTTACAGATGGTACGCGTTACAGATGGTATGTGTTCCTGAATCCATGAACAGTTTTCAAAAGTATTGTCCACAGATTGCATTCATGATTAACTAAGATATTGTCCTAGAGTCTGTGCTGATATGTCTGCCACGTGAAGTGTCTGCCACGTGAAGTGTCTGCCACGTGAAGTGTCTGCCAGGTGAAGTGTCAGCCACGTGAAGTGTCTGCCACGTGAAGTGTCTGCCAAACGAAGTATCTACCAGATGAAGTGTCTGCCACATAAAGTGTGCCACAGTATTATGTGAACGTATATCAGGTAACATAGATGTGATCTAACCAATTGAGTTCACCTTGGTTGTTGCCGGGAAATGTCAGAATATTCTGCAACATATCACCTAAGACATGGGTAAATTAAGTTCAAATTACTGGAATGAGAAAAAAGTAAAGGTAAGTTCTCATATAGCACAGTACCCAATCCTCGGGATTGCTCAAAGCACTTTACACTTTAATTTCCTGGCAAACCTGTTCAATCAGACAGCATCTCAACTTCTCAGGGAATCATCCAGCCATATGCTGCGACTAATGTGCAATGACTGCTCATACTCACTTGTCTACAGCCAGGTACTCATTTATATAGCCGAGTGAACTAGAGCAATGTAGAGTGAAAACAACTTGCCCAAGATTTCAACACTGCAGCCCAGGATTCTAAACCGGGTCCTCTTAGTCGAGAGTCCGAAGCCCTACACCTGATCACTGCGCTCTACGGTCATTCTAATTTGCAACATAAAGCAGGTGCAATGAGTCATATTGGCTAGGTAGTTTTTAATTGTTGCACATAACCATGTCAAATCACAATGAACTTCTACAAAGATTAAGCAATGAAACAATGAAGATGATGAAGAAGACAGCAGTATGGGCACTCAGCCTTGAGAATACTGTAGACCTTGCCATACACATCTGGACTCAAAGAGGAAGGTTGTGAAAGAAAAATACAGATACATTTGTTTTCCCAGGACCCAGGGTTCTGAAACTAAGGCAACAACTTTTTTAACGGCAATGACCTCTGTAAATTTGTCTCGCATGATGTTGCTGATTATAGTGAATACCTCAACTGATCAAAGTTGTGAAACTAATATCCTCCCTGAGCAATAGATGAACAGGAGTTCAATAATTGGTTTTGATTGATCATGAATACAGTGTATATAATATTTGGCCAGTGCAATTGGTTTTTTTAATTAGAACAGTTTTCTGTAAACAATAACACACAGCAGAGTAAAAACGAGTGTCAATTAGCTTCCACAAATCCACATTAGTCACTAGAGGTGCTAATACGCAATTAGACCCTAGTTGCATATCAGCACCTCCAGTGACTAATGTGGATTTGTTTGCATGTTTTGCTGAACGCTTGCTTAAATTATCCTCAACTTGCTATTGACCGTGCAGGCCCGTAGCCAGCGATAGTTTGTATGTGGGCATGCCGTATGTGCTCAATTGACAGAACAGCCAAAACAACGCTATCTTGGCACTGAATTCAATCGAATGTCCGGCGACGTTTCATCGACTGTAAATGTACATTAATGAAGACATTATACTTTCATATTGACGGACATGTTATACGATATCAATATTTAACTATGTATGAAGACGTAGCAATCTCGTGTGATGCATACGGCGAGCTGTAGATGATTTTAAACATTCTTTCCGGCATCGAGCCAGCACACCTGTCGTCGGGCCACCAGTCGACGTTCCATCGGTTGTAAATGGTCATTAATGTACATATTATACTTTCACATTGACGGACATGTCAGATTTAGCTATGTATGAGGGTTTGGAGTAATGCAAGTTCAACAGCTGATTGTAGGATGATTTAAATAAGCGTTCCACAGAATGGTGCCGCATTTTAAACATGTCAAGAATATGTAAAAGACGGCACAAAGACTCTAGTTGTGTCAGAGCGCCTTCTGTCGGATTAGTTATTGTGGTACCTCATTATTATTTGATTTTATTGTAAAAATAGTCAGTTGTGCAATTATGTTACCATGGCATTGTAATTGCATTACCAACCAAAACTTCCTCACTGTAAAGGAACGATGCACATATATATATGAACACAAGTTCATTTTATATGATTATTATTAATGATAACTGTCATCCCTGATACATTGCAGATTTCAGACAATATGTCTTGACATATAGGTTACAATTTGATGTTACTGATATTAAAAATGTCTGTGTAATTTTGAT
The DNA here is from genome assembly GCA_964017155.1 of Oasisia sp. SBJ-2009. NCBI lineage: Eukaryota > Metazoa > Annelida > Polychaeta > Sabellida > Siboglinidae > Oasisia > Oasisia sp. SBJ-2009. The sequence continues at coordinate 23,775,397 of OZ024865.1, forward strand.
ACAAAAATTGAAACAGCCCTAACTTTATCAATTTACTCAAGCTATGATCTAAGCATACGTGTGCACAGAAAGTTAAAATTGATTACTCAATGTTAAAACATTTGTATTGTCTTGTTCTGTCATGAGGATCCATCCCACCACTAATGCAAACACATCTTGGCTGCTTGGAAGATGAGACAATACATAGATGGATGATATTGTGGAGTTCTCTCATGACTGAGGGAGCCATGTCATCCATGTAGTGTAGACTGTTCGAATATCCAAAGTCATCCCCAGTCAAGTTGTCACTATGCCACCAATGTCACAGGTGATACGTTGAGCTGAAACCACACAAACATCAGTTTATTCAAATGTTTGATGAGTTCCAAAAACAGTATGGCTGTAGTATTGTTTTAGCTCATCTTCACCACAATCAATATTTTAATATGTGTTTATGATCCAAAACTATTCAATAAATGTCACTGTCAGTTTGTATGTTTCACCCACACGATGGCGCCACTGTAGAATAGATTTCCCATTGATACATGTAGTGATCATAGACCAAAACCCAACAGGCTTTTATACAGGATCAATTTTATACATTATCCACCTACTGGGTACTCCTTTGGGTGAGAGACAGGGTTGGCTTCAGTAGCTACTAGCTAGGACAACACATTAAAGCCATGCAAGTTAAAAGATGACTTCCCAGTGGCCTTGCGGTTTTATGATGACCACATCATAGGACATGTCCTAGGAGAGAGCAGCCCCTGTCACCTCCCACAACTGCCCACCCAAACTGATATTAACTTGGCCAAATGACAGGTGGACATATATCTAGATAAAGCTATGTCTCTTTTAAGTCAGTGTTCCCTTCCTACGTGACAAGTGCGGTGGGCCACGTCACAGTTTTTCTAAGCTATCTTGCGGAAAATATGTTAACAATTGTCATTAGAGCTATTTTCTGTGTCCTTTCTGACTATTTCCAATCTGCAAACACGTTTACATGTCTTTCACTACTGTATATCAGGAAATAGATTAATACATATTTCATTACACACCCAGGGAAAACACTGGCCAGAAAGCTGTCTTTTTAAATTGGCAAACTTATAAATACTGAAATTTGCAGGACGTTTACAGCACGGGGGAAATGCTTGAATCAACTGGATAAGAAGAATCCTGGTGGTGAAGAGAGAGGATAAGGGAAGAATGGACAAAACGAGAGTGGAGGATGGAATTATGAAGGTTTTAAGAAGAAATTGGTGAAGATAAGATTGAAATGGGCCGGTCATGTGGAAAGAATGGGTGATGAAAAACTGGTCGAGATGAGATGCCCAGAAAGAAGAGGGGAAAAGGAGGCGAGAAAGAAGAAGAATTTGATTGGAGGACTGCATTAAGAGAGATCTACAACGACAAGGAGGAGATGGAGAACAGCAGCAAATGGTGGAAGGAGGCGGAGACTGTTCATAAAGAACATAATGAGAGGAATGTGGGGAAAGAAAAGGAGAAGACAAAGACAACAGTAACCATGGCAACCTCACTCCTAAGTCTTGTCAGGGGTGCAAATGTGGTTTGATTGTATTTGTAGTTACAGTCTGCATAAAGATTCCAAATACAAGAGTGTGTTTATCTAGATATGTAATCTACCCTTTTAACATATTGGTAAATTTATAATAATTTATCTATTTCCATCACATTTTAGACGTAGCATTGCAGAACTGCTCAACCCGACAAGTAGACTTGTGGGGAATGTGAAGAGTTTGGCGTGCTAATGAGTGCAGAAAAAGCAGTGTTGAGGACAGGAACTACAGAGGATGGAGCAGCAAGTACAGGTGTGAAGACAGGAAATGGTGAGACATTCAATACCTTATATTCAAATAGCATATATTGGGGATGCAGTGACTGTGTATTCCATCTGTGTACTGGGTGCTTAGTGCCTATGTATTCTATCTGCATACTGGGGTTTAGTACCTGTGTATTCTATCTGTGTACTGGGGGTGTAGTGACTGTGTATTCTATCTGTGTACTGGTGGTGTAGTGACTGTGCATTCTAGCTGTGTACTGGGAGTTTAGTGACTGTATACTAGATATGTATTGGGGTGTAGAAACTGTGTATTATAGCTGTGTACTGGGGGTGTAGTAACTGGGTATTCTAGCTATGTACTGGGGGCATAGTAACTGTGTATTCTAGCTGTGTACTGGGGGGGGGGGGGGGGTTAGTGACTGTGTATTCTAGCTATGTATTCAGGTGTAGTGCCTGTGTATTCTAGCTGTGTATTGGGTGTTTAGTGACAGTGGTGTTTGTGTCTAGCTGTGTACTGGTATATAGTGACTGTATTCTAGTTGTATACTGGGGATGTAGTGACTGTATTCTAGTTGTGTAGTGAATGTGTATTCCAGCTGTGTATTGGGGGTGTAGTGTATGTGAAGTTCATCTGTGTATTGGGGGTGTAGTGTATGTGAAGTTCATCTGTGTATTGGGGGTGTAGTGACTGTGTATTCCATGTGTGTACTGGGGGTGTAGTGACTGTGTATTCCATCTGTGTAATGGGGTGTAGTGACTGTGTATTCCATCTGTGTACTGGGGGTGTAGTGACTGTGTATTCCATCTGTGTACTGGGGGTGTAGTGACTGTGTATTCCATCTGTGTACTGGGGGTGTAGTGAATGTGTATTCCATCTGTGTACTGGGGGTGCAGTGACTGTGTATTCCATATGTGTACTGGGGGTGTAGTGACTGTGTATTCCATCTGTGTACTGGGGGTGTAGTGACTGTGTATTCCATCTGTGTAATGGGGTGTAGTGACTGTGTATTCCATCTGTGTAATGGGGTGTAGTGACTGTGTATTCCATCTGTGTACTGGGTGTGTAGTGACTGTGTATTCCATCTGTGTACTGGGGGTGTAGTGACTGTGTATTCCATCTGTGTAATGGGGTGTAGTGACTGTGTATTCCATCTCTGTACTGGGTGTGTAGTGACTGTGTATTCCATCTCTGTACTGGGGGTGTAGTGACTGTGTATTCCATCTGTGTACTGGGGGTGTAGTGACTGTGTATTCCATCTGTGTACTGGGGGTGTAGTGACTGTGTATTCCATCTGTGTAATGGGGTGTAGTGAGTGTATTCCATCTCTGTACTGGGTGTGTAGTGACTGTGTATTCCGTCTCTGTACTGGGGGTGTAGTGACTGTGTATTCCATCTGTGTAATGGGGTGTTGTGACTGTGTATTCCATCTGTGTACTGGGTGTGTAGTGACTGTGTATTCCATCTGTGTACTGGGGGTGTAGTGACTGTGTATTCCATCTGTGTACTGGGGGTGTAGTGACTGTGTATTCCATCTCTGTACTGGGGGTGTAGTGACTGTGTATTCCATCTGTGTACTGGGGGTGTAGTGACTGTGTATTCCATCTGTGTATTGGGGGTGTAGTGTATGTGAAGTTCATCTGTGTATTGGGGGTGTAGTGTATGTGAAGTTCATATGTGTATTGGGGGTGTAGTGACTGTGTATTCCATGTGTGTACTGGGGGTGTAGTGACTGTGTATTCCATCTGTGTAATGGGGTGTAGTGACTGTGTATTCCATCTGTGTACTGGGGGTGTAGTGACTGTGTATTCCATCTGTGTACTGGGGGTGTAGTGACTGTGTATTCCATCTGTGTACTGGGGGTGTAGTGAATGTGTATTCCATCTGTGTACTGGGGGTGCAGTGACTGTGTATTCCATATGTGTACTCGGGGTGTAGTGACTGTGTATTCCATATGTGTACTGGGGGTGTAGTGACTGTGTATTCCATCTGTGTAATGGGGTGTAGTGACTGTGTATTCCATCTGTGTAATGGGGTGTAGTGACTGTGTATTCCATCTGTGTACTGGGTGTGTAGTGACTGTGTATTCCATCTGTGTACTGGGGGTGTAGTGACTGTGTATTCCATCTGTGTAATGGGGTGTAGTGACTGTGTATTCCATCTCTGTACTGGGTGTGTAGTGACTGTGTATTCCATCTCTGTACTGGGGGTGTAGTGACTGTGTATTCCATATGTGTAATGGGGTGTAGTGACTGTGTATTCCATCTGTGTACTGGGGGTGCAGTGACTGTGTATTCCATCTGTGTAATGGGGTGTAGTGACTGTGTATTCCATCTGTGTACTGGGGGTGTAGTGACTGTGTATTTCATCTGTGTACTGGGGGTGTAGTGACTGTGTATTCCATCTGTGTACTGGGGGTGTAGTGACTGTGTATTCCATCTGTGTAATGGGGTGTAGTGAGTGTATTCCATCTCTGTACTGGGTGTGTAGTGACTGTGTATTCCGTCTCTGTACTGGGGGTGTAGTGACTGTGTATTCCATCTGTGTAATGGGGTGTAGTGACTGTGTATTCCATCTGTGTACTGGGTGTGTAGTGACTGTGTATTCCATCTGTGTACTGGGGGTGTAGTGACTGTGTATTCCATCTATGTACTGGGGGTGTAGTGACTGTGTATTCCATCTGTGTACTGGGGGTGTAGTGACTGTGTATTCCATCTGTGTACTGGGGGTGTAGTGACTGTGTATTCCATCTGTGTACTGGGGTGTAATGACTGTGTCTTCTAGCTTTTTACTGGGGGTGTAGTGACTGTGTATTCTAGCTGTGTACTAGGTGTGTAGTGATTGTGTATTTCATCTGTGTACTCGGGTGTATTAACTGTGTATTCTAGCTGTGTACTGGGGTGTAGTGACTATATTCCAGCTGTATACTGGGGTGTAGTGACTGTGTATTCTAGCTGTGTACTCGGGTATAGTGACTGTGTATTCCATCTGTGTAGTGGGGTGTAGTCACTGTGTATTCTAGCTGTGTAATGGGGTGTAGTCACTGTGTATTCTAGCTGTATAATGGGGGTACATGCAAGAATCCTTGACTGAACCATAAAACCACCAAGAACCATTAACCAATTCAGAATTCTGAGAATAAAACAATAGTGGCATATCTCTTCGGAGAGGTCGTAGATGAAACCTTGACAATTTTGTATCTGAATTCCAAACCTCCTTGGAAGCTTAACATACATACAGATGCTAGTTCAATTATGGTTAAATGTGACACAGTATGTCTGTTGGAGATGCAAACCACTGATTGTGACTGAACTGAGTGCAGTGGTCACCTCCTGAGTGTCTTGTGGACAGTACTTCCTCTCTACAGCTGTGGTCAGTTATCACACTGTCACAGGCCTTGGTGGTCACCACAACCTCTGGCCACTCGACCCAATCAGAAATGTACACAATAATACAGAGATATCATCTTTTAAAAGAGACACTTTCTATGAGTCATTACAGGACGTTCACAAAACAAGTGATACATAGTCCTAGTTAGGCCAGGAGCACAGGCATGAGCCATCTTCAAAGCAGGAAGTGCCAAGTTCTGAGTTCTAATATAGTTTTAACCAATCCTTGGGATTGTTTAAAGCAGTTTACACTTTACTCCCTGTCAGCTATGTCTAACTGAATACCACCTCCACTTATCTGGGAAGCATTCAGCCATATTTCAATTAATGAGTGAAGATTATCCATATAGAAATATCTACAACTGTAGGTCTCTCTGCTATCCAACATGCCCGGCGATGATGTTAATGCAGGGTTTCATCCTTGTGTTTAGCTCACTGGTGGGAGGCGAGTCTGATTTGAGCAGCAAAGCCTCTGGCACAGTTGGTACAAAAGATGGTAGGTGCAGAAGTTTGTGATGGTGTTGGTGTTTAGTTGATATCTTTTCTTCAAGATGGCTCTTTCCTTTGTGTACATCCTCCACTGTTGTTGGTTTTATACAAGGGTCTCAATTGTTTATGGCGATATTTGTATAGCCTTTAGGTGTACGAACCACTGTCTTTTAAACACCACTATTAGGTATTCCTTAAGCTAAGTGAAGTGCAGTAATATAGAGTGAAATAATGTGCCATCTGAATGGTTTGACATGCAGCACATGATTCAGTCTGGTTCTCCACACTGAGAGGATGATGCTGAAGCCACTGTGCCACTGCGCTCCACAGTTTACCTTCAACATATTCATCCAGCATTCCAACTCCACTGGTTCTCCAAAGATAATGTGAAAATGAAAATATGTTTTGGTAAGCATGGCTATAGCAGGGACCATGATGAGTTTTCATGCCCAGACTTTAGCCAAATCATTACAAATTAGGACTACGTGACATACAACACTGTTCACAGACTCATACATATACGGTGTACACAAATTATTAACAGCAACAACAGAGTAATGAAAACAATACATGTTATATCATATAAAAGCAAAATTGTATAGAATAGCAAATACCCTAGTAAAAACTTACAACCAATCTTACTGGCAACCCTATCATATTTCAGATGCACTTTCTCTCATACTATATCAACGGTTTTGGTCATGTCAAACAACACAATCCACATGGGGGTGTCACTGTGATAAATTATTAACCTATAATGTAACTACCTAACTCCATATGTCGGTGTAAATTTGTTCTTAGGCTATTTGATTACATATTTCTTCTACGCACCTCATCGCATCACCACTTCATAGGTACCGGTTGCTAGGAGTTCAACGATAAACTGTATGGTGCTGCCACCTGGTATCTTCAATAAGCCAAGGCTGGAGACTGTGGAGATCAGTTCTCCATGTCCACATTTCCTGACTGCTGAGTCAAGTGTCTGTTGGACAGACGGCATCCAGAGCACCTCCCAGGGGTGTCAAGACTCAGGTTGACAGTTCCAGTCTGGAAGATAGAACATTCAACTTAAAGCTGCCCACAACATGTCTAATCTTAGAAACAAGTCATGCGAAAGCAATCGTATCTGACTTATATCTGTGTAGATGTGCTGGCTTTTTGTGCAAATGTATAAATATTTTGTGATGAAATCATTGAACAAATTAATTATTTTCAAGGAGTGAACAATGGCTTTCTCTGTGACTTGATGCTATTCATTCTTTAAGAGAAGCAGAGATGGTGTTAGATTGAACAGGTCTTCCAGAGAAGTAAAGTGTAAAGTGCCTTGACCAGACCTGAGGACTGCACTGCATAATATAATTATATATGTGTGTATATATATATATATATATATATATACATATGTATACATATATATATATATATCTATATTATATATACATATATTATATTTACATATATATATATATGATTAAGTAATTTCTATTGCGCCTACATCCTTAGAAACCAAGAGAGACGAATCAACACAAAAGTATTGTTTGATCTCAAATTCAATAAACAAATCCAGCTGTCATCAAATACACCAGGAAGCTGTGGTGGATTGGCAAGGTTGAAAAGGTATATCTATAAATGTCGTTGATTGGATAAATAGGATGTATTGCGTTTTGGGAATAAAAACGGTGGTTATCGCGTTTTGGAAACAAACACTCTTATGGATTGGAATTAAAGGGGTTACACAAACAGCTAGTGACCGACTCGTTTTCATACGCTGGCATATTATTTGATAGTGATCACCGCTGAGGTGAATTGAAGCATCACTGCAACACCATCCTACCCGCTATTCGCTGAAAAACAGTTCAGTGACCCTACTGGAGAAGGGTTGCAGGAAGGCCGTCAAGACTGGCACGTATTACTCCCGAAGAAGTTCAGTGTGACTATTGAACAGTGGCTGAGGTAGCGGGTATGGCGATATACCAGCCGACTATTGACAATGCTACATTGCAACGGGTACTTGATCAGCTGTGGATGATCGTGTACTCGACCTGACATGATGGAACAAATATTTGACATGGTGTGACGGAACCACCTGCAGTGGAACACGGACTCAATCTGTCCTATTAGAACAACTACATGACAAATTAGAACAAATAGCCAACTATGTGGTTGTGGTAGTCATTGCCTATATATTGCATGCTTGTGTTACTACAAACACCTATAATGTTGTAGGTCTACAATAATAATGACATTGACCAGCTATGAATTAACAACTAATTGATCAGCTGTGATGGAACAAGTACATGACCAGCTTTGACTGGACAATTACTCGAACAGCTGTGAAGAAACAACTACACCACAAGTTGTAATGGAAAAAATACTGGACCAGCTGTGATAGAACAAGTAGTTGACCAGTTGTGATAGAACAAGTAGTTCACCAGCTGTGATAGAACAAGTAGTTGACCAGCTGTGATAGAACAAGTAGTTGACCAGCTGTGATAGAACAAGTACTGGACCATCTGTGATAGAACAAGTACTGGACCATCTGTGATAGAACAAGTACTGGATCATCTGTGATAGAACAAGTACTGGACCAGCTGTGATAGAACAAGTACTGGACCAGCTGTGATAGAACAAGTAATTGACCAGCTGTGATAGAACAAGTAATTGATCAGCTGTGATGGAATAAATAATTGTCCAAGTGTTATGGAGCATGTACTTAACCAGTTATAGTGGAACAAACACTTGACCAGTTGTAATAAAGTAATTACTTGACCAGCTGCAAAAAAGTAATGTTTGATAAGTAACAATGTACAAGTACCTGACCACCTGTACTTGATGAGTTGTGAAGGAACAGCTGAGACGGAAATAAGTACTGCTAGGGAACTAATTACAATGCAACAGTTATCTGACCAGCTGTGATGGAACAATTACCTTGGCAATTGTGAGGAAACAACTCCTTGACCATGTATGACATAAAAAGTACCTGATCAGCTGTTATGGAACAAGTATTTGACCAACTGTGAATGAACAGATTTTATGGAAAAAGTACTTAACTAGAGGCAATGGAACAAAAACAGTTGGCCAAGAGCGATGGAACAAACAGTTCACCAATGGATACGAAACAAGTACGGAACAGGTATTTCAAAACCATGATGGAAGAAGCTCTATCCAGTTCTGAAGTACTTTACAAACTGCAATGGCATATGCATTCACCTAGCAGCGATGGATCAAGTACACCAAAAGTTGCAATGGAAGAGTACTTGATCACACCAGACATTATGGAAGAAGTTCTTGACCATCTATGATGGAATAAGTTGTTGACAAGTAATTAAGGAACACGAACTTGACTCTCAGCAATGGAAGAAGTACTTGACCAAATCAGACATTATGGACCAAATACATGACCAGCTGTGATGGGAGAATCAGTTGACCAGCTATGATGGAGTACTTCACTAGATGCAGTAAAATAAATATTTGACTGGACCAGATATTATTGAACAAATAAATACATAACCAAATGTGATAGAAGATGTTATTTACAGGCCTCTATGTTAGAGGTATTTGACCAGATGCAATGGAAGAAGTACTTGACCAGACCAGATATTATTGCACAAAAACATGACCATCTGTGATGGAAGAAGTAACTAACCAGCTGTGGTGGAACTAGTAATTGACCAGCTGCGTGGAACAAGTAGACCAGTTCATATATTACGGAACAAATATCTGACCATAGTAGATGTACTTCACCAGACCAGAAATCTTAAAACAATCATTGACCAGCTGTGATGGAAGAAGTAGTTTACCAGCTGCAATGGAAGAAATAGTTGACCTGCTGCAATGGAAGAAGAAGTTGACCACCTACAATGGAAGAAGTTGACCAGCTGCAATGGATGAATTTGTTGACCAGCTGCAATGGAAGAAGCAGTTGACCAGCTGCAATGTAAGAAGTACTTGACCAACTGCAATGGAAGAAGTAGTTGACCAGCTGCAATGGAAGAAGTAGTTGAACAGCTGGAATGGATAAAGTATTTGACCACCTGCAATGCAAGAAGTTGACCAGCAGCAATGGAAGAAGTACTAGACCAGCTGCAATGGAAGAAGTACTTGACCACATGTAATGGAAAAAGTACTTGACCACCTGTAATGGAAGAAGTACTTGACTAACTACAGTGGAAGAATCAGTTGACCAGCTGCAATGGAAGAAGTAGTTGACCACCTGCAATGGAAGAAGTTGACCAGCTGCAATGGAAGAAGTACTTGACCACCTGTAATTGAAGAAGTACTTGATCACCTATAATGGCAGAAGTACTTGACCAACTACAATGGAAGAATCAGTTGACCAGCTGCAATGGAAGAAGTAGTTGACCACCTGCAATGGAAGAAGTTGACAAGCTGCAATGGAAAATGTAGTTGACCAGCTACACTGGAAGAAGTACTTTACCACCTGTAATGGAAGAAGTACTTGACCAACTGCAATGGAAGAAGCAGTTGACCACCTGCAATGGAAAAGCAGTTGACCACCTGCAATGGAATAAGTTGACCAGCTGCACTGGAAGAAGTAGGTGACCACCTGCAATAGAAGAAGTACTTGACCACCTGCAATGGAAGAAGTAGTTGACCAACTGCAATGGAAGTAGTTCTTGTCTACCAGGTAGTTGTGATGAAACACATATTTGATCAGCAGCGGTGTAATAAGAACATCTTCATCTGTGATTGAAAAGTACTTCACCAAATATAATAGAAATTAGAACAGGTACTTTTGTGTGAGAGGATGACAACATAACACACCTTCCTGTTTTCCCCATGTGATGCGCCAGTCCTCCCTGATATGGTTGTACTCCTCCTCCAGGGACTTCAAGTCCTCCTCCCGCTCGTTCAGTGGCTTCTTCTCCTTCGTGTACACATTGTCTCTCATCTCATAGTCCACCTGAAATAAAGAACAACAATTATTACTAGTTGTGCATGCTGTCTAACATCATGTACTCTTCCTAAAAAAGTACATGATCTTGTATTGAACCTGAAAAAACATATTATGGAACAAATATCTGACCAGCTGTGACAGAAGATTTACTTGAATAGCTGCCATGGTAGATGTACTTCACCAGAACACATAGCTACAAAAACAATCATTGACCAGTTGTGATGGAAGACGTAGTTGACCAGTTGCAACAGAAGAAATATTTGACCAGCTGCAATGGATTAAGTAGTTTTCCACCTGCAATGAAAGAAGTAATTGACCACCTGCAATGGAAGAAGTTGACCAGCTGCAATGGAAGAAGTATTTGACCACCTGCAATGGAAGAAGTTGACGAGCTACAATAGTTGACCACCTGCAATGGAAAAAGTAGTTTAACACCTGCAATGGAAGAAGGTGACCAGCAGCAATGAAAGAAGTACTAGACCAGCTGCAATGGAAGAAGTACTTGACCACATGTAATGGAAGAAGTACTTGACCAGCTGCAATGGAAGAAGCAGTTGCCCAGCTGCAATGTAAGAAGTACTTAACCAACTGCAATGGAAGAAGTAGTTGACCAGCTGCAATGGAAGAAGTATTTGACCAGCTGCAACGGAGGAAACACTTGACCACTTGTAATGGAAGAAGTACTTGACCACCTGCAATGGAAGAAGTTGATCACCTGCAATGGAAGAAGTTGACCAGCTGCAATGGAAGATGTAGTTGACCACCTGCAATGGAAGAAGTACTTGACCACCTTTAATGGAAGAAGTACTTGACCACTTGTAATGGAAGAAGTACTTGACCAACTACAATGGAAGAAGCTGCTGACCAGCTGCAATGGAAGAAGTACTTGACCAACTACAATGGAAGAAGCAGTTGACCACTTGCAATAGAAGAAGTTGACCAGCTGCAATGGAAGAAGCAGTTGACTAGCTGCAATGGAAGAAGTAGTTAACCACCTGCAATGGAAGAAGACGTTGACCAGTTGCAATGGAAGATGTAATTGACCAGCTGCAATGGATGAAGTACTTGACCACATGTAATGGAAGAGGTACTTGACTAACTACAATGTAAGAAGTAGTTGACCAGCGGCAATTGATGAAGTAGTTGACCAGTTGCACTGGAAGAAGAAGTTGACCAGCTGCAATGGAATATGTAGTTGACCAGCTGCAATGGAAGAAGAATTTGACCAACTGCAATGGAAGAAGTACTTTACCAGCTGCAGTGGAAGAAGCAGTTGACCCCCTGCAATGGAAGATGTAGTTGACCAGCTGCAATGGAAGATGTAGTTGACCACACCTATTGAAAGAAGTACTTGACCACCTTTAATAGAAGAAGCACTTGACCACTTGTAATGGAACAAGTACTTGACCAACTACAATGGAAGAAGCGGCTGACCAGCTACAATGGAAGAAGTACTTGACCAACTACAATGGAAGAAGCAGTTGACCACATGCAATGGAATAAGTTGGCCAGCTGCAATGTAAGAAGTACTTAACCAACTGCAATGGAAGAAGTAGTTGACCAGCTGCAATGGAAGAAGTAGTTGACCAGCTGCAATGGATGAAGTAGTTGACCAGTTGCAAAGGAAGAAGTATTTGACCACCTGTAATGGAAGAAGTTGAACAGCTACAATAGTTGACCACCTGCAATGGAAATAGTATTTACTTCCTGCCATGGAAGAAGTTGACCAGCAGCAACGGAAGAAATACTAGACCAGCTGCAATGGAAGAAGTATTTGACCACCTGTAATGGAAGAAGTCCTTGACCACCTGTAATGGAAGAAGTATTTGACCAGCTGCAACGCAGGAAAAACTTGACCACTGGTAATGGAAGAAGTACTTGACCACATGTAATGGAAGAAGTTGGCCAGCTGCACTGGAAGTAGTTGACCACCTGCAATGGAAGAAGTACTTGACCAACTGCAATTTAAGAAGTAGTAGCTGACCAGCTGCAATAGAAGAAGTTGACCAGCTGCAATGGAAGAAGCAGTTGACTAGCTGCAATGGAAGAAGTAGTTAACCACCTGCAATGGAAGAGGTACTTGACTAACTACAATGTAAGAAGTAGTTGACCAGCGGCAATTGATGAAGTAGTTGACCAGTTGCACTGGAAGAAGAAGTTGACCAGTTGCAATAGAAGAAGTTGACCAGCTGCAATGGAAGATGTAATTGACCAGCTGCAATGGAAGAAGTACTTGACCACCTGTAATGGAAGAGGTACTTGACTAACTACAATGTAAGAAGTAGTTGACCAGCGGCAATTGATGAAGTAGTTGACCAGTTGCACTGGAAGAAGAAGTTGACCAGCTGCAATGGAATATGTAGTTGACCAGCTGCAATGGAAGAAGAATTTGACCAACTGCAATGGAACAAGTACTTTACCAGCTGCAGTGGAAGAAGCAGTTGACCCCCTGCAATGGAACAAGTACTTTACCAGCTGCAATGGAAGAAGCAGTTGACCCCCTGCAATGGAAGAAGTACTTTACCAGCTGCAATGGAAGAAGCAGCTTACCAACTTAAATGGAAGAAGTAGTTGACCAGCTGCAATGGAAGAAATATTTGACCAGCTGCAACGGAGGAAACGCTTGACCACTTGTAATGGAAGAAGTACTTGACTACCTGTAATGGAAGAAGTTCACCAGCTGAAATGGAAGATGTAGTTGACCAGCTGCAATGGAAGATGTAGTTGACCACCTGCAATGGAAGAAGTACTTGACCACCTTTAATAGAAGAAGCACTTGACCACTTGTAATGGAAGAAGTACTTGACCAACTACAATGGAAGAAGCGGCTGACCAGCTACAATGGAAGAAGTACTTGACCAACTACAATGGAAGAAGCGGCTGACCAGCTACAATGGAAGAAGTACTTGACCAACTACAATGGAAGAAGCAGTTGACCACATGCAATGGAATAAGTTGGCCAGCTGCACTGGAAGAAGTAGTTGACCACCTGCAATGGAAGAAGTAGTTGACCAACTGCAATGGAAGTAGTTCTTGTCTACCAGGTAGTTGTGATGAAACACATATTTGACCAGCTGTCGTATAATAAGAACATCTTCAGCTGTGATTGAAAAGTACTTATGATAGAAATTAGGACAGGTATTTTGTGTGGCAGGATGACAACTTAACACACCTCTTCCTGTTTTCCCCATGTGATGTGCCAGTCCTCCCAGATATGGTTGTACTCCTCCTCCAGGGACTTCAAGTTCTCCTCCCGCTCGTTCAGGGGCTTCTTCTCCTTCGTGTACACATTGTCTCTCATCTCATAGTCCACCTGAAATTAAGAACAAGAATTATTACTAGTTGTGCATGCTGTCTAACAATATGTACTGTTCCTAAATAAGTGCGTGATCTTGTATTGAACATGAAAAAACATATATTACGGAAAAATATCTGACCAGCTGTGACAGAAGAAGTACTTGAGAAGTTGGAATGGTAGATGTACTTCACCAGACCAAATATTAAAAAAAAATCATTGACCAGTTGTGATGGAAGAAGTAGTTGACCTGTTGCAACTGAAGGCACACTTGACCAGCTGCAATGGAAGAAGTAGTTGGCCAGCAGCAATGGAAGAAGTACTTGACCAGCTGCAATGAAAGAAGCAGTTGACCAGCTGCAATGGAAGAAGTACTTGACCAGCTGCAATGGAAGTTGTACTTGACCGGCTGCAATGGAAGAAGCAGTTGACCCCCTGCAATGGAAGAAGTACCTGACCAGCTGCAACGGAAGAAGTAGTTGACCAGCTGCAATGGAAGAAGTTCTTTACCACCTGTAATGTAAAAACAAGTACTTGACTAACTACATTGTAAGAAGCAGTTGACCAGCAGCAGTGGAAGAAGTAGTTGACCATCTGCAATGTAAGAAGTTGACCACCTGCAATGGAACAAGTTGACCAGCTGCAATGGAAAATGTAGTTGACCAGCTGCAATGGTGGAAGTACTTCACCACCTGTAATAGAAGAAATTGTCCAGCTGCAATGGAAGAAGTACTTGACCACATATAATAGAAAAGAAGTACTTGACCAACTGTAATGAAAGAGGTACTTGACTAACTGAAATGGAAGAAGCAGTTGACCAACTGCAATGGAACAAGTAGTTGACCACCTGCAATAGAAGAAGTTGACCACTTGCAATGGAAGAAGTTGACCAGCTGCATTGGAATATGTAGTTGACCAGCTGCAATGGAAGAAGTACTTAACCACCTGTAATGGCAGAAGTACTTGACCAACTGTAAAGGAAGAAGTGCTTGACCAACTACAAAGGAAAAAGCAGCTGACCAGCTGCAATGGAAGAAGTAGTTGACTACCTGTAATGGAAGAAGTACTTGACCAACTACATTGGAAGAAGCAGTTGACCAGCTGCAATGGAAGAAGAAGCTGACCAGCTGCAACGGAAGAAATAGTGGACCACCTGCAACGGAAGAAGTAGTTGACTACCTGCAATGGAAGAAGTAGTTGACTACCTGCAATGGAAGAAGTAGTTGACCACCTGCAATGGAAGAAGTTGAACAGCTGCAATGGAAGAAGTAGTTGAATAGCTGCAATGGAAGTAGTTGACCAGCTGCAATGAAAGAAGCATATGACCAGCTGCAATGGAAGAAGTAGTTGACCAGCTGCAATGGATGAAGTAATTGACCAGCTGCAATGTAAGAAGTACTTGACCAACTGCAATGGAAGAAGCAGTTGACCCCCTGCAATGGAAGAAATACCTGACCAGCTGCAATGGTAGAAGTAGTTGACCAACTCAAATGGAAGAAGCAGTTGACCAGCCGCAATGGAAGACGTACTTGACCACCTGTAATGGAAAATGTGGACCAGCTGCAATAGGAGATGTAGTTGACCAGCTGCAATGGGAGAAGTACTTGGCCACCTGCAATGGAAGAAGTACTTGACCACCTGTAATGGAAGAGGTACTTGACTAACTACAATGGAAGAAGCAGTTGACCACCTGCAATGGAAGAAGTAGTTGACCACCTGCAATGTAATGAGTTGAACAGCAGCAGTGGAAGAAATAGTTGACCACCTCCAATGGAAGAAGTAGTTGACTAACTGCAATGGAAGTAGTTCTTGTATACTAGATAGTTGTGATGAAACATATATTTGACCAGCATTGGTATAATAAGAACATCTTCAGCTGTGATTGAAAAGTACTTATAATACAAAATTAGGACAGGTAATTTTGTGTGGCAGGATGACAACTTAACACACCTCTTCTTGTTTTCCCCATGTGATGCGCCAGTCCTCCCTGATATGGTTGTACTCCTCCTCCAGGGACTTCAAGTCCTCCTCCCGCTCGTTCAGAGGCTTCTTCTCCTTCGTGTACACATTGTCTCTCATCTCGTAATCCAC
This sequence comes from Oasisia sp. SBJ-2009, assembly GCA_964017155.1. Taxonomy (NCBI): domain Eukaryota; kingdom Metazoa; phylum Annelida; class Polychaeta; order Sabellida; family Siboglinidae; genus Oasisia; species Oasisia sp. SBJ-2009. The sequence continues at coordinate 23,791,357 of OZ024865.1, forward strand.
CTGAAATTAAGAACAAGAACTATTACTAGTTGTGCATGCTGTCTAACATCATGTACTCTACCTAAAAAAGTGCATGATCTTGTATTGAACCTGAAAAAACATATATTACGGAACAAATATCTGACCAGCTGTGACAGAAGAAGTACTTGAGTAGCTGCCATGGTAGATGTACTTCACCAGACCAGATTTCTTAAAACAATCACTGTCCAGCTGTGATGGAAGAAGTAGTTGAACCAGCTGCAACGGAAGAAATAGTTCACCAGCTGCAATGAAAGAAGTAGTTGACCTCCTCCAATGGAAGAAGTTGCCCAGCTGCAATGGAAGAAGTATTTGACCAACTGCACTGAAAAAAGTATTTGACCAGCTGCAATAGAAGAGGTAGTTGACCAGCTGCAATGAATGAAGTAGATGACCAGTTGCAATGGAAGAAGTACTTGACTACATGTAATGGAAAAAGTTGACCAGCTGCAATGGAAGAAGTAGTTGAACACCTGCAATGGAAGAAGTTGACCAGCTGCAATGGAAGAATGTGTTGACCAGCTGCAATGTAAGAAGTACTTGACCAACTGCAATGGAAGAAGTAGTTGACCAGCTGCAATGGAAGAAGTAGTTGACCAGCCGCAATGGATGAAGTATTTGACCACCTGCAATGGAAGAAGTTGACCAGCAGCAATGGAAGAAGTACTAGACCAGCTGCAATGGAAGAAGTAGTATTGACCACATGTAATGGAAGAAGTACTTGAATAACTACAGTGGAAGAATCAGTTGACCAGCTGCAATGGAAGAAGTAGTTGACCACCTGCAATGGAAGAAGTTGACCAGCTGCAATGGAAGAAGTACTTGACCACCTGTAATTGAAGAAGTACTTGATCACCTATAATGGCAGAAGTACTTGACCAACTACAATGGAAGAATCAGTTGACCAGCTGCAATGGAAGAAGTAGTTGACCAGCTGCAATGGAAGAAGTAGTTGAACACCTGCAATGGAAGAAGTTGACCAGCTGCAATGGAAGAATGTGTTGACCAGCGGCAATGGAAAAAGTACTTGACCAGCTGCAATGGAAGAAGCAGTTGACCAGCTGCAATGTAAGAAGTACTTGACCAACTGCAATGGAAGAAGTAGTTGACCAGCTGCAATGGAAGAAGTAGTTGACCAGCCGCAATGGATGAAGTATTTGACCACCTGCAATGGAAGAAGTTGACCAGCAGCAATGGAAGAAGTACTAGACCAGCTGCAATGGAAGAAGTAGTATTGACCACATGTAATGGAAGAAGTACTTGATCACCTGTAATAGAAGAAGTACTTGACCAGCTGCAATGGAAGAAGCAGTTGACCAGCTGCAATGTAAGAAGTACTTAACCAACTGCAATGGAAGAAGTAGTTGACCAGCTGCAATGGAAGAAGTAGTTGACCAGCTGCAATGGATGAAGTAGTTGACCATTTGCAAAGGAAGAAGTATTTGACCACCTGTAATGGAAGAAGTTGACCAGCTACAATAGTTGACCACCTGCAATGGAAAAAGTATTTACTTCCTGCAATGGAAGAAGTTGACCAGCAGCAACGGAAGAAGTACTAGAACAGCTGCAATGGACGAAGTATTTGACCACCTGTAATGGAAGAAGTCCTTGACCACCTGTAATGGAAGAAGTATTTGACCAGCTGCAACGGAGGAAAAACTTGACCACTGGTAATGGAAGAAGTACTTGACCACATGTAATGGAAGAAGTTGACCAGCTGCAATGGAAGACGTAGTTGACCAGCTGCAATGGAAGAAGTACTTGACCACCTATAATGGAAGAAGTTCTTGACCACCTGTAATGGAAGAAGTACTTGACTAACTACAATGGAAGAAGCAGTTGACCAGCTGCAATGAAGACGTAGATGACCACCTGCAATGGAAGAAGTTGATCACCTGCAATGGAAGATGTAGTTGACCAGCTGCAATGGAAGAAGTACTTGACCACCTTTAATGGAAAAAGTACTTGACCACTTGTAATGGAATAAGTACTTGACCAACTACAATGTAAGAAGCTGCTGACCACCTGTAATGGAAGAGGTACTTGACCAACTAAAATGGAAGAAACAGTTGACCAGCTGCAATGGAACAAGCAGTTGACCACCTGCAATGGAATAAGTTGACCACCTGCAATGGAAGAAGTAGTTGACCAACTGCAATGGAAGTAGTTCTTGTCTACCAGGTAGTTGTGATGAAACATATATTTGACCAGCTGTGGTGTAACTAGTACATATCCAGCTGTGATTGAAAAGTACTTCACGAGAAATAATATAAATTAGGACAGGTACTTTTGTGTGACAGGATTACTACATAACTCACCTTTTCCTGTTTTCCCCATGTGATGCGCCAGTCCTCCCTGATATGTTTGTACTCCTCCTCCAGGGACTTCAAGTCCTCCTCCCACTCGTTCAGTGGCTTCTTCTCCTTCGTGTACACATTGTCTCTCATCTAATAGTCCACCTGAAATAAAGAACAAGAATTATTACTAGTTGTGCATGCTGTCTAACATCATGTACTCTTCCTAAAAAAGTGCATGATCTTATATTGAACCTGAAAAAACATATATTACGGAACAAATATCTGACCAGCTGTGACAGAAGAAGTACTTGAGAAGCTGCCATGGTAGATGTACTTCACCAGACCAGATATCTCAAAACAATCATTGTCCAGCTGTGATGGAAGAAGTAGTTGACCAGCTGCAATGGAAGAAATAGTTGACCAGCTGCAATGGAATAAGTAGTTGACCACCTCCAATGAAAGAAGTAGTTGACCAACTGCAATGGAAGAAGTTGACCAGCTGCAATGGAAGAAGTATTTGAACAGCTGCAATGGCAGAAGCAGTTGACCAGCTGCAATGTAAGAAGTACTTGACCAACTCCAATGGAAGAAGCAGTTGACCAGCTGCAATGGAAGAAGTAGTTTACCAGCTTCAATGGATGAAGTAGTTGACCAGTTGCAATGGAAGAAGTAGTTGACCACCTGCAATGGAAGAAGTTGACCAGCTGCAATGGAAGAAGTTGACCAGCTGCAATGGAAGAAGTAGCTGTCCAGCTACAATGGAAGAACTTGACCAGCTGCAATGGAAGAAGTACTGGACCAGCTGCAATGAAAGAAGTACTTGACCAACTGCAATGGAAGAAGCAGTTGACCCCCTGCAATGGAAGAAGCAGTTGACCCCCTGCAATAGAAGAAGTACCTGACCAGCTACAATGGAAGAAGTAGTTGACCACCTGTAATGGAAGAAGTACTTGACCACCTGTAACAGAAGAAGTTGACCAGCTGCAATGGAATCAGTACTTGACCACATGTAATGGAATCAGTACTTGACCAATTGTAATGGAAGAGGTACTTGACTAACTACAATGGAAGAAGCAGTTGACCAGCTGCAGTGGAAGAAGTAGCTGACCACCTGCAATGGAAGACGTTTATCACCTGCAATGGAAGAAGTTCCCAAGCTGCAATGGAAAATGTAGTTGACCAGCTGCAATGGAAGAAGTACTTGACCACCTGCAATGGAAGAAGTACTTGACCAGCTGCAATGGAAGTTGTACTTGACCGGCTGCAATGGAAGAAGCAGTTGACCCCCTGCAATGGAAGAAGTACCTGACCTGCTGCAACGGAAGAAGTAGTTGACCAGCTGCAATGGAAGAAGTTCTTTACCACCTGTAATGTAAAAACAAGTACTTGACTAACTACATTGTAAGAAGCAGTTGACCAGCAGCAGTGGAAGAAGTAGTTGACCATCTGCAATGTAAGAAGTTGACCACCTGCAATGGAACAAGTTGACCAGCTGCAATGGAAAATGTAGTTGACCAGCTGCAATGGTGGAAGTACTTCACCACCTGTAATAGAAGAAATTGTCCAGCTGCAATGGAAGAAGTACTTGACCACATATAATAGAAAAGAAGTACTTGACCAACTGTAATGGAAGAGGTACTTGACTAACTGAAATGGAAGAAGCAGTTGACCAACTGCAATGGAACAAGTAGTTGACCACCTGCAATAGAAGAAGTTGACCACCTGCAATGGAAGAAGTTGACCAGCTGCATTGGAATATGTAGTTGACCAGCTGCAATGGAAGAAGTACTTAACCACCTGTAATGGCAGAAGTACTTGACCAACTGTAAAGGAAGAAGTGCTTGACCAACTACAAAGGAAAAAGCAGCTGACCAGCTGCAATGGAAGAAGTAGTTGACTACCTGTAATGGAAGAAGTACTTGACCAACTACATTGGAAGAAGCAGTTGACCAGCTGCAATGGAAGAAGAAGCTGACCAGCTGCAACGGAAGAAATAGTGGACCACCTGCAACGGAAGAAGTAGTTGACTGCCTGCAATGGAAGAAGTAGTTGACCACCTGCAATGGAAGAAGTTGAACAGCTGCAATGAAAGAAGTAGTTGAATAGCTGCAATGGAAGTAGTTGACCAGCTGCAATGAAAGAAGCATATGACCAGCTGCAATGGAAGAAGTAGTTGACCAGCTGCAATGGATGAAGTAATTGACCACCTGCAATGTAAGAAGTACTTGACCAACTGCAATGGAAGAAGCAGTTGACCCCCTGCAATGGAAGAAATACCTGACCAGCTGCAATGGTAGAAGTAGTTGACCAACTCAAATGGAAGAATCAGTTGACCAGCCGCAATGGAAGACGTACTTGACCACCTGTAATGGAAAATGTTGACCAGCTGCAATAGGAGATGTAGTTGACCAGCTGCAATGGGAGAAGTACTTGGCCACCTGCAATGGAAGAAGTACTTGACCACCTGTAATGGAAGAGGTACTTGACTAACTACAATGGAAGAAGCAGTTGACCACCTGCAATGGAAGAAGTAGTTGACCACCTGCAATGTAATGAGTTGAACAGCAGCAGTGGAAGAAATAGTTGACCACCTGCAATGGAAGAAGTAGTTGACTAACTGCAATGGAAGTAGTTCTTGTATACTAGATAGTTGTGATGAAACATATATTTGACCAGCATTGGTATAATAAGAACATCTTCAGCTGTGATTGAAAAGTACTTATAATACAAAATTAGGACAGGTAATTTTGTGTGGCAGGATGACAACTTAACACACCTCTTCTTGTTTTCCCCATGTGATGCACCAGTCCTCCCTGATATGGTTGTACTACTCCTCCAGGGACTTCAAGTCCTCCTCCCGCTCGTTCAGAGGCTTCTTCTCCTTCGTGTACACATTGTCTCTCATCTCGTAATCCACCTGAAATTAAGAACAAGAACTATTACTAGTTGTGCATGCTGTCTAACATCATGTACTCTACCTAAAAAAGTGCATGATCTTGTATTGAACCTGAAAAAACATATATTACGGAACAAATATCTGACCAGCTGTGACAGAAGAAGTACTTGAGTAGCTGCCATGGTAGATGTACTTCACCAGACCAGATTTCTTAAAACAATCACTGTCCAGCTGTGATGGAAGAAGTAGTTGAACCAGCTGCAACGGAAGAAATAGTTCACCAGCTGCAATGAAAGAAGTAGTTGACCACCTCCAATGGAAGAAGTTGCCCAGCTGCAATGGAAGAAGTATTTGACCAACTGCACTGAAAAAAGTATTTGACCAGCTGCAATAGAAGAGGTAGTTGACCAGCTGCAATGAATGAAGTAGATGACCAGTTGCAATGGAAGAAGTACTTGACTACATGTAATGGAAAAAGTTGACCAGCTGCAATGGAAGAAGTAGTTGAACACCTGCAATGGAAGAAGTTGACCAGCTGCAATGGAAGAATGTGTTGACCAGCGGCAATGGAAAAAGTACTTGACCAGCTGCAATGGAAGAAGCAGTTGACCAGCTGCAATGTAAGAAGTACTTGACCAACTGCAATGGAAGAAGTAGTTGACCAGCTGCAATGGAAGAAGTAGTTGACGAGCCGCAATGGATGAAGTATTTGACCACCTGCAATGGAAGAAGTTGACCAGCAGCAATGGAAGAAGTACTAGACCAGCTGCAATGGAAGAAGTAGTATTGACCACATGTAATGGAAGAAGTACTTGATCACCTGTAATAGAAGAAGTACTTGACCAGCTGCAATGGAAGAAGCAGTTGACCAGCTGCAATGTAAGAAGTACTTAACCAACTGCAATGGAAGAAGTAGTTGACCAGCTGCAATGGAAGAAGTAGTTGACCAGCTGCAATGGATGAAGTAGTTGACCATTTGCAAAGGAAGAAGTATTTGACCACCTGTAATGGAAGAAGTTGACCAGCTACAATAGTTGACCACCTGCAATGGAAAAAGTATTTACTTCCTGCAATGGAAGAAGTTGACCAGCAGCAACGGAAGAAGTACTAGAACAGCTGCAATGGAAGAAGTATTTGACCACCTGTAATGGAAGAAGTCCTTGACCACCTGTAATGGAAGAAGTATTTGACCAGCTGCAACGGAGGAAAAACTTGACCACTGGTAATGGAAGAAGTACTTGACCACATGCAATGGAATAAGTTGGCCAGCTGCACTGGAAGAAGTAGTTGACCACCTGCAATGGAAGAAGTAGTTGACCAACTGCAATGGAAGTAGTTCTTGTCTACCAGGTAGTTGTGATGAAACACATATTTGACCAGCTGTCGTATAATAAGAACATCTTCAGCTGTGATTGAAAAGTACTTATGATAGAAATTAGGACAGGTATTTTGTGTGGCAGGATGACAACATAACACACCTTCCTGTTTTCCCCATGTGATGCACCAGTCCTCCCTGATATGGTTGTACTCCTCCTCCAGGGACTTCAAGTCCTCCTCCCGCTCGTTCAGGGGCTTCTTCTCCTTCGTGTACACATTGTCTCTCATCTCATAGTCCACCTGAAATTAAGAACAAGAATTATTACTAGTTGTGCATGCTGTCTAGCAATATGTACTGTTCCTAAATAAGTGCGTGATCTTGTATTGAACATGAAAAAACATATATTACGGAAAAATATCTGACCAGCTGTGACAGAAGAAGTACTTGAGAAGTTGGAATGGTAGATGTACTTCACCAGACCAAATATTTAAAAAAAATCATTGACCAGTTGTGATGGAAGAAGTAGTTGACCTGTTGCAACTGAAGGCACACTTGACCAGCTGCAATGGAAGAAGTAGTTGGCCAGCAGCAATGGAAGAAGTACTTGACCAGCTGCAATGAAAGAAGCAGTTGACCAGCTGCAATGGAAGAAGTACTTGACCAGCTGCAATGGAAGTTGTACTTGACCGGCTGCAATGGAAGAAGCAGTTGACCCCCTGCAATGGAAGAAGTACCTGACCAGCTGCAACGGAAGAAGTAGTTGACCAGCTGCAATGGAAGAAGTTCTTTACCACCTGTAATGTAAAAACAAGTACTTGACTAACTACATTGTAAGAAGCAGTTGACCAGCAGCAGTGGAAGAAGTAGTTGACCATCTGCAATGTAAGAAGTTGACCACCTGCAATGGAACAAGTTGACCAGCTGCAATGGAAAATGTAGTTGACCAGCTGCAATGGTGGAAGTACTTCACCACCTGTAATAGAAGAAATTGTGCAGCTGCAATGGAAGAAGTACTTGACCACATATAATAGAAAAGAAGTACTTGACCAACTGTAATGGAAGAGGTACTTGACTAACTGAAATGGAAGAAGCAGTTGACCAACTGCAATGGAACAAGTAGTTGACCACCTGCAATAGAAGAAGTTGACCACTTGCAATGGAAGAAGTTGACCAGCTGCATTGGAATATGTAGTTGACCAGCTGCAATGGAAGAAGTACTTAACCACCTGTAATGGCAGAAGTACTTGACCAACTGTAAAGGAAGAAGTGCTTGACCAACTACAAAGGAAAAAGCAGCTGACCAGCTGCAATGGAAGAAGTAGTTGACTACCTGTAATGGAAGAAGTACTTGACCAACTACATTGGAAGAAGCAGTTGACCAGCTGCAATGGAAGAAGAAGCTGACCAGCTGCAACGGAAGAAATAGAGGACCACCTGCAACGGAAGAAGTAGTTGACTACCTGCAATGGAAGAAGTAGTTGACTACCTGCAATGGAAGAAGTAGTTGACCACCTGCAATGGAAGAAGTTGAACAGCTGCAATGGAAGAAGTAGTTGAATAGCTGCAATGGAAGTAGTTGACCAGCTGCAATGAAAGAAGCATATGACCAGCTGCAATGGAAGAAGTAGTTGACCAGCTGCAATGGATGAAGTAATTGACCAGCTGCAATGTAAGAAGTACTTGACCAACTGCAATGGAAGAAGCAGTTGACCCCCTGCAATGGAAGAAATACCTGACCAGCTGCAATGGTAGAAGTAGTTGACCAACTCAAATGGAAGAAGCAGTTGACCAGCCGCAATGGAAGACGTACTTGACCACCTGTAATGGAAAATGTTGACCAGCTGCAATAGGAGATGTAGTTGACCAGCTGCAATGGGAGAAGTACTTGGCCACCTGCAATGGAAGAAGTACTTGACCACCTGTAATGGAAGAGGTACTTGACTAACTACAATGGAAGAAGCAGTTGACCACCTGCAATGGAAGAAGTAGTTGACCACCTGCAATGTAATGAGTTGAACAGCAGCAGTGGAAGAAATAGTTGACCACCTCCAATGGAAGAAGTAGTTGACTAACTGCAATGGAAGTAGTTCTTGTATACTAGATAGTTGTGATGAAACATATATTTGACCAGCATTGGTATAATAAGAACATCTTCAGCTGTGATTGAAAAGTACTTATAATACAAAATTAGGACAGGTAATTTTGTGTGGCAGGATGACAACTTAACACACCTCTTCTTGTTTTCCCCATGTGATGCGCCAGTCCTCCCTGATATGGTTGTACTCCTCCTCCAGGGACTTCAAGTCCTCCTCCCGCTCGTTCAGAGGCTTCTTCTCCTTCGTGTACACATTGTCTCTCATCTCGTAATCCACCTGAAATTAAGAACAAGAACTATTACTAGTTGTGCATGCTGTCTAACATCATGTACTCTACCTAAAAAAGTGCATGATCTTGTATTGAACCTGAAAAAACATATATTACGGAACAAATATCTGACCAGCTGTGACAGAAGAAGTACTTGAGTAGCTGCCATGGTAGATGTACTTCACCAGACCAGATTTCTTAAAACAATCACTGTCCAGCTGTGATGGAAGAAGTAGTTGAACCAGCTGCAACGGAAGAAATAGTTCACCAGCTGCAATGAAAGAAGTAGTTGACCACCTCCAATGGAAGAAGTTGCCCAGCTGCAATGGAAGAAGTATTTGACCAACTGCACTGAAAAAAGTATTTGACCAGCTGCAATAGAAGAGGTAGTTGACCAGCTGCAATGAATGAAGTAGATGACCAGTTGCAATGGAAGAAGTACTTGACTACATGTAATGGAAAAAGTTGACCAGCTGCAATGGAAGAAGTAGTTGAACACCTGCAATGGAAGAAGTTGACCAGCTGCAATGGAAGAATGTGTTGACCAGCTGCAATGTAAGAAGTACTTGACCAACTGCAATGGAAGAAGTAGTTGACCAGCTGCAATGGAAGAAGTAGTTGACCAGCCGCAATGGATGAAGTATTTGACCACCTGCAATGGAAGAAGTTGACCAGCAGCAATGGAAGAAGTACTAGACCAGCTGCAATGGAAGAAGTAGTATTGACCACATGTAATGGAAGAAGTACTTGAATAACTACAGTGGAAGAATCAGTTGACCAGCTGCAATGGAAGAAGTATTTGACCACCTGCAATGGAAGAAGTTGACCAGCTGCAATGGAAGAAGTACTTGACCACCTGTAATTGAAGAAGTACTTGATCACCTATAATGGCAGAAGTACTTGACCAACAACAATGGAAGAATCAGTTGACCAGCTGCAATGGAAGAAGTAGTTGAACACCTGCAATGGAAGAAGTTGACCAGCTGCAATGGAAGAATGTGTTGGCCAGCGGCAATGGAAAAAGTACTTGACCAGCTGCAATGGAAGAAGCAGTTGACCAGCTGCAATGTAAGAAGTACTTGACCAACTGCAATGGAAGAAGTAGTTGACCAGCTGCAATGGAAGAAGTAGTTGACCAGCCGCAATGGATGAAGTATTTGACCACCTGCAATGGAAGAAGTTGACCAGCAGCAATGGAAGAAGTACTAGACCAGCTGCAATGGAAGAAGTAGTATTGACCACATGTAATGGAAGAAGTACTTGGTTACCTGTAATAGAAGAAGTACTTGACCAGCTGCAATGGAAGAAGCAGTTGACCAGCTGCAATGTAAGAAGTACTTAACCAACTGCAATGGAAGAAGTAGTTGACCAGCTGCAATGGAAGAAGTAGTTGACCAGCTGCAATGGATGAAGTAGTTGACCATTTGCAAAGGAAGAAGTATTTGACCACCTGTAATGGAAGAAGTTGACCAGCTACAATAGTTGACCACCTGCAATGGAAAAAGTATTTACTTCCTGCAATGGAAGAAGTTGACCAGCAGCAACGGAAGAAGTACTAGAACAGCTGCAATGGAAGAAGTATTTGACCACCTGTAATGGAAGAAGTCCTTGACCACCTGTAATGGAAGAAGTATTTGACCAGCTGCAACGGAGGAAAAACTTGACCACTGGTAATGGAAGAAGTACTTGACCACATGTAATGGAAGAAGTTGACCAGCTGCAATGGAAGACGTAGTTGACCAGCTGCAATGGAAGAAGTACTTGACCACCTATAATGGAAGAAGTTCTTGACCACCTGTAATGGAAGAAGTACTTGACTAACTACAATGGAAGAAGCAGTTGACCAGCTGCAATGAAGACGTAGATGACCACCTGCAATGGAAGAAGTTGATCACCTGCAATGGAAGATGTAGTTGACCAGCTGCAATGGAAGAAGTACTTGACCACCTTTAACGGAAAAAGTACTTGACCACTTGTAATGGAATAAGTACTTGACCAACTACAATGTAAGAAGCTGCTGACCACCTGTAATGGAAGAGGTACTTGACCAACTAAAATGGAAGAAACAGTTGACCAGCTGCAATGGAACAAGCAGTTGACCACCTGCAATGGAATAAGTTGACCACCTGCAATGGAAGAAGTAGTTGACCAACTGCAATGGAAGTAGTTCTTGTCTACCAGGTAGTTGTGATGAAACATATATTTGACCAGCTGTGGTGTAACTAGTACATATCCAGGTGTGATTGAAAAGTACTTGACGAGAAATAATATATATTAGGACAGGTACTTTTGTGTGACAGGATTACTACATAACACACCTTTTCCTGTTTTCCCCATGTGATGCGCCAGTCCTCCCTGATATGTTTGTACTCCTCCTCCAGGGACTTCAAGTCCTCCTCCCACTCGTTCAGTGGCTTCTTCTCCTTCGTGTACACATTGTCTCTCATCTAATAGTCCACCTGAAATAAAGAACAAGAATTATTACTAGTTGTGCATGCTGTCTAACATCATGTACTCTTCCTAAAAAAGTGCATGATCTTATATTGAACCTGAAAAAACATATATTACGGAACAAATATCTGACCAGCTGTGACAGAAGAAGTACTTGAGAAGCTGCCATGGTAGATGTACTTCACCAGACCAGATATCTCAAAACAATCATTATCCAGCTGTGATGGAAGAAGTAGTTGACCAGCTGCAATGGAAGAAATAGTTGACCAGCTGCAATGGAATAAGTAGTTGACCACCTCCAATGAAAGAAGAAAGAAGACCAACTGCAATGGAAGAAGTTGACCAGCTGCAATGGAAGAAGTATTTGAACAGCTGCAATGGCAGAAGCAGTTGACCAGCTGCAATGTAAGAAGTACTTGACCAACTCCAATGGAAGAAGCAGTTGACCAGCTGCAATGGAAGAAGTAGTTTACTAGCTTCAATGGATGAAGTAGTTGACCAGTTGCAATGGAAGAAGTAGTTGACCACCTGCAATGGAAGAAGTTGACCAGCTGCAATGGAATAAGTTGACCAGCTGCAATGGAATAAGTTGACCAGCTGCAATGGAAGAAGTAGCTGTCCAGCTACAATGGAAGAAGTTGACCAGCTGCAATGGAAGAAGTACTGGACCAGCTGCAATGAAAGAAGTACTTGACCAACTGCAATGGAAGAAGCAGTTGACCCCCTGCAATAGAAGAAGTACCTGACCAGCTACAATGGAAGAAGTAGTTGACCACCTGTAATGGAAGAAGTACTTGACCACCTGTAACAGAAGAAGTTGACCAGCTGCAATGGAATCAGTACTTGACCACATGTAATGGAATCAGTACTTGACCAACTGTAATGGAAGAGGTACTTGACTAACTACAATGGAAGAAGCAGTTGACCAGCTGCAGTGGAAGAAGTAGCTGACCACCTGCAATGGAAGACGTTTATCACCTGCAATGGAAGAAGTTCCCAAGCTGCAATGGAAAATGTAGTTGACCAGCTGCAATGGAAGAAGTACTTGACCACCTGCAATGGAAGAAGTACTTGACCACCTGTAATGGAAGAAGTTCACCAGCTGCAATGGAAGATGTAGTTGACCAGCTGCAATGGAAGATGTAGTTGACTACCCGCAATGGAAGAAGTACTTGACCACCTTTAATAGAAGAAGCACTTGACCACTTGTAATGGAAGAAATACTTGACCAACTACAATGGAAGAAGCGGCTGACCAGCTACAATGGAAGAAGTACTTGACCAACTACAATGGAAGAAGCGGCTGACCAGCTACAATGGAAGAAGTACTTGACCAACTACAATGGAAGAAGCAGTTGACCATCTGCAACGGAAGTAGTTCTTGTCTACCAGGTAGTTTTGATGAAACACGTATTTGACCAGCTGTGGTATAATAAGAACATCTTCAGCTGTGATTGAAAAGTACTTATGATAGAAATTAGGACAGGTAATTTTGTGTGGCAGGATGACAACATAACACACCTCTTCCTGTTTTCCCCATGTGATGCATCAGTCCTCCCTGATATGGTTGTACTCCTCCTCCAGGGACTTCAAGTCCTCCTCCCACTCGTTCAGAGGCTTCTTCTCCTTCGTGTACACATTGTCTCTCATCTCGTAGTCCACCTGAAATTAAGAACAAGAATTATTACTAGTTGTGCATGCTGTCTAATAATATGTACTGTTCCTAAATAAGTGCGTGATCTTGTATTGAACATGAAAAAACATATATTACGGACAAATATCTGACCAGCTGTGACAGAAGAAGTACTTGAGTAGTTGGAATGGTAGATGTACTTCACCAGAGCAGATATTTAAAAAAAATCATTGACCAGTTGTGATGGAAGAAGTAGTTGACCTGTTGCAACTGAAGGCACACTTGACCAGCTGCAATGGAAGAAGTAATTGACCAGCTGCAATGAAAGAAGCAGTTGACCAGCTGCAATGGGAGAAGTACTTGAACAACTGTAATGTAAGAAGTACTTAACCAACTGCAATGGAAGAAGTAGTTGACCAGCTGCAATGGAAGAAGTAGTTGACCAGCTGCAATGGATGAAGTAGTTGACCAGTTGCAAAGGAAGAAGTATTTGACCACCTGTAATGGAAGAAGTTGACCAGCTACAATAGTTGACCAACTGCAATGGAAAAAGTAGTTTACCTCCTGCAATGGAAGAAGTTGACCAGCAGCAACGGAAGAAATACTAGACCAGCTGCAATGGAAGAAGTACTTGACCACCTGTAATGGAAGAAGTCCTTGACCACCTGTAATGGAAGAAGTATTTGACCAGCTGCAACGGAGGAAAAACTTGACCACTGGTAATGGAAGAAGTACTTGACCACATGTAATGGAAGAAGTTGACCAGCTGCAATGGAAGACGTAGTTGACCAGCTGCAATGGAAGAAGTACTTGACCACCTATAATGGAAGAAGTTCTTGACCAACTACAATGTAAGAAGCTGCTGACCACCTGTAATGGAAGAGGTACTTGACCAACTAAAATGGAAGAAGCAGTTGACCAGCTGCAATGGAACAAGCAGTTGACCACCTGCAATGGAATAAGTTGACCAGCTACAGTAGAAGAAGTATTTGACCACCTGCAATGGAAGAAGTACTTGACCAGCTACAATGGAAGAAACAGTTGACCAGCGGCAATGTAAGAAGTACTTGACCAACTGCAATGGAAGAAGTAGTTGACCACCTGCAATGGAAGATGTAGTTGACCAGCTGTAATGGAAAAAGTACTTGACCACCTGCAACGGAGGAAACGCTTGACCACTTGTAATGGATGAAGTATTTGACCACCTGGAATGGAAGAAGTACTTGACCACTTGTAATGTAAGAAGTTCTTGACCATCTGTAATGGAACAAGTACTCGACTAATTACAACGGAAGAAGCATTTGACCAGCTGCAATGAAGAAGTAGATAACCACCTGCAATGTAAGAAATTGATCACCTGAAAAGGAAAAAGTTGACCACCTGCAATGGAAGAAGTACTTAAACACCTTTCATGGAAGAAGTACTTGACCACTTGTAATGGAAGAAGTACTTGACCACTTGTAATGGAAGAAGTCTTGACCAACTACAATGGAAGAAGCTGCTGACCAGCTGCAATGGAAGAAGTACTTGACCAAGTACAATGGAAGAAGCAGTTGACCACCTGCAATGGAATAAGTTCACCAGCAGCAGTGGAAGAAGTAATTGACCACCTACAATGGAAGAAATAGTTGACCACCTACAATGGAAGAAATAGTTGACCACTTACAATGGAAGAAGCAGTTGACCAGCTGCAATGGAAGTAGTTCTTGTCTACCAGGTAGTTGTGATGAAACACATATTTGACCAGCTGTGGTGTAACAAGTACATCTCCACCTGTGATTGAAAAGTATTTCACCAGATATAATAGAAATTAGGACAGGTACTTTTGTGGTACAGGATGACAACATAACACACCTTCCTGTTTTCCCCATGTGATGCGCCAGTCCTCCCTGATATGGTGGTACTCCTCCTCCAGGGACTTCAAGTCCTCCTCCCACTCGTTCAGAGGCTTCTTCTCCTTCGTGTACACATTGTCTCTCATATCGTAGTCCACCTGAAATTAAGAACAAGAATTATTACTAGTTGTGCATGCTCTCTAATAATATGTACTGTTCCTAAATAAGTGCGTGATCTTGTATTGAACATGAAAAAACATATATTACGGACAAATATCTGACCAGCTGTGACAGAAGAAGTACTTGAGTAGTTGGAATGGTAGATGTACTTCACCAGAGCAGATATTTAAAAAAAATCATTGACCAGTTGTGATGGAAGAAGTAGTTGACCTGTTGCAACTGAAGGCACACTTGACCAGCTGCAATGGAAGAAGTACTTGACCGGCTGCAATGAAAGAAGCAGTTGACCAGCTGCAATGGGAGAAGTACTTGAACAACTGCAATGTAAGAAGTACTTAACCAACTGCAATGGAAGAAGTAGTTGACCAGCTGCAATGGAAGAAGTAGTTGACCAGCTGCAATGGAAGAAGTACTTGACCACCTATAATGGAAGAAGTTCTTGACCAACTACAATGTAAGAAGCTGCTGACCACCTGTAATGGAAGAGGTACTTGACCAACTAAAATGGAAGAAGCAGTTGACCAGCTGCAATGGAACAAGCAGTTGACCACCTGCAATGGAATAAGTTGACCAGCTACAGTGGAAGAAGTATTTGACCACCTGCAATGGAAGAAGTACTTGACCAGCTACAATGGAAGAAACAGTTGACCAGCGGCAATGTAAGAAGTACTTGACCAACTGCAATGGAAGAAGTAGTTGACCACCTGCAATGGAAGATGTAGTTGACCAGCTGTAATGGAAAAAGTACTTGACCACCTGCAACGGAGGAAACGCTTGACCACTTGTAATGGATGAAGTATTTGACCACCTGGAATGGAAGAAGTACTTGACCACTTGTAATGTAAGAAGTTCTTGACCATCTGTAATGGAACAAGTACTCGACTAATTACAACGGAAGAAGCATTTGACCAGCTGCAATGAAGAAGTAGATAACCACCTGCAATGTAAGAAATTGATCACCTGAAAAGGAAAAAGTTGACCACCTGCAATGGAAGAAGTACTTAAACACCTTTCATGGAAGAAGTACTTGACCACTTGTAATGGAAGAAGTACTTGACCACTTGTAATGGAAGAAGTCTTGACCAACTACAATGGAAGAAGCTGCTGACCAGCTGCAATGGAAGAAGTACTTGACCACTTGTAATGGAAGAAGTACTTGACCACTTGTAATGGAAGAAGTCTTGACCAACTACAATGGAAGAAGCAGTTGACCACCTGCAATGGAATAAGTTGACCAGCAGCAGTGGAAGAAGTAATTGACCACCTACAATGGAAGAAATAGTTGACCACCTACAATGGAAGAAATAGTTGACCACTTACAATGGAAGAAGCAGTTGACCAGCTGCAATGGAAGTAGTTCTTGTCTACCAGGTAGTTGTGATGAAACACATATTTGACCAGCTGTGGTGTAACAAGTACATCTCCACCTGTGATTGAAAAGTATTTCACCAGATATAATAGAAATTAGGACAGGTACTTTTGTGGTACAGGATGACAACATAACACACCTTCCTGTTTTCCCCATGTGATGCGCCAGTCCTCCCTGATATGGTTGTACTCCTCCTCCAGGGACTTCAAGTTCTCCTCCCACTCGTTCAGAGGCTTCTTCTCCTTCGTGTACACATTGTCTCTCATATCGTAGTCCACCTGAAATTAAGAACAAGAATTATTACTAGTTGTGCATGCTCTCTAATAATATGTACTGTTCCTAAATAAGTGCGTGATCTTGTATTGAACATGAAAAAACATATATTACGGACAAATATCTGACCAGCTGTGACAGAAGAAGTACTTGAGTAGTTGGAATGGTAGATGTACTTCACCAGAGCAGATATTTAAAAAAAATCATTGACCAGTTGTGATGGAAGAAGTAGTTGACCTGTTGCAACTGAAGGCACACTTGACCAGCTGCAATGGAAGAAGTACTTGACCAGCTGCAATGAAAGAAGCAGTTGACCAGCTGCAATGGGAGAAGTACTTGAACAACTGCCATGTAAGAAGTACTTAACCAACTGCAATGGAAGAAGTAGTTGACCAGCTGCAATGGAAGAAGTAGTTGACCAGCTGCAATGGATGAAGTAGTTGACCAGTTGCAAAGGAAGAAGTATTTGACCACCTGTAATGGAAGAAGTTGACCAGCTACAATAGTTGACCAACTGCAATGGAAAAAGTAGTTTACCTCCTGCAATGGAAGAAGTTGACCAGCAGCAACGGAAGAAATACTAGACCAGCTGCAATGGAAGAAGTACTTGACCACCTGTAATGGAAGAAGTCCTTGACCACCTGTAATGGAAGAAGTATTTGACCAGCTGCAACGGAGGAAAAACTTGACCACTGGTAATGGAAGAAGTACTTGACCACATGTAATGGAAGAAGTTGACCAGCTGCAATGGAAGACGTAGTTGACCAGCTGCAATGGAAGAAGTACTTGACCACCTATAATGGAAGAAGTTCTTGACCAACTACAATGTAAGAAGCTGCTGACCACCTGTAATGGAAGAGGTACTTGACCAACTAAAATGGAAGAAGCAGTTGACCAGCTGCAATGGAACAAGCAGTTGACCACCTGCAATGGAATAAGTTGACCAGCTACAGTGGAAGAAGTATTTGACCACCTGCAATGGAAGAAGTACTTGACCAGCTACAGTGGAAGAAACAGTTGACCAGCGGCAATGTAAGAAGTACTTGACCAACTGCAATGGAAGAAGTAGTTGACCACCTGCAATGGAAGATGTAGTTGACCAGCTGCAATGGAAAAAGTACTTGACCACCTGCAACGGAGGAAACGCTTGACCACTTGTAATGGATGAAGTATTTGACCACCTGGAATGGAAGAAGTACTTGACCACTTGTAATGTAAGAAGTTCTTGACCATCTGTAATGGAACAAGTACTCGACTAATTACAACGGAAGAAGCATTTGACCAGCTGCAATGAAGAAGTAGATAACCACCTGCAATGTAAGAAATTGATCACCTGAAAAGGAAAAAGTTGACCACCTGCAATGGAAGAAGTACTTAAACACCTTTCATGGAAGAAGTACTTGACCACTTGTAATGGAAGAAGTACTTGACCACTTGTAATGGAAGAAGTCTTGACCAACTACAATGGAAGAAGCTGCTGACCAGCTGCAATGGAAGAAGTACTTGACCAAGTACAATGGAAGAAGCAGTTGACCACCTGCAATGGAATAAGTTGACCAGCAGCAGTGGAAGAAGTAATTGACCACCTACAATGGAAGAAATAGTTGACCACCTACAATGGAAGAAATAGTTGACCACTTACAATGGAAGAAGCAGTTGACCAGCTGCAATGGAAGTAGTTCTTGTCTACCAGGTAGTTGTGATGAAACACATATTTGACCAGCTGTGGTGTAACAAGTACATCTCCACCTGTGATTGAAAAGTATTTCACCAGATATAATAGAAATTAGGACAGGTACTTTTGTGGTACAGGATGACAACATAACACACCTTCCTGTTTTCCCCATGTGATGCGCCAGTCCTCCCTGATATGGTTGTACTCCTCCTCCAGGGACTTCAAGTCCTCCTCCCACTCGTTCAGAGGCTTCTTCTCCTTCGTGTACACATTGTCTCTCATATCGTAGTCCACCTGAAATTAAGAACAAGAATTATTACTAGTTGTGCATGCTCTCTAATAATATGTACTGTTCCTAAATAAGTGCGTGATCTTGTATTGAACATGAAAAAACATATATTACGGACAAATATCTGACCAGCTGTGACAGAAGAAGTACTTGAGTAGATGGAATGGTAGATGTACTTCACCAGAGCAGATATTTAAAAAAAAAAATCATTGACCAGTTGTGATGGAAGAAGTAGTTGACCTGTTGCAACTGAAGGCACACTTGACCAGCTGTAATGGAAGAAGTACTTGACCAGCTGCAATGAAAGAAGCAGTTGACCAGCTGCAATGGGAGAAGTACTTGAACAACTGCAATGTAAGAAGTACTTAACCAACTGCAATGGAAGAAGTAGTTGACCAGCTGCAATGGAAGAAGTAGTTGACCAGCTGCAATGGATGAAGTAGTTGACCAGTTGCAAAGGAAGAAGTATTTGACCACCTGTAATGGAAGAAGTTGACCAGCTACAATAGTTGACCAACTGCAATGGAAAAAGTAGTTTACCTCCTGCAATGGAAGAAGTTGACCAGCAGCAACGGAAGAAATACTAGACCAGCTGCAATGGAAGAAGTACTTGACCACCTGTAATGGAAGAAGTCCTTGACCACCTGTAATGGAAGAAGTATTTGACCAGCTGCAACGGAGGAAAAACTTGACCACTGGTAATGGAAGAAGTACTTGACCACATGTAATGGAAGAAGTTGACCAGCTGCAATGGAAGACGTAGTTGACCAGCTGCAATGGAAGAAGTACTTGACCACCTATAATGGAAGAAGTTCTTGACCAACTACAATGTAAGAAGCTGCTGACCACCTGTAATGGAAGAGGTACTTGACCAACTAAAATGGAAGAAGCAGTTGACCAGCTGCAATGGAACAAGCAGTTGACCACCTGCAATGGAATAAGTTGACCAGCTACAGTGGAAGAAGTATTTGACCACCTGCAATGGAAGAAGTACTTGACCAGCTACAATGGAAGAAACAGTTGACCAGCGGCAATGTAAGAAGTACTTGACCAACTGCAATGGAAGAAGTAGTTGACCACCTGCAATGGAAGATGTAGTTGACCAGCTGTAATGGAAAAAGTACTTGACCACCTGCAACGGAGGAAACGCTTGACCACTTGTAATGGATGAAGTATTTGACCACCTGGAATGGAAGAAGTACTTGACCACTTGTAATGTAAGAAGTTCTTGACCATCTGTAATGGAACAAGTACTCGACTAATTACAACGGAAGAAGCATTTGACCAGCTGCAATGAAGAAGTAGATAACCACCTGCAATGTAAGAAATTGATCACCTGAAAAGGAAAAAGTTGACCACCTGCAATGGAAGAAGTACTTAAACACCTTTCATGGAAGAAGTACTTGACCACTTGTAATGGAAGAAGTACTTGACCACTTGTAATGGAAGAAGTCTTGACCAACTACAATGGAAGAAGCTGCTGACCAGCTGCAATGGAAGAAGTACTTGACCAAGTACAATGGAAGAAGCAGTTGACCACCTGCAATGGAATAAGTTCACCAGCAGCAGTGGAAGAAGTAATTGACCACCTACAATGGAAGAAATAGTTGACCACTTACAATGGAAGAAGCAGTTGACCAGCTGCAATGGAAGTAGTTCTTGTCTACCAGGTAGTTGTGATGAAACACATATTTGACCAGCTGTGGTGTAACAAGTACATCTCCACCTGTGATTGAAAAGTATTTCACCAGATATAATAGAAATTAGGACAGGTACTTTTGTGGTACAGGATGACAACATAACACACCTTCCTGTTTTCCCCATGTGATGCGCCAGTCCTCCCTGATATGGTGGTACTCCTCCTCCAGGGACTTCAAGTCCTCCTCCCACTCGTTCAGAGGCTTCTTCTCCTTCGTGTACACATTGTCTCTCATATCGTAGTCCACCTGAAATTAAGAACAAGAATTATTACTAGTTGTGCATGCTCTCTAATAATATGTACTGTTCCTAAATAAGTGCGTGATCTTGTATTGAACATGAAAAAACATATATTACGGACAAATATCTGACCAGCTGTGACAGAAGAAGTACTTGAGTAGTTGGAATGGTAGATGTACTTCACCAGAGCAGATATTTAAAAAAAATCATTGACCAGTTGTGATGGAAGAAGTAGTTGACCTGTTGCAACTGAAGGCACACTTGACCAGCTGCAATGGAAGAAGTACTTGACCAGCTGCAATGAAAGAAGCAGTTGACCAGCTGCAATGGGAGAAGTACTTGAACAACTGCAATGTAAGAAGTACTTAACCAACTGCAATGGAAGAAGTAGTTGACCAGCTGCAATGGAAGAAGTAGTTGACCAGCTGCAATGGAAGAAGTACTTGACCACCTATAATGGAAGAAGTTCTTGACCAACTACAATGTAAGAAGCTGCTGACCACCTGTAATGGAAGAGGTACTTGACCAACTAAAATGGAAGAAGCAGTTGACCAGCTGCAATGGAACAAGCAGTTGACCACCTGCAATGGAATAAGTTGACCAGCTACAGTGGAAGAAGTATTTGACCACCTGCAATGGAAGAAGTACTTGACCAGCTACAATGGAAGAAACAGTTGACCAGCGGCAATGTAAGAAGTACTTGACCAACTGCAATGGAAGAAGTAGTTGACCACCTGCAATGGAAGATGTAGTTGACCAGCTGTAATGGAAAAAGTACTTGACCACCTGCAACGGAGGAAACGCTTGACCACTTGTAATGGATGAAGTATTTGACCACCTGGAATGGAAGAAGTACTTGACCACTTGTAATGTAAGAAGTTCTTGACCATCTGTAATGGAACAAGTACTCGACTAATTACAACGGAAGAAGCATTTGACCAGCTGCAATGAAGAAGTAGATAACCACCTGCAATGTAAGAAATTGATCACCTGAAAAGGAAAAAGTTGACCACCTGCAATGGAAGAAGTACTTAAACACCTTTCATGGAAGAAGTACTTGACCACTTGTAATGGAAGAAGTACTTGACCACTTGTAATGGAAGAAGTCTTGACCAACTACAATGGAAGAAGCTGCTGACCAGCTGCAATGGAAGAAGTACTTGACCACTTGTAATGGAAGAAGTACTTGACCACTTGTAATGGAAGAAGTCTTGACCAACTACAATGGAAGAAGCAGTTGACCACCTGCAATGGAATAAGTTGACCAGCAGCAGTGGAAGAAGTAATTGACCACCTACAATGGAAGAAATAGTTGACCACCTACAATGGAAGAAATAGTTGACCACTTACAATGGAAGAAGCAGTTGACCAGCTGCAATGGAAGTAGTTCTTGTCTACCAGGTAGTTGTGATGAAACACATATTTGACCAGCTGTGGTGTAACAAGTACATCTCCACCTGTGATTGAAAAGTATTTCACCAGATATAATAGAAATTAGGACAGGTACTTTTGTGGTACAGGATGACAACATAACACACCTTCCTGTTTTCCCCATGTGATGCGCCAGTCCTCCCTGATATGGTTGTACTCCTCCTCCAGGGACTTCAAGTTCTCCTCCCACTCGTTCAGAGGCTTCTTCTCCTTCGTGTACACATTGTCTCTCATATCGTAGTCCACCTGAAATTAAGAACAAGAATTATTACTAGTTGTGCATGCTCTCTAATAATATGTACTGTTCCTAAATAAGTGCGTGATCTTGTATTGAACATGAAAAAACATATATTACGGACAAATATCTGACCAGCTGTGACAGAAGAAGTACTTGAGTAGTTGGAATGGTAGATGTACTTCACCAGAGCAGATATTTAAAAAAAATCATTGACCAGTTGTGATGGAAGAAGTAGTTGACCTGTTGCAACTGAAGGCACACTTGACCAGCTGCAATGGAAGAAGTACTTGACCAGCTGCAATGAAAGAAGCAGTTGACCAGCTGCAATGGGAGAAGTACTTGAACAACTGCCATGTAAGAAGTACTTAACCAACTGCAATGGAAGAAGTAGTTGACCAGCTGCAATGGAAGAAGTAGTTGACCAGCTGCAATGGATGAAGTAGTTGACCAGTTGCAAAGGAAGAAGTATTTGACCACCTGTAATGGAAGAAGTTGACCAGCTACAATAGTTGACCAACTGCAATGGAAAAAGTAGTTTACCTCCTGCAATGGAAGAAGTTGACCAGCAGCAACGGAAGAAATACTAGACCAGCTGCAATGGAAGAAGTACTTGACCACCTGTAATGGAAGAAGTCCTTGACCACCTGTAATGGAAGAAGTATTTGACCAGCTGCAACGGAGGAAAAACTTGACCACTGGTAATGGAAGAAGTACTTGACCACATGTAATGGAAGAAGTTGACCAGCTGCAATGGAAGACGTAGTTGACCAGCTGCAATGGAAGAAGTACTTGACCACCTATAATGGAAGAAGTTCTTGACCAACTACAATGTAAGAAGCTGCTGACCACCTGTAATGGAAGAGGTACTTGACCAACTAAAATGGAAGAAGCAGTTGACCAGCTGCAATGGAACAAGCAGTTGACCACCTGCAATGGAATAAGTTGACCAGCTACAGTGGAAGAAGTATTTGACCAGCTGCAATGGAAGAAGTACTTGACCAGCTACAGTGGAAGAAACAGTTGACCAGCGGCAATGTAAGAAGTACTTGACCAACTGCAATGGAAGAAGTAGTTGACCACCTGCAATGGAAGATGTAGTTGACCAGCTGCAATGGAAAAAGTACTTGACCACCTGCAACGGAGGAAACGCTTGACCACTTGTAATGGATGAAGTATTTGACCACCTGGAATGGAAGAAGTACTTGACCACTTGTAATGTAAGAAGTTCTTGACCATCTGTAATGGAACAAGTACTCGACTAATTACAACGGAAGAAGCATTTGACCAGCTGCAATGAAGAAGTAGATAACCACCTGCAATGTAAGAAATTGATCACCTGAAAAGGAAAAAGTTGACCACCTGCAATGGAAGAAGTACTTAAACACCTTTCATGGAAGAAGTACTTGACCACTTGTAATGGAAGAAGTACTTGACCACTTGTAATGGAAGAAGTCTTGACCAACTACAATGGAAGAAGCTGCTGACCAGCTGCAATGGAAGAAGTACTTGACCAAGTACAATGGAAGAAGCAGTTGACCACCTGCAATGGAATAAGTTGACCAGCAGCAGTGGAAGAAGTAATTGACCACCTACAATGGAAGAAATAGTTGACCACCTACAATGGAAGAAATAGTTGACCACTTACAATGGAAGAAGCAGTTGACCAGCTGCAATGGAAGTAGTTCTTGTCTACCAGGTAGTTGTGATGAAACACATATTTGACCAGCTGTGGTGTAACAAGTACATCTCCACCTGTGATTGAAAAGTATTTCACCAGATATAATAGAAATTAGGACAGGTACTTTTGTGGTACAGGATGACAACATAACACACCTTCCTGTTTTCCCCATGTGATGCGCCAGTACTCCCTGATATGGTTGTACTCCTCCTCCAGGGACTTCAAGTCCTCCTCCCACTCGTTCAGAGGCTTCTTCTCCTTCGTGTACACATTGTCTCTCATATCGTAGTCCACCTGAAATTAAGAACAAGAATTATTACTAGTTGTGCATGCTCTCTAATAATATGTACTGTTCCTAAATAAGTGCGTGATCTTGTATTGAACATGAAAAAACATATATTACGGACAAATATCTGACCAGCTGTGACAGAAGAAGTACTTGAGTAGATGGAATGGTAGATGTACTTCACCAGAGCAGATATTTAAAAAAAAAAATCATTGACCAGTTGTGATGGAAGAAGTAGTTGACCTGTTGCAACTGAAGGCACACTTGACCAGCTGTAATGGAAGAAGTACTTGACCAGCTGCAATGAAAGAAGCAGTTGACCAGCTGCAATGGGAGAAGTACTTGAACAACTGCAATGTAAGAAGTACTTAACCAACTGCAATGGAAGAAGTAGTTGACCAGCTGCAATGGAAGAAGTAGTTGACCAGCTGCAATGGATGAAGTAGTTGACCAGTTGCAAAGGAAGAAGTATTTGACCACCTGTAATGGAAGAAGTTGACCAGCTACAATAGTTGACCAACTGCAATGGAAAAAGTAGTTTACCTCCTGCAATGGAAGAAGTTGACCAGCAGCAACGGAAGAAATACTAGACCAGCTGCAATGGAAGAAGTACTTGACCACCTGTAATGGAAGAAGTCCTTGACCACCTGTAATGGAAGAAGTATTTGACCAGCTGCAACGGAGGAAAAACTTGACCACTGGTAATGGAAGAAGTACTTGACCACATGTAATGGAAGAAGTTGACCAGCTGCAATGGAAGACGTAGTTGACCAGCTGCAATGGAAGAAGTACTTGACCACCTATAATGGAAGAAGTTCTTGACCAACTACAATGTAAGAAGCTGCTGACCACCTGTAATGGAAGAGGTACTTGACCAACTAAAATGGAAGAAGCAGTTGACCAGCTGCAATGGAACAAGCAGTTGACCACCTGCAATGGAATAAGTTGACCAGCTACAGTGGAAGAAGTATTTGACCACCTGCAATGGAAGAAGTACTTGACCAGCTACAATGGAAGAAACAGTTGACCAGCGGCAATGTAAGAAGTACTTGACCAACTGCAATGGAAGAAGTAGTTGACCACCTGCAATGGAAGATGTAGTTGACCAGCTGTAATGGAAAAAGTACTTGACCACCTGCAACGGAGGAAACGCTTGACCACTTGTAATGGATGAAGTATTTGACCACCTGGAATGGAAGAAGTACTTGACCACTTGTAATGTAAGAAGTTCTTGACCATCTGTAATGGAACAAGTACTCGACTAATTACAACGGAAGAAGCATTTGACCAGCTGCAATGAAGAAGTAGATAACCACCTGCAATGTAAGAAATTGATCACCTGAAAAGGAAAAAGTTGACCACCTGCAATGGAAGAAGTACTTAAACACCTTTCATGGAAGAAGTACTTGACCACTTGTAATGGAAGAAGTACTTGACCACTTGTAATGGAAGAAGTCTTGACCAACTACAATGGAAGAAGCTGCTGACCAGCTGCAATGGAAGAAGTACTTGACCAAGTACAATGGAAGAAGCAGTTGACCACCTGCAATGGAATAAGTTCACCAGCAGCAGTGGAAGAAGTAATTGACCACCTACAATGGAAGAAATAGTTGACCACTTACAATGGAAGAAGCAGTTGACCAGCTGCAATGGAAGTAGTTCTTGTCTACCAGGTAGTTGTGATGAAACACATATTTGACCAGCTGTGGTGTAACAAGTACATCTCCACCTGTGATTGAAAAGTATTTCACCAGATATAATAGAAATTAGGACAGGTACTTTTGTGGTACAGGATGACAACATAACACACCTTCCTGTTTTCCCCATGTGATGCGCCAGTCCTCCCTGATATGGTGGTACTCCTCCTCCAGGGACTTCAAGTCCTCCTCCCACTCGTTCAGAGGCTTCTTCTCCTTCGTGTACACATTGTCTCTCATATCGTAGTCCACCTGAAATTAAGAACAAGAATTATTACTAGTTGTGCATGCTCTCTAATAATATGTACTGTTCCTAAATAAGTGCGTGATCTTGTATTGAACATGAAAAAACATATATTACGGACAAATATCTGACCAGCTGTGACAGAAGAAGTACTTGAGTAGTTGGAATGGTAGATGTACTTCACCAGAGCAGATATTTAAAAAAAATCATTGACCAGTTGTGATGGAAGAAGTAGTTGACCTGTTGCAACTGAAGGCACACTTGACCAGCTGCAATGGAAGAAGTACTTGACCAGCTGCAATGAAAGAAGCAGTTGACCAGCTGCAATGGGAGAAGTACTTGAACAACTGCAATGTAAGAAGTACTTAACCAACTGCAATGGAAGAAGTAGTTGACCAGCTGCAATGGAAGAAGTAGTTGACCAGCTGCAATGGAAGAAGTACTTGACCACCTATAATGGAAGAAGTTCTTGACCAACTACAATGTAAGAAGCTGCTGACCACCTGTAATGGAAGAGGTACTTGACCAACTAAAATGGAAGAAGCAGTTGACCAGCTGCAATGGAACAAGCAGTTGACCACCTGCAATGGAATAAGTTGACCAGCTACAGTGGAAGAAGTATTTGACCACCTGCAATGGAAGAAGTACTTGACCAGCTACAATGGAAGAAACAGTTGACCAGCGGCAATGTAAGAAGTACTTGACCAACTGCAATGGAAGAAGTAGTTGACCACCTGCAATGGAAGATGTAGTTGACCAGCTGTAATGGAAAAAGTACTTGACCACCTGCAACGGAGGAAACGCTTGACCACTTGTAATGGATGAAGTATTTGACCACCTGGAATGGAAGAAGTACTTGACCACTTGTAATGTAAGAAGTTCTTGACCATCTGTAATGGAACAAGTACTCGACTAATTACAACGGAAGAAGCATTTGACCAGCTGCAATGAAGGAGTAGATAACCACCTGCAATGTAAGAAATTGATCACCTGAAAAGGAAAAAGTTGACCACCTGCAATGGAAGAAGTACTTAAACACCTTTCATGGAAGAAGTACTTGACCACTTGTAATGGAAGAAGTACTTGACCACTTGTAATGGAAGAAGTCTTGACCAACTACAATGGAAGAAGCTGCTGACCAGCTGCAATGGAAGAAGTACTTGACCACTTGTAATGGAAGAAGTACTTGACCACTTGTAATGGAAGAAGTCTTGACCAACTACAATGGAAGAAGCAGTTGACCACCTGCAATGGAATAAGTTGACCAGCAGCAGTGGAAGAAGTAATTGACCACCTACAATGGAAGAAATAGTTGACCACCTACAATGGAAGAAATAGTTGACCACTTACAATGGAAGAAGCAGTTGACCAGCTGCAATGGAAGTAGTTCTTGTCTACCAGGTAGTTGTGATGAAACACATATTTGACCAGCTGTGGTGTAACAAGTACATCTCCACCTGTGATTGAAAAGTATTTCACCAGATATAATAGAAATTAGGACAGGTACTTTTGTGGTACAGGATGACAACATAACACACCTTCCTGTTTTCCCCATGTGATGCGCCAGTCCTCCCTGATACGGTTGTACTCCTCCTCCAGGGACTTCAAGTCCTCCTCCCACTCGTTCAGAGGCTTCTTCTCCTTCGTGTACACATTGTCTCTCATATCGTAGTCCACCTGAAATTAAGAACAAGAATTATTACTAGTTGTGCATGCTCTCTAATAATATGTACTGTTCCTAAATAAGTGCGTGATCTTGTATTGAACATGAAAAAACATATATTACGGACAAATATCTGACCAGCTGTGACAGAAGAAGTACTTGAGTAGTTGGAATGGTAGATGTACTTCACCAGAGCAGATATTTAAAAAAAATCATTGACCAGTTGTGATGGAAGAAGTAGTTGACCTGTTGCAACTGAAGGCACACTTGACCAGCTGCAATGGAAGAAGTACTTGACCAGCTGCAATGAAAGAAGCAGTTGACCAGCTGCAATGGGAGAAGTACTTGAACAACTGCAATGTAAGAAGTACTTAACCAACTGCAATGGAAGAAGTAGTTGACCAGCTGCAATGGAAGAAGTAGTTGACCAGCTGCAATGGAAGAAGTACTTGACCACCTATAATGGAAGAAGTTCTTGACCAACTACAATGTAAGAAGCTGCTGACCACCTGTAATGGAAGAGGTACTTGACCAACTAAAATGGAAGAAGCAGTTGACCAGCTGCAATGGAACAAGCAGTTGACCACCTGCAATGGAATAAGTTGACCAGCTACAGTGGAAGAAGTATTTGACCACCTGCAATGGAAGAAGTACTTGACCAGCTACAATGGAAGAAACAGTTGACCAGCGGCAATGTAAGAAGTACTTGACCAACTGCAATGGAAGAAGTAGTTGACCACCTGCAATGGAAGATGTAGTTGACCAGCTGTAATGGAAAAAGTACTTGACCACCTGCAACGGAGGAAACGCTTGACCACTTGTAATGGATGAAGTATTTGACCACCTGGAATGGAAGAAGTACTTGACCACTTGTAATGTAAGAAGTTCTTGACCATCTATAATGGAACAAGTACTCGACTAATTACAACGGAAGAAGCATTTGACCAGCTGCAATGAAGGAGTAGATAACCACCTGCAATGTAAGAAATTGATCACCTGAAAAGGAAAAAGTTGACCACCTGCAATGGAAGAAGTACTTAAACACCTTTCATGGAAGAAGTACTTGACCACTTGTAATGGAAGAAGTACTTGACCACTTGTAATGGAAGAAGTCTTGACCAACTACAATGGAAGAAGCTGCTGACCAGCTGCAATGGAAGAAGTACTTGACCACTTGTAATGGAAGAAGTACTTGACCACTTGTAATGGAAGAAGTCTTGACCAACTACAATGGAAGAAGCAGTTGACCACCTGCAATGGAATAAGTTGACCAGCAGCAGTGGAAGAAGTAATTGACCACCTACAATGGAAGAAATAGTTGACCACCTACAATGGAAGAAATAGTTGACCACTTACAATGGAAGAAGCAGTTGACCAGCTGCAATGGAAGTAGTTCTTGTCTACCAGGTAGTTGTGATGAAACACATATTTGACCAGCTGTGGTGTAACAAGTACATCTCCACCTGTGATTGAAAAGTATTTCACCAGATATAATAGAAATTAGGACAGGTACTTTTGTGGTACAGGATGACAACATAACACACCTTCCTGTTTTCCCCATGTGATGCGCCAGTCCTCCCTGATATGGTGGTACTCCTCCTCCAGGGACTTCAAGTCCTCCTCCCACTCGTTCAGAGGCTTCTTCTCCTTCGTGTACACATTGTCTCTCATATCGTAGTCCACCTGAAATTAAGAACAAGAATTATTACTAGTTGTGCATGCTCTCTAATAATATGTACTGTTCCTAAATAAGTGCGTGATCTTGTATTGAACATGAAAAAACATATATTACGGACAAATATCTGACCAGCTGTGACAGAAGAAGTACTTGAGTAGTTGGAATGGTAGATGTACTTCACCAGAGCAGATATTTAAAAAAAATCATTGACCAGTTGTGATGGAAGAAGTAGTTGACCTGTTGCAACTGAAGGCACACTTGACCAGCTGCAATGGAAGAAGTACTTGACCAGCTGCAATGAAAGAAGCAGTTGACCAGCTGCAATGGGAGAAGTACTTGAACAACTGCAATGTAAGAAGTACTTAACCAACTGCAATGGAAGAAGTAGTTGACCAGCTGCAATGGAAGAAGTAGTTGACCAGCTGCAATGGAAGAAGTACTTGACCACCTATAATGGAAGAAGTTCTTGACCAACTACAATGTAAGAAGCTGCTGACCACCTGTAATGGAAGAGGTACTTGACCAACTAAAATGGAAGAAGCAGTTGACCAGCTGCAATGGAACAAGCAGTTGACCACCTGCAATGGAATAAGTTGACCAGCTACAGTGGAAGAAGTATTTGACCACCTGCAATGGAAGAAGTACTTGACCAGCTACAATGGAAGAAACAGTTGACCAGCGGCAATGTAAGAAGTACTTGACCAACTGCAATGGAAGAAGTAGTTGACCACCTGCAATGGAAGATGTAGTTGACCAGCTGTAATGGAAAAAGTACTTGACCACCTGCAACGGAGGAAACGCTTGACCACTTGTAATGGATGAAGTATTTGACCACCTGGAATGGAAGAAGTACTTGACCACTTGTAATGTAAGAAGTTCTTGACCATCTGTAATGGAACAAGTACTCGACTAATTACAACGGAAGAAGCATTTGACCAGCTGCAATGAAGAAGTAGATAACCACCTGCAATGTAAGAAATTGATCACCTGAAAAGGAAAAAGTTGACCACCTGCAATGGAAGAAGTACTTAAACACCTTTCATGGAAGAAGTACTTGACCACTTGTAATGGAAGAAGTACTTGACCACTTGTAATGGAAGAAGTCTTGACCAACTACAATGGAAGAAGCTGCTGACCAGCTGCAATGGAAGAAGTACTTGACCACTTGTAATGGAAGAAGTACTTGACCACTTGTAATGGAAGAAGTCTTGACCAACTACAATGGAAGAAGCAGTTGACCACCTGCAATGGAATAAGTTGACCAGCAGCAGTGGAAGAAGTAATTGACCACCTACAATGGAAGAAATAGTTGACCACCTACAATGGAAGAAATAGTTGACCACTTACAATGGAAGAAGCAGTTGACCAGCTGCAATGGAAGTAGTTCTTGTCTACCAGGTAGTTGTGATGAAACACAAATTTGACCAGCTGTGGTGTAACAAGTACATCTCCACCTGTGATTGAAAAGTATTTCACCAGATATAATAGAAATTAGGACAGGTACTTTTGTGGTACAGGATGACAACATAACACACCTTCCTGTTTTCCCCATGTGATGCGCCAGTCCTCCCTGATATGGTTGTACTCCTCCTCCAGGGACTTCAAGTTCTCCTCCCACTCGTTCAGAGGCTTCTTCTCCTTCGTGTACACATTGTCTCTCATATCGTAGTCCACCTGAAATTAAGAACAAGAATTATTACTAGTTGTGCATGCTCTCTAATAATATGTACTGTTCCTAAATAAGTGCGTGATCTTGTATTGAACATGAAAAAACATATATTACGGACAAATATCTGACCAGCTGTGACAGAAGAAGTACTTGAGTAGTTGGAATGGTAGATGTACTTCACCAGAGCAGATATTTAAAAAAAATCATTGACCAGTTGTGATGGAAGAAGTAGTTGACCTGTTGCAACTGAAGGCACACTTGACCAGCTGCAATGGAAGAAGTACTTGACCAGCTGCAATGAAAGAAGCAGTTGACCAGCTGCAATGGGAGAAGTACTTGAACAACTGCCATGTAAGAAGTACTTAACCAACTGCAATGGAAGAAGTAGTTGACCAGCTGCAATGGAAGAAGTAGTTGACCAGCTGCAATGGATGAAGTAGTTGACCAGTTGCAAAGGAAGAAGTATTTGACCACCTGTAATGGAAGAAGTTGACCAGCTACAATAGTTGACCAACTGCAATGGAAAAAGTAGTTTACCTCCTGCAATGGAAGAAGTTGACCAGCAGCAACGGAAGAAATACTAGACCAGCTGCAATGGAAGAAGTACTTGACCACCTGTAATGGAAGAAGTCCTTGACCACCTGTAATGGAAGAAGTATTTGACCAGCTGCAACGGAGGAAAAACTTGACCACTGGTAATGGAAGAAGTACTTGACCACATGTAATGGAAGAAGTTGACCAGCTGCAATGGAAGACGTAGTTGACCAGCTGCAATGGAAGAAGTACTTGACCACCTATAATGGAAGAAGTTCTTGACCAACTACAATGTAAGAAGCTGCTGACCACCTGTAATGGAAGAGGTACTTGACCAACTAAAATGGAAGAAGCAGTTGACCAGCTGCAATGGAACAAGCAGTTGACCACCTGCAATGGAATAAGTTGACCAGCTACAGTGGAAGAAGTATTTGACCACCTGCAATGGAAGAAGTACTTGACCAGCTACAGTGGAAGAAACAGTTGACCAGCGGCAATGTAAGAAGTACTTGACCAACTGCAATGGAAGAAGTAGTTGACCACCTGCAATGGAAGATGTAGTTGACCAGCTGCAATGGAAAAAGTACTTGACCACCTGCAACGGAGGAAACGCTTGACCACTTGTAATGGATGAAGTATTTGACCACCTGGAATGGAAGAAGTACTTGACCACTTGTAATGTAAGAAGTTCTTGACCATCTGTAATGGAACAAGTACTCGACTAATTACAACGGAAGAAGCATTTGACCAGCTGCAATGAAGAAGTAGATAACCACCTGCAATGTAAGAAATTGATCACCTGAAAAGGAAAAAGTTGACCACCTGCAATGGAAGAAGTACTTAAACACCTTTCATGGAAGAAGTACTTGACCACTTGTAATGGAAGAAGTACTTGACCACTTGTAATGGAAGAAGTCTTGACCAACTACAATGGAAGAAGCTGCTGACCAGCTGCAATGGAAGAAGTACTTGACCAAGTACAATGGAAGAAGCAGTTGACCACCTGCAATGGAATAAGTTGACCAGCAGCAGTGGAAGAAGTAATTGACCACCTACAATGGAAGAAATAGTTGACCACCTACAATGGAAGAAATAGTTGACCACTTACAATGGAAGAAGCAGTTGACCAGCTGCAATGGAAGTAGTTCTTGTCTACCAGGTAGTTGTGATGAAACACATATTTGACCAGCTGTGGTGTAACAAGTACATCTCCACCTGTGATTGAAAAGTATTTCACAAGATATAATAGAAATTAGGACAGGTACTTTTGTGGTACAGGATGACAACATAACACACCTTCCTGTTTTCCCCATGTGATGCGCCAGTCCTCCCTGATACGGTTGTACTCCTCCTCCAGGGACTTCAAGTCCTCCTCCCACTCGTTCAGAGGCTTCTTCTCCTTCGTGTACACATTGTCTCTCATATCGTAGTCCACCTGAAATTAAGAACAAGAATTATTACTAGTTGTGCATGCTCTCTAATAATATGTACTGTTCCTAAATAAGTGCGTGATCTTGTATTGAACATGAAAAAACATATATTACGGACAAATATCTGACCAGCTGTGACAGAAGAAGTACTTGAGTAGTTGGAATGGTAGATGTACTTCACCAGAGCAGATATTTAAAAAAAATCATTGACCAGTTGTGATGGAAGAAGTAGTTGACCTGTTGCAACTGAAGGCACACTTGACCAGCTGCAATGGAAGAAGTACTTGACCAGCTGCAATGAAAGAAGCAGTTGACCAGCTGCAATGGGAGAAGTACTTGAACAACTGCAATGTAAGAAGTACTTAACCAACTGCAATGGAAGAAGTAGTTGACCAGCTGCAATGGAAGAAGTAGTTGACCAGCTGCAATGGATGAAGTAGTTGACCAGTTGCAAAGGAAGAAGTATTTGACCACCTGTAATGGAAGAAGTTGACCAGCTACAATAGTTGACCAACTGCAATGGAAAAAGTAGTTTACCTCCTGCAATGGAAGAAGTTGACCAGCAGCAACGGAAGAAATACTAGACCAGCTGCAATGGAAGAAGTACTTGACCACCTGTAATGGAAGAAGTCCTTGACCACCTGTAATGGAAGAAGTATTTGACCAGCTGCAACGGAGGAAAAACTTGACCACTGGTAATGGAAGAAGTACTTGACCACATGTAATGGAAGAAGTTGACCAGCTGCAATGGAAGACGTAGTTGACCAGCTGCAATGGAAGAAGTACTTGACCACCTATAATGGAAGAAGTTCTTGACCAACTACAATGTAAGAAGCTGCTGACCACCTGTAATGGAAGAGGTACTTGACCAACTAAAATGGAAGAAGCAGTTGACCAGCTGCAATGGAACAAGCAGTTGACCACCTGCAATGGAATAAGTTGACCAGCTACAGTGGAAGAAGTATTTGACCACCTGCAATGGAAGAAGTACTTGACCAGCTACAATGGAAGAAACAGTTGACCAGCGGCAATGTAAGAAGTACTTGACCAACTGCAATGGAAGAAGTAGTTGACCACCTGCAATGGAAGATGTAGTTGACCAGCTGCAATGGAAAAAGTACTTGACCACCTGCAACGGAGGAAACGCTTGACCACTTGTAATGGATGAAGAATTTGACCACCTGGAATGGAAGAAGTACTTGACCACTTGTAATGTAAGAAGTTCTTGACCATCTGTAATGGAACAAGTACTCGACTAATTACAACGGAAGAAGCATTTGACCAGCTGCAATGAAGAAGTAGATAACCACCTGCAATGTAAGAAATTGATCACCTGAAAAGGAAAAAGTTGACCACCTGCAATGGAAGAAGTACTTAGACACCTTTCATGGAAGAAGTACTTGACCACTTGTAATGGAAGAAGTACTTGACCACTTGTAATGGAAGAAGTCTTGACCAACTACAATGGAAGAAGCTGCTGACCAGCTGCAATGGAAGAAGTACTTGACCAAGTACAATGGAAGAAGCAGTTGACCACCTGCAATGGAATAAGTTCACCAGCAGCAGTGGAAGAAGTAATTGACCACCTACAATGGAAGAAATAGTTGACCACCTACAATGGAAGAAATAGTTGACCACCTACAATGGAAGAAATAGTTGACCACTTACAATGGAAGAAGCAGTTGACCAGCTGCAATGGAAGTAGTTCTTGTCTACCAGGTAGTTGTGATGAAACACATATTTGACCAGCTGTGGTGTAACAAGTACATCTCCACCTGTGATTGAAAAGTATTTCACCAGATATAATAGAAATTAGGACAGGTACTTTTGTGGTACAGGATGACAACATAACACACCTTCCTGTTTTCCCCATGTGATGCGCCAGTCCTCCCTGATATGGTTGTACTCCTCCTCCAGGGACTTCAAGTCCTCCTCCCACTCATTCAGTGGCTTCTTCTGCTTCGTGTACACTTTGTCTGTCATCTCGTAGTCCACCTGAAATTAAGAACAACAATTATTACTAGTTGTGCTTGCTGTCTGACATCATGTACTCTTCCTAAAAAAGTACATGATCTTGTATTGAACCTGAAAAAACATATTATGGAGCAAATATCTGACCAGCTGTGACAGAAGATTTAATTGAATAGCTGCCATGGTAGATGTACTTCACCAGAACACATATCTTCAAAAACAATCATTGACCAGTTGTGATGGAAGACGTAGTTGACCAGTTGCAACAGAAGAAATATTTGACCAGCTGCAATGGATTAAGTAGTTTTCCACCTGCAATGAAAGAAGTAATTGACCACCTGCAATGGAAGAAGTTGACCAGCTGCAATGGAAGAAGTATTTGACCACCTGCAATGGAAGAAGTTGACCAGCTACAATAGTTGACCAACTGCAATGGAAAAAGTAGTTTCCCTCCTGCAATGGAAGAAGTTGACCAGCAGCAACGGAAGAAATACTAGACCAGCTGCAATGGAAGAAGTACTTGACCACCTGTAATGGAAGAAGTCCTTGACCACCTGTAATGGAAGAAGTATTTGACCAGCTGCAACGGAGGAAAAACTTGACCACTGGTAATGGAAGAAGTACTTGACCACCTGTAATGGAAGAAGTTGACCAGCTGCAATGGAAGACGTAGTTGACCAGCTGCAATGGAAGAAGTACTTGACCACCTATAATGGAAGAAGTTCTTGACCAACTACAATGTAAGAAGCTGCTGACCACCTGTAATGGAAGAGGTACTTGACCAACTAAAATGGAAGAAGCAGTTGACCAGCTGCAATGGAACAAGCAGTTGACCACCTGCAATGGAATAAGTTGACCAGCTAC
Source organism: Oasisia sp. SBJ-2009 (assembly GCA_964017155.1). NCBI lineage: Eukaryota > Metazoa > Annelida > Polychaeta > Sabellida > Siboglinidae > Oasisia > Oasisia sp. SBJ-2009. Next base: position 23,827,275 of record OZ024865.1, read on the forward strand.
AGTGGAAGAAGTATTTGACCACCTGCAATGGAAGAAGTACTTGACCAGCTACAGTGGAAGAAACAGTTGACCAGCGGCAATGTAAGAAGTACTTGACCAACTGCAATGGAAGAAGTAGTTGACCACCTGCAATGGAAGATGTAGTTGACCAGCTGCAATGGAAAAAGTACTTGACCACCTGCAACGGAGGAAACGCTTGACCACTTGTAATGGATGAAGTATTTGACCACCTGGAATGGAAGAAGTACTTGACCACTTGTAATGTAAGAAGTTCTTGACCATCTGTAATGGAACAAGTACTCGACTAATTACAACGGAAGAAGGATTTGACCAGCTGCAATGAAGAAGTAGATAACCACCTGCAATGTAAGAAATTGATCACCTGAAAAGGAAAAAGTTGACCACCTGCAATGGAAGAAGTACTTAAACACCTTTCATGGAAGAAGTACTTGACCACTTGTAATGGAAGAAGTACTTGACCACTTGTAATGGAAGAAGTCTTGACCAACTACAATGGAAGAAGCTGCTGACCAGCTGCAATGGAAGAAGTACTTGACCAAGTACAATGGAAGAAGCAGTTGACCACCTGCAATGGAATAAGTTGACCAGCAGCAGTGGAAGAAGTAATTGACCACCTACAATGGAAGAAATAGTTGACCACCTACAATGGAAGAAATAGTTGACCACTTACAATGGAAGAAGCAGTTGACCAGCTGCAATGGAAGTAGTTCTTGTCTACCAGGTAGTTGTGATGAAACACATATTTGACCAGCTGTGGTGTAACAAGTACATCTCCACCTGTGATTGAAAAGTATTTCACCAGATATAATAGAAATTAGGACAGGTACTTTTGTGGTACAGGATGACAACATAACACACCTTCCTGTTTTCCCCATGTGATGCGCCAGTCCTCCCTGATATGGTTGTACTCCTCCTCCAGGGACTTCAAGTCCTCCTCCCGCTCGTTCAGAGGCTTCTTCTCCTTCGTGTACACATTGTCTCTCATATCGTAGTCCACCTGAAATTAAGAACAAGAATTATTACTAGTTGTGCATGCTCTCTAATAATATGTACTGTTCCTAAATAAGTGCGTGATCTTGTATTGAACATGAAAAAACATATATTACGGACAAATATCTGACCAGCTGTGACAGAAGAAGTACTTGAGTAGTTGGAATGGTAGATGTACTTCACCAGAGCAGATATTTAAAAAAAATCATTGACCAGTTGTGATGGAAGAAGTAGTTGACCTGTTGCAACTGAAGGCACACTTGACCAGCTGCAATGGAAGAAGTACTTGACCAGCTGCAATGAAAGAAGCAGTTGACCAGCTGCAATGGGAGAAGTACTTGAACAACTGCAATGTAAGAAGTACTTAACCAACTGCAATGGAAGAAGTAGTTGACCAGCTGCAATGGAAGAAGTAGTTGACCAGCTGCAATGGATGAAGTAGTTGACCAGTTGCAAAGGAAGAAGTATTTGACCACCTGTAATGGAAGAAGTTGACCAGCTACAATAGTTGACCAACTGCAATGGAAAAAGTAGTTTACCTCCTGCAATGGAAGAAGTTGACCAGCAGCAACGGAAGAAATACTAGACCAGCTGCAATGGAAGAAGTACTTGACCACCTGTAATGGAAGAAGTCCTTGACCACCTGTAATGGAAGAAGTATTTGACCAGCTGCAACGGAGGAAAAACTTGACCACTGGTAATGGAAGAAGTACTTGACCACATGTAATGGAAGAAGTTGACCAGCTGCAATGGAAGACGTAGTTGACCAGCTGCAATGGAAGAAGTACTTGACCACCTATAATGGAAGAAGTTCTTGACCAACTACAATGTAAGAAGCTGCTGACCACCTGTAATGGAAGAGGTACTTGACCAACTAAAATGGAAGAAGCAGTTGACCAGCTGCAATGGAACAAGCAGTTGACCACCTGCAATGGAATAAGTTGACCAGCTACAGTGGAAGAAGTATTTGACCACCTGCAATGGAAGAAGTACTTGACCAGCTACAATGGAAGAAACAGTTGACCAGCGGCAATGTAAGAAGTACTTGACCAACTGCAATGGAAGAAGTAGTTGACCACCTGCAATGGAAGATGTAGTTGACCAGCTGCAATGGAAAAAGTACTTGACCACCTGCAACGGAGGAAACGCTTGACCACTTGTAATGGATGAAGAATTTGACCACCTGGAATGGAAGAAGTACTTGACCACTTGTAATGTAAGAAGTTCTTGACCATCTGTAATGGAACAAGTACTCGACTAATTACAACGGAAGAAGCATTTGACCAGCTGCAATGAAGAAGTAGATAACCACCTGCAATGTAAGAAATTGATCACCTGAAAAAGGAAAAAGTTGACCACCTGCAATGGAAGAAGTACTTAGACACCTTTCATGGAAGAAGTACTTGACCACTTGTAATGGAAGAAGTACTTGACCACTTGTAATGGAAGAAGTCTTGACCAACTACAATGGAAGAAGCTGCTGACCAGCTGCAATGGAAGAAGTACTTGACCAAGTACAATGGAAGAAGCAGTTGACCACCTGCAATGGAATAAGTTCACCAGCAGCAGTGGAAGAAGTAATTGACCACCTACAATGGAATAAATAGTTGACCACCTACAATGGAAGAAATAGTTGACCACCTACAATGGAAGAAATAGTTGACCACTTACAATGGAAGAAGCAGTTGACCAGCTGCAATGGAAGTAGTTCTTGTCTACCAGGTAGTTGTGATGAAACACATATTTGACCAGCTGTGGTGTAACAAGTACATCTCCACCTGTGATTGAAAAGTATTTCACCAGATATAATAGAAATTAGGACAGGTACTTTTGTGGTACAGGATGACAACATAACACACCTTCCTGTTTTCCCCATGTGATGCGCCAGTCCTCCCTGATATGGTTGTACTCCTCCTCCAGGGACTTCAAGTCCTCCTCCCACTCGTTCAGTGGCTTCTTCTGCTTCGTGTACACTTTGTCTGTCATCTCGTAGTCCACCTGAAATTAAGAACAACAATTATTACTAGTTGTGCTTGCTGTCTGACATCATGTACTCTTCCTAAAAAAGTACATGATCTTGTATTGAACCTGAAAAAACATATTATGGAGCAAATATCTGACCAGCTGTGACAGAAGATTTAATTGAATAGCTGCCATGGTAGATGTACTTCACCAGAACACATATCTTCAAAAACAATCATTGACCAGTTGTGATGGAAGACGTAGTTGACCAGTTGCAACAGAAGAAATATTTGACCAGCTGCAATGGATTAAGTAGTTTTCCACCTGCAATGAAAGAAGTAATTGACCACCTGCAATGGAAGAAGTTGACCAGCTGCAATGGAAGAAGTATTTGACCACCTGCAATGGAAGAAGTTGACCAGCTACAATAGTTGACCAACTGCAATGGAAAAAGTAGTTTACCTCCTGCAATGGAAGAAGTTGACCAGCAGCAACGGAAGAAATACTAGACCAGCTGCAATGGAAGAAGTACTTGACCACCTGTAATGGAAGAAGTCCTTGACCACCTGTAATGGAAGAAGTATTTGACCAGCTGCAACGGAGGAAAAACTTGACCACTGGTAATGGAAGAAGTACTTGACCACCTGTAATGGAAGAAGTTGACCAGCTGCAATGGAAGACGTAGTTGACCAGCTGCAATGGAAGAAGTACTTGACCACCTATAATGGAAGAAGTTCTTGACCAACTACAATGTAAGAAGCTGCTGACCACCTGTAATGGAAGAGGTACTTGACCAACTAAAATGGAAGAAGCAGTTGACCAGCTGCAATGGAACAAGCAGTTGACCACCTGCAATGGAATAAGTTGACCAGCTACAGTGGAAGAAGTATTTGACCACCTGCAATGGAAGAAGTACTTGACCAGCTTCAATGGAAGAAACAGTTGACCAGCGGCAATGTAAGAAGTACTTGACCAACTGCAATGGAAGAAGTAGTTGACCACCTGCAACGGAGGAAACGCTTGACCACTTGTAATGGATGAAGTATTTGACCACCTGGAATGGAAGAAGTACTTGACCACTTGTAATGTAAGAAGTTCTTGACCATCTGTAATGGAACAAGTACTCGACTAATTACAACGGAAGAAGCATTTGACCAGCTGCAATGAAGAAGTAGATAACCACCTGCAATGTAAGAAATTGATCACCTGAAAAGGAAAAAGTTGACCACCTGCAATGGAAGAAGTACTTAAACACCTTTCATGGAAGAAGTACTTGACCACTTGTAATGGAAGAAGTACTTGACCACTTGTAATGGAAGAAGTCTTGACCAACTACAATGGAAGAAGCTGCTGACCAGCTGCAATGGAAGAAGTACTTGACCAAGTACAATGGAAGAAGCAGTTGACCACCTGCAATGGAATAAGTTGACCAGCAGCAGTGGAAGAAGTAATTGACCACCTACAATGGAAGAAATAGTTGACCACCTACAATGGAAGAAATAGTTGACCACTTACAATGGAAGAAGCAGTTGACCAGCTGCAATGGAAGTAGTTCTTGTCTACCAGGTAGTTGTGATGAAACACATATTTGACCAGCTGTGGTGTAACAAGTACATCTCCACCTGTGATTGAAAAGTATTTCACCAGATATAATAGAAATTAGGACAGGTACTTTTGTGGTACAGGATGACAACATAACACACCTTCCTGTTTTCCCCATGTGATGCGCCAGTCCTCCCTGATGTGGTTGTACTCCTCCTCCAGGGACTTCAAGTCCTCCTCCCACTCATTCAGTGCCTTCTTCTGCTTTGTGTACACTTTGTCTGTCATCTCGTAGTCCACCTGAAATTAAGAACAACAATTATTACTAGTTGTGCTTGCTATCTAACATCATGTACTCTTCCTAAAAAAGTACATGATCTTGTATTGAACCTGAAAAAACATATTATGGAGCAAATATCTGACCAGCTGTGACAGAAGATTTAATTGAATAGCTGCCATGGTAGATGTACTTCACCAGAACACATATCTTCAAAAACAATCATTGACCAGTTGTGATGGAAGACGTAGTTGACCAGTTGCAACACAAGAAATATTTGACCAGCTGCAATGGATTAAGTAGTTTTCCACCTGCAATGAAAGAAGTAATTGACCACCTGCAATGGAAGAAGTTGACCAGCTGCAATGGAAGAAGTATTTGACCACCTGCAATGGAAGAAGTTGACCAGCTACAATAGTTGACCACCTGCAATGGAAAAAGTACTTTAACACCTGCAATGGAAGAAGTTGACCAGCAGCAATGAAAGAAGTACTAGACCAGCTGCACTGGAAGAAGTACTTGACCACATGTAATGGAAGAAGTCCTTGACCACCTGTAATGGAAGAAGTTGACCAGCTGCAATGGAAGAAGTACTTGACCACCTATAATGGAAGAAGTTCTTGACCAACTACAATGTAAGAAGCTGCTGACCACCTGTAATGGAAGAGGTACTTGACCAACTAAAATGGAAGAAGCAGTTGACCAGCTGCAATGGAACAAGCAGTTGACCACCTGCAATGGAATAAGTTGACCAGCTACAGTGGAAGAAGTATTTGACCACCTGCAATGGAAGAAGTACTTGACCAGCTACAATGGAAGAAACAGTTGACCAGCGGCAATGTAAGAAGTACTTGACCAACTGCAATGGAAGAAGTAGTTGACCACCTGCAATGGAAGATGTAGTTGACCAGCTGCAATGGAAAAAGTACTTGACCACCTGCAACGGAGGAAACGCTTGACCACTTGTAATGGATGAAGAATTTGACCACCTGGAATGGAAGAAGTACTTGACCACTTGTAATGTAAGAAGTTCTTGACCATCTGTAATGGAACAAGTACTCGACTAATTACAACGGAAGAAGCATTTGACCAGCTGCAATGAAGAAGTAGATAACCACCTGCAATGTAAGAAATTGATCACCTGAAAAGGAAAAAGTTGACCACCTGCAATGGAAGAAGTACTTAGACACCTTTCATGGAAGAAGTACTTGACCACTTGTAATGGAAGAAGTACTTGACCACTTGTAATGGAAGAAGTCTTGACCAACTACAATGGAAGAAGCTGCTGACCAGCTGCAATGGAAGAAGTACTTGACCAAGTACAATGGAAGAAGCAGTTGACCACCTGCAATGGAATAAGTTCACCAGCACCAGTGGAAGAAGTAATTGACCACCTACAATGGAAGAAATAGTTGACCACCTACAATGGAAGAAATAGTTGACCACCTACAATGGAAGAAATAGTTGACCACTTACAATGGAAGAAGCAGTTGACCAGCTGCAATGGAAGTAGTTCTTGTCTACCAGGTAGTTGTGATGAAACACATATTTGACCAGCTGTGGTGTAACAAGTACATCTCCACCTGTGATTGAAAAGTATTTCACCAGATATAATAGAAATTAGGACAGGTACTTTTGTGGTACAGGATGACAACATAACACACCTTCCTGTTTTCCCCATGTGATGTGCCAGTCCTCCCTGATATGGTTGTACTCCTCCTCCAGGGACTTCAAGTCCTCCTCCCACTCATTCAGTGGCTTCTTCTGCTTCGTGTACACTTTGTCTGTCATCTCGTAGTCCACCTGAAATTAAGAACAACAATTATTACTAGTTGTGCTTGCTATCTAACATCATGTACTCTTCCTAAAAAAGTACATGATCTTGTATTGAACCTGAAAAAACATATTATGGAGCAAATATCTGACCAGCTGTGACAGAAGATTTAATTGAATAGCTGCCATGGTAGATGTACTTCACCAGAACACATATCTTCAAAAACAATCATTGACCAGTTGTGATGGAAGACGTAGTTGACCAGTTGCAACACAAGAAATATTTGACCAGCTGCAATGGATTAAGTAGTTTTCCACCTGCAATGAAAGAAGTAATTGACCACCTGCAATGGAAGAAGTTGACCAGCTGCAATGGAAGAAGTATTTGACCACCTGCAATGGAAGAAGTTGACCAGCTACAATAGTTGACCACCTGCAATGGAAAAAGTACTTTAACACCTGCAATGGAAGAAGTTGACCAGCAGCAATGAAAGAAGTACTAGACCAGCTGCACTGGAAGAAGTACTTGACCACATGTAATGGAAGAAGTCCTTGACCACCTGTAATGGAAGAAGTTGACCAGCTGCAATGGAAGAAGTACTTGACCACCTATAATGGAAGAAGTTCTTGACCAACTACAATGTAAGAAGCTGCTGACCACCTGTAATGGAAGAGGTACTTGACCAACTAAAATGGAAGAAGCAGTTGACCAGCTGCAATGGAACAAGCAGTTGACCACCTGCAATGGAATAAGTTGACCAGCTACAGTGGAAGAAGTATTTGACCACCTGCAATGGAAGAAGTACTTGACCAGCTACAATGGAAGAAACAGTTGACCAGCGGCAATGTAAGAAGTACTTGACCAACTGCAATGGAAGAAGTAGTTGACCACCTGCAATGGAAGATGTAGTTGACCAGCTGCAATGGAAAAAGTACTTGACCACCTGCAACGGAGGAAACGCTTGACCACTTGTAATGGATGAAGAATTTGACCACCTGGAATGGAAGAAGTACTTGACCACTTGTAATGTAAGAAGTTCTTGACCATCTGTAATGGAACAAGTACTCGACTAATTACAACGGAAGAAGCATTTGACCAGCTGCAATGAAGAAGTAGATAACCACCTGCAATGTAAGAAATTGATCACCTGAAAAGGAAAAAGTTGACCACCTGCAATGGAAGAAGTACTTAGACACCTTTCATGGAAGAAGTACTTGACCACTTGTAATGGAAGAAGTACTTGACCACTTGTAATGGAAGAAGTCTTGACCAACTACAATGGAAGAAGCTGCTGACCAGCTGCAATGGAAGAAGTACTTGACCAAGTACAATGGAAGAAGCAGTTGACCACCTGCAATGGAATAAGTTCACCAGCACCAGTGGAAGAAGTAATTGACCACCTACAATGGAAGAAATAGTTGACCACCTACAATGGAAGAAATAGTTGACCACCTACAATGGAAGAAATAGTTGACCACTTACAATGGAAGAAGCAGTTGACCAGCTGCAATGGAAGTAGTTCTTGTCTACCAGGTAGTTGTGATGAAACACATATTTGACCAGCTGTGGTGTAACAAGTACATCTCCACCTGTGATTGAAAAGTATTTCACCAGATATAATAGAAATTAGGACAGGTACTTTTGTGGTACAGGATGACAACATAACACACCTTCCTGTTTTCCCCATGTGATGTGCCAGTCCTCCCTGATATGGTTGTACTCCTCCTCCAGGGACTTCAAGTCCTCCTCCCACTCATTCAGTGGCTTCTTCTGCTTCGTGTACACTTTGTCTGTCATCTCGTAGTCCACCTGAAATTAAGAACAACAATTATTACTAGTTGTGCTTGCTGTCTGACATCATGTACTCTTCCTAAAAAAGTACATGATCTTGTATTGAACCTGAAAAAACATATTATGGAGCAAATATCTGACCAGCTGTGACAGAAGATTTAATTGAATAGCTGCCATGGTAGATGTACTTCACCAGAACACATATCTTCAAAAACAATCATTGACCAGTTGTGATGGAAGACGTAGTTGACCAGTTGCTACAGAAGAAATATTTGACCAGCTGCAATGGATTAAGTAGTTTTCCACCTGCAATGAAAGAAGTAATTGACCACCTGCAATGGAAGAAGTTGACCAGCTGCAATGGAAGAAGTATTTGACCACCTGCAATGGAAGAATTTGACCAGCTACAATAGTTGACCAACTGCAATGGAAAAAGTAGTTTACCTCCTGCAATGGAAGAAGTTGACCAGCAGCAACGGAAGAAATACTAGACCAGCTGCAATGGAAGAAGTACTTGACCACCTGTAATGGAAGAAGTCCTTGACCACCTGTAATGGAAGAAGTATTTGACCAGCTGCAACGGAGGAAAAACTTGACCACTGGTAATGGAAGAAGTACTTGACCACCTGTAATGGAAGAAGTTGACCAGCTGCAATGGAAGACGTAGTTGACCAGCTGCAATGGAAGAAGTACTTGACCACCTATAATGGAAGAAGTTCTTGACCAACTACAATGTAAGAAGCTGCTGACCACCTGTAATGGAAGAGGTACTTGACCAACTAAAATGGAAGAAGCAGTTGACCAGCTGCAATGGAACAAGCAGTTGACCACCTGCAATGGAATAAGTTGACCAGCTACAGTGGAAGAAGTATTTGACCACCTGCAATGGAAGAAGTACTTGACCAGCTTCAATGGAAGAAACAGTTGACCAGCGGCAATGTAAGAAGTACTTGACCAACTGCAATGGAAGAAGTAGTTGACCACCTGCAATGGAAGATGTAGTTGACCAGCTGCAATGGAAAAAGTACTTGACCACCTGCAACGGAGGAAACGCTTGACCACTTGTAATGGATGAAGTATTTGACCACCTGGAATGGAAGAAGTACTTGACCACTTGTAATGTAAGAAGTTCTTGACCATCTGTAATGGAACAAGTACTCGACTAATTACAACGGAAGAAGCATTTGACCAGCTGCAATGAAGAAGTAGATAACCACCTGCAATGTAAGAAATTGATCACCTGAAAAGGAAAAAGTTGACCACCTGCAATGGAAGAAGTACTTAGACACCTTTCATGGAAGAAGTACTTGACCACTTGTAATGGAAGAAGTACTTGACCACTTGTAATGGAAGAAGTCTTGACCAACTACAATGGAAGAAGCTGCTGACCAGCTGCAATGGAAGAAGTACTTGACCAAGTACAATGGAAGAAGCAGTTGACCACCTGCAATGGAATAAGTTGACCAGCAGCAGTGGAAGAAGTAATTGACCACCTACAATGGAAGAAATAGTTGACCACCTACAATGGAAGAAATAGTTGACCACTTACAATGGAAGAAGCAGTTGACCAGCTGCAATGGAAGTAGTTCTTGTCTACCAGGTAGTTGTGATGAAACACATATTTGACCAGCTGTGGTGTAACAAGTACATCTCCACCTGTGATTGAAAAGTATTTCACCAGATATAATAGAAATTAGGACAGGTACTTTTGTGGTACAGGATGACAACATAACACACCTTCCTGTTTTCCCCACGTGATGCGCCAGTCCTCCCTGATGTGGTTGTACTCCTCCTCCAGGGACTTCAAGTCCTCCTCCCACTCATTCAGTGCCTTCTTCTGCTTCGTGTACACTCTGTCTGTCATCTCGTAGTCCACCTGAAATTAAGAACAACAATTATTACTAGTTGTGCTTGCTGTCTAACATCATGTACTCTTCCTAAAAAAGTACATGATCTTGTATTGAACCTGAAAAAAACATATTATGGAGCAAATATCTGACCAGCTGTGACAGAAGATTTAATTGAATAGCTGCCATGGTAGATGTACTTCACCAGAACACATATCTTCAAAAACAATCATTGACCAGTTGTGATGGAAGACGTAGTTGACCAGTTGCAACACAAGAAATATTTGACCAGCTGCAATGGATTAAGTAGTTTTCCACCTGCAATGAAAGAAGTAATTGACCACCTGCAATGGAAGAAGTTGACCAGCTGCAATGGAAGAAGTATTTGACCACCTGCAATGGAAGAAGTTGACCAGCTACAATAGTTGACCACCTGCAATGGAAAAAGTACTTTAACACCTGCAATGGAAGAAGTTGACCAGCAGCAATGAAAGAAGTACTAGACCAGCTGCACTGGAAGAAGTACTTGACCACATGTAATGGAAGAAGTACTTGACCAGCTGCAATGGAAGAAGTTGACCACCGGCAATGGAAGAAGTTGATCACCTGCAATGGAAGAAGTTGACCAGCTGTAATAGAAGATGTAATTGACCAGCTGCAATGGAAGAAGTACTTGACCACCTGTAATGGAAGAGGTACTTGACTAACTACAATGTAAGAAGTAGTTGACCAGCGGCAACTGATGAAGTAGTTGACCAGCTGCCATGGAAGAAGTACTTGACCACCTGTAATGGAAGAGGTACTTGACTAACTACAATGTAAGAAGTAGTTGACCAGCGGCAACTGATGAAGTAGTTGAGTAGTTGGAAGAAGAATTTGACCAACTGCAATGGAAGAAGTACTTTACCAGCTGCAGTGGAAGTACCAGTTGACCCCCTGCAATGGAAGAAGTACTTTACCAGCTGCAATGGAAGAAGCAGCTTACCAACTTAAATGGAAGAAGTAGTTGACCAGCTGCAATGGAAGAAATATTTGACCAGCTGTAACGGAGGAAACGCTTGACCACTTGTAATGGAAGAAGTACTTTACCACATGTAATGGAAGAAGTTCACCAGCTGCAATGGAAGATGTAGTTGACCAGCTGCAATGGAAGATGTAGTTGACCACCTGCAATGGAAGAAGTACTTGACCACCTTTAATAGAAGCACTTGACCACTTGTAATGGAAGAAGTACTTGACCAACTACAATGGAAGAAGCGGCTGACCAGCTACAATGGAAGAAGTACTTGACCAAATACAATGGAAGCGGCTGACCAGCTACAATGGAAGAAGTACTTGACCAACTACAATGGAAGAAGCAGTTGACCACATGAAATGGAATAAGTTGGCCAGCTGCACTGGAAGAAGTAGTTGACCACCTGCAATGGAAGAAGTAGTTGACCAACTGCAATGGAAGTAGTTCTTGTCTACCAGGTAGTTGTGATGAAACACATATTTGACCAGCTGTCGTATAATAAGAACATCTTCAGCTGTGATTGAAAAGTACTTATGATAGAAATTAGGACAGGTAATTTTGTGTGGCAGGATGACAACATAACACACCTCATCCTGTTTCCCCCAAGTGATGCGCCAGTCCTCCCTGATATGGTTGTACTCCTCCTCCAGGGACTTCAAGTCCTCCTCCCACTCGTTCCGTGGCTTCTTCTCCTTCGTGTACACATTGTCTCTCATCTAATAGTCCACCTGAAATTAAGAACAAGAATTATTACTAGTTGTGCATGCTGTCTAACAATATGTACTGTTCCTAAATAAGTGCGTGATCTTGTATTGAACATGAAAAAACATATATTACGGACAAATATCTGACCAGCTGTGACAGAAGAAGTACTTGAGTAGTTGGAATGGTAGATGTACTTCACCAGACAAGATATTTAAAAAAAACCATTGACCAGTTGTGATGGAAGAAGTAGTTGACCTGTTGCAACTGAAGGCACACTTGACCAGCTGCAATGGAAGAAGTACTTGACCAGCTGCAATGAAAGAAGCAGTTGACCAGCTGCAATGGAAGAAGTACTTGAACAACTGCAATGGAAGAAGTAGTTGACCAGCTCCAATGAAAGTAGTACTTGACCAGCTGCAATGGAAGAAGTACTTGACCGGCTGCAATGGAAGAAGTACTTGACCGGCTGCAATGGAAGAAGCAGTTGACCAGCTGCAATGTAAGAAGTACTTAACCAACTGCAACGGAAGAAGTAGTTGACCAGCTGCAATGGAAGAAGTAGTTGACCAGCTGCAATGGATGAAGTAGTTGACCAGTTGCAAAGAAAGAAGTATTTGACCACCTGTAATGGAAGAAGTTGACCAGCTACAATAGTTGACCACCTGCAATGGAAAAAGTAGTTTACCTCCTGCAATGGAAGAAGTTGACCAGCAGCAACGGAAGAAGTACTAGACCAGCTGCAATGGAAGAAGTATTTGACCACCTGTAATGGAAGAAGTCCTTAACCACCTGTAATGGAAGAAGTATTTGGCCAGCTGCAACGGAGGAAAAACTTGACCACTGATAATGGAAGAAGTACTTGACCACATGTAATGGAAGAAGTTGACCAGCTGCAATGGAAGACGTAGTTGACCAGCTGCAATGGAAGAAGTACTTGACCACCTATAATGGAAGAAGTTCTTGACCACCTGTAATGGAAGAAGTACTTGACTAACTACAATGGAAGAAGCAGTTGACCAGCTGCAATGAAGACGTAGATGACCACCTGCAATGGAAGAAGTAGATCACCTGCAATGGAAGATGTAGTTGACCAGCTGCAATGGAAAAAGTACTTTACCACCTTTAATGGAAAAAGTACTTGACCACTTGTAATGGAATAAGTACTTGACCAACTACAATGTAAGAAGCTGCTGACCACCTGTAATGGAAGAGGTACTTGACCAACTAAAATGGAAAAAGCAGTTGACCAGCTGCAATGGAACAAGCAGTTGACCTCCTGCAATGGAATAAGTTGACCAGCTGCAGTGGAAGAAGTAGTTGACCACCTGCAATGGAAGAAGTAATTGACCAACTGCAATGGAAGTAGTTCTTGTCTACCAGGTAGTTGTGATGAAACACATATTTGACCAGCTGTGGTATAATAAGAAAATCTTCAGCTGTGATTGAAAAGTACTTATGATAGAAATTAGGACAGGTAATTTTGTGTGGCAGGATGACAACATAACACACCTCTTCCTGTTTCCCCCGAGTGATGCGCCAGTCCTCCCTGATATGGTTGTACTCCTCCTCCAGGGACTTCAAGTCCTCCTCCCACTCGTTCCGTGGCATCTTCTCCTTCGTGTACACATTGTCTCTCATCTAATAGTCCAACTGAAATTAAGAACAAGAATTATTACTAGTTGTGCATGCTGTCTAACAATATGTACTGTTCCTAAATAAGTGCGTGATCTTGTATTGAACATGAAAAAACATATATTACGGACAAATATCTGACCAGCTGTGACAGAAGAAGTACTTGAGTAGTTGGAATGGTAGATATACTTCACCAGACAAGATATTAAAAAAAAACCATTGACCTGTTGTGATGGAAGAAGTAGTTGACCTGTTGCAACTGAAGGCACACTTGACCAGCTGCAATGGAAGAAGTACTTGACCAGCTGCAATGAAAGAAGCAGTTGACCAGCTGCAATGGAAGAAGTACTTGAACAACTGCAATGGAAGAAGTAGTTGACCAGCTCCAATGAAAGTAGTACTTGACCAGCTGCAATGGAAGAAGTACTTGACCGGCTGCAATGGAAGAAGTACTTGACCGGCTGCAATGGAAGAAGCAGTTGACCAGCTGCAATGTAAGAAGTACTTAACCAACTGCAACGGAAGAAGTAGTTGACCAGCTGCAATGGAAGAAGTAGTTGACCAGCTGCAATGGATGAAGTAGTTGACCAGTTGCAAAGGAAGAAGTATTTGACCACCTGTAATGGAAGAAGTTGACCAGCTACAATAGTTGACCACCTGCAATGGAAAAAGTAGTTTACCTCCTGCAATGGAAGAAGTTGACCAGCAGCAACGGAAGAAGTACTAGACCAGCTGCCGTGGAATAAGTATTTGACCACCTGTAATGGAAGAAGTCCTTGACCACCTGTAATGGAAGAAGTATTTGGCCAGCTGCAATGGAGGAAAAACTTGACCACTGATAATGGAAGAAGTACTTGACCACATGTAATGGAAGAAGTTGACCAGCTGCAATGGAAGACGTAGTTGACCAGCTGCAATGGAAGAAGTACTTGACCACCTATAATGGAAGAAGTTCTTGACCACCTGTAATGGAAGAAGTACTTGACTAACTACAATGGAAGAAGCAGTTGACCAGCTGCAATGAAGACGTAGATGACCACCTGCAATGGAAGAAGTAGATCACCTGCAATGGAAAAAGTACTTTACCACCTTTAATGGAAAAAGTACTTGACCACTTGTAATGGAATAAGTACTTGACCAACTACAATGTAAGAAGCTGCTGACCACCTGTAATGGAAGAGGTACTTGACCAACTAAAATGGAAAAAGCAGTTGACCAGCTGCAATGGAACAAGCAGTTGACCTCCTGCAATGGAATAAGTTGACCAGCTGCAGTGGAAGAAGTAGTTGACCACCTGCAATGGAAGAAGTAATTGACCAACTGCAATGGAAGTAGTTCTTGTCTACCAGGTAGTTGTGATGAAACACATATTTGACCAGCTGTGGTATAATAAGAAAATCTTCAGCTGTGATTGAAAAGTACTTATGATAGAAATTAGGACAGGTAATTTTGTGTGGCAGGATGACAACATAACACACCTCTTCCTGTTTCCCCCGAGTGATGCGCCAGTCCTCCCTGATATGGTTGTACTCCTCCTCCAGGGACTTCAAGTCCTCCTCCCACTCGTTCCGTGGCATCTTCTCCTTCGTGTACACATTGTCTCTCATCTAATAGTCCAACTGAAATTAAGAACAAGAATTATTACTAGTTGTGCATGCTGTCTAACAATATGTACTGTTCCTAAATAAGTGCGTGATCTTGTATTGAACATGAAAAAACATATATTACGGACAAATATCTGACCAGCTGTGACAGAAGAAGTACTTGAGTAGTTGGAATGGTAGATATACTTCACCAGACAAGATATTAAAAAAAAACCATTGACCTGTTGTGATGGAAGAAGTAGTTGACCTGTTGCAACTGAAGGCACACTTGACCAGCTGCAATGGAAGAAGTACTTGACCAGCTGCAATGAAAGAAGCAGTTGACCAGCTGCAATGGAAGAAGTACTTGAACAACTGCAATGGAAGAAGTAGTTGACCAGCTCCAATGAAAGTAGTACTTGACCAGCTGCAATGGAAGAAGTACTTGACCGGCTGCAATGGAAGAAGTACTTGACCGGCTGCAATGGAAGAAGCAGTTGACCAGCTGCAATGTAAGAAGTACTTAACCAACTGCAACGGAAGAAGTAGTTGACCAGCTGCAATGGAAGAAGTAGTTGACCAGCTGCAATGGATAAAGTAGTTGACCAGTTGCAAAGGAAGAAGTATTTGACCACCTGTAATGGAAGAAGTTGACCAGCTACAATAGTTGACCACCTGCAATGGAAAAAGTAGTTTACCTCCTGCAATGGAAGAAGTTGACCAGCAGCAACGGAAGAAGTACTAGACCAGCTGCCGTGGAATAAGTATTTGACCACCTGTAATGGAAGAAGTCCTTGACCACCTGTAATGGAAGAAGTATTTGGCCAGCTGCAATGGAGGAAAAACTTGACCACTGATAATGGAAGAAGTACTTGACCACATGTAATGGAAGAAGTTGACCAGCTGCAATGGAAGACGTAGTTGACCAGCTGCAATGGAAGAAGTACTTGACCACCTATAATGGAAGAAGTTCTTGACCACCTGTAATGGAAGAAGTACTTGACTAACTACAATGGAAGAAGCAGTTGACCAGCTGCAATGAAGACGTAGATGACCACCTGCAATGGAAGAAGTAGATCACCTGCAATGGAAAAAGTACTTTACCACCTTTAATGGAAAAAGTACTTGACCACTTGTAATGGAATAAGTACTTGACCAACTACAATGTAAGAAGCTGCTGACCACCTGTAATGGAAGAGGTACTTGACCAACTAAAATGGAAAAAGCAGTTGACCAGCTGCAATGGAACAAGCAGTTGACCTCCTGCAATGGAATAAGTTGACCAGCTGCAGTGGAAGAAGTAGTTGACCACCTGCAATGGAAGAAGTAATTGACCAACTGCAATGGAAGTGGTTCTTTTCTACCAGGTAGTTGTGATGAAACACATATTTGACCAGCTGTCGTGTAACTAGTACATCTCCAGCTGTGATTGAAAAGTACTTCACGAGATATAAATAGAAATTAGGACAGGTACTTTTGTGTGACAGGATTACTACATAACACACCTTTTCCTGTTTTCCCCATGTGATGCGTCAGTCCTCCCTGATATGGTTGTACTCCTCCTCCAGGGACTTCAAGTTCTCCTCCCACTTGTTCAGTGGCTTCTTCTCCTTCGTGTACACATTGTCTCTCATCTCATAGTCCACCTGAAATAAAGAACAAGAATTATTACTAGTTGTGTATGCTGTCTAACATCATGTACTCTTCCTAAAAAAGTACATGATCTGATATTGAACCTGAAAAAACATATATTACGGAACAAATATCTGACCAGCTGTGACAGAAGAAGTACTTGAGAAGCTGCCATGGTAGATGTACTTCACCAGACCAGATATCTCAAAACAATCATTGTCCAGCTGTGATGGAAGAAGTAGTTGACCAGCTGCAACGGAAGAAATAGTTGACCAGCTGCAATGGAATAAGTAGTTGACCACCTCCAATGAAAGAAGTAGTTGACCAACTGCAATGGAAGAAGTACTTGAACAACTGCAATGGAAGAAGTAGTTGACCAGCTCCAATGAAAGTAGTACTTGACCAGCTGCAATGGAAGAAGTACTTGACCGGCTGCAATGGAAGAAGTACTTGACCGGCTGCAATGGAAGAAGCAGTTGACCAGCTGCAATGTAAGAAGTACATAACCAACTGCAACAGAACAAGTAGTTGACCAGCTGCAATGGAAGAAGTATTTGACCACCTGTAATGGAAGAAGTTGACCAGCTACAATAGTTGACCACCTGCAATGGAAAAAGTAGTTTACCCCCTGCAATGGAAGAAGTTGACCAGCAGCAACGGAAGAAGTACTAGACCAGCTGCAATGGAAGAAGTATTTGACCACCTGTAATGGAAGAAGTCCTTGTAATGGAAGAAGTATTTGACCAGCTGCAACGGAGGAAAAACTTGACCACTGATAATGGAAGAAGTACTTGACCACATGTAATGGAAGAAGTTGACCAGCTGCAATGGAAGACGTAGTTGACCAGCTGCAATGGAAGAAGTACTTGACCACCTATAATGGAAGAAGTTCTTGACCACCTGTAATGGAAGAAGTACTTGACTAACTACAATGGAAGAAGCAGTTGACCAGCTGCAATGAAGACGTAGATGACCACCTGCAATGGAAGAAGTAGATCACCTGCAATGGAATATGTAGTTGACCAGCTGCAATGGAAGAAGTACTTTACCACCTTTAATGGAAAAAGTACTTGACCACTTGTAATGGAATAAGTACTTGACCAACTACAATGTAAGAAGCTGCTGACCACCTGTAATGGAAGAGGTACTTGACCAACTAAAATGGAAAAAGCAGTTGACCAGCTGCAATGGAACAAGCAGTTGACCACCTGCAATGGAATAAGTTGACCAGCTGCAGTGGAAGAAGTAGTTGACCACCTGCAACGGAAGAAGTAATTGACCAACTGCAATGGAAGTAGTTCTTTTCTACCAGGTAGTTGTGATGAAACACATATTTGACCAGCTGTCGTGTAACTAGTACATCTCCAGCTGTGATTGAAAAGTACTTCACGAGATATCAATAGAAATTAGGACAGGTACTTTTGTGTGACAGGATTTCTACATAACACACCTTTTCCTGTTTTCCGCATGTGATGCGTCAGTCCTCCCTGATATGGTTGTACTCCTCCTCCAGGGACTTCAAGTCCTCCTCCCACTTGTTCAGTGGCTTCTTCTCCTTCGATACTGCAATTCCAAATGCTTTCAGTGAGCTTGTGACATGCGGTTGCATGTCAGGGTAGCCAAAGGCAGGTACCTAAGCCAAGGAGAGATGGGCGTACCCCTTCCCCATCTGAAGCAATTTCTACTTCCCACATTGCAAACATTGAAACATATGAATATAAATATATGAAATGATTGGCAAGGTGTACTACACCGGTTACACACTGAAATATAAGCCCTGGATAAGTAGTTATTTAATCACATTTTAATTATTTGGTTGAACAAGCCATATGTCACCAGAAATTCAAACCTAGGCCAGCCAAAAAACCTGATTGTGTAACTAGTGTCCTATGCCGAAAACCATTCACTGGTTGGTAATTTATGACATAAATAATGGTATGCCTCATTTAAGCAAAATTTATAGTTAAATTAATGACAAATTAAGTATTACATTTAATGATTTATGAGAAGCTACACATTCATGTTGTGACTTGCTAATATCTCATATTATATCTTTTTAAGTTAAAAAACTGGTTGGTAGTGTGTAAAAAAACATCAAAACTAAAAATGTGTTCTTTTTAGTAATCATTTTGCAAAATAGCATATCATTTATGTTATAAAATAACATGTCAAATGCCAAATTAAGTATGTAGAAATTGTTTGATTTTGTAACTAAATATTAACAGTCATAACAAAGGTATTACTCCTTGTTCACAAACACAACTTCATGGAAAATGTACTAAATATAATATTTTAGATAATATATCGATAATTTTACTCCAGCTACTGCTGAGGAAGTAAGGCAAATTATTATGTCTTCTCCAAATAAATGTTGTGATCTAGATCGAATGCCAACTGTATTGTTGAAAGCATGCATTGACACCTTACTTGGTACTATAAGAAATATTGTATATGTGTCACTGAGGACGTATTTTTCCTGATGATTTTAAACAGGCGCATGTAAATCCACTACTTAAAAAGACAACTTTGTCGAAAGATAACTTGAAAAATTATAGACCTGTTTCTAATTTGAGCTTCATATCTAAAATTCTTGAAAAGGTTGTAGCAAAACGCCTTGGATCTCACATTACTTCAAATAATTTGTCAAATGTATTCCAATCTGCATATAAGAAACTTCATTCTACAGAGACTGCTCTCTTAAAAGTGCATAACGACATCACTCTAAATATGGACAATGGTAGAGTTACTGCACTCACCTTACTTGATTTGTCAGCTGCTTTTGATACGATTAATCATTCTATTCTAATGGATCGTTTGTCTGTGTGGTATGGTGTGTCTGGTATAGCGTTAAGCTGGTTTAGATCATATCTGAGTGGTAGACACCAGAGAGTTAAGATTGGGGATTGTTTTTCGTCACCACTTAATATTTCGTGTGGTGTTCCTCAGGGGTCAGTTTTGGGACCATTACTTTTTACGCTGTATACTACTCCATTGAGTCTAGTGATTAATAGGCATCATTTGAGCCATCATCTTTATGCAGATGATACTCAAATTTATATATCATTATCCACTTCAGATGCAAGTAGTTCTTTACAGCAGCTTAGAACTTGTATTGATGACATTTTTTGCTGGATGACTGAGAGTAGATTGAAGCTGAATGCTGATAAAACTGAGTTTCTTATTATTGGTACACACCGGCAGCGTGACAAAATTAAGACTCTTTTTCCTATACCCTTACTTAATCAGCATGTTATGCCTGCAGTTTCGACTAGGAATTTGGGAGTAATTTTTAATGATAAATTAAATTTTAGAGAACACATTTCTCAAATTTGTCGAACATGTTTTTACCACATTCGTGATTTGCGGCGTATTCGTCGATATTTGCCTGTTTCTGTTGCAAAGACTATTGCAACTGCATTAGTTACTAGTAGATTAGACTATTGTAATTCACTTTTTCATAATATTGCTATTAAGGATATCACAAAACTACAACGTGTTCAAAATTGCTTAGCAAGGGTGGTGACTAGGTCTCCACGCTTTACTCCTTCTAAGCCGCTTCTAAAGTCTCTGCATTGGCTGCCTGTCCAATATCGTATAATGTTTAAGATGTGTACCATTACTTACCAGGCACTTTCTTCTAAGCAGCCATCGTATTTACATACTTTGCTTACTCCTATAAGAAAACCTATTCAACTTCGGTCATCTACTTCTGATTTACTCTTTGTACCAAAGGTCAATACTAATATGGGGACCAGGGCTTTTGCTGTGGGTGCGCCTACTCTATGGAATATGCTTCCTTCTAGCGTGAAATCAGTTGAAAATATTGCTAAATTCCGTCGTCATTTAAAAACATATCTGTACAATCTGGCCTATCCACCATAGCTCCCTGGCGCATCAATCAATCTGATGACAACTTGATTTGTTTACCGACTATGAGATCGATTAATCCTTTTTGTTTTGATGCGCCTCTGAGCTTGGTTTCTAAGGATATAGGCGCAATAGAAGTTAACTAATTATTAATATTATTATTAAATTGTCCATGGTATCAAATTGCCAATGGTGTGGTTGACATGGTTACTATGACACAAACTGATTAGTATTTCAGATTTTATTTACTTTTCATTATTATGTAACAACATTTTTTCTATAAAGATCAAGACAATGTCCAGTTACTTAAAATACATTTTACGAAAAGTCTGTGCCCTTCGAAGGAGTAATAACCAGAAAACATTCAACTAACCTGATTTTTTTTGTCGTATTTCCCTGCCTTTTCCCGTTTCTCCTGTGTCTGCGATGCGTTTCTCCTCCGTTGTGCTCTTCCAGGGTTTCGGCCCATTGATTGAACAGTTAAGTAAGACTGAAGTCCAGTGTCGATCGTCTTTTAAGTTGCATCCGTCTTCCTGAGACTCAAGTAAAGAACAAAATAACGATTACAATTGTAGTTTGTATTGTGGTCAGTCTACACTTGTACACACTGTCAGTTTTCTTGAATTCTACTTGTTTCGCAAGCAAAAACCTATCAAAATCGTGAAGAAGGAAAGAACGCAGCTTACCGTTCGCGTAGTCGAGATTACTATGGAGATGCGTTACACAGACGTACTGTGACGAAATAAAAATATCCGAAATGCTCGTGGCCAGGATGTCGTCATTTTCACATCACGTGGTCTGCCTGTGGTGTGATTCAGATTCAGAGTTCGCGTCTTTTTTCTGTATTATAATTTCCGCGTATCGAATCCTAGTACACTTATTGATCTCTCTGTCTCAAACAATGAAACATACCCGTTGTTGTGCGCATTGCTATATTTTCTTACATTAACGTTTCGAAATGAACGAGGATATACGAAATACCCAAACAGCCGAACAATAATAATTACAAAACCCTTATATCCGGCGTCTCACGCGTACAGTGCCGCACTCTGTCGGCATCCGGTAAACGTGGTTCTTGCGAACGAACTGTCCGCCAGGTGCTTTCCGAAAGTCTGTCATTATAATTATAACTTATATATATATATAATTTTATAACCACATTATAATTAAATTCGTTAAAGGTAGGTAAGTTAACAAGACAACCAAGGCAAAGGAAAAACCTCGATACGTTGCATTTCAGCACTGCCTGAACTCGTTCTTGTGTGTGGCTTCCTGAAGGTAGTATCGGCCCCAGACAATAGACATCGAGGTTTGCCTTAACCAGTGAATCTGAAAGCAGCGCGAGTTATTACGAAGTAAGCTAGCATTATGAGTCTTACGTTTGGATGAAATGTCTATGTCTTACTAGTGGCGCAGCTAGTAGCTACAGGTTCAGACTCTTTCGACCTTTTGGCAATTCACTGTAAAGTAGCTTCGGGTCACTCAGCTGTATGACTGAGTACCTTTGTATAGACAGTAGTGGATATTTGTTTACGGATAGTTTTCGCGCATTAATTGGCCGGATGTTTCACAGAGAAGATGATATGCGGTTCGATTGAACAGATCAGCTAAGATAGCGATTTCAACCTGTTTCTCAACACCCGAGCTCAGTGTCCAATATCAAAATCCGGTATTGCTGCCTGCCCATGCATGACGCAGTTGGGTCATTTCACGGTAACCATGCTAATATTGGTGTCTCAGCTCTGTTATATAGAACTATTCGATAAAGAAATCTGGCAACACTATATTTCTAATATGTGGCATTTTGTGCAGTATTGTTCTTCATTTCTAATATGATAATCGTGTTCGAGGTCTTTTTCTATCTATTTCTCGTAATATGTCCCAGTCTACGTCATCGAAAAGTGGCTCTCCCCATGACCTGGTCCTCAAGTTGCACGTTATCATGAAGGTGTACTAATTATACATTAAATAATACATATATTGCGAAATGCCAACTTAAATTTGCACAGCCACCAGCCACCGGTTGTGCGCTACCCTGCGTAGTGTTTCTTGAAACGGTTAGATAAACACAATTCAACTTGATAAGCACCTATTTATGCTGACAACTGTTGTGTATTATGTTATTTATGTACCGCTTTTGCGTTACAGATATTTAATTGCCGTGCAATTATTTGATATCATGGTATATTGACAACAACGGAAGCTTGAACGGGTGGTTATCATCACACACGCACACGCGTAAGTGCTGCCACCTCACGGAGCCTGGGTAACCGAGGCCACCGCCTTGTTTAGATATCTGTCTGCTAAATACAAATCGTTGCAGTATGTCTGCAACATAGCTATTTAAATAGGACTAACATTATATTAATAGATGAGAAGAGCTACGAACAGTGAGCGGCATTTTATGTCAAATATGTATGACATTCGATATTGTTGTTTGTCGCAGAAAGTATATAATAGGCGCATTTATTGCGTGAATTGCCTCTTATGCTCGGTCCACACTGGATCCGGTGTACGACGAAGGGTGTCCACACCGCATCGCAGACAAAAGCAACTGCGATCTACGTCCTGAGTGAGTTACGATTTTCGTGTCCACACCGCAAAGATTTACGTTCTCATCGCGAGCAGAGCCTTACATACGTATATATCTAAGGCTCTGATCGCGAGTGAACATACACCCCACCCCATCTGGGGTGTACCAAAGGAAAACTACAACAATTGTGACGTTATACGTCAAGACGTCATTCGATACTCGCACGCTGATTGGCTGAAGCGTTTCACGTAATTCCTCGAGGCGACTTACGTTTATTGCGATTTGCGACGAACCTGTCCACATTACCGATTAACGATTTCTACGATTCGACAGGAGAATGTTCAAAATATCGCAAGTCTTTGACTTATAAGGTTTGCGATGCCGTCCACACCCGCCCTCCACAGATCGCAAGTATCGTATAGGCCTATGTGAGCAAATTTCTTCCGATTTACGTCCTGGCGAGGTCTGGTGTGGACAGGGCATTACTGTTTGACAGTAATGTTGTAAAACTGCAACGATGACGTCACTGCTTCTTAGCGTGACGCTAGTGTCTATTGCATCTCACAAGTTAACGACAACACAAGGTCAAATGAAGAAATATTATCCTATCCGCATAAAAAAGCTCTTCTTTCAACAAAGACACGTTTATTGTACCTCGAGTTGCTTTCTGTGCCTTTTGGTTTGTTTAAGTAGTAACCATCTTTGTCATTGATTTTACAACTCTATTCAAGCCAAATAACTGTCTGAGCACGATTGTTACAATGTCACTTTATTACTTGACCACCCCAACAAACATCAATGGCGCTACAATATAATGCACCATGTTAAATTTAATGTGCTAGTACAGCAGGTTTGTGAATGCCTATGGAAAATATGTGTGCCTTTACGCAGGTTTCTCAACCTGTGCGCTGTGAGAAACTTCGTTCGTTCGTTCGTTCGTTCGTTCGTTCGCTCGGTCGCTCGGTCGGTCGGTCGGTCGGTCGGTCGGTCGGTCGGTCGGTCGGCTGCTGCTGCTGCCCCAGGCCCAGCAGCTATGACAGCACCAATCATCATATATGGGGCGCAGTATTATGGAGAAGTTCCGAAAAATTTAAGTGCATTTGGTTGAGAAATAGCCCAGATCTACGCAATAAGAGAAGTCAGTTTGGTGAAATAATTGTATTTGTGAACATTTCAACAACGAATTGTACAAACAACAAATGTACACAGAGACTTGAAATTACACACATGACTGAAAAGTAAAAAAAATCAAACACATTTTGTGAACCATAAGTAAGTGTATTTTTTTTAAACATTACTATTGTCATACTATTCGTGTTCATCAAGTTGGAAGTATATTATTCAAATAAATTTCATAATTACACAACTAGCAATGTTCTACTCACTTCAATGTTTCAACCACCATCGGGGGCCTTCTTCAGGATCTGAATGGTCACTGCTCGCCACACCATCTAGCGCGCAGTGACCAATCAGTTCCCGTAGAAGACCGCTGATGGTGGTTGATGTGAGTAGAACATTGTTAATTGTGTAATTATGAAATTTGTTTGAATGTCATACTATTGTTCATCAGTGACCTAAAACTCCCCTGCAGCATAGTCTGTTGATGTTGCTGCTGCTGCCCGTGTGCGGGCAACGAAGCGGGCTTGCCTGGCCTCCTTTGAGGCGGCCAATGTCTGACGCTTCGCCTGCAGCAGACGCCGTCGGTCAGCTTTCTCTGCAGATGACAACAAGTGGGCACCTGATGGCACCTGCATCACACCACACAAGTTTTTCATTGTCACTTTGATGCCAGCGTTGAACTGTGACACAGCACTGCAGGTGGCGGAGACAACGCGCTCAAGGCCAACGAAAGTCGTCTTCGGGCATTTGCTCCACACAACAGAATGGAGACTTTCGTTCGCATTCTGCGTTTTGCCCAGTGTGCACCGCTTCAGGAGGTCGACGTGGGCCAGTCGGGTGTACACCTCCTTTACATGTTCCGCAACATCGGGCGCAAGTGGCGTGCCCCCATTCGTCCGGTGTGGACCTGGCTCCTGTCCGGTAGCGAGTGCTTTCTGATAAAAGCACCAGCTGCGAGCTCCCACCGGGCATCGGTCGTGCTGGGGTTTCTCATCCATTGACGAGCAGTGGTTGAACGATGCCAAGATCGCATTCTGCATGCCGTTGACATCATATGGGTGGGTCTGGACAGCCATTCGATAGTATCGGCTGAGTGTCTCTATCTTCTTCCCGGTCAACTTTCCAAACCCATGGCCTCCAAGTGTGACCCCAGCCTTCTTCCCACATGGTGCCAACTTGCGCAGGGCAGTGTTGAGGCGTTTGGCGACGTGGTTCACACACTCCTCCTTGTGCAGCTCCACGTCGCCGTACACTCGCAAGTTGGTGAGGCGGGTGACGGTCCTGGCGTCACCGTCGGAGAGAATGGTGGTGTATCTGAAGTTGCGGTTGGTGGAGCGGGACCACAGCAGCTCTGCAGCCTTCATCTCCATGCCACCCGACGCCCCCTCATAGTTCTGGTTGCACTCGGGCTCGTGCGTCAAATACCAGTCCTTAAAGGCTGCAGTGTGCCTGCCGCCGTGTCGGGTGCTAGCATAAGCACGCCGCTGGCAGTACAAGGACATCACCTGGAGGTCGAGCACCAGGCCAGTGATCACCTCAACCACGCAGCCGATCCCATACTGCGACTTGTAACCACGCGTCATCCAAGATCCGTCGTAGCTGACGGTCAAGTCGATGGTGTCATCATGCCCAATTGACGGGTCAATGTCCCGGTAGACACGACGGACAACGGTGGCAGCATCACCCAGCATCCGCGTCACGACGATCTTGTTGGCTTCACATATGGCGTGAGTGTGCTTTGTGTAGGAGGTTTGTGTCAGAGGCTTCATATCTAGAAATCGACACAATTTTATCAAGCCGGCATGGCCAACCGCCATGTCCATCGAAGCAGCTACTGCCTGGCGCACGACGACGAAGGGCATATTCCCTGAAGATGACCCATCGATGCGGTCGGACGTCAGGGTGGAGTTGAGCACTGTGTCACACTCTGTGCACACAGTCTCCATTGCAGCGACGAGACCAAGTCGGTGGTCAGCGACACGACACGAATAATCAAAGACGCAGCGCCACACTCCAGACATCTCAGGCCCTTTACTAGAGTTGACAGCATGCTGAACCGAGTTATGACAGTCGTGATGTCACCTGCTGTCTCGGGAACATCATTACGGTCACTGCAATCATCTCTGAATGTAGTTCTGTAGGAGAACTTCCTCTCTGTTGCCGAAATTGAAGGCTGGAGTTCGATAACCTGTGAACAAAATGTTATATTATAACAACACAATGGTCAATAAATAAAAACAGTTAATATACAACTGTGTGTGTGTATATATATATATATATATATATATATATATATATATATATATATATACATACATACATACATACATTAAGTTCAGACTAAATAATAACATTATTTGAGTTGATTATTTGAGGGCAGGAAGTCCATATTCTCCATGTTAACATATATGACTTTGTGTTTTGTTTTTATTTGTAATAATCGAACTGTTCCCAAATTCCGTATTTCAGTTGTATTGTCCGAAGGATTATTACAAGCAGAAGCAATGGAACACTTTTGTTATGATTACGTGCATTACGTGCTTATCGAAACCACAACGTTTAGCAATGTAAAATGCAAATCCCGTAAAAGACACATGCGGCCTAAATTCGTGTCTATTATCTGCACTACGCAAATCGTGACCCAATTTCCTCAATCGTGACCGCTATTCCTCAAATCATAAATAAGCAAGAGTGATTTCCATAATATTCCTGAATTTTATAACAACCTACATAACTGGAAATTGGTGTGAAATAAAATTAGTACCACTACCAGGCTGTAGCACAAATTACAAAACATAATTCTAGCCTCAGCAAACTCGCAAGTCCAGGTCCATTCACCACTGCCATGCCCATGCCCATGGCATTGACCCATTGTCATTGACACTTCACTTGAAATTACAGTATTTTTATTACACGGTACATAGGCAGCCAAACCGGCATGCTGGTTGCCTCCAATTATAATATAATAAATAAATACGTGCACACGGATTAGTATTTTATCAGCGAAAAGTAAAAAGAATAATACCTGCGAAGTGACAGGCGAGTAACGGCTGTCACTATCATTCGTGTCGCCGGACCCGACCGGAGGCGCTGCCACCGCCACCGTCGTCAGTTGTCCAGCCCATGCCTGCCTAAGTTGCAGTCGCCTGCGCTTGCGCTCCTTCCCGAAAGAAGCTATATGTTTCTTCTTCTCATCTGACATGGTGTCGCGGGTAAAGTCACTTTGAAAACAGCGGATAAAAATGGCGTAGATACAATGTTGATTATAAACAACGGCGTCCTTTCGCGCACTTCAACCTATCAGCGGGCACACAGCAGTCACGTGGACGTATTATCCAATCACTGCAGTAAGCGGGCGGGGTTAGGCCAGATTATAATTTATTATGTAGGTCATTCCAACTGGAATATCGCGGTAACGGGAGAATATCTCCGAAAATCACTGGTACCAACATGCAGTGCGATAGTGAAGCTGTCTGCTGGTATGCAGCATGCCAACAGAGGTTCAAAATAGCGGGATACATGCGATTGAAACCGAGGAATTTTTCGATCGGCGCTGCGTCATTACGCGAAAACAAAAGAAACATTGTAGCAGGACTCACGCTAAATCGTGTTTTTAGAGCATTTATCGTATTCATACAAAGTATCAACGTATACAGATCGAAAGTTAGGTAATTATATTATATGATTTTTTTTAAAGTGAAAATTCGTAGAAGAAAAATAATTCCGTCTAAAAATGATAAATCCACGGTGTTGCGTCCCCTTAAGAAATTTCGACGCCATATTTACGAATGTTCTTATCTTAACTGTTTCGAGAATAGCATTTACGAAAAATCGTAACTTACGGCAGTTTCGACGCCATATTTACGCAAAATGGCGCTAAGAAATTCGTAAGTCGTTCGAGAATACGGGCCCTGATACCTAGAGGAAGACTGATGTTATCAATGCTCTCAGTAAACTCATTCTGACTTCAATAGATCTGTATGTTCTTGTCTCTCCAGATGGACTTCAGGTTTGCTAGAGATGATGTAGCTGATCTGTATCTCTTGATTACATCTGGCATCATCTGTTATTGTTTCTCCATTGCTTAAACTTTGAAGAAGTTCCTTGTGAGTTGACATGGTTATGTGTACCAATTAAAAACTACCTAGCCAATATGACTTATTGCACCTGCTTTATGCTGCAAATTAGAATGATCATAGAGCACAGTGGTCAGGGGTAGAGCTTCGGACTCTCGACTAAGAGGAACCATGTTTGAATATTGGGCTACAGTGTTAAAACCGTTTTTTTTACTCTACATTGCTTCAGTTCACCCAGCTGTATAAATGAGTACCTGACTTTAGACAGCAGTCATCGCGCATTAATTACAGCATATATGGCTGGATGTTTCCCAGAGAAGTGAAGCAAAGAGAAGTTGAGATGGTGTCTGGTTGAACAGGTTTGCCAGAGAAGTAAAGTGTAAAAGGGCTTTCAGCAATCCTGAGGATTGGATACTCCACAATTTAAGAACTTACCTTTAATTGTTTGTATGTCATTCCAGTCATTTGAACTTATTTTTTATTTACAGGTGATATGTTGCAGAATATTCTGACATTTCCTGGCAACAACCACAGTGAACTCAATTGGTTAGAAAACATCTGCTTTAACTTAAAGCCATATTTGGAAAAGAAATGCTGTGTAGAATTTCTCTGATATGCCACCAAAACATTCTGGAACAGATTTTTGGCAGGCCAATCTTGTCGCCTTCCCCGATATATTGGTGCCATTCTGTGTTGTATCATATTGTTACAGATGGTACGCGTTACAGATGGTATGTGTTCCTGAATCCATGAACAGTTTTCAAAAGTATTGTCCACAGATTGCATTCATGATTAACTAAGATATTGTCCTAGAGTCTGTGCTGATATGTCTGCCACGTGAAGTGTCTGCCACGTGAAGTGTCAGCCACGTGAAGTGTCTGCCAAACGAAGTATCTACCAGATGAAGTGTCTGCCACATAAAGTGTGCCACAGTATTCTGTGAACGTATATCAGGTAACATAGATGTGATCTAACCAATTGAGTTCACCTTGGTTGTTGCCGGGAAATGTCAGAATATTCTGCAACATATCACCTAAGACATGGGTAAATTAAGTTCAAATTACTGGAATGAGAAAAAAAGTAAAGGTAAGTTCTCATATAGCACAGTACCCAATCCTCGGGATTGCTCAAAGCACTTTACACTTTAATTTCCTGGCAAACCTGTTCAATCAGACAGCATCTCAACTTCTCAGGGAATCATCCAACCATATGCTGCGACTAATGTGCGATGACTGCTCATACTCACTTGTCTACAGCCAGGTACTCATTTATATAGCCGAGTGAACTAGAGCAATGTAAAGTGAAAACAACTTGCCCAAGATTTCAACACTGCAGCCCAGGATTCTAAACCGGGTCCTCTTAGTCGAGAGTCCGAAGCCCTACACCTGATCACTGCACTCTACGGTCATTCTAATTTGCAACATAAAGCAGGTGCAATGAGTCATATTGGCTAGGTAGTTTTTAATTGTTGCACATAACCATGCCAAATCACAATGAACTTCTTCAAAGATTAAGCAATGAAACAATGAAGATGATGAAGAAGACAGCAGTATGGGCACTCAGCCTTGAGAATATTGTAGACCTTGCCATACACATCTGGACTCAAAGAGGAAGGTTGTGAAAGAAAAATACAGATACATTTGTTTTCTCAGGACCCAGGGTTCTGAAACTAAGGCAACAACTTTTTTAACGGCAATGACCTCTGTAAATTTGTCTCGCATGATGTTGCTGATTATAGTGAATACCTCAACTGATCAAAGTTGTGAAACTAATATCCTACCTGAGCTATAGATTAACAGGAGTTCAATAATTGGTTTTGATTGATCATGAATACAGTGTATATAATATTTGGCCAGTGCAATTGTTTTTTTTTAATTAGAACAGTTTTCTGTAAACAATAACATACAGCAGAGACTAGAGTAAAAACGAGTGTCAATTAGCTTCCACAAATCCACATTAGTCACTAGAGGTGCTAATACGCAATTAGACCCTAGTTGCATATCAGCACCTGCAGTGACTAATGTGGATTTGTTTGCATGTTTTGCTGAACGCTTGCTTAAATTATCCTCAACTTGCTATTGACCGTGCAGGCCCGTAGCCAGCGATAGTTTGTATGTGGGCATGCCGTATGTGCTCAATTGACAGAACAGCCAAAACAACACTATCTTGGCACTGAATTCAATCGAATGTCCGGCGACGTTTCATCGACTGTAAATGTACATTAATGAAGACATTATACTTTCATATTGACGGACATGTTATACGATATCAATATTTAACTATGTGTGAAGACGTAGCAATCTCGTGTGATGCATACGGCGAGCTGTAGATGATTTTAAACATTCTTTCCGACATCGAGCCAGCACACCTGTCGTCGGGCCACCAGTCGACGTTCCATCGGTTGTAAATGGTCATTAATGTACATATTATACTTTCACATTGACGGACATGTCAGATTTAGCTAAATATGAGGGTTTGGAGTAATGCAAGTTCAACAGCTGATTGTAGGATGATTTAAATAAGCGTTCCACAGAATGGTGCCGCATTTTAAACATGTCAAGAATATGTAAAAGACGGCACAAAGACTCTAGTTGTGTCAGAGCGCCTTCTGTCGGATTAGTTATTGTGGTACCTCATTATTATTTGATTTTATTGTAAAAATAGTCAGTTGTGCAATTATGTTACCATGGCATTGTAATTGCATTACCAACCAAAACTTCCTCACTGTAAAGGAACGGTGCACATATATATGAACACAAGTTCATTTTATATGATTATTATTAATGATAACTGTCATCCCTGATACATTGCAGATTTCAGACAATATGTCTTGACATATAGGTTACAATTTGATGTTACTGATATTAAAAATGTCTGTGTAATTTTGATACAAAAATTGAAACAGCCATAACTTTATCAATTTACTCAAGCTATGATCTAAACATACGTGTGCACAGAAAGTTAAAACTGATTACTCAATGTTAAAACATTTTTATTGTCTTGTTCTGTCATGAGGATCCATCCCACCACTAATGCAAACACATCTTGGCTGCTTGGAAGATGAGACAATACATAGATGGATGATACTGTGGAGTTCTCTCATGACTGAGGGAGCCATGTCATCCATGTAGTGTAGACTGTTCGAATATCCAAAGTCATCCCCAGTCAAGTTGTCACTATGCCACCAATGTCACAGGTGATACGTTGAGCTGAAACCACACAAACATCAGTTTATTCAA
This sequence comes from Oasisia sp. SBJ-2009, assembly GCA_964017155.1. Lineage (NCBI taxonomy): Eukaryota > Metazoa > Annelida > Polychaeta > Sabellida > Siboglinidae > Oasisia > Oasisia sp. SBJ-2009. The sequence goes on from OZ024865.1 coordinate 23,858,880, forward strand.
ATGTTTGATGAGTTCCAAAAACAGTATGGCTGTAGTATTGTTTTAGCTCATCTTCACCACAATCAATATTTTAATATGTGTTTATGATCCAAAACTATTCAATAAATGTCACTGTCAGTTTGTATGTTTCACCCACACGATGGCGCCACTGTAGAATAGATTTCCCACTGATACATGTAGTGATCATAGACCAAAACCCAACAGGCTTTTATACAGGATCAATTTTATACATTATCCACCTATTGGGTACTCCTTTGGGTGAGAGACAGGGTTGGCTTCAGTAGCTACTAGCTAGGACAACACATTAAAGCCATGCAAGTTAAAAGATGACTTCCCAGTGGCCTTGCGGTTTTATGATGACCACATCATAGGACATGTCCTAGGAGAGGGCAGCCCTGTCACCTCCCACAACTGCCCACCCAAACTGATATTAACTTGGCCAAATGACAGGTGGACATATATCTAGATAAAGCTATGTCTCCCAAGTCAGTGTTCCCTTCCTACGTGACAAGTGCGGTGGGCCACGTCACAGTTTTTCTAAGCTATCTTGCGGAAAATATGTTAACAATTGTCATTAGAGCTATTTTCTTTGTCCTTTCTGACTATTTCCAATCTGCAAACACGTTTACATGTCTTTCACTACTGTATATCAGGAAATATATTAAAACATATTTCATTACACACCCAGGGAAAACACTGGCCAGAAAGCTGTCTTTTGAAATTGGCAAACTTATAAATACTGAAATTTGCAGGACGTTTACAGCACGGGGGAAATGCTTGGATCAACTGGATAAGAAGAATCGTGGTGGTGAAGAGAGAGGATAAGGGAAGAATGGACAAAACGAGAGTGGAGGATGGAATTATGAAGGTTTTAAGAAGAAATTGGTGAAGATAAGATTGAAATGGGCCAGTCATGTGGAAAGAATGGGTGATGAAAAACTGGTCGAGATGAGATGCCCAGAAAGAAGAGGGGAAAAGGAGGCGAGAAAGAAGAAGAATTTGATTGGAGGACTGCATTAAGAGAGATCTACAACGACAAGGAGGAGATGGAGAACAGCAGCAAATGGTGGAAGGAGGCGGAGACTGTTCATAAAGAACATAATGAGAGGAATGTGGGGAAAGAAAAGGAGAAGACAAAGACAACAGTAACCATGGCAACCTCACTCCTAAGTCTTGTCAGGGGTGCAAATGTGGTTTGATTGTATTTGTAGTTACAGTCTGCATAAAGATTCCAAATACAAAAGTGTGTTTATCTAGATATGTAATCTACCCTTTTAACATATTGGTAAATTTATAATAATTTATCTATTTCTAGCACATTTTAGACGTAGCATTGCAGAACTGCTCAACCCGACAAGTAGACTTGTGGGGAATGCGAAGAGTTTGGCGTGCTAATGAGTGCAGAAAAAGCAGTGTTGAGGACAGGAACTACAGAGGATGGAGCAGCAAGTACAGGTGTGAAGACAGGAAATGGTGAGACATTCAATACCTTATATTCAAATAGCATATATTGGGGATGCAGTGACTGTGTATTCCATCTGTGTACTGGGTGCTTAGTGCCTATGTATTCTATCTGCATACTGGGGTTTAGTACCTGTGTATTCTATCTGTGTACTGGGGGTGTAGTGACTGTGTATTCTATCTGTGTACTGGGGGTGTAGTGACTGTGCATTCTAGCTGTGTACTGGGAGTTTAGTGACTGTATACTAGATATGTATTGGGGTGTAGAAACTGTGCATTATAGCTGTGTACTGGGGGTGTAGTAACTGGGTATTCTAGCTATGTACTGGGGGCATAGTAACTGTGTATTCTAGCTGTGTACTGGGGGCATAGTAACTGTGTATTCTAGCTGTGTACTGGGGGGGGGGGGGGTTAGTGACTGTGTATTCTAGCTATGTATTCAGGTGTAGTGCCTGTGTATTCTAGCTGTGTATTGGGTGTTTAGTGACAGTGGTGTTTGTGTCTAGCTGTGTACTGGTATATAGTGACTGTATTCTAGTTGTATACTGGGGATGTAGTGACTGTATTCTAGTTGTGTAGTGAATGTGTATTCCAGCTGTGTATTGGGGGTGTAGTGTATGTGAAGTTCATCTGTGCATTGGGGGTGTAGTGTATGTGAAGTTCATCTGTGTATTGGGGTGTAGTGACTGTGTATTCCATGTGTGTACTGGGGGTGTAGTGACTGTGTATTCCATCTGTGTAATGGGGTGTAGTGACTGTGTATTCCATCTGTGTACTGGGGGTGTAGTGACTGTGTATTCCATCTGTGTACTGGGGGTGTAGTGAATGTGTATTCCATCTGTGTACTGGGGGTGCAGTGACTGTGTATTCCATATGTGTACTAGGGGTGTAGTGACTGTGTATTCCATCTGTGTACTGGGGGTGTAGTGACTGTGTATTCCATCTGTGTAATGGGGTGTAGTGACTGTGTATTCCATCTGTGTAATGGGGTGTAGTGACTGTGTATTCCATCTGTGTAATGGGGTGTAGTGACTGTGTATTCCATCTGTGTACTGGGTGTGTAGTGACTGTGTATTCCATCTGTGTACTGGGGGTGTAGTGACTGTGTATTCCATCTGTGTAATGGGGTGTAGTGACTGTGTATTCCATCTCTGTACTGGGTGTGTAGTGACTGTGTATTCCATCTCTGTACTGGGGGTGTAGTGACTGTGTATTCCATCTGTGTAATGGGGTGTAGTGACTGTGTATTCCATCTGTGTACTGGGGGTGCAGTGACTGTGTATTCCATCTGTGTAATGGGGTGTAGTGACTGTATTCTAGTTGTGTAGTGAATGTGTATTCCAGCTGTGTATTGGGGGTGTAGTGTATGTGAAGTTCATCTGTGTATTGGGGGTGTAGTGTATGTGAAGTTCATCTGTGTATTGGGGTGTAGTGACTGTGTATTCCATGTGTGTACTGGGGGTGTAGTGACTGTGTATTCCATCTGTGTAATGGGGTGTAGTGACTGTGTATTCCATCTGTGTACTGGGGGTGTAGTGACTGTGTATTCCATCTGTGTACTGGGGGTGTAGTGAATGTGTATTCCATCTGTGTACTGGGGGTGCAGTGACTGTGTATTCCATATGTGTACTGGGGGTGTAGTGACTGTGTATTCCATCTGTGTACTGGGGGTGTAGTGACTGTGTATTCCATCTGTGTAATGGGGTGTAGTGACTGTGTATTCCATCTGTGTAATGGGGTGTAGTGACTGTGTATTCCATCTGTGTAATCGGGTGTAGTGACTGTGTATTCCATCTGTGTACTGGGTGTGTAGTGACTGTGTATTCCATCTGTGTACTGGGGGTGTAGTGACTGTGTATTCCATCTGTGTAATGGGGTGTAGTGACTGTGTATTCCATCTCTGTACTGGGTGTGTAGTGACTGTGTATTCCATCTCTGTACTGGGGGTGTAGTGACTGTGTATTCCATCTGTGTAATGGGGTGTAGTGACTGTGTATTCCATCTGTGTACTGGGGGTGCAGTGACTGTGTATTCCATCTGTGTAATGGGGTGTAGTGACTGTGTATTCCATCTGTGTACTGGGGGTGTAGTGACTGTGTATTCCATCTGTGTACTGGGGGTGTAGTGACTGTGTATTCCATCTGTGTACTGGGGGTGTAGTGACTGTGTATTCCATCTGTGTAATGGGGTGTAGTGACTGTATTCCATCTCTGTACTGGGTGTGTAGTGACTGTGTATTCCGTCTCTGTACTGGGGGTGTAGTGACTGTGTATTCCATCTGTGTAATGGGGTGTAGTGAATGTGTATTCCATCTGTGTACTGGGTGTGTAGTGACTGTGTATTCCATATGTGTACTGGGGGTGTAGTGACTGTGTATTCCATCTCTGTACTGGGGGTGTAGTGACTGTGTATTCCATCTGTGTACTGGGGGTGTAGTGACTGTGTATTCCATCTGTGTACTGGGGTGTAATGACTGTGTCTTCTAGCTTTTTACTGGGGGTGTAGTGACTGTGTATTCTAGCTGTGTACTAGGTGTGTAGTGATTGTGTATTTCATCTGTGTACTGGGGTGTATTAACTGTGTATTCTAGCTGTGTACTGGGGTGTAGTGACTATATTCCAGCTGCATACTGGGGTGTAGTGACTGTGTATTCTAGCTGTGTACTCGGGTATAGTGACTGTGTATTCCATCTGTGTAGTGGGGTGTAGTCACTGTGTATTCTAGCTGTGTAATGGGGTGTAGTCACTGTGTATTCTAACTGTATAATGGGGGTACATGCAAGAATCCTTGACTGAACCATAAAACCACCAAGAACCATTAACCAATTCAGAATTCTGAGAATAAAACAATAGTGGCATATCTCTTCGGAGAGGTCGTAGATGAAACCTTGACAATTTTGTATCTGAATTCCAAACCTCCTCGGAAGCTTAACATACATACAGATGCTAGTTCAATTATGGTTAAATGTGACACAGTATGTCTGTTGGAGATGCAAACCACTGATTGTGACTGAACTGAGTGCAGTGGTCACCTCCTGAGTGTCTTGTGGACAATACTTCCTCTCTACAGCTGTGGTCAGTCATCACACTGTCACAGGCCTTGGTGGTCACCACAACCTCTGGCCACTGGACCCAATCAGAAATGTACACAATAATACAGAGATATCATCTTTTAAAAGAGACACTTTCTATGAGTCATTACAGGACGTTCACAAAACAAGTGATACATAGTCCTAGTTAGGCCAGGAGCACAGGCATGAGCCATCTTCAAAGCAGGAAGTGCCAAGTTCTGAGTTCTAATATAGTTTTAGCCAATCCTTGGGATTGTTTAAAGCAGTTTACACTTTACTCCCTGTCAGCTATGTCTAACTGAATACCACCTCCACTTATCTGGGAAGCATTCAGCCATATTTCAATTAATGAGTGAAGATTATCCATATAGAAATATCTACAACTGTAGGTCTCTCTGCTGTCCAACATGCCCGGCGATGATGTTAATGCAGGGTTTCATCCTTGTGTTTAGCTCACTGGTGGGAGGCGAGTCTGATTTGAGCAGCAAAGCCTCTGGCACAGTTGGTACAACAGATGGTAGGTGCAGAAGTATGTGATGGTGTTGGTGTTTAGTTGATATCTTTTCTTCAAGATGGCTCTTTCCTTTGTGTACATCCTCCACTGTTGTTGGTTTTATACAAGGGTCTCAATTGTTTATGGCGATATTTGTATAGCCTTTAGGGGTACGAACCACTGTCTTTTAAACACCACTATTAGGTATTCCTTAAGCTAAGTGAAGTGCAGTAATATAGAGTGAAATAATGTGCCATGTGAATGGTTTGACATGCAGCACATCATTCAGTCTGGTTCTCCACACTGAGAGGATGATGCTGAAGCCACTGTGCCACTGCGCTCCACAGTTTACCTTCAACATATTCATCCAGCATTCCAACTCCACTGGTTCTCCAAAGATAATGTGAAAATGAAAATATGTTTTGGTAAGCATGGCTATAGCAGGGACCATGATGAGTTTTCATGCCCAGACTTTAGCCAAATCATTACAAATTAGGACTACGTGACATACAACACTGTTCACAGACTCATACATATACGGTGTACACAAATTATTAACAGCAACAACAGAGTAATGAAAACAATACATGTTATATCATATAAAAGCAAAATTGCATAGAATAGCAAATACCCTAGTAAAAACTTACAACCAATCTTACTGGCAACCCTATCATATTTCAGATGCACTTTCTCTCATACTATATCAACGGTTTTGGTCATGTCAAACAACACAATCCACAAGGGGGTGTCACTGTGATAAATTATTAACCTATAATGTAACTACCTAACTCCATATGTCGGTGTAAATTTGTTCTTAGGCTATTTGATTACATAGTTCTTCTACGCACCTCATCGCATCACCACTTCATAGGTACCGGTTGCTAGGAGTTCAACGATAAACTGTATGGTGCTGCCACCTGGTATCTTCAATAAGCCAAGGCTGGAGACTGTGGAGATCAGTTCTCCATGTCCACATTTCCTGACTGCTGAGTCAAGTGTCTGTTGGACAGACAGCATCCAGAGCACCTCCCAGGGGTGTCAAGACTCAGGTTGACAGTTCCAGTCTGGAAGATAGAACATTCAACTTAAAGCTGCCCACAACATGTCTAATCTTAGAAACAAGTCATGCGAAAGCAATCGTATCTGACTTATATCTGTGTAGATGTGCTGGCTTTTTGTGCAAATGTATAAATATTTTGTGATGAAATCATTGAACAAATTAATTATTTTCAAGGAGTGAACAATCGCTTTCTCTGTGACTTGATGTATTCATTCTTCCCAGAGAAGCAGAGACGGTGTTAGATTGAACAGGTCTTCCAGAGAAGTAAAGTGTAAAGTGCCTTGACCAGACCTGAGGACTGCACTGCATAATATAATTATATATGTGTGTATATATATATATATATATATATATATATATACATGTACATATGTATACATATATATATATATCTATATTATATATACATATATTATATTTACATATATATATATATGATTAAGTAATTTCTATTGCGCCTACATCCTTAGAAACCAAGAGAGACGAATCAACACAAAAGTATTGTTTGATCTCAAATTCAATAAACAAATCCAGCTGTCATCAAATACACCAGGGAGCTATGGTTGATTGGCAAGGTTGAAAAGGTATATCTTTAAATGTCGTTGATTGGATAAATAGGATGTATTGCGTTTTGGGAATAAAAAAACGGTGGTTATCGCGTTTTGGAAACAAACACTCTTATGGATTGGAATTAAAGGGGTTACACAAACAGCTAGTGACCGACTCGTTTTCATACGCTGGCATATTATTTGATAGTGATCACCGCTGAGGTGAATTGAAGCATCACTGCAACACCATCCTACCCGCTATTCGCTGAAAAACAGTTCAGTGACCCTACTGGAGAAGGGTTGCAGGAAGGCCGTCAAGACTGGCACGTATTACTCCCGAAGAAGTTCAGTGTGACTATTGAACAGCGGCTGAGGTAGCGGGTATGGCGATATACCAGCCGACTATTGACAATGCTACATTGCAACGGGTACTTGATCAGCTGTGGATGATCGTATACTCGACCTGACATGATGGAACAAATATTTGACATGGTGTGACGGAACCACCTGCAGTGGAACACGGACTCAATCTGTCCTATTAGAACAACTACATGACAAATTAGAACAAATAGCCAACTATGTGGTTGTGGTAGTCATTGCCTATATATTGCATGTTTGTGTTACTACAAACACCTATAATGTTGTAGGTCTACAATAATAATGACATTGACCAGCTATGAATTAACAACTAATTGACCAGCTTTGACTGGACAATTACTCGAACAGCTGTGATGAAACAACTACACCACAAGTTGTAATGGAAAAAATACTGGACCAGCTGTGATAGAACAAGTAGTTGACCAGCTGTGATAGAACAAGTAGTTGACCAGCTGTGATAGAACAAGTAGTTGACCAGCTGTGATAGAACAAGTAGTTGACCAGCTGTGATAGAACAAGTACTGGACCATCTGTGATAGAACAAGTACTGGACCATCTGTGATAGAACAAGTACTGGATCATCTGTGATAGAACAAGTACTGGACCAGCTGTGATAGAACAAGTACTGGACCAGCTGTGATAGAACAAGTAATTGACCAGCTGTGATAGAACAAGTAATTGATCAGCTGTGATGGAATAAATAATTGTCCAAGTGTTATGGAGCATGTACTTAACCAGTTATAGTGGAACAAACACTTGACCAGTTGTAATAAAGTAAGTACTTGACCAGCTGCAAAAAAGTAATGTTTGATAAGTAACAATGTACAAGTACCTGACCACCTGTACTTGATGAGTTGTGAAGGAACAGCTGAGACGGAAATAAGTACTGCTAGGGAACTAATTACAATGCAACAGTTATCTGACCAGCTTGGCAATTGTGAGGGAACAACTCCTTGACCATGTATGACATAAAAAGTACCTGATCAGCTGTTATGGAACAAGTATTTGACTAACTGTGAATGAACAGATTTTATGGAAAAAGTACTTAACTAGAGGCAATGGAACAAAAACAGTTGGCCAAGAGCGATGGAACAAACAGTTCACCAATGGATACGAAACAAGTACGGAACAGGTATTTCAAAACCATGATGGAAGAAGCTCTATCCAGTTCTGAAGTACTTTACAAACTGCAATGGCATATGCATTCACCTAGCAGCGATGGATCAAGTACACCAAAAGTTGCAATGGAAGAGTACTTGATCACACCAGACATTATGGAAGAAGTTCTTGACCATCTATGATGGAATAAGTTGTTGACAAGTAATTAAGGAACACGAACTTGACTCTCTGCAATGGAAGAAGTACTTGACCAAATCAGACATTATGGACCAAATACATGACCAGCTGTGATGGGAGAATCAGTTGACCAGCTGTGATGGAGTACTTCACTAGATGCAGTAAAATAAATACTTGACTGGACCAGATATTATTGAACAAATAAATACATAACCAAATATGATAGAAGATGTTATTTACAGGCCTCTATGTTAGAGGTATTTGACCAGATGCAATGGAAGAAGTACTTGACCAGACCAGATATTATTGCACAAAAACATGACCATCTGTGATGGAAGAAGTAACTAGCCAGCTGTGGTGGAACTAGTAATTGACCAGCTGCGTGGAACAAGTAGACCAGTTCATATATTACGGAACAAATATCTGACCAGCTGTGACAGAAGAAGTACTTGAGAAGTTGCCATAGTAGATGTACTTCACCAGACCAGAAATCTTAAAACAATCATTGACCAGCTGTGATGGAAGAAGTAGTTTACCAGCTGCAATGGAAGAAATAGTTGACCTGCTGCAATGGAAGAAGAAGTTGACCACCTACAATGGAAGAAGTTGACCAGCTGCAATGGATGAATTTGTTGACCAGCTGCAATGGAAGAAGCAGTTGACCAGCTGCAATGTAAGAAGTACTTGACCAACTGCAATGGAAGAAGTAGTTGACCAGCTGCAATGGAAAAAGTAGTTGAACAGCTGGAATGGATAAAGTATTTGACCACCTGCAATGCAAGAAGTTGACCAGCAGCAATGGAAGAAGTACTAGACCAGCTGCAATGGAAGAAGTACTTGACCACATGTAATGGAAAAAGTACTTGACCACCTGTAATGGAAGAAGTACTTGACTAACTACAGTGGAAGAATCAGTTGACCAGCTGCAATGGAAGAAGTAGTTGACCACCTGCAATGGAAGAAGTTGACCAGCTGCAATGGAAGAAGTACTTGACCACCTGTAATTGAAGAAGTACTTGATCACCTATAATGGCAGAAGTACTTGACCAACTAGAATGGAAGAATCAGTTGACCAGCTGCAATGGAAGAAGTAGTTGACCACCTGCAATGGAAGAAGTTGACAAGCTGCAATGGAAAATGTAGTTGACCAGCTACACTGGAAGAAGTACTTTACCACCTGTAATGGAAGAAGTACTTGACCAACTGCAATGGAAGAAGCAGTTGACCACCTGCAATGGAAAAGCAGTTGACGACCTGCAATGGAATAAGTTGACCAGCTGCACTGGAAGAAGTAGGTGACCACCTGCAATGGAAGAAGTACTTGACCACCTGCAATGGAAGAAGTAGTTGACCAACTGCAATGGAAGTAGTTCTTGTCTACCAGGTAGTTGTGATGAAACACATATTTGATCAGCAGCGGTGTAATAAGAACATCTTCATCTGTGATTGAAAAGTACTTCACCAGATATAATAGAAATTAGAACAGGTACTTTTGTGTGAGAGGATGACAACATAACACACCTTTTCCTGTTTTCCCCATGTGATGCGCCAGTCCTCCCTGATATAGTTGTACTCCTCCTCCAGGGACTTCAAGTCCTCCTCCCGCTCGTTCAGTGGCTTCTTCTCCTTCGTGTACACATTGTCTCTCATCTCATAGTCCACCTGAAATAAAGAACAACAATTATTACTAGTTGTGCATGCTGTCTAACATCATGTACTCTTCCTAAAAAAGTACATGATCTTGTATTGAACCTGAAAAAACATATTATGGAACAAATATCTGACCAGCTGTGACAGAAGATTTACTTGAATAGCTGCCATGGTAGATGTACTTCACCAGAACACATAGCTACAAAAACAATCATTGACCAGTTGTGATGGAAGACGTAGTTGACCAGTTGCAACAGAAGAAATATTTGACCAGCTGCAATGGATTAAGTAGTTTTCCACCTGCAATGAAAGAAGTAATTGACCACCTGCAATGGAAGAAGTTGACCAGCTGCAATAGAAGAAGTATTTGACCACCTGCAATGGAAGAAGTTGACGAGCTACAATAGTTGACCACCTGCAATGGAAAAAGTAGTTTAACACCTGCAATGGAAGAAGTTGACCAGCAGCAATGAAAGAAGTACTAGACCAGCTGCAATGGAAGAAGTACTTGACCACATGTAATGGCAGAAGTACTTGACCAGCTGCAATGGAAGAAGCAGTTGCCCAGCTGCAATGTAAGAAGTACTTGACCAGCTGCAATGGAGGAAACACTTGACCACTTGTAATGGAAGAAGTACTTGACCACCTGCAATGGAAGAAGTTGATCACCTGCAATGGAAGAAGTTGACCAGCTGCAATGGAAGATGTAGTTGACCACCTGCAATGGAAGAAGTACTTGACCACCTTTAATGGAAGAAGTACTTGACCACTTGTAATGGAAGAAGTACTTGACCAACTACAATGGAAGAAGCTGCTGACCAGCTGCAATGGAAGAAGTACTTGACCAACTACAATGGAAGAAGCAGTTGACCACTTGCAATGGAATCAGTTGGCCAGCTGCACTGGAAGTAGTTGACCACCTGCAATGGAAGAAGTACTTGACCAACTGCAATTTAAGAAGTAGCTGACCAGCTGCAATAGAAGAAGTTGACCAGCTGCAATGGAAGAAGCAGTTGACTAGCTGCAATGGAAGAAGTAGTTAACCACCTGCAATGGAAGAAGACGTTGACCAGTTGCAATAGAAGAAGTTGACCAGCTGCAATGGAAGATGTAATTGACCAGCTGCAATGGAAGAAGTACTTGACCACCTGTAATGGAAGAGGTACTTGACTAACTACAATGTAAGAAGTAGTTGACCAGCGGCAATTGATGAAGTAGTTGACCAGTTGCACTGGAAGAAGAAGTTACCAGCTGCAATGGAATATGTAGTTGACCAGCTGCAATGGAAGAAGAATTTGACCAACTGCAATGGAAGAAGTACTTTACCAGCTGCAGTGGAAGAAGCAGTTGACCACCCGTATTGAAAGAAGTACTTGACCACCTTTAATAGAAGAAGCACTTGACCACTTGTAATGGAAGAAGTACTTGACCAACTACAATGGAAGAAGCGGCTGACCAGCTACAATGGAAGAAGTACTTGACCAACTACAATGGAAGAAGCAGTTGACCACATGCAATGGAATAAGTTGGCCAGCTGCAATGTAAGAAGTACTTAACCAACTGCAATGGAAGAAGTAGTTGACCAGCTGCAATGGAAGAAGTAGTTGACCAGCTGCAATGGATGAAGTAGTTGACCAGTTGCAAAGGAAGAAGTATTTGACCACCTGTAATGGAAGAAGTTGACCAGCTACAATAGTTGACCACCTGCAATGGAAAAAGTATTTAATTCCTGCAATGGAAGAAGTTGACCAGCAGCAACGGAAGAAATACTAGACCAGCTGCAATGGAAGAAGTATTTGACCACCTGTAATGGAAGAAGTCCTTGACCACCTGTAATGGAAGAAGTATTTGACCAGCTGCAACGGAGGAAAAACTTGACCACTGGTAATGGAAGAAGTACTTGACCACATGTAATGGAAGAAGTTGGCCAGCTGCACTGGAAGTAGTTGACCACCTGCAATGGAAGAAGTACTTGACCAACTGCAATTTAAGAAGTAGTAGCTGACCAGCTGCAATAGAAGAAGTTGACCAGCTGCAATGGAAGAAGCAGTTGACTAGCTGCAATGGAAGAAGTAGTTAACCACCTGCAATGGAAGAGGTACTTGACTAACTACAATGTAAGAAGTAGTTGACCAGCGGCAATTGATGAAGTAGTTGACCAGTTGCACTGGAAGAAGAAGTTGACCAGTTGCAATAGAAGAAGTTGACCAGCTGCAATGGAAGATGTAATTGACCAGCTGCAATGGAAGAAGTACTTGACCACGTGTAATGGAAGAGGTACTTGACTAACTACAATGTAAGAAGTAGTTGACCACCGGCAATTGATGAAGTAGTTGACCAGTTGCACTGGAAGAAGAAGTTGACCAGCTGCAATGGAATATGTAGTTGACCAGCTGCAATGGAAGAAGAATTTGACCAACTGCAATGGAACAAGTACTTTACCAGCTGCAGCGGAAGAAGCAGTTGAGCCCCTGCAATGGAAGAAGTACTTTACCAGCTGCAATGGAAGAAGCAGCTTACCAACTTAAATGGAAGAAGTAGTTGACCAGCTGCAATGGAAGAAATATTTGACCAGCTGCAACGGAGGAAACGCTTGACCACTTGTAACGGGAGAAGTACTTGACCACCTGTAATGGAAGAAGTTCACCAGCTGAAATGGAAGATGTAGTTGACCAGCTGCAATGGAAGATGTAGTTGACCACCTGCAATGGAAGAAGTACTTGACCACCTTTAATAGAAGAAGCACTTGACCACTTGTAATGGAAGAAGTACTTGACCAACTACAATGGAAGAAGCGGCTGACCAGCTACAATGGAAGAAGTACTTGACCAACTACAATGGAAGAAGCGGCTGACCAGCTACAATGGAAGAAGTACTTGACCAACTACAATGGAAGAAGCAGTTGACCACATGCAATGGAATAAGTTGGCCAGCTGCACTGGAAGAAGTAGTTGACCAACTGCAATGGAAGTAGTTCTTGTCTACCAGGTAGTTGTGATGAAACACATATTTGACCAGTTGTCGTATAATAAGAACATCTTCAGCTGTGATTGAAAAGTACTTATAATAGAAATTAGAACAGGTACTTTTGTGTGAGAGGATGACAACATAACACACCTTTTCCTGTGTTCCCCATGTGATGCGTCAGTCCCCTATGATATGGTTGTACTCCTCCTCCAGGGACTTCAAGTTCTCCTCCCGCTCGTTCAGGGGCTTCTTCTCCTTCGTGTACACATTGTCTCTCATCTCATAGTCCACCTGAAATTAAGAACAAGAATTATTACTAGTTGTGCATGCTGTCTAACATCATGTACTCTTCCTAAAAAAGTGCATGATCTTGTATTGAACATGAAAAAACATATATTACGGACAAATATCTGACCAGCTGTGACAGAAGAAGTACTTGAGTAGTTGGAATGGTAGATGTACTTCACCAGACCAAATATTTAAAAAAAATCATTGACCAGTTGTGATGGAAGAAGTAGTTGACCTGTTGCAACTGAAGGCACACTTGACCAGCTGCAATGGAAGAAGTACTTGACCAGCTGCAATGAAAGAAGCAGTTGACCAGCTGCAATGAAAGAAGCAGTTGACCAGCTGCAATGGAAGAAGTACTTGACCAGCTGCAATGGAAGTTGTACTTGACCGGCTGCAATGGAAGAAGCAGTTGACCCCCTGCAATGGAAGAAGTACCTGACCAGCTGCAACGGAAGAAGTAGTTGACCAGCTGCAATGGAAGAAGTTCTTTACCACCTGTAATGTAAAAACAAGTACTTGACTAACTACATTGTAAGAAGCAGTTGACCAGCAGCAGTGGAAGAAGTAGTTGACCATCTGCAATGTAAGAAGTTGACCACCTGCAATGGAACAAGTTGACCAGCTGCAATGGAAAATGTAGTTGATCAGCTGCAATGGTGGAAGTACTTCACCACCTGTAATAGAAGAAATTGTCCAGCTGCAATGGAAGAAGTACTTGACCACATATAATAGAAAAGAAGTACTTGACCAACTGTAATGGAAGAGGTACTTGACTAACTGAAATAGAAGAAGCAGTTGACCAACTGCAATGGAACAAGTAGTTGACCACCTGCAATAGAAGAAGTGGACCACCTGCAATGGAAGAAGTTGACCAGCTGCATTGGAATATGTAGTTGACCAGCTGCAATGGAAGAAGTACTTAACCACCTGTAATGGCAGAAGTACTTGACCAACTGTAAAGGAAGAAGTGCTTGACCAACTACAAAGGAAAAAGCAGCTGACCAGCTGCAATGGAAGAAGTAGTTGACTACCTGTAATGGAAGAAGTACTTGACCAACTACATTGGAAGAAGCAGTTGACCAGCTGCAATGGAAGAAGAAGCTGACCAGCTGCAACGGAAGAAATAGTGGACCACCTGCAACGGAAGAAGTAGTTGACTACCTGCAATGGAAGAAGTAGTTGACCACCTGCAATGGAAGAAGTTGAACAGCTGCAATGGAAGAAGTAGTTGAATAGCTGCAATGGAAGTAGTTGACCAGCTGCAGTGAAAGAAGCATATGACCAGCAGCAATGGAAGAAGTAGTTGACCAGCTGCAATGGATGAAGTAATTGACCAGCTGCAATGTAAGAAGTACTTGACCAACTGCAATGGAAGAAGCAGTTGACCCCCTGCAATGGAAGAAATACCTGACCAGCTGCAATGGTAGAAGTAGTTGACCAACTCAAATGGAAGAAGCAGTTGACCAGCCGCAATGGAAGACGTACATGACCACCTGTAATGGAAAATGTTGACCAGCTGCAATAGGAGATGTAGTTGACCAGCTGCAATGGGAGAAGTACTTGGCCACCTGCAATGGAAGAAGTACTTGACCACCTGTAATGGAAGAGGTACTTGACTAACTACAATGGAAGAAGCAGTTGACCACCTGCAATGGAAGAAGTAGTTGACCACCTGCAATGTAATGAGTTGAACAGCAGCAGTGGAAGAAATAGTTGACCACCTGCAATGGAAGAAGTAGTTGACTAACTGCAATGGAAGTAGTTCTTGTATACTAGATAGTTGTGATGAAACATATATTTGACCAGCATTGGTATAATAAGAACATCTTCAGCTGTGATTGAAAAGTACTTATAATACAAAATTAGGACAGGTAATTTTGTGTGGCAGGATGACAACTTAACACACCTCTTCTTGTTTTCCCCATGTGATGCACCAGTCCTCCCTGATATGGTTGTACTCCTCCTCCAGGGACTTCAAGTCCTCCTCCCGCTCGTTCAGAGGCTTCTTCTCCTTCGTGTACACATTGTCTCTCATCTCGTAATCCACCTGAAATTAAGAACAAGAACTATTACTAGTTGTGCATGCTGTCTAACATCATGTACTCTACCTAAAAAAGTGCATGATCTTGTATTGAACCTGAAAAAACATATATTACGGAACAAATATCTGACCAGCTGTGACAGAAGAAATACTTGAGTAGCTGCCATGGTAGATGTACTTCACCAGACCAGATTTCTTAAAACAACCACTGTCCAGCTGTGATGGAAGAAGTAGTTGAACCAGCTGCAACGGAAGAAATAGTTCACCAGCTGCAATGAAAGAAGTAGTTGACCACCTCCAATGGAAGGAGTTGCCCAGCTGCAATGGAAGAAGTATTTGACCAACTGCACTGAAAAAAGTATTTGACCAGCTGCAACAGAAGAGGTAGTTGACCAGCTGCAATGAATGAAGTAGATGACCAGTTGCAATGGAAGAAGTACTTGACTACATGTAATGGAAAAAGTTGACCAGCTGCAATGGAAGAAGTAGTTGAACACCTGCAATGGAAGAAGTTGACCAGCTGCAATGGAAGAATGTGTTGACCAGCGGCAATGGAAAAAGTACTTGACCAGCTGCAATGGAAGAAGCAGTTGACCAGCTGCAATGTAAGAAGTACTTGACCAACTGCAATGGAAGAAGTAGTTGACCAGCTGCAATGGAAGAAGTAGTTGACCAGCCGCAATGGATGAAGTATTTGACCACCTGCAATGGAAGAAGTTGACCAGCAGCAATGGAAGAAGTACTAGACCAGCTGCAATGGAAGAAGTAGTATTGACCACATGTAATGGAAGAAGTACTTGATCACCTGTAATAGAAGAAGTACTTGACCAGCTGCAATGGAAGAAGGAGTTGACCAGCTGCAATGTAAGAAGTACATAATCAACTGCAATGGAAGAAGTAGTTGACCAGCTGCAATGGAAGAAGTAGTTGACCAGCTGCAATGGATGAAGTAGTTGACCAGTTGCAAAGGAAGAAGTATTTGACCACCTGTAATGGAAGAAGTTGACCAGCTACAATAGTTGACCACCTGCAATGGAAAAAGTATTTACTTCCTGCAATGGAAGAAGTTGACCAGCAGCAACGGAAGAAGTACTAGAACAGCTGCAATGGAAGAAGTATTTGACCACCTGTAATGGAAGAAGTCCTTGACCACCTGTAATGGAAGAAGTATTTGACCAGCTGCAACGGAGGAAAAACTTGACCACTGGTAATGGAAGAAGTACTTGACCACATATAATGGAAGAAGTTGACCAGCTGCAATGGAAGACGTAGTTGACCAGCTGCAATGGAAGAAGTACTTGACCACCTATAATGGAAGAAGTTCTTGACCACCTGTAATGGAAGAAGTACTTGACTAACTACAATGGAAGAAGCAGTTGACCAGCTGCAATGAAGACGTAGATGACCACCTGCAATGGAAGAAGTTGATCACCTGCAATGGAAGATGTAGTTGACCAGCTGCAATGGAAGAAGTACTTGACCACCTTTAATGGAAAAGTACTTGACCACTTGTAATGGAATAAGTACTTGACGAACTACAATGTAAGAAGCTGCTGACCACCTGTAATGGAAGAGGTACTTGACCAAGTAAAATGGAAGAAACAGTTGACCAGCTGCAATGGAACAAGCAGTTGACCACCTGCAATGGAATAAGTTGACCAGCTGCAGTGGAAGAAGTAGTTGACCACCTGCAATGGAAGAAGTAGTTGACCAACTGCAATGGAAGTAGTTCTTGTCTACCAGGTACTTGTGATGAAACATATATTTGACCAGCTGTGGTGTAACTAGTACATATCCAGCTGTGATTGAAAAGTACTTCACGAGAAATAATAGAAATTAGGACAGGTACTTTTGTGTGACAGGATTACTACATAACACACCTTTTCCTGTTTTCCCCATGTGATGCGCCAGTCCTCCCTGATATGTTTGTACTCCTCCTCCAGGGACTTGAAGTCCTCCTCCCACTCGTTCAGTGGCTTCTTCTCCTTCGTGTACACATTGACGCTCATCTCATAGTCCACCTGAAATAAAGAACAAGAATTATTACTAGTTGTGCATGCTGTCTAACATCATGTACTCTTCCTAAAAAAGTGCATGATCTTATATTGAACCTGAAAAAACATATATTACGGAACAAATATCTGACCAGCTGTGACAGAAGAAGTACTTGAGAAGCTGCCATGGTAGATGTACTTCACCAGACCAGATATCTCAAAACAATCATTGTCCAGCTGTGATGGAAGAAGTAGTTGACCAGCTGCAATGGAAGAAATAGTTGACCAGCTGCAATGGAATAAGTAGTTGACCACCTCCAATGAAAGAAGAAAGAAGACCAACTGCAATGGAAGAAGTTGACCAGCTGCAATGGAAGAAGTATTTGACCAGCTGCAATGGCAGAAGCAGTTGACCAGCTGCAATGTAAGAAGTACTTGACCAACTCCAATGGAAGAAGCAGTTGACCAGCTGCAATGGAAGAAGTAGTTTACCAGCTTCAATGGATGAAGTAGTTGACCAGTTGCAATGGAAGAAGTAGTTGACCACCAGCAATGGAAAAAGTTGACCAGCTGCAATGGAAGAAGTTGACCAGCTGCAATGGAAGAAGTAGCTGTCCAGCTACAATGGAAGAAGTTGACCAGCTGCAATGGAAGAAGTACTGGACCAGCTGCAATGAAAGAAGTACTTGACCAACTGCAATGGAAGAAGCAGTTGACCCCCTGCAATAGAAGAAGTACCTGACCAGCTACAATGGAAGAAGTAGTTGACCACCTGTAATGGAAGAAGTACTTGACCACCTGTAACAGAAGAAGTTGACCAGCTGCAATGGAATCAGTACTTGACCACATGAAATGGAATCAGTACTTGACCAACTGTAATGGAAGAGGTACTTGACTAACTACAATGGAAGAAGCAGTTGACCAGCTGTAGTGGAAGAAGTAGCTGACCACCTGCAATGGAAGACGTTTATCACCTGCAATGGAAGAAGTTCCCAAGCTGCAATGGAAAATGTAGTTGACCAGCTGCAATGGAAGAAGTACTTGACCACCTGCAATGGAAGAAGTACTTGACCAGCTGCAATGGAAGTTGTTCTTGACCGGCTGCAATGGAAGAAGCAGTTGACCCCCTGCAATGGAAGAAGTACCTGACCAGCTGCAACGGAAGAAGTAGTTGACCAGCTGCAATGGAAGAAGTTTTTTACCACCTGTAATGTAAAAACAAGTACTTGACTAACTACAATGGAAGAAGCAGTTGACCAGCAGCAGTGGAAGAAGTAGTTGACCATCTGCAATGTAAGAAGTTGACCACCTGCAATGGAACAAGTTGACCAGCTGCAATGGAAAATGTAGTTGACCAGCTGCAATGGTGGAAGTACTTCACCACCTGTAACAGAAGAAATTGTCCAGCTGCAATGGAAGAAGTACTTGACCACATATAATAGAAAAGAAGTACTTGACCAACTGTAATGGAAGAGGTACTTGACTAACTGAAATGGAAGAAGCAGTTGACCAACTGCAATGGAACAAGTAGTTGACCACCTGCAATAGAAGAAGTTGACCACCTGCAATGGAAGAAGTTGACCAGCTGCATTGGAATATGTAGTTGACCAGCTGCAATGGAAGAAGTACTTAACCACCTGTAATGGCAGAAGTACTTGACCAACTGTAAAGGAAGAAGTGCTTGACCAACTACAAAGGAAAAAGCAGCTGACCAGCTGCAATGGAAGAAGTAGTTGACTACCTGTAATGGAAGAAGTACTTGACCAACTACATTGGAAGAAGCAGTTGACCAGCTGCAATGGAAGAAGAAGCTGACCAGCTGCAACGGAAGAAATAGTGGACCACCTGCAACGGAAGAAGTAGTTGACTACCTGCAATGGAAGAAGTAGTTGACTACCTGCAATGGAAGAAGTAGTTGACCACCTGCAATGGAAGAAGTTTAACAGCTGCAATGGAAGAAGTAGTTGAATAGCTGCAATGGAAGTAGTTGACCAGCTGCAATGAAAGAAGCATATGACCAGCTGCAATGGAAGAAGTAGTTGACCAGCTGCAATGGATGAAGTAATTGACCAGCTGCAATGTAAGAAGTACTTGACCAACTGCAATGGAAGAAGCAGTTGACCCCCTGCAATGGAAGAAATACCTGACCAGCTGCAATGGTAGAAGTAGTTGACCAACTCAAATGGAAGAAGCAGTTGACCAGCCGCAATGGAAGACGTACTTGACCACCTGTAATGGAAAATGTTGACCAGCTGCAATAGGAGATGTAGTTGACCAGCTGCAATGGGAGAAGTACTTGGCCACCTGCAATGGAAGAAGTACTTGACCACCTGTAATGGAAGAGGTACTTGACTAACTACAATGGAAGAAGCAGTTGACCACCTGCAATGGAAGAAGTAGTTGACCACCTGCAATGTAATGAGTTGAACAGCAGCAGTGGAAGAAATAGTTGACCACCTGCAATGGAAGAAGTAGTTGACTAACTGCAATGGAAGTAGTTCTTGTATACTAGATAGTTGTGATGAAACATATATTTGACCAGCATTGGTATAATAAGAACATCTTCAGCTGTGATTGAAAAGTACTTATAATACAAAATTAGGACAGGTACTTTTGTGTGACAGGATGACAACATTACACACCTCTTCCTGTTTTCCCCATGTGATGCACCAGTCCTCCCTGATATGGTTGTACTCCTCCTCCAGGGACTTCAAGTCCTCCTCCCGCTCGTTCAGAGGCTTCTTCTCCTTCGTGTACACATTGTCTCTCATCTCGTAATCCACCTGAAATTAAGAACAAGAACTATTACTAGTTGTGCATGCTGTCTAACATCATGTACTCTACCTAAAAAAGTGCATGATCTTGTATTGAACCTGAAAAAACATATATTACGGAACAAATATCTGACCAGCTGTGACAGAAGAAGTACTTGAGTAGCTGCCATGGTAGATGTACTTCACCAGACCAGATTTCTTAAAACAATCACTGTCCAGCTGTGATGGAAGAAGTAGTTGAACCAGCTGCAACGGAAGAAATAGTTCACCAGCTGCAATGAAAGAAGTAGTTGACCACCTCCAATGGAAGAAGTTGCCCAGCTGCAATGGAAGAATTATTTGACCAACTGCACTGAAAAAAGTATTTGACCAGCTGCAATAGAAGAGGTAGTTGACCAGCTGCAATGAATGAAGTAGATGACCAGTTGCAATGGAAGAAGTACTTGACTACATGTAATGGAAAAAGTTGACCAGCTGCAATGGAAGAAGTAGTTGAACACTTGGAATGGAAGAAGTTGACCAGCTGCAATGGAAGAATGTGTTGACCAGCAGCAATGGAAAAAGTACTTGACCAGCTGCAATGGAAGAAGCAGTTGACCAGCTGCAATGTAAGAAGTACTTGACCAACTGCAATGGAAGAAGTAGTTGACCAGCTGCAATGGAAGAAGTAGTTGACCAGCCGCAATGGATGAAGTATTTAACCACCTGCAATGGAAGAAGTTGACCAGCAGCAATGGAAGAAGTACTAGACCAGCTGCAATGGAAGAAGTAGTATTTACCACATGTAATGGAAGAAGTACTTGATCACCTGTAATAGAAGAAGTACTTGACCAGCTGCAATGGAAGAAGCAGTTGACCAGGTGCAATGGAAGAAGTAGTTGACCAGCTGCAATGGATGAAGTAGTTGACCAGTTGCAAGGGAAGAAGTATTTGACCACCTGTAATGGAAGAAGTTGACCAGCTACAATAGTTGACCACCTGCAATGGAAAAAATATTTACTTCCTGCAATGGAAGAAGTTGACCAGCAGCAACGGAAGAAGTACTAGAACAGCTGCAATGGAAGAAGTATTTGACCACCTGTAATGGAAGAAGTCCTTGACCACCTGTAATGGAAGAAGTATTTGACCAGCTGCAACGGAGGAAAAACTTGACCACTGGTAATGGAAGAAGTACTTGACCACATGTAATGGAAGAAGTTGACCAGCTGCAATGGAAGACGTAGTTGACCAGCTGCAATGGAAGAAGTACTTGACCACCTATAATGGAAGAAGTTCTTGACCACCTGTAATGGAAGAAGTACTTGACTAACTACAATGGAAGAAGCAGTTGACCAGCTGCAATGAAGACGTAGATGACCACCTGCAATGGAAGAAGTTGATCACCTGCAATGGAAGAAGTACTTGACCACCTTTAATGGAAAAAGTACTTGACCACTTGTAATGGAATAAGTACTTGACCAACTACAATGTAAGAAGCTGCTGACCACCTGTAATGGAAGAGGTACTTGACCAACTAAAATGGAAGAAACAGTTGACCAGCTGCAATGGAACAAGCAGTTGACCACCTGCAATGGAATAAGTTGACCAGCTGCAGTGGAAGAAGTAGTTGACCACCTGCAATGGAAGAAGTAGTTGACCAACTGCAATGGAAGTAGTTCTTGTCTACCAGGTAGTTGTGATGAAACATATATTTGACCAGCTGTGGTGTAACTAGTACATATCCAGCTGTGATTGAAAAGTACTTCACGAGAAATAATAGAAATTAGGACAGGTATTTTTGTGTGACAGGATTACTACATAACACACCTTTTCCTGTTTTCCCCATGTGATGCGCCAGTCCTCCCTGATATGTTTGTACTCCTCCTCCAGGGACTTCAAGTCCTCCTCCCACTCGTTCAGTGGCTTCTTCTCCTTCGTGTACACATTGTCTCTCATCTAATAGTCCACCTGAAATAAAGAACAAGAATTATTACTAGTTGTGCATGCTGTCTAACATCATGTACTCTTCCTAAAAAAGTGCATGATCTTATATTGAACCTGAAAAAAACATATATTACGGAACAAATATCTGACCAGCTGTGATAGAAGAAGTACTTGAGAAGCTGCCATGGTAGATGTACTTCACCAGACCAGATATCTCAAAACAATCATTGTCCAGCTGTGATGGAAGAAGTAGTTGACCAGCTGCAATGGAAGAAATAGTTCACCAGCTGCAATGAAAGAAGTAGTTGACCACCTCCAATGGAAGAAGTTGCCCAGCTGCAATGGAAGAATTATTTGACCAACTGCACTGAAAAAAGTATTTGACCAGCTGCAATAGAAGAGGTAGTTGACCAGCTGCAATGAATGAAGTAGATGACCAGTTGCAATGGAAGAAGTACTTGACTACATGTAATGGAAAAAGTTGACCAGCTGCAATGGAAGAAGTAGTTGAACACCTGCAATGGAAGAAGTTGACCAGCTGCAATGGAAGAATGTGTTGACCAGCGGCAATGGAAAAAGTACTTGACCAGCTGCAATGGAAGAAGCAGTTGACCAGCTGCAATGGAAGAAGTAGTTGACCAGCCGCAATGAAAGAAGTAGTTGACCAACTGCAATGGAAGAAGTTGACCAGCTGCAATGGAAGAAGTATTTGACCAGCTGCAATGGCAGAAGCAGTTGACCAGCTGCAATGTAAGAAGTACTTGACCAACTCCAATGGAAGAAGCAGTTGACCAGCTGCAATGGAAGAAGTAGTTTACCAGCTTCAATGGATGAAGTAGTTGACCAGTTGCAATGGAAGAAGTAGTTGACCACCTGCAATGGAAGAAGTTGACCAGCTGCAATGGAAGAAGTTGAACAGCTGCAATGGAAGAAGTAGCTGTCCAGCTACAATGGAAGAAGTTGACCAGCTGCAATGGAAGAAGTACTGGACCAGCTGCAATGAAAGAAGTACTTGACCAACTGCAATGGAAGAAGCAGTTGACCCCCTGCAATAGAAGAAGTACCTGACCAGCTACAATGGAAGAAGTAGTTGACCACCTGTAATGGAAGAAGTACTTGACCACCTGTAACAGAAGAAGTTGACCAGCTGCAATGGAATCAGTACTTGACCACATGTAATGGAATCAGTACTTGACCAACTGTAATGGAAGAGGTACTTGACTAACTACAATGGAAGAAGCAGTTGACCAGCTGCAGTGGAAGAAGTAGCTGACCACCTGCAATGGAAGACGTTTATCACCTGCAATGGAAGAAGTTCCCAAGCTGCAATGGAAAATGTAGTTGACCAGCTGCAATGGAAGAAGTACTTGACCACCTGTAATGGAAGAAATACTTGACCAACTACAATGGAAGAAGCAGTTGACCAGCTGCAATGGAAGTAGTTCTTGTCTAGCAGGTAGTTGTGATGAAACACATATTTGACCAGCTGTGGTGTAACAAGTACATATCCATCTGTGATTGAAAAGTACTTGACCACATATAATATAAATTAGAACCGGTACTTTTGCGTGGCAGGATGACAACATAACACACCTCTTCCTGTGTTCCCCATGTGATGCGCCAGTCCTCCCTGATATGGTTGTACTCCTCCTCCAGGGACTTCAAGTCCTCCTCCCGCTCGTTCAGTGGCTTCTTCTCCTTCGTGTATACATTGACGCTCATCTCATAGTCCACCTGAAATAAAGAACAAGAATTATTACTAGTTGTGCATGCTAACATCATGTATAATTCCTGAAAAGTGCATGGTCCTGAAGAAACAGAGTAACTATTACTTCTCCATCTGAAGAAAAAGTTGGAAATTAGGACACATGTCTACAATCTCGTTCTCCACCTGAAGAAAAACTATAAAATTAGTACACATGTCAACAATCTCTTTCTCCTCCTGAAGAAAAACATTGAAATTAGGTCACATGTCTACAGTCTCTTTCTCGTAAAGAAAAACAATGAAATTGGTACACATATCTACAATCTCTCCTGAAGAAATCCAATAACATTAGTACACATGTCTACAGTCTCTTTCTCCCCCTGAAAAAACAATAACATTTGTAAACATGTCTACAGTCTCTTTCTCCTTTTCAAAAAAAACAACAACAATAACATTAGTACAAATGTCTACAGCTTCTTTCTCCTCCTGAAGAAAATAAATAACATTAATACAAATGTCTACAGTCTCTTTCTCCTCCTGAAGAAAAACATGTGAACATTAGTACAAATGAGTACAATCTCTTTCTTCTCCTGAAGAAAAACAATAACATTAGTACAAATGTCTACAGTCTCTTTCTCCTCCTGAAGAAAAACATGTGAACATTAGTACAAATGAGTACAATCTCTTTCTTCTCCTGAAGAAAAACAATAACATTAGTACAAATGTCTACAGTCTCTTTCTCCTCCTGAAGAAAAACATGTGAACATTAGTACAAATGAGTACAATCTCTTTCTTCTCCTGAAGAAAAACAATAACATTAGTACAAATGTCTACAGTCTCTTTCTCCTCCTGAAGAAAAACAATAACATTAGTACAAATGTCTAGTCTCTTTCTCCTCCTGAAGAAAAACAATAACATTAGTACAAATGAGTACAGTTTCTTTCTCCTCCTGAAGAAAAACAATAACATTAGTACAAATGAGTACAGTCTCTTTCTTCTCCTGAAGAAAAACAATAACATTAGTACAAATGTCTACAGTCTCTTTCTCCTCCTGAAGAAAAACAATAACATTAGTACAAATGTCTAGTCCCTTTCTCCTCCTGAAGAAAAACAATAACATTAGTACAAATGAGTACAGTCTCTTTCTCCTCCTGAAGAAAAATAATAACATTATTACAAATGTCTCTAGTCTCTTTCTCTTCCTGAAGAAACATAATTAAATTAGTACATTCGTCTAATCTATTTCTCCTACTGAAGAAAACCAATGAAATTAGTGCAAATACCTAGTCTTTTTAGTACACATGTCTACAGTCTCACCTCCTGAAGAAAACCAATAACATTAGTACACATGTCTACACTCTCTTTCTCCTCCTGAATAAAAACAAACAATAACATTAGCATACATGTCTACAGTCTCTTTCACCTCCTGAAAAAAAAAACAATAACATTAGTACACATGTCTACAGTCTCTTTCTCCTCCTGAAGAAAATAAATAACATTAGTACAAATGCATAGAGTCTCTTTCTCCTCCTGAAGAAAAACAATAACATTAGTACAAATGTCTACAGTTTCTTTCTCCTCCTGAAGAAAAACAAAAACATTAGTACACATGTCTAGTCTATTTCTCCTCCTGATGAAAAATATTAACATTAGTACAAATGCCTGCAGTCTCTTTCTCTTCCTGAAGAAAAACATTAACGTTAGTACAAATGTCTACAGTCTCTTTCTCCCCCTGAAGAAAAACAATAACATTAGTACAAATGTTTACAGTCTCTTTCTCCTCCTGAAGAAAAACTAAACAATTTGTACACATGTCTACAGTCTCTTTCTCCTCCTGAAGAAAAACATTAACATTAGTACACATGTCTACGGTCTCTTTCTCCCCCTGAAGAAAAACAATAACATTAGTACAAATGTTTACAGTCTCTTTCTCCTCCTGAAGAAAAACTAAACAATTTGTACAAATGTCTACAGTCTCTTTCTCCTTCTGAAGAAAACCAATAACATTAGTACACATGTCTACGGTCTCTTTCTCCTCCTGAAGAAAAACAGTACAATTAGTATACATGTATATGTCTCTTTCTCCTGAAGCAAAACAATAATATTAGTACAAATGCATACAGTCTCTTTCTCCTCCTGAAGAAAAACAATAACATTAGTTGAACTGTCTACAGTCTCTTTCTCCTCCTGAAGAAAAACAAATAATAACATTAGTACACATGTCTTCAGTATCTTTCTCCTCCTGAAGAAAAACAAACAATAACATTAGTACACATGTTTACAATCTACATTTTGTCCCACTGAAGAAAAACAATAACATTAGTACACATGTTTAAAGTCTCTTTCACCTCCTGAAGAAAAACAAACAATAACATTAGTACACATGTCTAATCTCTTTCTCCTACTGAAGAAAACCAATGAAATTAGTGCAAATACCTAGTCTCTTTAGTACACATGTCTACAATCTCACCTCCTGAAGAAAACCAATAACATTAGTATACATGTCTACAGTCTCTTTCTCCTCCTGAATAAAAACAAACAATAAAATTAGTACAGATGTCTACAGTATCTTTCTCCTCCTGAAAAAATAAATAACATTAGTACAAATGTCTACAGTCTCTTTCTCCTCCTGAAGAAAAACAAGAACATTAGTACACATGTCTACAGTCTCTTTCTCCTCCTGAAGAAAAACAAAAACATTAGTACACATGTCTAGTCTATTTCTCCTCCTGATGAAAAATATTAACATTAGTACAAATGCCTGCAGTCTCTTTCACTTCCTGAAGAAAAACATTAACATTAGTACAAATGTCTACAGTCTTTTTATCCTTCTGAAGAAAAACAAGAACATTAGTCTATTTCTCCTCCTAAGAAAAATATTAACATTAGTACAAATGCCTGCAGTCTCTTTCTCTTCCTGAAGAAAAACATTAACATTAGTACAAATGTCTACAGTCTCTTTCTCCTCCTGAAGAAAACCAATAACATTAGTACACATGTCTACGGTCTCTTTCTCCTCCTGAAGAAAAACAGTACAATTAGTATACATGTATATGTCTCTTTCTCCTGAAGCAAAACAATAATATTAGTACAAATGCATACAGTCTCTTTCTCCTCCTGAAGAAAAACAAATAATAACATTAGTACACATGTCTACAGTATCTTTCTCCTCCTGAAGAAAAACAAACAATAACATTAGTACACATGTTTACAATCTACATTTTGTCCCCCTGAAGAAAAACAATAACATTAGTACACATGTTTAAAGTCTCTTTCTCCTCCTGAAGAAAAACAAACACTAACATTAGTACACATGTCTACAGTTTACATTTCTCCCCCTGAAAAAAAAACAATAACATCAGTACACATACCTACAGTCTTGTTCTCCTCCTGAAGAAAAACAATAACGTGTATCACACTCATCCATAAGAAAAACAATAATTAGTACATAACTTGAACTAGAACTAGTAGACATGTCTATCATATTGCACTTGTCCTAAAAGAAGAAAAGAAATAATTAGTACACAAACCATTCTAAAATATAATAATAAAGATTAAACGTATGTTCAGGCAGTTTATCATGTCGTACTTGAGCTGAACACATGTGTAATATACAGTTCTGAGGACTGTTTCACTAAAATTACTAATGAGGTCATGAATAGGAAATCCATCAACAAATTAATCCATCAACAAATTTAATTCTTGTTAAATTAAGGAACTTTTCAAACCGCAAACAATTCCAACAATTAAATCGCCAAACAAACTTTATTTTTTAAATACCAAATACCAGGGTTAGGACTTAAAGTTGCATTCTGACATAATTTCCCCTTTTTAACGCATTTTAGAAAAGTCAATGTACACCATGACCGATATTTGCTTATTAGTATACTTCCTACCACATGTCTCACTTTGTTGTTTTATATACGTTATTTGATCAAATATAAGTTTGCAACCAACAACGGCTCTGGAGTTTCCCAAAAGTCGATCTATTTTTACCATCGGAACTCTCCGGTCAGCGTAAGTAAACGATGGGGCAAACTAAAAGGCGGGCCACAATGGGGTTCCACAAATCCATGTTAGTCGCTAGAGGCGCCACTAGGCAACTAGACCCTAGTTGTTTAAATCATCCTCAATTAGCCATTGACCATACAGGCGCTAGCCAGCGATAGTTTGTATGTGGGCAACTGTGCATGCCGTAAATATAGAGCGTATCGAGCAGTGGTATCTTTGTGAATATGGTATGCCGGTTCCGTGCGGTCTGCCAATTGTGGTCCGCCTTTTAGTGTGGCCCCCTCCTGGCAGCGCTTTTCACAGGTATTCCGTTCGTCGAGGTCTAAACCAATCAGTGAATTCTAACTGGCGAGGGTCGCCAGGACAATTTTTCGTCTTTTGCTCCTTTTTATCTTAAAATGGCATATTATGTGAACATAAGTTGATAGGTAGTTGAGGAAAACAATATATAGTGTACGGGGAATGCTGGTTTAATGGAACATTTTATTTTAAACATGGCGGAAGTCAGAATGCAACTTTAAGAGCTGATTAAAACATTACTGAAACAGGCCCAGGCTCATATCAAAACCACACTTTCAAGTATGTCTGAAAATATTTGTTTTATTTTTATGGTGAGATATCTTTTTTACCAGCAACCAATATTTTACTTTTTTAGTATATGATTTACCACAGAACTGGTCACATATTCAGGAAACCAACACACAACATCCTAAGACACGCCCTAATATTGAACCCACAAGGCAGTAGGAAAAAAGGAAGATTGGGAAATACATGGTGCAGCAAACAGTGGAGAGGGAGATGGCACCAACAGATGGAAATGGAAATAAATGTCCAAAACTGTGTTCAGTGGAGAAGAGTCATTAGTGGCCTATATGCTTTGCCGTGGAGTGAAAACTCACTGTTTGCACTAATATTTAGTGGAATTAAAACCGATATATTTGCTTTATCATCATCACTATAGGTGGGTAGAATCCCAAACAGATTAAAACATGTTGGAATCGAAATTGCCATAATGGAAGCCAAATCGGAATCAAATAAGTAAAAATGTTGTAATCAGAATTGCCGTAGTTTGGGTTGAATCAGAATAAAATGATTTGCTGGATTTGAAAAGGAATTGCCAGTGTGGGTGGAATCGGAATCTATAGATTTAGTTTGAATCTAAATCTTTGACTAAAAATGTGTTCTTTTTAGTAATCATTTTGCAAAATAGCATATCATTTATGTTACAAAATAACATGTCAAATGCCAAATTAAGTATGTAGAAATTGTTTGATTTTGTAACTAAATATTAACAGTCATACTTCTATTAATAACAAAGGTATTACTCCTTATTCACAAACACAACTTCACGGAAAATGTACTAAATATAATATTTTAGATAATATATCGATAATGTAACAATTAAATTGTCCATGGTATCAAATTGCCAATGGTGTGGTTGCCATGGTTACTATGACACAAACTGATTAGTATTTCAGATTTTATTTACTTTTCATTATTATGTAACAACATTTTTGTCTATAAAGATCAAGACAATGTCCAGTTACTTAAAATACATTTTACGAGAAGTCTGTGCCCTTCGAAGGAGTAATAACCAGAACACATTCAACTGACCTGATTTTTTTGTCGTATTTCCCTGCCTTTTCCAGTTTCTCCTGTGTCTGCGATGCGTTTCTCCTCCGTTGTGCTCTTCCAGGGTCTCGGCCCATTGATTGAACAGTTAAGTAAGACTGAAGTCCAGTGTCGATCGTCTTTTAAGTTGTATCCGTCTTCCTGAGACTCAAGTAAAGAACAAAATAACGATTACAATTGTAGTTTGTATTGTGGTCAGTCTACACTTGTACACACTGTCAGTTTTCTTGAATTCTACTTGTTTCGCAAGCAAAAACCTATCAAAATCGTGAAGAAGGAAAGAACGCAGCTTACCGTTCGCGTAGTCGAGATTACTATGGAGATGCGTTACACAGACGTACTGTGACGAAATAAAAATATCCGAAATGCTCGAGGCCAGCATGACGTCATTTTCACATCACGTGGTCTGCCTGTGGCGTGATTCAGATTCAGAGTTCGCGTCTTTTTTCTGTATTATAATTTCCGCGTATCGAATCCTAGTTCACTTATTGATCTCTCTGTCTCAAACAATGAAACATACCAGTTGTTGTGCGCATTGCTATATGTTCTTACATTAACGTTTCGAAATGAACGAGGATATACGAAATACCCAAACAGCCGAACAATATTAATTACAAAACCCTTATATCCGGCGTCTCACGCGTACAGTGCCGCACTCTGTCGGCATCCGGTAAACGTGGTTCTTGCGAACGAACTGTCCGCCAGGTGCTTTCCGAAAGTCTGTCATTATAATTGTAACTTATATATATATATATAATATTATAACCACATTATAATTAAATTCGTTAAATGTAGGTAAGTTAACAAGACAACCAAGGCAAAGGAAAAACATCGATACGTTGCATTTCAGCACTGCCTGAACTCGTTCTTGAGTGTGGCTTCCTGAAGGTAGTATCGGCCCCAGACAATAGACATCGAGGTTTGCCTTAACCAGTGAATCTGAAAGCAGCGCGAGTTATTACGAAGTAAGCTAGCATTATGAGTCTTACGTTTGGATGAAATGTCTATGTCTTTCTAGTGGCGCAGCTAGTAGCTACAGGTTCAGACTCTTTCGACCTTTTGGCAATTCACTGTAAAGTAGCTTCGGGTCACTCAGCTGTATGACTGAGTACCTTTGTATAGACAGTAGTGGATATTTGTTTACGGATAGTTTTCGCGCATTAATTGGCCGGATGTTTCACAGAGAATATGATATGCGGTTCGATTGAACAGATCAGCTAAGATAGCGATTTCAACCTGTTTCTCAACACCCAAGCTCAGTGTCCAATATCAAAATCCGGTATTGCTGCCTGCCCATGCATGACGCAGTTGGGTCATTTCACGGTAACCATGCTAATATTGGTGTCTCAGCTCTGTTATATAGAACTATTCGATAAAGAAATCTGGCAACACTATATTTCTAATATGTGGCATTTTGTGCAGTATTGTTCTTCATTTCTAATATGATAATCGTGTTCGAGGTCTTTTTCTATCTATTTCTCGTAATATGTCCCAGTCTACGTCATCGAAAAGTGGCTCTCCCCATGACCTGGTCCTCAAGTTGCACGTTATCATGAAGGTGTACTAATTATACATTAAATAATACATATATTGCGAAATGCCAACTTAAATTTGCACAGCCACCAGCCACCGGTTGTGCGCTACCCTGCGTAGTGTTTCTTGAAACGGTTAGATAAACACAATTCAACTTGATAAGCACCTATTTATGCTGACAACTGTTGTGTATTATGTTATTTATGTACCGCTTTTGCGTTACAGATATTTAACTGCCGTGCAATTATTTGATATCATGGTATATTGACAACAACGGAAGCTTGAACGGGTGGTTATCATCAGAGAAGATCTAACTAATGTTAGATATTCTCTGTTATCATCACACACGCACACGTGTAAGTGCTGCCACCTCACGGAGCCTGGGTAACCGAGGCCACCGCCTTGTTTAGATATCTGTCTGCTAAATACAAATCGTTGCAGTATGTCTGCAACATAGCTATTTAAATAGGACTAACATTATATTAATAGATGAGAAGAGCTACGAACAGTGAGCGGCATTTTATGTCAAATATGTATGAAATTCGATATTGTTGTTTGTCGCAGAAAGTATATAATAGGCGCATTTATTGCGTGAATTGCCTCTTATGCTCGGTCCACACTGGATCCGGTGTACGACGAAGGGTGTCCACACCGCATCGCAGAAAAAAGCAACTGCGATCTACGTCCTGAGTGAGTTACGATTTTCGTGTCCACACCGCAAAGATTTACGTTCTCATCGCGAGCAGAGCCTTACATACATATGTATCTAAGGCTCTGATCGCGAGTGAACATACACCCCATCTGGGGTGTACCAAAGGAAAACTACAACAATTGTGACGTTATACGTCAAGACGTCATTCGATACTCGCACGCTGATTGGCTGAAGCGTTTCACGTAATTCCTCGAGGCGACTTACGTTTATTGCGATTTGCGACGAACCTGTCCACATTACCGATTAACGATTTCTACGATTCGACAGGAGAATGTTCAAAATATCGCAAGTCTTTGACTTATAAGGTTTGCGATGCCGTCCACACCCGCCCTCCACAGATCGCAAGTATCGTATAGGCCAATGTGAGCAAATTTCTTCCGATTTACGTCCTGGCGAGGTCTGGTGTGGACAGGGCATTACTGTTTGACAGTAATGTTGTAAAACTGCAACGATGACGTCACTGCTTCTTAGCGTGACGCTAGTGTCTATTGCATCTCACAAGTTAACGACAACACAAGGTCAAATGAAGAAATATTATCCTATCCGCATGAAAAAGCTCTTCTTTCAACAAAGACACGTTTATTGTACCTCGAGTTGCTTTCTGTGCCTTTTGGTTTGTTTAAGTAGTAACCATCTTCGTTCGTTCGTTCGTTCGTTCGTTCGTTCGTTCGTTCGTTCGTTCGTTCGTTCGTTCGTTCGTTCGTTCGTTCGTTCGTTCGTTCGTTCGTTCGTTCGTTCGTTCGTTCGTTCGTTCGTTCGTTCGTTCGTTCGTTCGTTCGTTCGTTCGTTCGTTCGTTCGTTCGTTCGTTCGTTCGTTCGTTCGTTCGTTCGTTCGTTCGTTCGTTCGTTCGTTCGTTCGTTCGTTCGTTCGTTCGTTCGTTCGTTCGTTCGTTCGTTCGTTCGTTCGTTCGTTCGTTCGTTCGTTCGTTCGTTCGTTCGTTCGTTCGTTCGTTCGTTCGTTCGTTCGTTCGTTCGTTCGTTCGTTCGTTCGTTCGTTCGTTCGTTCGTTCGTTCGTTCGTTCGTTCGTTCGTTCGTTCGTTCGTTCGTTCGTTCGTTCGTTCGTTCGTTCGGTCGGTCGGTCGTTCGGTCGGACGGTCGGTCGGTCGGTCGGTCGGTCGGCTGCTGCTGCTGCTGCTGCTGCTGCTGCTGCTGCTGCCCCAGGCCTAGCAGCTATGACAGCACCAATCATCGCGCCGCCCATCGCAGCGATTCTGACAACAGCCGCTGCAGTGAATAACACCTTTTTATCGTCCCACGTTTTCTTTGTCGTCGTAGACATCGTTGTCATATATTTATTGTCGTCGTTGTAATTTCCCCTTCTGTCGTATTACTTTTCGCCGCTGGTGTTTTCATTGTTGCTGCCGTGCTCCTTGCCGGCGTCGTATTTGTCGACGGTACTGTCATAAGACGAACAGTAGGTACGAACGAAGGCAAACAAATAGGGGGGATGATCACTGTGTGTTTATGTCACAATCGCATACTTATTAGTATAATCGGCTGCGAGAGGTTCCACATGTATGTCTACGGAAAATCGTTCGTTATCGAGTCGGACCACAAACCTCTCGAGATGATCAACTTGAAGAACCTTGCAGCAGCACCGCAGAGATTACAGAGAATGTTCCTGCGAGTACAACCGTATGACCTTGTGTTACGCTACAAGCCAGGAAAGCAAATGATGCTGGCCGACGCCATGTCAAGACAACCGAGGAGCGAGTCGACGCAGATCGACCTTGACATGCAAGTGTCATTCGTACAGTTTTCAACGCAGAAACTACAGTCGATCAGAGAGGCGACACAGGCCGACGATGAACTGTGTGCGCTGAGAGCCCTCATCGTGGATGGATGGCCAGATAGCCAACGCCACCTAGCTGCACCGTTGCGACCCTACTGGTCATGCCGAGACGAGTTGGCAGTTGAGGACGGTCTTATCATGAAGGGCGACCGTCTGGTGATTCCCCTAAGTCTACAGGCGGAAGTGTTGAGCAAACTGCACGAAGCTCACCAGGGCATAGAGAAGACCCGGCTACGAGCGAGGTCCTGTGTCTACTGGAAGTCGATCAACAAGGACATCGACGACATCGTGAGGAAGTGCGACGCGTGTCAACGGTTACAGAAACGTCAGGCGCACGAGCCGCTGATGCAGCATGAGTTACCGACACGTCCGTGGCAGATCGTCGGCACATACCTGTTTGCCATACGAGAGGACACGTATCTTCTCATCTGTGACTACTACTCGAAATTCCCTTTTGTCTACCGCATCGAGGGGAAGGTGACGAGTGACCGCATCATATCGAAGATGAGTGAGGTGTTTGCGGTGGATCGCCAAGCAAGGTTGTGAGCGACAACGGTGGACACTATAGCAAGCAGTCAGGCTTTTCGAAACTTCGCCGCCGAGTGGTGCTTCGACCACGTAACGTCCAGCCCACACTTCCCACAATCGAATGGATTCATCGAACGTCAAGTTCAGACGGTGAAGTATACCCTGAAGAAGGCAGCGATGTCGAGATCCAACCCGCAGAAAGCACTGCTCGCGTTGAGATCCACACCAATCGACAGCCACTTACCGTCACCGGCAGATATGCTAAATGCCCACAAGTACAAGTCGAACCTCCCCGTGATCATCAGAAATGAACACTGGTCGAAAGACGAAATCAGACGTCGTCTCGCCGAGAGGATAGAAATCCAACGTCTCAACCATGATAAGCGAGCTATGCAACCACTTGCACCGCTAATACCCGGACAGGACGTTTGTGTGAGAGACACTCAGACAGACACCTGACAGCCTGCCAAGGTGATATCAACTGATGTACAGCCGCGGTCGTACAACGTCTTGACTCCGACAGGCAATGTCCTTAGGCGTAACCGTCGTCACCTCCGTGAGACGACTGAGCGACATACGTTCCAACAAGACAACGTGGACGATACAGACGACTTGACGCGAAGAGACGACATGCAAGTCGTACCACCTCCGTGTAACACCGTGTTACCCCAGAAGAAGTCAGTCCGTTTCCAACTTCCACAACCGGAACAATACACTAGCTCCGGAAGACGAGTGAAACGCCCACAACGATTGGACCTGTAATTGTGTTCTAGTTCACACGAACATTATGGTTAATAGTTAGAATAATGATCTGATTTCTCTTACATACGGACATTAGTAAGTTAGTTATTTAGTCTTTATGTTTTGAAGAAAGAGGGATGTGATGGTAGGCCAATGTAAATGCATAGAACGACATATGCAGTCCAAGAG
This sequence comes from Oasisia sp. SBJ-2009, assembly GCA_964017155.1. NCBI lineage: Eukaryota > Metazoa > Annelida > Polychaeta > Sabellida > Siboglinidae > Oasisia > Oasisia sp. SBJ-2009. The sequence continues at coordinate 23,893,670 of OZ024865.1, forward strand.
ATCAGTCTTGGAAGATGACGAGACTCGAGGTCGATCAGTGTTATCCCTCTCTCTGCGTGTAATCATAATAAAGTGATTTGTTCAGTACTTCTGGTGTCGAATCATATATGTATGAATGCGAGATGAGTCGGACAATCCGACTACACACATGTCAGGCAAAGACGACACGTTTCAGTATCGGCCCCAGACAATAGACGTCGAGGTTTGCCTTAACCAGTGAATCTGAAAGCAGCGCGAGTTATTACGAAGTAAACAAGCATTATGAGTCTTACGTTTGGATGAAATGTCTATGTCTTACTAGTGGCGCAGCTAGTAGCTACAGGTTCAGACTCTTTCGACCTTTTGGCAATTCACTGTAAAGTAGCTTCGGGTCACTCAGCTGTATGACTGAGTACCTTTGTATAGACAGTAGTGGATATTTGTTTACGGATAGTTTTCGCGCATTAATTGGCCGGATGTTTCACATAGAAGATGATATGCGGTTCGATTGAACAGATCAGCTAAGATAGCGATTTCAACCTGTTTCTCTACACCCGAGCTCAGTGTCCAATATCAAAATCCGGTATTGCTGCCTGCCCATGCATGACGCAGTTGGGTCATTTCACGGTAACCATGCTAATATTGGTGTCTCAGCCTTGTTATATAGAACTATTCGATAAAGAAATCTGGCAACACTATATTTCTAATATGTGGCATTTTGTGCAGTATTGTTCTTCATTTCTAATATGATAATCGTGTTCGAGGTCTTTTTTCTATCTATTTCTCGTAATATGTCCCAGTCTACGTCATCGAAAAGTGGCTCTCCCCATGACCTGGTCCTCAAGTTGCACGTTATCATGAAGGTGTACTAATTATACATTAAATAATTCATATATTGCGAAATGCCAACTTAAATTTGCATAGCCACCAGCCACCGGTTGTGCGCTACCCTGCGTAGTGTTTCTTGAAACGGTTAGATAAACACAATTCAACTTGATAAGCACCTATTTATGCTGACCACTGTTGTGTATTATGTTATTTATGTACCGCTTTTGCGTTACAGATATTTAACTGCCGTGCAATTATTTGATATCATGGTATATTGACAACAACGGAAGCTTGAACGGGTGGTTATCATCACACACGCACACGCGTAAGTGCTGCCACCTCACGGAGCCTGGGTAACCGAGGCCACCGCCTTGTTTAGATATCTGTCTGCTAAATACAAATCGTTGCAGTATGTCTGCAACATAGCTATTTAAATAGGACTAACATTATATTAATAGATGAGAAGAGCTACGAACAGTGAGCGGCATTTTATGTCAAATATGTATGAAATTCGATATTGTTGTTTGTCGCAGAAAGTATATAATAGGCGCATTTATTGCGTGAATTGCCTCTTATGCTCGGTCCACACTGGATCCGGTGTACGACGAAGGGTGTCCACACCGCATCGCAGAAAAAAGCAACTGCGATCTACGTCCTGAGTGAGTTACGATTTTCGTGTCCACACCGCAAAGATTTACGTTCTCATCGCGAGCAGAGCCTTACATACATATGTATCTAAGGCTCTGATCGCGAGTGAACATACACCCCATCTGGGGTGTACCAAAGGAAAACTACAACAATTGTGACGTTATACGTCAAGACGTCATTCGATACTCGCACGCTGATTGGCTGAAGCGTTTCACGTAATTCCTCGAGGCGACTTACGTTTATTGCGATTTGCGACGAACCTGTCCACATTACCGATTAACGATTTCTACGATTCGACAGGAGAATGTTCAAAATATCGCAAGTCTTTGACTTATAAGGTTTGCGATGCCGTCCACACCCGCCCTCCACAGATCGCAAGTATCGTATAGGCCAATGTGAGCAAATTTCTTCCGATTTACGTCCTGGCGAGGTCTGGTGTGGACAGGGCATTACTGTTTGACAGTAATGTTGTAAAACTGCAACGATGACGTCACTGCTTCTTAGCGTGACGCTAGTGTCTATTGCATCTCACAAGTTAACGACAACACAAGGTCAAATGAAGAAATATTATCCTATCCGCATGAAAAAGCTCTTCTTTCAACAAAGACACGTTTATTGTACCTCGAGTTGCTTTCTGTGCCTTTTGGTTTGTTTAAGTAGTAACCATCTTCGTTCGTTCGTTCGTTCGTTCGTTCGTTCGTTCGTTCGTTCGTTCGTTCGTTCGTTCGTTCGTTCGTTCGTTCGTTCGTTCGTTCGTTCGTTCGTTCGTTCGTTCGTTCGTTCGTTCGTTCGTTCGTTCGTTCGTTCGTTCGTTCGTTCGTTCGTTCGTTCGTTCGTTCGTTCGTTCGTTCGTTCGTTCGTTCGTTCGTTCGTTCGTTCGTTCGTTCGTTCGTTCGTTCGTTCGTTCGTTCGTTCGTTCGTTCGTTCGTTCGTTCGTTCGTTCGTTCGTTCGTTCGTTCGTTCGTTCGTTCGTTCGTTCGTTCGTTCGTTCGTTCGTTCGTTCGTTCGTTCGTTCGTTCGTTCGTTCGTTCGTTCGTTCGTTCGTTCGTTCGGTCGGTCGGTCGTTCGGTCGGACGGTCGGTCGGTCGGTCGGTCGGTCGGCTGCTGCTGCTGCTGCTGCTGCTGCTGCTGCTGCTGCTGCCCCAGGCCTAGCAGCTATGACAGCACCAATCATCGCGCCGCCCATCGCAGCGATTCTGACAACAGCCGCTGCAGTGAATAACACCTTTTTATCGTCCCACGTTTTCTTTGTCGTCGTAGACATCGTTGTCATATATTTATTGTCGTCGTTGTAATTTCCCCTTCTGTCGTATTACTTTTCGCCGCTGGTGTTTTCATTGTTGCTGCCGTGCTCCTTGCCGGCGTCGTATTTGTCGACGGTACTGTCATAAGACGAACAGTAGGTACGAACGAAGGCAAACAAATAGGGGGGATGATCACTGTGTGTTTATGTCACAATCGCATACTTATTAGTATAATCGGCTGCGAGAGGTTCCACATGTATGTCTACGGAAAATCGTTCGTTATCGAGTCGGACCACAAACCTCTCGAGATGATCAACTTGAAGAACCTTGCAGCAGCACCGCAGAGATTACAGAGAATGTTCCTGCGAGTACAACCGTATGACCTTGTGTTACGCTACAAGCCAGGAAAGCAAATGATGCTGGCCGACGCCATGTCAAGACAACCGAGGAGCGAGTCGACGCAGATCGACCTTGACATGCAAGTGTCATTCGTACAGTTTTCAACGCAGAAACTACAGTCGATCAGAGAGGCGACACAGGCCGACGATGAACTGTGTGCGCTGAGAGCCCTCATCGTGGATGGATGGCCAGATAGCCAACGCCACCTAGCTGCACCGTTGCGACCCTACTGGTCATGCCGAGACGAGTTGGCAGTTGAGGACGGTCTTATCATGAAGGGCGACCGTTTGGTGATTCCCCTAAGTCTACAGGCGGAAGTGTTGAGCAAACTGCACGAAGCTCACCAGGGCATAGAGAAGACCCGGCTACGAGCGAGGTCCTGTGTCTACTGGAAGTCGATCAACAAGGACATCGACGACATCGTGAGGAAGTGCGACGCGTGTCAACGGTTACAGAAACGTCAGGCGCACGAGCCGCTGATGCAGCATGAGTTACCGACACGTCCGTGGCAGATCGTCGGCACAGACCTGTTTGCCATACGAGAGGACACGTATCTTCTCATCTGTGACTACTACTCGAAATTCCCTTTTGTCTACCGCATCGAGGGGAAGGTGACGAGTGACCGCATCATATCGAAGATGAGTGAGGTGTTTGCGGAGAATGGATCGCCAAGCAAGGTTGTGAGCGACAACGGTGGACACTATAGCAGTCAGGCTTTTCGAAACTTCGCCGCCGAGTGGTGCTTCGACCACGTAACGTCCAGCCCACACTTCCCACAATCGAATGGATTCATCGAACGTCAAGTTCAGACGGTGAAGTATACCCTGAAGAAGGCAGCGATGTCGAGATCCAACCCGCAGAAAGCACTGCTCGCGTTGAGATCCACACCAATCGACAGCCACTTACCGTCACCGGCAGATATGCTAAATGCCCACAAGTACAAGTCGAACCTCCCCGTGATCATCAGAAATGAACACTGGTCGAAAGACGAAATCAGACGTCGTCTCGCCGAGAGGATAGAAATCCAACGTCTCAACCATGATAAGCGAGCTATGCAACCACTTGCACCGCTAATACCCGGACAGGACGTTTGTGTGAGAGACACTCAGACAGACACCTGACAGCCTGCCAAGGTGATATCAACTGATGTACAGCCGCGGTCGTACAACGTCTTGACTCCGACAGGCAATGTCCTTAGGCGTAACCGTCGTCACCTCCGTGAGACGACTGAGCGACATACGTTCCAACAAGACAACGTGGACGATACAGACGACTTGACGCGAAGAGACGACATGCAAGTCGTACCACCTCCGTGTAACACCGTGTTACCCCAGAAGAAGTCAGTCCGTTTCCAACTTCCACAACCGGAACAATACACTAGCTCCGGAAGACGAGTGAAACGCCCACAACGATTGGACCTGTAATTGTGTTCTAGTTCACACGAACATTATGGTTAATAGTTAGAATAATGATCTGATTTCTCTTACATACGGACATTAGTAAGTTAGTTATTTAGTCTTTATGTTTTGAAGAAAGAGGGATGTGATGGTAGGCCAATGTAAATGCATAGAACGACATATGCAGTCCAAGAGATCAGTCTTGGAAGATGACGAGACTCGAGGTCGATCAGTGTTATCCCTCTCTCTGCGTGTAATCATAATAAAGTGATTTGTTCAGTACTTCTGGTGTCGAATCATATATGTATGAATGCGAGATGAGTCGGACAATCCGACTACACACATGTCAGGCAAAGACGACACGTTTCAGTATCGGCCCCAGACAATAGACGTCGAGGTTTGCCTTAACCAGTGAATCTGAAAGCAGCGCGAGTTATTACGAAGTAAACAAGCATTATGAGTCTTACGTTTGGATGAAATGTCTATGTCTTACTAGTGGCGCAGCTAGTAGCTACAGGTTCAGACTCTTTCGACCTTTTGGCAATTCACTGTAAAGTAGCTTCGGGTCACTCAGCTGTATGACTGAGTACCTTTGTATAGACAGTAGTGGATATTTGTTTACGGATAGTTTTCGCGCATTAATTGGCCGGATGTTTCACATAGAAGATGATATGCGGTTCGATTGAACAGATCAGCTAAGATAGCGATTTCAACCTGTTTCTCTACACCCGAGCTCAGTGTCCAATATCAAAATCCGGTATTGCTGCCTGCCCATGCATGACGCAGTTGGGTCATTTCACGGTAACCATGCTAATATTGGTGTCTCAGCCTTGTTATATAGAACTATTCGATAAAGAAATCTGGCAACACTATATTTCTAATATGTGGCATTTTGTGCAGTATTGTTCTTCATTTCTAATATGATAATCGTGTTCGAGGTCTTTTTTCTATCTATTTCTCGTAATATGTCCCAGTCTACGTCATCGAAAAGTGGCTCTCCCCATGACCTGGTCCTCAAGTTGCACGTTATCATGAAGGTGTACTAATTATACATTAAATAATTCATATATTGCGAAATGCCAACTTAAATTTGCATAGCCACCAGCCACCGGTTGTGCGCTACCCTGCGTAGTGTTTCTTGAAACGGTTAGATAAACACAATTCAACTTGATAAGCACCTATTTATGCTGACCACTGTTGTGTATTATGTTATTTATGTACCGCTTTTGCGTTACAGATATTTAACTGCCGTGCAATTATTTGATATCATGGTATATTGACAACAACGGAAGCTTGAACGGGTGGTTATCATCACACACGCACACGCGTAAGTGCTGCCACCTCACGGAGCCTGGGTAACCGAGGCCACCGCCTTGTTTAGATATCTGTCTGCTAAATACAAATCGTTGCAGTATGTCTGCAACATAGCTATTTAAATAGGACTAACATTATATTAATAGATGAGAAGAGCTACGAACAGTGAGCGGCATTTTATGTCAAATATGTATGAAATTCGATATTGTTGTTTGTCGCAGAAAGTATATAATAGGCGCATTTATTGCGTGAATTGCCTCTTATGCTCGGTCCACACTGGATCCGGTGTACGACGAAGGGTGTCCACACCGCATCGCAGACAAAAGCAACTGCGATCTACGTCCTGAGTGAGTTACGATTTTCGTGTCCACACCGCAAAGATTTACGTTCTCATCGCGAGCAGAGCCTTACATACGTATGTATCTAAGGCTCTGATCGCGAGTGAACATACACCCCACCCCATCTGGGGTGTACCAAAGGAAAACTACAACAATTGTGACGTTATACGTCAAGACGTCATTCGATACTCGCACGCTGATTGGCTGAAGCGTTTCACGTAATTCCTCGAGGCGACTTACGTTTATTGCGATTTGCGACGAACCTGTCCACATTACCGATTAACGATTTCTACGATTCGACAGGAGAATGTTCAAAATATCGCAAGTCTTTGACTTATAAGGTTTGCGATGCCGTCCACACCCGCCCTCCACAGATCGCAAGTATCGTATAGGCCAATGTGAGCAAATTTCTTCCGATTTACGTCCTGGCGAGGTCTGGTGTGGACAGGGCATTACTGTTTGACAGTAATGTTGTAAAACTGCAACGATGACGTCACTGCTTCTTAGCGTGACGCTAGTGTCTATTGCATCTCACAAGTTAACGACAACACAAGGTCAAATGAAGAAATATTATCCTATCCGCATGAAAAAGCTCTTCTTTCAACAAAGACACGTTTATTGTACCTCGAGTTGCTTTCTGTGCCTTTTGGTTTGTTTAAGTAGTAACCATCTTTGTCATTGATTTTACAACTCTATTCAAGCCAAATAACTGTCTGAGCACGATTGTTACAATGTCACTTTATTACTTGACCACCCCAACAAACATCAATGGCGCTACAATATAATGCACCATGTTTAATGTAATGTGCTAGTACAGCAGGTTTGTGAATGCCTATGGAAAATATGTGTGCCTTTACGCAGGTTTCTCAACCTGTGCGCTGTGAGAAACTGTTCGTTCGTTCGTTCGTTCGTTCGTTCGTTCGTTCGTTCGTTCGTTCGTTCGTTCGTTCGTTCGTTCGTTCGTTCGTTCGTTCGTTCGTTCGTTCGTTCGTTCGTTCGTTCGTTCGTTCGTTCGTTCGTTCGTTCGTTCGTTCGTTCGTTCGTTCGTTCGTTCGTTCGTTCGTTCGTTCGTTCGTTCGTTCGTTCGTTCGTTCGTTCGTTCGTTCGTTCGTTCGTTCGTTCGTTCGTTCGTTCGTTCGTTCGTTCGTTCGTTCGTTCGTTCGTTCGTTCGTTCGTTCGTTCGTTCGTTCGTTCGTTCGTTCGTTCGGTCGGTCGGTCGGTCGTTCGGTCGGACGGTCGGTCGGTCGGTCGGTCGGCTGCTGCTGCTGCTGCTGCTGCTGCTGCTGCTGCTGCTGCTGCTGCTGCTGCTGCTGCCCCAGGCCTAGCAGCTATGACAGCACCAATCATCGCGCCGCCCATCGCAGCGATTCTGACAACAGCCGCTGCAGTGAATAACACCTTTTTATCGTCCCACGTTTTCTTTGTCGTCGTAGACATCGTTGTCATATATTTATTGTCGTCGTTGTAATTTCCCCTTCTGTCGTATTACTTTTCGCCGCTGGTGTTTTCATTGTTGCTGCCGTGCTCCTTGCCGGCGTCGTATTTGTCGACGGTACTGTCATAAGACGAACAGTAGGTACGAACGAAGGCAAACAATTAGGGGGGATGATCACTGTGTGTTTATGTCACAATCGCATACTTATTAGTATAATTATGGAAGAAACATCAGGTCAGTTTCACACGCATTTTGAGTTAAACTGCAGCAAGTGAGATGGATTGTTTGATCCAGAAATTAATTAAATTGCTATTCCAATGCTAACTAAAATGAAAAGTCGATGCTGGATAACAATTATATTAAGATACCTTACAAAAAAAATCGTACATCCGATATTATTTTGTTTTAATTGGAAATAAACTAAACACCCGGAATCCCGTGACAATTACCTTGTAACCTTGTTTGGCAATAGATGAATGGTTAGACTTTGTTGTCGTACTGTGACGCACGTCGTCTTGTATTATTGACAATGGAAGTCGCCTGCATTGTCACGGAGTAGGTTGCAAATCTTGTAAACAACATCATATGCTACAGATAAATTGATCATATCAAATTAACGCGAAGACCGATTTAACTGTCAATACTGATTTTATATGAACATTATATTAACGTAAACTGCAATACTTTACACATTCGTTTGGGTACAATATTCGTGAATTACGTCAATCGGCGCCTCGTACTACGATTACTGCATCTGATCAGATCCGTTATACGAATGACTGCCTGGAGACCATAATGTCCATATTACTAACTTATATAGTCAATCTGTAGCGACCAACATTCACTATTTTCTAAACATTCTGCTTGGATGCCGTGGGAC